>JAZKJV010010308.1:0-600000 GCA_037367405.1 Ottelia alismoides | reverse complement strand
AATTTTCCCTTGTTGTTGATCACCAAAGAATTTTCATAAACACCAAATCCAAATCACAATCACAAACATCATCGCATTTTCATCACCACGTTATTTTTTTCACCACCAAATAACACCACCAATCATCAACACCCTATCATCGTTCCACCATACTTTCATACACAATTTTATTTCCTGTTTACAAAAAAAACCATTTTTTTCTAAAAAGCCAGAGCTCCTGAACGCTCCCTGCCAGCCACGCCCTTGCCACCCACCAGCGGCTGACCTCCGCGGGCCGCACCGCCGACCTCCAGCCCCGTGGTTCCCTGGCCACCACTTCCTGGCCACGCCCGCAACTGCTTCCAGCCGGCACATAGCCACACTCCGCACCTAACCACGGTCGCTTTTTCTCCTCCAGCCATGCCCCAGCACGCCCCCTGGATTGTGCCGCTATCGTCATCGCGTGCATAGCCGCACACGCTCCCAGTCGACCTGCAGCCACCCTCTCCCATGCACGACTGCCCGCCCATCCTCCGTCGAAGGCTTTCGCATCTGCGCAGCCCCGCTACCAGCCACGGCACGGCCCTCGCCACGCGTCGCCCGTGCACCTCATTTGCTCGAGCCTGGCCAAGACGCTCCGCTGCCCCTCGCTACAGGTGCTCGCGCTTCCGCCGCCACTGACCCTGCTGGGAGGCCCGTGCACTCGTGTTGCCCATCGGCTGCAGCCCTAGCTGGCCCGTACTCCTAATGCCCTAGGGTTCCACCCATGTTCTCAGAAGGTTTATCTATTTTGTATTATTATTATTATTTTGAAATATTAAATATTCAGTCAGTTGGTTTTCTTTATTTGCAAAAGCATCCATGTGCACATTTAAATATGTTTATTTCACTTTCTGTATTGCAAAGACAACCCTAACTTTGACGAATTTGGATATCATTTTTGCATTATTTTATTTAATCAAAAATAGCATCTTGTTGAGAACTTATTTCTGTACATTTTGGTTATTTAATTAGATTTTTGTGAGCTTTGGATAATTTATTAAAAATGAGAGTTTGAAATTCAGTGATATCTTACCCATTTATGCTATGAAATTTGCACATACATAAAATTTTCTCCAAAAATTGTTTAAAAATCGTAATTGATGCCTCTCATTGTTCTTTAATATTTAATTACTATCCAAATTTCATCACAAATGGCTATGTCTTATGCATAAAATTATTAGTTGAGTGATTTTTGTAAATGATTTTAATTAAATCCATAAATATCATTTTTGCGAAATTTCAACTCTCTTGGATTTTTAATTAAAATATCTTTTTGAAATAAATCGCTCTTGGGAAAATGGTATTTTATGGATTTATTAGAAATTAAATACTCACAGTCACTCTGTTTTCACTTACAAAAATCATAAAAAATCATATATTCTCAAAAATTCCAAAAAATTACCGTAGTTTAATTTCATCATATTTAACTTCCAGTAAAAATTTCATAATTTTTACACTCTGCATGAAAAATTGCATAATAACCCAAAAAAGGTTTGCATTTTTCTTTGTTGCATTTTAATCCCAAAAATTCCAAAAAAATACATTTTACAATCATAATTGGATTAGGTTTCGAGGAAGAATATAACTTAGCTCAATTGGATTAATTTCACGTTAGAAATTAATTTGACTAAGTGGCTTGTTTTCTTAATAACCTGATTCAATTGCATTTCTGCATTTGCATTTTTATTGCATAAAAAATAAAAAATTCCGCTTAGAAAACCGTGAGCTAATTCATGTAAGTTGATTCGAAGTTGTTCCTTTTACTCCTTGAGTCGACCCTGAGGCTTGCCCAGGTTAAAAATACGTAAAATCACAATTTAATTAATTCTTTGATTCATCGATTCATGCAGTTAATTTTTGATCGATCTTGATTGCCCGACTACAACAACACGTCACATTTAATTAGGGCAATCCAACCGATCAATCACTAGGCAGGGGAGTTCAAGGGATCATTTCTCTTAGCAACATCTCCTAACATTTTACAACACATCATTTACCTCTACACCTCTTCTATCACCTCAAAGCTTTGGACCTTTCAATTATAGACATCATGGTAGCAACAGCTGTACGTCCATCACCAAACGTACCCTAGGGCCATCTGGGCCTACATGTACAACATCAATCTCAACAACAACATTACTAGGGCCATCAGGGCCAGTCTTCACGTTATTCTCATCCTTCTTCACAGCAACAATCATCATCGTCATGTCCCACATATTTCCAATTGCATATATTTGAGGATTTACATTTCTACAAGAACAAGATACATGATTTGCAGGTTGACCTCAATCGCTTATCCTATTTGCATGATGAGCAAACTGCCCCTTCTACATCGATTCGTGCCCAGGTTCAGGCTAACCCCGACAACCTGAACAAGACTCAGCAATAAAGAATATATGATCAGGTATACTACTCATATTCACACAAACCTGAGCATTAGATCCTTCATTTTGATTGTGTTAATCACATGTCGTTCAGGAATGGAACGATCGTGGTAGTGCCTGATCGAGCAAGGGATAGGGAGAGGACATCTGAAGCTCACCCTGAGGAGACTTCAGAGGATGACGAGGTCAGGCATCGGTAACAACACCTTCATCATGAGGGGGATACATCCACAAGAAGGAAGAGAACAAGTAAGAGAGCATCACTACAACACGACGAAGATTCAAATTCTATGGAGGACCTTGCACCTTCGGTTCAGGAGAATGTACCTTCAGTAAACATTCCAAGTTATTTATTAAAGATTAAATTATAAAGAACTTTGTTTCTAAAAAAAAGCATGTTTTTACTTATGATTCAGATTCTTCGCATTCTTCTGCTTGTTCAATCCCTTTCCTTTGTGCTCTAACGACAAGAAAGCATACTATCAAAATGATACAGAAAGATGATCCTGAAATGGCACAGTTTTGTAAGAATAACATTATGGTGAAAGTGCCATTTAATGAGTATGTGGCAAGTCATCCAGCTTTCCATAAATATCTGAAAATATGTTGTACACCTAATAGGGTTATCAAGAAGAAGACGAACAATTATGTCAAGACACATGTTTTGTCAGTTGCCACACATACTCTCTTAAGAACCAACATATACTTAGGAAAAAAGAGAGATTTTGGTGCACATTACATGGTGAGTCATATTGATGACATAGTATTTGCACGCAATCTCCTAGATAATGGTTCTTAGATCAACTTACTTCCCTTTGCTCTATATGAGAAACTGGAGAAGAAGGCAAAGGGTGCAGACAAGGACGTTATTGTATCGATTGAGGGATAAGATTACAGAGTGGACTTCACTGTCCTTGAAATAGATATCCCCAATCATTGGAGAGAATCACATATCATCCTTGGGCGGCCTTTTCTTAGGATCACTGGAGCTTCCTTTGACTATCAAACATGGATGATGAAGTTCCTCTCTCCAGGAAGAGAAGTGGAACTTAAGATGAAGCAGACGAAATGGCAGTGACCTGACTTAGAGTCAAGCATGGATTTCTCTTCATCTTACAAAGCATATTGCAGAGTTGTTAGTATAGTTAGGGTATGGAAAAAGAACCGACAGGATTGAGCGAGATCCTCTCATCTAGAGAGGACAGTGTATATGATGCAGTTTGCAAGGTGTTGCAAGGATTCTTGAGAAGTTGATCATCTATCTATTCCTTTGATGACTCAGAGATCTCTACAGATTTGTCAGTTCCTACTTCTAAGGAATAGTCAAAGGATTTATAATTAGAGTCAGACGTGGCTTTAGCTGAACTATCATGTTTCTTTGGTGATCTGAGTCCTTGTTCAGTACAATTAGTGGACAACACTACATATATAGAACCACATTCATGGAGTACGGAACCAGATTCAATGATAGTTCAACCAGATTTGATTGATGATACTTCACTGCAGAACTGAAGTCGCTACCTCCTAAATTCAAGTATTCCTTTCTTATAGGACCGACGAAAAGATTCCCTATCATCATTAGTTCTAAGCTAGTTGTAGAATATGAGTCTAGGTTGTTAGAAGTGTTAGAAAAGAACCACAAGGACATAGGATGGACAATGTCAGATCTAGTGGGTAGTAACCCTATTCTTTGCTTACACCACATTTTTGTTGTGGAGAATGCTAGGCCTTCCCCTGAATTCCAGAGGAGACTTAATTCAAATATTTAGGAAGTAGTTAAGAAAAAATTGAGAAATGGTATGGAGCAAGATTCATATACCCCATCTTTGACTCCAAGTGGGTGCCTCCTCGTCATGTTGTCTCGAAGAAGTTGGAAATTTAGATGGTCACCAGCAAGGAGGGAGTTGATATTGAGACAGGAGCACCGACGTCATGTCGAGTATGTGTCAATTACAGACTTCTGAATGCTGCAACCAAGAAAGATCACTTTCTCATACCTTTTATTGATCAGATTTTAGAGAGGTTAGTAGCGAAGGAGTTATTCTATTTTCTTGAGGGGTATTCCGGCTACAATCAGGTATCCATCACCCTAAAGATCAGAATACCACTTTCACTTGTCCTTTTGGTATGTACGCATTCAGGTGCATGCCATTCAGGCTTTGCAATGCCTCCGGCACATTTGGGGCATGGCCTCTCAAAAAAGGGAAGAGAGGTTTACCCTACCAAGGTGGATGTGATTAAGAAACTTGATCCACCAATCAACATCAAGTCAGCGAGGTCATTTTTAGGCCATGTTGGATTTTAGAGGAGATTTATTCAGGATTTTTCAAAGTGCCTGACCATGGATTGAGGTCTTAGGGAAAGACACCGAGTTCATTGTAGATTACAAGTGTCTAGAATCCTTGGAGCTCTTAAAGAGAAAGATTTGTGACTCGCCTATTGTGCATGATCCTGATTGGTCTCTCCCCTTTGAGATCATGACTAATTATTCAAATTTTTCTATAGGAGCCGTATTGTGGCATAGGCGAGATCAGATCCCGTTTTGCCATTCAGTATGCTGGCAAAGTTTTAGACCTGCTCAGAAAAATTACACAGTGATCGAAAATGAAATGCTCGCCGTAGTATGGGCTCTTGAGAAATTCAGATCTTACATCTTAGGTGTAAAAGTGACAGTTTATACTGGCCATTCAATCATTAGGTATTTCGTGGAAAAGGACACGAAGGCGCGCCTTCTTAGGTGGATTTTATTACTCCAGGAGTTTAATTTGGAAATTAAGGATAAACATGGAGTCAAGAATGTAGTGTCTAATCATTTGTCAAGAATAGAACTGAAGGATTCCCCTGATATATAACCAATCATAGAAACCTTGCTATATGAGTCGATCTGTGTTGTTGATTCACTTCCAAGGTATGCCAACATGGTGAACTATATTGTCTCCAAGTAAGTTCCCTAGGGTTGTACTAGGAGCAATATTGACCGACTGAAGTTGGATTTGAAGAAATACCATTGGGAGGATCCGTTCCTTTTCTTTGAAGGTCCAGATTGTGTTTGGAGAAGGTGCATTCCTCAAGAGGAATACCAGAGTGTCCTCACACATTTTCATTCTCTTGAGGCTGGAGGACACCATTAAGGAAAAAAAACCATACACAAGGTACTTCAAGGTGGACTCTTTTGGCCGACCTTGTTTAGATATGGTACTGATTTTGTACGGTCATGCCCTATTTGTATAAGGATGGGAGGGACAGCTGGTTATAGAGATGAGATGCCTATGCATCATGTGATTTTCTGTGATGTTGTTGATGCATGGGGCATAGTATTCATGGGTCCCTTTCCCAATATTCATGACTTTGAATACATCTTGTTAGCGGTTGACTACCTTTAGAGATGGGTGGAGGCTATACCAATCTGAGCTGCAGACAGTAGAACTATCTGTAAGTTCATAAAGGATCATACCATTTAAGGTTTAGAGTCCCAAAAGTTTTGATATCTGATGAGGGTAGCCATTTTGTGAATAGAAAGATGAATTCCTTTGCTAAGGACTATGAGTTTGAACATCGAGTAACTAGTCCTTACCCCCCTCAATCGAACAACATGCATATGTTTCTAATAGGGAGGTAAAGAGTATTCTTTAGAAGCTCGTCCATCCTAATAGGAAGAATTGGTCCCAATTGTTGGACCAAGTTCTATGGGCCTATGGGACGACTTATAAGACCCGTTAGGCACTTCACCTTTTAAAATGATATATTGCAAGCCATGTCATTTGCACATTGTATTGATTCACAAGTTGGAGTGGGCATGTAAGAAGATTAATTGGAGCCGTCACTTTGGTAAGATGTGTAGAGACCTGAATCTCAATGAGCTTGTGGAGATCTGCAACTGAGCATATGACAACAGTATGATCTATATAGACAATTCAGAAGTGTCATTTTGCATATTAGATGCAAGAACTTTGTCTCGAGACATATGGTATGGTTGTTTAATGCAAAGTCAAAGATCTTCCACGAGAAAACTTAAATCTAAATAGATAGGTCCTCATATAGTTAAGGAAGTGCATGGGAATGGCAATGTAGAGATAATATATCTCACAGATTGTGCACCTTCCTTCTTGGTCAACAGACAGCTATTGAAACACTTTGTTGAATCAAGAAAATGGCTGACTCCAGTTGAGGTTATTGACTTCATGTTGATTGAGTCATTCACAGGAATTTCAGATATAACATGAAGTCACAACTGAAAGATTCACATCAGATAAATTCAACATCTTCATGATCCATCTATTCTTTTACTCACACTGACTCTATTCTTTTGTGTTTGTGGATTCTTATCTTACTTCTTACTTCGGATTTTGAGAGCCTAAGTCTAGGGGGAATCCCACCCAAAATAGTATTATGTATATTCTCCTAAGTCCTTTTATCTTTTATTTATTCTTTATACTTAGCTTATTTTTATACTAAGTATAAGGGGGACCGAGCTGTTGTTATTCTTTCTGATCTATTCTTTTTGTACCCTCATTTGTTGTCTCCTAGTCCTACACTTAGGCTATTCAAAACCTAAGTATAGGGGAGGTCTGAGCAGTTGTCTTATCCATGTTCTTGTCTTTCCTCTTTATGCTTATTACAAGATCTGTATTTCATTCCACTTTGTGCCATGAGGACATAACACAAGCTAAGTATAGGGACTGTATATGCATATATACTTTCAGTCATAGCTCATAGTTTCACATATTTTGTATATTTATTTCGGGCTATGTATATGGGGATTTGATTTTTTATAAAAGTGATTTGTAAAATGTTTGGAAAATTATATATATATATATATATAGAGAGAGAGGTTGGGGAGATTGCACCAAGGTGCATGTAACTTTACATGCACTGACGCTTATATCTTCCACATTTTTTACTTTTTCGAAAAATACAACCATGTACATTCATCCATATATCCCTCCAATATGTCATTCGAATTTCATCAGAAATAGAGACTCCTATGACCTCCATCCAGAACAGGTCGATTACAACAATTTTAAGACCATTAAAATTACCTGTTCTGGATGGAGGTCATAGGAGTCTCTGTTTCTGACGAAATTCAAATGACATATTGGAGAGATATATGGATGAATATACATGGTGGTATTTTTCAAAAAAGTAAAAAATATGGAAGATATAAGCGCCAATGCATGTAAAGTTACATGCACCTTGGTGCAAGCTCCCCATCCTCATATATATATATATTACTTGATTTACAAAATATTCTACAAAATAATTTCAAATGGGTACATGTTTTTGTTTTGACTTTATACTCATCAGTTTTTGTATATATTTACACATATTCTTTTTTTAAAAATAAAACAAAAACTACTTAAAAAACAAACTTTATACCAGTTTTTCAAGGGATCTTTTTTTTTTCTGAAAGGGTAACTTGGGTGTAACATTTACATTTTGGACCATTGGATTCTTAGGCTATAAAAGGTTGCCTTGACCAAGTTCTCTATATAGTCAAGCATGGAAGAGAGGCTGGATTTAAACTCTATATTTTGGAAGATCAAGTCAATAAGGAGTTCTTTGAAAAGAGTGATGCCACTTGAGGAAGACAATATTTTGTTAGAAGAGTTAGATATGGAGGAGACTATACTTTTCTTGAGGATATTCAATCATATGATTGTCATCTTACTTATAAGTTAGGTTTCCCTCTTATGTCCAATGTGTACCTTTTAGGGAAAACCCAGAAGTCTATTGCAGGAATTAAGGGTTGGATATTCCTTCCCTCTATTTTGGAGAATATTAGGTCTTCCCATGTGGATATGGATATTACATTTGAGGAAGAATGACATCATTCCTAGTGATCCATTTTCCAAGTTGATGAAGATCTTTCTTATTTCTATTATAAGGTTTACTCTGTGAGGAAGAAACAAGTTAAACATAAGGTAACCTGTGATTTCAAACCCTGAAGATTGAAGCCTGATCTTTGAGAAACTGAAGTTTGTAGTGTTGTGTGGGTATCCTTGTAATATTTTTGTAAGTTTCTGTTGTGTTCTAGTTTGTTGTGTTTTATCTCTGTTCCTTAAGGGTACATATTCTCTAATTCTTTTAATAAAAACTTCTTCAAAAAATTATGTAAACAATTAACTTATTAATTTGGTATTCTTCCCTAGCACTTTCGCTTTGCATTCAAGGCTGGTTGAGATCATTAACATTGGTTTATGAGGTCTACATGCTTAGAGTTAACCTATCTTAATCATTAGGGTATTAGACTTAATAATTCAAACTTCCCTAGTTAGAAAGATTTGTGTGCTATATTGCATGCTTAATATCTTCCTTAAACAACACGACCATCACTCACATGCATGATTGCATTCATGATTGAGATGAGATTTCACTTGAGGAACTGGGATTTGAGATTTAAGTTTGGACATGATTTGATGATATTCGAGGATGTGATAAAATTAATGAATGCTTCATGAAATTAGAGTGTCAATATCTTAGCCAGTATGAGACATAGTTCTCATACTAGTCTCTTGATATAAACCTAAGTATCGTGGTGTAATAACATTAAATTAAATTGTTGATCAGTGTGCGTCAATCCTTGGTAAAACATTAGAGCTAGCCAAAAAGGAAAAAAGAAGAAAAAAATGATGAAAAGAAAAGCTCAAAGCATTACAAAGATACAATCATATGAGCTTACACCAAAGGCGAGAGCTCCCAACCTTCAAGTGTCCAGTTGGACCAAAATATTAGGTTTTTATGAGTCGGACTAGTAGCTCAAAAATGGCTCTACATCATAACAGATACAAGTTTGGGAGTAGAAGGTATCTTAGATACTCAAAAGAGACATACCTAGATGTAATCCCAGGAAAATAGGTACAAACGACTCGACTTCTTTTGACGGGCACATTGATTTAGAATAAAAAAATATATCGTGTTGAGTTAATAAGGCACTTGAGAGATACCTTGTTCCAATGAGAGGGAGAAAAGAAATGTCACCATCCTATTTCGTCCATTATCTGGCATGTTATCCACATTTTGAAGTCTGACAAACTAAAGCGATGGTGGATTGAAGAAATACTATATTTAATCCCTAGTGTCGAGGATTGGGCCCCTACGAGAATCTCTTGAATTAGAACTTTATGTGAGATCTTCATTCTACTCTTATGAATGCAATCAACACACTAATCTCATACCTCTTACTATATATGTACACATTGAAAGTTTGATGATCAGAGGAGTTGAATTCCTTTTGTTTAAGGCCGGGCTCATCTTACAGTCGTAGGATCTCTAAAACCAAGTGTTCTGATTTTCTTAAGCCTTGTCTTTTCACGTGCACATGTTAGGGAATTCACTAAATTATCTAACTCTCTAATTGATTCTTTATTTATTAGCTCGAGGACGAGCTTAGCTTAAGTATAAGGGGGTGATGAATCCTAGATTCATCTACATTATTCTTTTATTTTATCTCTCTAGCTTAAGAAAACCAATAAAATTCAATAATAATAACATTAATTAACTAACACCATGTTGTAAATAATTAGCTATAATTATTGTGCATTAATATTCTTATTATTGTGCTATTATTTTATGTGTTTATTATTTATTAAAAATTCCAAAAAAAAGATTAATATTGTATATAACTAATTTAACTTTCTTTATAAAATACAAATCCAAAAAATAAGAAATGGATATTAAAATATGTAATCTAATATTTTAAATTACTTGCAAAAATATCTACTTTGTATAGATGACTTTTTCTCTCTTTGAGTTCTACATGAAAGATGAAGATCTCATCGACATCTAAAACTTTCATGTTGAACACTTTTTTTAAATTATGATCCTACCTATTTTATTCCTATTTAACTTCATTTTTTCATTTCTTTCAATTGTGATTGGGCCATGTGGTGCAACCTCTTTCGCCCATGTGCCTGGCCCTTCTACTCATCCTAGATGTCAGATCATCTTGATCATACAGTCGTTATCCATTCATTTACGCCTGAATTACTAACCGTTCGATCTACAGATCAAGCGCATCAAGTCCATTGCCTGACACCCTTTTTCTCTCTGTTCGATTGGAATCCAACGGTTAGGGGATCATCCCCAACCTCCAGCCATGCACCTCCAAGAGTTGCAACCTTTCATCAATCTCTCAAATTCAACCTATTATCTCGAAAACCTCCGTTAACCTCTCGTCCAACTTCTTCCACCATCTTCTTCCTCCAACCTCCCTCTTCCATGCTAATCCTTCATCCCTATCTAACACTAACTCCCTCGCCAGTTAAAGGTGGTTGAATCCACCTTGTCAACTTCATGAAGATGAACAACTCCCACCATTCAAAACCTTTGCCCCGGTCATCGTAACCTCCATCCACCATTGTGCGAACCTCCTCCAAGCCATTCCTCTCTCTTGAGTGACAACAAGTGAGAGTTCTATCGAGCGAAGATAGAGATCTGGTTCAGGCGAGATCCTTGGTTTTAAAGCCAAGTTGCAGCCATTGCTAGAGTTGCTTGAGCTCAGATCCTGCGGCCTTAGGTTTTGACACGAAGACTTGGAGCCATAAGCTCCATTCTCGGCCCATCTTCTTCAATCGTTGTTCATCCCAGTCTACCATCTCCATCTTCCAGGTAAAACTTCAATCTTAATTTCTTTTGTTTTCTTCAATTTATAAATTGTATTCCTCCACTTCTAATCTGTTATGTGAACATTGGAATAGCTTCTCCATCTATCGTTGATTCATGCCGGTACTTCTCCGTAGTTGATTCACTTCTCCATAGTGTTTCCATCCCTGATCCATCTTCTTCTTCAAGTACGTAGAAGAAGACTCATCCAAGGCTTAACTCCATCTTTGGTAACCCTTCATTCCGAACCCTTCATATACTAATAGATTCACAAGTGCTTGGGTGTGTTTTGATGACATCTTCAGGTCCTTGGAGCTTCAACGGTCGGAACTTCGATGGAGTTGAGTTGAAGATTTTAGTCTCTGACGACTACTCGTCGAGTTGAAGATCCACATCACTGCATCACACTTTTGAGGTGCCAACTTCATCAAGAAGCCTTAACGAAGGTCACTAGACCATTCTATCGAGCAGAGGAGTAACATGGAAGAACAAGTTGTTCACTGGGGCACCGTCTTCTCTCTGTCGGTTGCGGAAGAGCATCATCGTAGAGGATGAGTAGTTGCCATTGGATTCTCCAAATTGGGAAAGATCCAATGGTTAGCAGTGATCCACATTGACAAGTCTGAAGCAACGCTTTGCATCCCGAGTATAGGACCGATCGAACTAGAACGAGGCACCAGCGAGTGATACGTGGCCCATGCCGCACCACCCGAACCTAGTCCCGGTCACGTGTTTCTCGCATGTGAGTCTTTGGAAATTGCAAACTAGCACAAGAACTATTCTTAATTACAGTTAAGTCCCGAGCCTAGAAAAATATCATTTATACCATAGAGGTTGTATGTAATTATTATTTAGTCCAATTTTGACTTATTGTAATTAAAATATTCATGTTTTATTGCATGTATGCCCTTGCTTTGATCCTTCAATAACTTGTGAACCATTTATCAAATTTTAATGAAATTAGTGTCGTTGGAAGCTATTTTTGTGCTCTTTAATATAATACAAATTTCTATTTTAATCTATATTTCTTGCATTAATTTTAAAGTGTTATTTTTTACTATTCTGCCTTCTTATTAATTGAATAATAAATTTTGATTAAGGTTGAATTACTCTCCTTTTGACATTGATTGTTTACTTGGTTAATTGTTTTAACAAGTATTTCATCTATTAAATATGGAGCTTACTTGTTCACTGTGCATCCATTCTGTGATAGTGCATCGTTGTTTATCATGTAAAATAATTGCATAAAAATCTTTTTAAAAATATGAATGCATGTTCCTTTGTATCCTGCTTGACCTAGAGAGCCTATGAATTAGTCAAGTAAATAATTGACTCCTAAATCTAATTAGATAATTGCTCATGTCCTTGTATTCGACCCCGGACTTGCCAGGGTATAAATTTAAGCTGGGAACTATTCACGAAGATATTCTCTCAGTTCTGAGTGATTGTTGATTGGCCTATGATACAACAAAAGCATGCTATTTTAGCCGATTGACAATTCATCAAGCTCCTCCTATTGCAGCTGAGCTTCGCGGTGCCTCTGCCACACCGCTCAATGCGACGATCGGCCGGAGCTTGAGATCCAGGCATTTCCACGCAAACCCCAGGTAGTTCCTCTGCTTCTTTTCCCCTTCCCCCTTCCCCTTTCCATTCTTTTCTTCTTCTTCTTCTTCTTCCAGTGTTCTTCTTTTATTCTCCTTTCTGTTCATCATATATGCTCCTCCATTCAAGAACCCCGACGCTCCGCTCGCCTCTACAACCGGAGCCATAAATCCACCTATTTCTTCACCACCCTTGCATCGAGTGCCACCACATTCTCTACAGCTCGATCACCTTATGTCTCCACTGCTCGCTACTCGCCGCCCTTGAAAGTCTGCATACCTGCCTTTGACTTCCATATGCCTTGCTCTTTGTGTACCTTGACCCACATGCCATTCCGCCAACACGCTCCACCTCGACTGCCCCTACCCTTGGCCACTTCACACGATAGTCGCCGCCTCATCCCTCGACCACCTCACGCGGCTTTGCCCTCTGTGTGCCATCGACGACCTGCTGGCTCCACTGCCAATGCACCTCCGTCCAACGCTGACGCACCTCCATCCATCGCTGACACACCTCCATCCAGTACCCTCTCACTATAGCCATCGTTGGATCGGGCACCTTGCTCTTGATCTAACAACTATCAGGGCACCATAACACCTACATGAGCTTCCACTTGAGCCAACAACCTCGTGTGTACCTGAGCCTCCGCGACTAGCCACGTGGCATCTCAAGGTCTCGTGCCTTCACCCCGCTCCAAGCCACCACCCGAAGCTCACCCAAGCCTCCTCATGCCATGTGAGACGGACATGTAGGCGAGAAAAGTTGGACCTAGGCCCCTATAGTTCAGTAAATCGTGCATCAGCCCCCACCGACAAGGGCAAACAAGTAGCATATGAATGACTTGGGAAAATTGCATGAATACCCCATCGATATTTGGTAACTACTTTTAGGCCCCTTTTCGCTTTTTTAATAATCTGATATTGTAAGTTTGCATTTTGCTCCCCGTCTTTGCACTCTGTTTGTATCATTTTGTCATCATATTTTAATTTCAAAAATTACACATTGTAGAACAACTAATTATTTATTATTATGGATGGTTAATTTAATTTTTATATGCAATTTTTGATTTATTAATATTTATTGAGGCAAACCTATCATATTTTGCCTTGTTTGTGTTGGAAATTAATAATAAATCATCCATTGTTCCAAAATTTCTCAAAAATTCACATTATATACAATGATTGTGTTCTAACTTGTGCTCAAAAATTGTCCATTGCATGCATACCGAGGTTAAAATAAATTGTCTTGTGATTGATGTAATTTAGATTATGTTCCATGTAAACCTGATAATTTTAGGAGTTGTAATTTTCCTGGATACATCTTGAGTAGACTTATCTAGGATAATTTTAATCCTTGAAAATAATTAAGTTTTCTATTTATTAGAATTAATTAATTGAAAATCACACAATCGATCAGTTTAATTTCTAGAAAATTCAACTTGCATCAGAAAAATTCCAAAAATTCACAATAAATTAGTTTCATCTTAATTAACTTATTTCCCAATTTTCATATTTTTTCATTTCATTTGCACGGAAAATTGCACAAAATTCCTTCAAAAGTGTCCATTTCCATGCATGCATTTTATGTCTTAAAAATACAAAAAAATGTGTTCTGATTCTTCATGGCAAACATAACTAAGGAAAATTAGTCTTCCAGATTTTTGAGCTTAATTGCACATTAATTTGGATTTCCAACATAGGATAATTTGACCTTAAAACCTACCATTCTCCATTTGCACTCCATATTCATTTGCATTAAAAAATGCCAAAATTATTCTTCTAAAAAACCTAGCATCTTTATTATCTAAGAATTGACCTAAGATGGCAGTGGCCTCCCTGAGTTCGACCGTGGGCTTGCCCAAGTAAAATAATTTTGACATTTTGTAATTTAATGGAAATCATTAATTCAGCAATTTTTGATTAATCCTAAGTGCTTGAATACAATGAATATCACATTAATTCTACCCTCATTATTGTAGGTAGTTACCTCCAAACAGAGAGGGTGAGGACCTAGCCCTAATGATTAGAGACAAAAATCCCTAGACTTGTGCTCTAAGCACTTATGTGTTACCTTTCGACACATGGTCGAGCTGCAAGCACTTTCCTCCGACCATAGAAAGTCATTTTGGTGTACTCCTCTTCACTTTTTTTTGGCATGATATAACCCAATAGCTCGAGCAGATGGTTCCACTTTTTGGGGAGTGTGAAGACGTACATTGGGTGACACCACTTGTAAGTCTGATTGAAATAACTGCTTGAATCACCTAACTTTAAAATTAAAAAGATTAACGACCGAAATCTTACAGTTATCACTATGTGAAGTTGGTGAATTGGTGGTTGATAATGCATTTGTTTGTGCTGTGTGTGTGACTCTGTGTCTGACACTTCTTCGTTCTATCTCTAGAATTGATATCGTGTTCATATCTCATATCTTTTGGCATCTAAGATGACATATCGATGGTCTTTACGCTCGGGTTTTGCGAGCCGTCGTTCCTCCACCATGGTATGTATGCCTTCACAGACTCAGGATGACCCTATTCTCGAGTCAGTTTCACCTAGTCATGAGGTGGGTCAGATCCGAACTCCCTCACCTCCAACCCTTTAGTCGAGGAAGACCCTCACCTAAACATTTCTTTTTACCCTACACATTTTTCACTCAGTGCTTATGAAGCTTTTTCCTTTCCATATGAGTTGAGAGATAACATGGTGGCAATAGGGAAAGGACCAGTTGAGGAAAGACCGACTGATGAGAGATTAGGTACAGGGTCAGATATTGCTGTAGGGATTCTAGACACACTACAATAGGAGTATATAGCTTAAGGAGTAGTTTAGAGTCCAGGAAGAACTTAGAGCTGAGATTACGACATTGAGAGCCGAAGGAGGGAACCCACCGGCTGTAGTTGTTCACGTTGCCGCGTTACGTGATGAGTATGACCCTGGAGCGAGTATGCTACAACATTGGATTCGTTTTTGCCGAATCATGGTCCATATTATCTTAGACCATCATTCATATCACTTTTTCCCAAGTTCTACGGGAATACTACTGAAGAGACGTTTACCTTTTTATTGTAGTTTGAGATGATTTATAGGATGGCTAGCTATATGAACATTATGTAGGAGGCTATACGCCTTAAGGCTTTCCCCATTGCCTTAGCAGATAAGGAGCTTTATTGGCTGAATCATTTAGGGAGAGAGATCTCTACTTGGGAAGATCTTAAGTCCACATTCCCGCGTAAATATTTTCCTCTTGGACGTACCGATGAGATGATGAGTTAAATATAAAATTTCACTCAACATTCCCATGAGTCTTTCCATGAAGCATGAGAGTGCTTCAAAGGCATGATAGAAAAATAACTTCATCATGAGATTCCACTAATGGTGCTGGTTCATAGCTTCTTTGGAGGATTACATGCTGATATTCAGGATCTGATTAGTGTTGCATGTAGCTGTAGTTATTTGAACAAAGATGCCAAGTAAGTTTGGACCATCTATGAAGGGATGCCCGAGAACTCCAGACTTGTTAATTCCACTCGAGCATATCAGAAGACCATACAACCACTACATCATCAATATCACTAGAAGATGGACAACATAGTGAGTCTGATTCATGATTTACCAAGATGGGATTGCTTTTTGAGAAACTTTTTGTAGTTGACATGATTCAGAAGCAGGATCAGGAGCTACATAAGTTGCGAGAGCTGGAGAAGCTTTCTTCATTGCATGAGCAATTAGTGATTTAGCAAAGAAGGAGGCTGAGATTCAGATGCAAATCCAAAATCCACCTACACCTCAGCTTACACGGATATCGTTACCCACTCCTCCCACCCGTCTGGTACACTTTATACAGAGTGACTCTTGGTTTTCTACTGAGGCTCGACATATAGCTTGACCTACAGATTCATCCACAACGAATTAGAGCTAGATTATTACTCCTGTAGCAGATGATGCTGATGCTTCTTCCACTTTTGAGATTAATGGGATTTGGTTGTATCCAGTTCCTTACCTATCTCCACCACACATCACACCGCAGAGTGTACACCAAACACAACAACAAATGCACCAGCAACATGGCCGTTCACATTACTAGCACTAGGGACCATTTGTGCAGCACGAGTCTCATCATTATTTCCATCCGAGACCAATACATCCTTACTTATCTTCAGATCCATGCTACAAGCACTAGCAGCAATTGGTACATTATATACCTCATCGATCTCTACACCAGTATACATCACAGCCTTTGCACACTACTACTAGGTAGGAAAGATCAGAGAGCCATGGACATGCTATTGAGTCCTAGTTGTCAGCACAATCCTGGGCCCTAAATCATATTATGGACATGTTGAGTACACTCCAAGTAGAACACAATATTGAGATGGAGCAGGTTTAACCATCGCCTTAATGAGTTAGCAGCGCCCAACACTACACTTCCAACACAACCACAAATGAATCCGAATAATCAATATAAGCGACGCAACACGGATCAAGTAGACAATAATAAGGGTAAGGTCACTTTCCTGAAATTTTAGCTAACAATATTCATCTCAATAGCAGTAGACAACCACCTCTACCAAATCTAGCTGAGGAGGAGCAATACATGATGAGGAGTGATAATTCATTCACGAGGAGTCACACTCTAATGAGGAGGATTAGTATGATGATGCTAGAGATGGGAGCGGTGTTGAGATGATAGAAATGGACATAGGTGATTCTAATGTTGATACCATGCTAGTCCATGCAGATACTCTCGAAGAAGTTTCTTCTCTTGTGTTTGATAGTTTTGTACATAATTCCGATATTCTCAATGTACATGTTGATTCCAATGAGATAAATAAAGACGAGAACTTTGTTGTTCCTGAAATTATTCCTTTTCTTGATGCTTTATTTGGCAAAGGAAAGATAAAATCCGAAAATAATGATGTGACTCTAGAAACTAAAAATTTGCTTAAAGATCACATATTTTCTAAGATATTGCTCCATGATTCTTGGATCATTTTTTACACTCAAGCAGCAGTTGAAGAACATATGTACAACATGTAGGAAAAATAAATCATGTACTAAGAAGCATATCTTGACCAAGGCCACATTTTGTGGAATTCAAAACAAGTTACCCAAGAAGAAGAGAGATTCATGTGCTCATTATGTCAGATGCGAGATATCAAATGCAACATTCGATCTTACTCTCTTAGATAATGGTTCCTCCATTAATTTGTTACCATCTTTATTACTAGATAAAATCGAGTTAGGTCTTCTTTACAAATCACGCACGATCCTTCAATTTGCTGATTGATCAGTAAAAAGACCTAGGGGCATTTTGAAGAACATTGTCATAACCGTGCATGGTATGCAATTCCCAGTGGACTTTATTGTCATAGACATGTATTGCCCAATATAGTTACACCTTACCCCAATCATTCTTGGGAGGCCTTTCTTACATACTGCAAAGACTCTCTCTGATTTTGATACTAGGAAGGTATCTTTTCGCATTAAGGGTGAGAAGATACATATTGAGATGGAGAGAGAATCATCCATTTCTAGTGTCACGTCTACACATAGTTTAGATGTCCCGAGTTCTTTAGCTAGTTGCGATTACATGGATGAGGTTTTTTGTGATGACCTTGAGAGGTATCAGATTGAGACCTATGATATCCTTGCAGAGGATGGGTTAGACACGACAATTGACATTGCTTTTGAGGGCAACTTGTACACTAGCATAGAGTCCGATCAGATGGAGCAAACATTTATGAGTTTATTGCAGATATTTCTAAGAGTTTGCTTGATTCACCTACTTCAAATGATCTAGATCTAGACTATCACTTATATAAGTTCTTTAGTTCTAGTCCTTCTGAGGATGAGCACAACACAGAGTTGGATGATGTCATTTCAGTTTTCGTAGACATCTTCTGCAGTCTAACTTTAGAGCATGGTTAAGAATGAGAGTGGAGAGGAGATTCCAAAGAGATTGACCACATCATGGCAAGTTTGTCTTTGATCATAGACAACTGAATGTTGCGACAAAGAAGGACCACTTTCCTCAGCCTTTTACAGACCAGGACATAGAGAGGTTGGTAGGGAAAGAGTACTTCTGCTTCCTAGATGGCTACTCTGGATACAATCACGTCATCATTTCTCTTGAGGACCAGGATAACACTACCTTTACATGTCCTTTTGGCATGTATGCCTTTAGATAGATGCCCTTTAGTTTGTGCAATGCCCCTGCTAATTTCAAAGGTGTATGCTTGACATTTTTACAGACATTTTATGTAACTTTCTTGAGGTCTTTATGGATGTTTTCTGTCAATGGTGAGTCACTTGGCGGTTGTTTAGTGAACCTAGACTAGGTACTTCGGAAATGTTGTGAGGTGAATCTCGTTTTGTCTTGGAAAAAAAAACCATTTATGGTTACAAACGGGATTGTGTTGTGGCATGTCATTTCCAAGCAAGGCATGGAGGTTGACCCTGCCAAGGTGGATGTCATCAAGCATCTTGACCCACCAACTAACGCCAAACAACTGTGGTCTTTTCTAGGGCATGTTGGTTTTTACCGACGGTTCATACATGATTTCTCCAAGATTTGTCGACCGTTTACTGAGTTTTTAGGAAAATACACCGAGTTTTTGATAGATGAAAAGTATCTTGATGCCTTCCTTACATTAAAGAATTCCAAGCACAACATGGAGGTTGACCCTGCCAAGGTAGATGTCATTAAGCATCTTGACCCACTAACTAACACCAAGCAGATATGGTCTTTTCTAGGGCATGTTGGTTTTTACCGATGGTTCAGTTAGGATTTCTCCAAGATTTCCCGATCGTTTATTGAGTTTTAGGAATAGACACCAACTTTTTGATGGATGACAAGTGTCTTGATGCCTTCCTCACATTAAAGAATATGATTATCAGTGCTCATGTCCTATAACCACCTGATTGATCTCTTCCTTTCGAGATCATGACTAATGCTTCATATTTCACAGTTGAGGTTGTATTAGGATATGGGAAGACTGGACTTCTAGCTGCTATTCACTATGCCAGCCAGACTTTAGATGATGCACAAAGGAATTACACAATGACAGAGAAAGAGATACTGACAGTGATTTTTGCATTAGATAAGGTCAGATCTTATCTTCTTGGTTCCAAGATCACAATTTGCAAAGACCATTAAACTATCATATACTTGATGGAAAATAAGGATGCTAAGGCGCACCTTCCTTGATGGATTCTCTCACTTCAAGAATTTGATTTGGATATTAAGTACGAACCTGGAGTAAAGAACGTGGTAGCTGATCAACTCTCCCATTTACAATTAGATCAATCTCTAGATGAGTACTTGCCAGATATTGTAGAGATTCCCATATGAGAGCATCTTTGCCGTGACAGAGCTTCCGTGGTATGTTGATATAGTGAACTTTTTGGTCACACATAAGAGTTCACAGGCTTGGTCGAAGGGTTGTGTTGAGACGCTAGTTTCTGAGGCATGATACTACCATTGGTATGATCCAATCTTTTTCCGTTAGGGATCAGATTGTGTTTACCTGCGATGTATTCATAAGGAGGAATACAATAGTGTCCTCTCCTTGTGCCATTTTCTAGAGGCAAGAGGACATCATTCTAGGAAGAGGACAACACAAAAGGTACTTCAGAGCGGTTTTTGGTGGCCAACTCTGACGAGAGATGCTTGCACATTTGTGAAGAGTTGTCAAGTTCGTTAGCAAGCAAGAGGGATGGTCAATGCAAGAGATGCGATGCCAATGAGACCAGTGATCATTTATGAGATTTTTGATGCTTGGGGAATCAATTTCATGGGCTTGTTTCCTTCTAAAAGTGGCTTTTAGTATATACTTATGGCTGTAGATTATGTTAGTAGATGGGTGGAGGCTATACCCACACGAACCGTTGATAGAAAGACAATGTGCAAATTACTCAGGGAACATATCATTTCACGGTTCAGGATGCGACAAATTCTCATATCAGATGGGGTAGCCATTTTATCAACAAAGATATGAATAAGCTAGTGAAGAATTATGCTATAGATCATAGAGTAGC
The DNA here is from genome assembly GCA_037367405.1 of Ottelia alismoides. Taxonomy (NCBI): domain Eukaryota; kingdom Viridiplantae; phylum Streptophyta; class Magnoliopsida; order Alismatales; family Hydrocharitaceae; genus Ottelia; species Ottelia alismoides. The sequence continues at coordinate 579,353 of JAZKJV010010308.1, read as the reverse complement.
TTCTCTATGCCATCCACAGATGAACGACATGGCCAAAGTCTCAATTAGGGAGGTGAAATCTATACTTAAGAAGTTGGTACATCCCGACAGGAAGAATTGGTCACAACTTATAGACCAAGTTCTTTGGGCATATCGTACCACATAAAAGACCCCCTAGGTACTTCTTCATTCAAGCTTTTTTATGGAAAGCCATGTCATTTGCCCGTAGAGATCATGCAAAAATCAGAATAGACAATAAAAGAGATGTCACATGATTTGTAGAAAGCTGGAATCAAGAAGAAGATAGATTTGAATGAGATAGTCGAGATTAGAAACCATGCATATGAGAACACCCTCATATATAAGGATATGGTGAAGAGGTGGCATGACAGAAACATTCACCACAAGACCTTTGTTCCTGCCAGAAGGTTTGGCTATTCAATGCACGTTTGAAAATCTTTCCTGGTAAATTAAAGAGCAAATGGGAAGGTCCATACATAGTCATAATGGTGCATGACAATGGAAGCATAGACATATCATATGTGTCACCTGGTACAGAGTCATTCGTGGTAAACGAGCGGATGTTGAATCATTTTGTGGAGTCTACAGTTTATTTGGCCTGAGTTGATGTGATCTACTTTGTACGGGACTTGTGACTACTCTTCCTCTTCATTTGTCCTGTACAGAGACCTTGATACCTTTTGTTTTTGGAGCACACACCACTTGTACATTCTTCTTAGATTTCAATCGTCTCCATTTTTGCTTGTCTTTATACTTAGGATAGCATATCCTAAATATAGGCGGACTGACTATTTCCGCTGATTTTCCATTTTCTTATTTTTTTCATTTTACTTTTCGTATTTGTACACTATTTTACACCTATCACCCATCTCTAATTTTTGCCTCACATTTTTCTATACTTAGGATACCTGATCCTAAGTAAAGGGGGGACCGAGTGATTCCGATGAGTTCATTTCCTTTCTTTCTTCTTTCATTTTTTTGTTTCTTGCCCCCACACATTTTTGTATTCCACTATACTTACGATGACCAGATCATACATATAGGGGGGATGACTGACTTCTCATTCCTTTGTTCATTTCACCCACTTTTACTTAGCATCAGTTATGTCCTCCTTTTTCTCCTTTTGGTACTATGAGGACATAGCACAAGCTAAGTATAGACGTGCGCGCATGTGTGTGTGTATATATATATATTCGATATATGCTTTTATCCATAACTCGTACTTTTTTGTATTTTCTATGTATATAAAATCCATAAAAAGTGGATGTGGGTAAAATCTATATAAAATCTATTTCTTAAGTATTTGTAATAGTTTTAAATAAATAAAATCTATGTAAAACTCTTATTTAAAATCCTTATTCAAAATTGGAATTTAAAAGGTGTATTTAAAAAATTTATAATACTTATTATAAAATCCTATTTAAGTAAAATGTCTAGAAATAACTTAAACATTAAAATCCTTGTATTTAGAATTTGTAAAATACATTTGTTATTTAATCCAAAATAAAATATTGGTAACTTATCTTTTAAACTTTTGTAAAATATGATTGTTTATAAAAATGATAAATCTATAAAAATTCATAAAAAAATATAAAAGCCCTAAAATCCATAAAAATGGAAAAATCCTTAAAATTCATAAAAAATGAGTCAAATTCTAAAAATTTATCTCACAAAAATATAGTTGCATTTGCATTTTCGGAATAGTTTGATTTATCAAACTAAGGATTGGAAATAGTTCAAAGGGTGGAGCTTGATCCTGGCCTTTGACCTTTATTTTAAGTAGTAAGTTAGGAACTGGAATTTAGACTTTTTAGGTTTTTGACTTTAATCTTTAGGTTCCATAAAACCATGTGGGAATTCAACTTAAACTTGTCTAAGTAGGACAGTTGGTGTCATCCAATTAACTCCTCAACAATGGACTAATTTTTAACTCATTCACTCCGTACTTAGCCCAACTTGCATGGGGTTGCGAAGGGCAATTCATTTTAGTGGTGCATTTTCATCTTTTTCTAGTTGCAAAAATGTTTAAAGATGGGAGTTGTTGGGTTGAAATAAAGCTTCGGATGAGTAATGGTCTGCTAGCGCAATTTTTCTAAGACCCTAAAACATGGGTAGAACAAAGATTCTATATCCACTGGGGTACACAAGAATGCAATGTATTTGTTTCTACAAACCTAAAACATTGGCGAAAAAAAGATTCTATATTAGTCAGGAAAAAAAATCATAAAGTACATTGTTGACCTAAAATAATCCAAATTTCTTATAGCCTGCATATCTTGGTGGAGACATGGCTACACTGGCCAAGATTCACAAGGAGATGTGACTACACTGGTCACACTACAGTTCTCTTCTCCTTCTTCTTACTTCTTTCCCCATTCGTTGCTAACTATCATGTACCTGAACTTAGAAGGAAATATCCCCCTCCTCGAGGATCGAGTAGCTGGATGAGGAAGTCATGGGAGTGTATTACTAGGGTGGTCGATTTCTGATGAATCCATGATTCATTGATTTTTTTATCATATTTTGTCTCACTAACAAATGCATGTAAATATCCACTAATTTTCATTTCTTATAAAAATACCATTCATGAATAAAAATGCATTTTTATGTATTAAAAAAAATGTAAATAAATAAATGAATAAAAAGAAAAGAAAATAAAAAGGCAGATTGTAAATATGTATATATGTACAGTATGACTATAAAATATAAATATAGCTTAAGGGTATATTTATATAACCTAACCTCCAAGACCAAGTCATCATGGATTAGTCGACAAAAATAAGTAGGGGGAGATAAGGAGAAAACCACAAAAAATATTAATTATGTACACAAAATATTATTCATTAATTATCCAATATTTATCAAAACTTCAATGATTTTTAATTAATTCATGTGTACATATTTTCACCAAACTCTTCTACTATTTATTTCTAAAAATGTTTATTAAAATATAAAAATCCTAACCTGTATATATGCCAAGAAATCCATCTTTTAAATTATCATTTTCTCAAATTCTGAACATCATAACTTCTTCATACGAACTCCAATTTCACTTTACTCACTTTTAATGAAGTTGATTTCACTAAAATCAGAGCTTGTTTGCAAAAAGTCGGTTTTGTGACCTAATTACAACTAGGTTTCTGGGCTATTTATTTTATTCAGAACATAATATTTATAGCATCATTGATTTTTATATATTTTAATTAATTTCTTGATCATGTACTTTACCAATAAATTATTTCAGAGTTTTTACACATTAGTTAATATTTTAAAAACAATTTAAAACCCTAATTTATAGATGAAATTGAACCGTGTCACTTAAATCTGTATTTATTTATATATATAAATTAATTTATAAAAATCCATAAAAATTTATATAAATCTTATTATTATTCTATTAATTAATAAAATATAAAAATGATATGCAATGATTAATTATTAAAGTTTAAAATAAAAATCCTATTTAATAAGTACATTATATACCTATTTATTAATAATATATTTATAAATATATAGGGAAAAGGGAGCCTATACCCCATGTGTAGGTAAGTTTCCTTCACCCGCCTCTTTTCTCTTCTATTTTTTTTTTTGATTTTATTGAATTTAATCCTTGTGAGATTTAGATCACAGTCATGCTATTTAAATTTCAACTTATTTTGAGACTTTAACTTATCCATCAAGACAATCAAATTTTAATGGTCTCCTATTTGTTGAAATCCACCCCTTCTAATGGACATGTTAAGAATGTCTGTTTTACATGAAATTTGAGACACATATTTCATTTAGTATTTTAAGTAAATCTCCTATGGATCCATTTCAAAAAAAAATAAAAAATTTGAGAGAAAAAGACGTGGGTGTAGGAAAGTTGCCTACACATGGGTGTAGGCTCCCCAATCCCAAAAATATATTATTTATAAAAAGAAATTATATAATAATTTAGTTAAATAAATTATCTATAATTTTCCTTTTTATACCTAATTAAAAGAGGTATATTTTCTAATTAATATTTATTTATTAAATTAATTCCTATTCTAGCCTACCAGGTGTTGACACATGTCAACACCTGGAGCTTCTTCTTCAAGATTCAGTTGCTGGACTTTTGCTCCACCGACCCTATTTCCCCCCAATTTATTCCCACGTCGACCTTCATCCAAACCATGATCTACACCTTTGATCTTATCAACCTAACAACCTACATACTCGTTGGCCCGAGGATTGCGTCCAACTCTTCAATGATTCTTTTATTTAATGATCCTAATCCCAACAGTTAAAATGAACTACTTCTACAACCATAACTAATTAGCCGGACCATCTCCTTCTTGCTTCGCTCTGCCCTCCGCCAGGGGTGACATCACCCAAGGGTCGTCCCGCATGGAAGATGGATCACCGGAGCAGACGTTCGAAGGTTGCGTCAGCCTTGCATTGTCGCCCTCACGCACAAGGAGCTCCGAGTAGCCTCCTCGTTGAGCTAAGACTGTGGAGTCATAAATCTGCATTCCTAGTGATGAATCTCCATTTCATCACCTTTATCCTTTCATTTTGGCCTTTAAACCCTAGCCAAATGCATGTAAATAGCATTATTTTGCCTGAAATAACATCTACTATTTATTATGTAAATATTGTATAATATACTATTTTTAAAGCTAAAATAAAAGAATAAAGAAAAGAAAAGAAATCAAAATAAAATAGCAAAGATATTTTATGATCATGAACCGCAAGACCTAGGCATCATGATGATTGGGTCGACAAGGAATAAAGTAGGGGGAGATAAGGGTAAAAAATATATTAAAACCTCTTTCTTTATTCATCAATAAGTGAAATTTAGGACCTATTTTATTCTTTATTATTCATACACCAATTCAAGAAACTTTATACATGAAAGTTGTAGATAAAATTACATAGAAAAAGACAAAATTTAATTTACAACAAAATAATGCTCCAAAATCCAAACTTCCCAAACCTGTATCTCCTCCATATGTATGAACTCAAAATTCATCAGATCACCTTTGATTATATAAAACTTTTTATTAGCTATCTAATGAAGATAGTTTCATTTAATTTGGAGTTACGATACAAAAAGTTAGATTTTGGACCCCTATTATGCAATATACTTGAATAAAATATTCATTTTATTCATTCTTTATATTTTCATTATTTTATATTTGTATAATTTTTTAAATATTGTTTATAGTATATGAATAATTAGAATGAAATAAAACAATAAAAAATACATTGAAATAAAATAGTAAATAAAATATATAGATGAATTACCTATACATATACCTATAATATATATATATATGTATGTATTTAAGTGTACAAATAACTTTAGAAAATAAAATAAAAATATACTCAAGTGTATCTAATTAGGTTATAAATATATAACACTAGTATATAAAATGATAAATTCAAAAGACAAAATAAAACACCTCTTATAAAGGCAATATACCTATATTATACTTGTAAAAAGTAACCCTTAATAAATTAAGTAGTAAAAATAAATAAAAAACATAATAAAATATTACATAAAATAATAAACATTTTTATGTTTTAATAAAAAATTAAATAAACCATCTACTATTTTATTTCTATTTATTTTCTCTTTTTATTTCGGTTTTTTCCTCATGCGGCCACATGGACCCATCAGAGGCGAGCCTTGGTTGACCCGTCGATCAACTGGCCTCTTCTAACCCCTAAGTCCTATGGCATAGCAGTTGACTATCTTCTACAATTTCTTTTGCTCGAATTTTTCACCCATTTTGCTCAATTCCTTCTGCAAATCTCTCCCTTGATCGTTGAGCTTTCATGCGCATATCATTCGTCGATCGTAGGAGCATTGCCTCGGGCAGAAGCCCACATCGAAGACCCACATGTAAATATACCTCCTCATCACCCAAATTTGAATCTTGACCCCTCTTCCACAAAGTAAACCCTAACCCCAGCATTGATTGAGCCTCTTAATGAGAGTAGGTGTTCACTCCATACTTCTTGGGGTAGGTTTGATGTGGATCCGAGGTCGATTCGAGCTTCACTAACCACCTCTGTCGTGAGCTCTAAATCTCCTCATCTCTGGGCAAGTAGAGCTCCTTTTCTTTTTTTTTTCTAGGTTAGTTTTTATTCCAACATTTAATTTCTACACTTGGTCTAAATTCTTATTTACTACCTTAGCGTAAAATTCGATCTTCGAAGTTTGCCGGAGCGGAGCTCCGGCAATGATTCCACTGTGCTTCTGCCTCGTTCCGACTCACCAACTACCTCCATCTTCTTCCCCTCCACATTCTCTTCACCTCACATGCTTCCAAACAACCTGATCCTCACTGGATCATGAGTTGGGTGCTCCACCTACAATTCCCGTCGGAGCAACTCCACCCACATGCATTCCGGCTCATCCCTACCTAACGAGACCACCAACCCCTTCATTTTGCATGCCTTTGCTTCCTGTGCAGGGATAGAGGTCCAATGCCTCTTAGGAGGTGATTTTGAGTAGAACGAAGCATACCTAGAGCCCATTTCTTCTTTGAGCAGCCAGGACCCCACCATTGGATCCCGATCATATCTGATGATTCCATGAGCTGTGGACCACTACGAGGGACAATTTGAACATCTTATCAGCTGCAGAGACCGTCGGAGGAGTGCGGACCAACCGATCGAAGTTCAGGGGTGACTTTGTTCATCCATGTTCTTCATGTGGACCCACCATCCGATCAAGGGGAGTGCTCTAGTCTTAAAGATAGTCGTCCAATCAAACGAGCTCAACACCATTGATCTCCATTGGGGGACTTAATCTCAGATGTCGAGCGCGAACCGATATCAGCCATCAGATGTGTGCCACATGTTAATATAAGACCATCAGCCGTTGGATCGCTCTCGTAGGGGTTATTTTTCCCAATACCCCTACAGTTTTTGTAACTTCTTTTTAGTATCTAAATTTTTATCTGTAGCGTAAAATAGTTTGAATATTTTGCATTCTACACCATGTAGTTCACACATTTGCACTTAGGTCCAATCCACGTCACCTCACGTGCCCGTACGCGTGAGGGGGCTGCGTACTTTGCACCTAAACCCTTGGGTTTTCAAAATTTCATTCTAGTTCTCATTTTTGGAATATAAGTATAATATTTTATGGAGATTTTGCATCTTCCCCCAACTTTGTAGTAATTGTAGAAATACCCCTCCGGGTATATATTATTGGAAATATCTGGAAAAAATTGCTTTTTGATTATGATCTTCCCTAATTTGTTCAGGATTACTCTATAAACTTTAAATATTTGCATAAATGCCCTATGCTAGATTGTTTTTTATTTTCGTAGAATTTTTTTTATTAAAAATAGTTCTGTGCCCTAAAAATTCATAGAAAATTAGGATAAATACCTTATATAATACTTTACCACATTTAATTTTATTGAGGTATTTTATATTATATTTCTATTTATTAAAAATAAAAATAAAGTTATTTCTCCCTATCTAGCTTAGAAAAATACACAAAATATAAAAATGTTTTTGAAAATTCCAAAAAATATATTTTATCTGTTACCCTATTTTGCATATACAGACCAAAAATCCCTAAAAATAGAAAAGGAAAACCCCTACAAATTAAAAAGCTCCAAAATTCTTATACAAATAATAAACAATTCTACAAAAGACCAGAAATTATGTTATCTATTTTTGTATTTAGTTTATTATATCTAATATAGATTAAATTAAATTTCTGAGCTTTTTATATATTTTTGAAATCCAAAACTATTTGACCATATTTTTTGCTCAATTTTTCACCCTAATAATTCAATTAAAAATATTACTATAAAATACCAAAAATAAAGGAAAAAATATAAAAAGACAAAAATATTTTATTTTGAATTTTGGGCACTTATAATTATATTTATAAATATAAGAGCTCTTTATATACATATATCTATATATGCTTATATTATTAATAATAATAATTTTAAAATTTATAAAATCAGAAAATATAAAAGAAAATTAAAAATATATAAAAAATTTTAAAAATTCCAAAAAATTGAATAACTAAAAAACCCATGAAAATTCAAAAATATCTAAAAATCCCAAAAACATTTATTTTCTTTTTTAGCCAATTTAATCGTCTATCCCATGTTCTTCATGTGTTTGACCCGTACCATACTTGTCACTATACACATTTTGTTCTAGGGTATAATAAATTTTGATTCACACTTGCTTGCATTATTTCGTCTTTACTTTATCTGGATTGATTGTTGATCAACCTTTGATCTCATGAGCAGTTGCCTCAGCGATATTTTGTCTTCGCCCTTTGTGAGGATATTATTTTAGACCTGCGTAAGATCCTTATCATCAAATGGCACCATTGCTAGGGAGCAATAGTATAGAATTTTAGGCCCATTTCCCCTCCATTATTTCTCTTTATTTATTTTCCCTTTATTTTATATAATTGTTTTTTGTGCTAACATTTTCTCTTATATTTTTCTTGCGAGGGACTTCGAGACGATGACGATCACTTAGGTAGTTGAGGCGCCCGAGTCGAGAAGACTTGGTCCTTCTAGTTGTGGACCAATAGGAGAGAGCAAGAGAGAAGAACTTAGCATAGATTTTCTTTTTTTTGGTGAGAGAGTGTCATTTGTTTTTGCTCAATTAATTTGTAATAATATAGGAATTTGGATTTGGACATTCGGTCCCAATTTCCAAGTGATTGTTCACTTGGGGGCTCATTGTGATTTTTTCGAGTTTTGTTGCCTTTATTTTCTTTGTTTCTCACATTTGTGCTTTCCACCTTATTTTTATTCATTTTCTGGAATGAGACCCTATCATTTAAGGAATTACTTGATCAAGTAAATTAAGGCCAAACACATAATATATTGCATGCACCTATAGTCTCTACGTTTGGACATAATTTAAATTAATTGTTGGATACTTAGACTTGAAACCATGTGCCACGAGAGGTTTCCATACAATGCTTGCAGAACCCACTGTGGTGGGCATTGAGGAGCCTCCAAGATCGACTCTAGGTTTCTTTCTAAGTGTTTCGCATTTGGTTCTTCACGACATTAGCAATTGCCAACATGGAGAGCGTTGGGAAGCATTGTAAGTCTTCTAACCGAGTCATTTAAGCACTAAGGTGAGATTTCCATCTTAGTGTCTCCTTGCATTTCTTTGCCATCCTCTCTTTCTGATTGGAGAACCTAAGGCAAAAAGAAAATCCAAAAAAATCATCAGGAGTTTATCATTGAAAAATACTAAAAAAAGGTGAAAATAAAAAATTAAAACAAGGGGACTGCTAATTGAACTTTTACCTGAATAAAATCCGTAATGAACATCATTGTTTGGGTTCACAAAGCCCTCATTGATTTCAGGCATATTCCAGATAGAGCAAGGCATGACCCTTAAGGAATAGAGCCAAAAACCCGATCTGTGGCTGCCTCAACGATCACCCGGGACCGATGAAGTATTGGCGCTTCTATCATATGTGACTGAGTAGGGCCTTGTCGACGACAGTATTCCCTCCTTGCAGAATGCCGACTTGGTATGAAGTACTGAGCCTAGGCCACACCCTCACAAGTGTGTCTGTCTCATCGATTTACATCCAAGTACCTCGCTTGCGAGGAAAATAGTGGTTTCACCTATCGACTTCCTCTTTCTTTTCTTTGGCTAAGTACCCGCATAGGCACAAGGTTGATGACCTTAAAGATCATTGATCACAACGTACAAAGGAGGTGGAACAAGAATGAGGAGACTCTTCCTGACAGTACACGCTCTCCTCTAGGGCCAGCCGATAAGGACTCCTGACAACTTTTTGCCTAAATAAATAACCCAAAAATTTAAAAGATAAAAATAGCTGAACTCTTATGGCTTCACATTGGATTGATTTGGTAAATCAATTTTGTATTGTGTTTGTTTGGATCTAGTTTAGGTTCAAAGATCAAATTCCTACATGCTTGCACATTTTTTACATTCTTCTTTTCTTACTTCCTCTTTGACCCCCTCTCATCGTGAGCCTTCTACTGTTTTACACTCCTTTTATTTCTTTTTCATCACAGTATCCTTCATCCTTTATAGATCTTCCTCATTCCCTTCATGATATCGACCTCTGGATGGTTTCATCGGGACTCTGTCGACAACTACATTGATACCTTGGGTTCGACATCCGCCCGAATAAGGGGCGATCTCTATGAAGACAAGATAGACCCCATAGACTTCTCCTTGGACTCCTATCTTCACTTGCTTCAGAAACCTCCTGTCTCGATCTCCTTTCTTCTACCACCTTTCTTTCTCTAATAAATCCCTTGTTCGAGATAGACTCTCATCTCGAACTTGCTCCATCATTTCTGAGGATTGATCGTATATTATCCCAATGCAGATTCACCACCCAATCAGAAGCCTAAGCACGATTCCAACTATGTGATGGCTCACCAAGGTAGAGGAAAGGAATAACAGCTTCCAACTAGCGAGCAAAATCAAGAACAGGGGATGAGTCAGAATGAGGTCAACAATTAGTTTCTCGCTTCTATTCAGGAAAATCCAACTATAGCTACCTGACCAATCACTTGCCCAGGTCGCCTTTCAAGAGATGTTAAATGATCCGAGGAGGAGATCAAAAGAGAGAGGAGAAACCCATGATGGGGTGATGATATTCCCGATGATAGAAATGATCGCTCAGTAGATGGACCTCATGGAGGCAGGGAGGATGAGGGGAGAGGCCAGGCCAAAACAACTCTAAAGCAGTCATACAACCTTGGGACCGACCATATCAATGAGTGGATCCATATCCCACCGATCCACGGACATTTCGAGCTGAAGCCGCAGCTCCTTTTGCTCCTCCCTAGATTCCATGGGAATTCAAATGAGGAGCCATATATCCATCTACAACATTTCTGTCACATTTGCAACACCACTCACTATCCCATCATTCTGTTGGGCGTAGTTAAGATGACCGCCTTCCCATTCAGCCTTCAGGGCAAAGCACCGTATTGGATCAACCATCTTGAGAAGGTGGTGATGACCTGGGAGGACCTGAAGTCAGTGCACAAATACTATCCTCTTGGCCGTCACAATCTCATGCGATTAAAGATCGCTAGCATATCTCAGGGACCTCAAGAATCTTTCCATGAAACTTGGGAGTGGTTTAGTGATCTGATGGAGAAATGCCCCCACCATGACATCCCGAGGACTACCCTAGTCCAACATTTCTTTGGGGGTTTGACTAAAGCTATTCGACATCTGATTGAAGGTGCCTGCGGAGGATCACACTTCAACAAGGGCGAGGACGCGGTATCGCAGATTTTTGAGGAGATGGTTGATGAATCTGCATTTCATCATCTTTATTCATTTAATTTAGCTTAAAATCCCTTATAAAACACATGTATATATTACTAAAATCATATTCTTACTAACCTGCATCTGTGTGTAAATAATGTACATTTATTACTATTTTAACCTAAAATAAATAAATAAAGAAATAAAGGAAAACTAAAGAAAATAAAAGACTATATATATGCAATAGATACATGCTGACCCGAACCCTAAGAGAAGGTCAATACTTGACCTGATCGACCAGAAATAAAGCAGCGGGAGATAGGGTCTTTAACCACAAAATCCAAAAAATATTTTGCAAATACTTTTCATTTAATCTGTGTATATTTTTAACAAAAATTTACACTATTTATTTGTCCAAAAATTGGCCTCAAATTAAATAATCTTCTAAGTGGAATTTACAAATAAAATGTTTTCTAAATAATAAAAATAATTGTAACATAAAATCATGTATAAAATAAAAATAACCACATTCAGAAAAAATAGTAAAGCGGTGATTGAATGACAAATTCTAACTCCTTATGTACTTGAATTGAATCAAACTCACTTCCATCGTATTCTAAATTAAATCATCTTTAAAATGGCATTGGTTTCGTAATTTTTGGAGTTACGGTTTGAAAGACGATTTTCTAGGGTGTTTTTTGCAATTTTTACGATTTATTTATTGTATATATTTATCCATATTTAATTTTATACATAATGTATTTTTAAATAATTGTAAATATTTTCTTATAATTATTTTAAAAAAATGTAAGACATAAAATAACATAATTTCCTTATCTAACTATGTATATAATGTACCATATGTATATATTATATATATAATTAATTTCCTTAAATAACCACATTAAAACTTAAATAACTCACATTTAGTATTTAAATTAATAAAATTATGAAAATAATTTAATTTAATAAATTAATTATGTAAATAATATACCATATGTATATAATTTAATTAATTCCTTAATTAACACACCACTAAGGTGGCTCATTAAATTATTGGTATTTATTATTATTTTAACTAATATAATTTCTAAAATTATTTTATTTATTATTTTAATAAATTTAATTTCACCATTAACAACTTCCTTTTTTTCCTCTTCATTAATTCATTTTCGAAATTCAATTTCTTTTTCTATTTATTTGGCTCCTCCTCCCTCATTCCAGCTTGATCAATCCTTTGGTGAGAGGAGCCAAATATCCAGGAGAAATCTTGTTGTAGAAAGGTGCCCAGCCTCTGAGCTGTCTGGTGATAGCGAGGCGATCTTCATCAAGGTCATCATGGCATTCATCCGCTACCAATGTGAGATCCATTTTATTACTCGTCTTTCATGTAGGTTAATCGTATTGTAATTTTTAGTTTTAATTTCATAGTCAGTTTTTTTAGATTTATAATCGTAGTTAATTGTCCTACGTATTCGATTTGATTCCAATCCGATATCACCACCTCATTCTTAATCCCTACACGTTTACGTTATACCTCACGCGATCTATCTCCTCTGGTCGCTTACGGTCGTAGGAGACATGGTTCCCTTCTATCACAACCGCTAGAACCTCCTCGCCCACTAATTCCTATTTGATTATTTGTGGACCGAGCCATCATGCTTGAGTTGGTTTTTGCATATGGTTTTAGTTCATGTACATGAATTTCTATAAAAAAGATATACATAAAAATATATATCATTTGTTGTTTTACAAAAAAAAAAACAAAAATAATCAGGGACGACAGCAGTCACCGCCACCGTCGATGTCCATCGCCAGGAGCTCCACACCGCGTCGCCACCACTCGCATAGATCAACCGATCATCTCCTCCACTCAAAGATCCACCACTCGATGGAGTACTTCCACCTCGGCATATCAAAACCACCGGGGCGTGTGTCGCACCTAGCCGCCATTCGCCTCTTGGAGTAGCAACCCCTCGAAGCTCTGTCATTGCAATCTGGAGCCCATCCGCATCTCTTGCTGACTGATAATCAGGGAGATCGAGGGTCGTACGGTTTCACAAGGCGAAACCGTAGTCAGAGTATTGACCGCTCAAACATCCCTAATTAGTCAACAATGAACCCACAATATAAATATCAAGCAATGAAGAATAAAGTGGAGTCAAATTTATTATAACTCTACAAACAGGTGTATAGTGGAAGTAGGTAGAGTGTCGAACTCAGGGAGCAAGGCAGGATAGATCAAGCAAGTGCTAAATGAGTAATGTGATTGTGTGTCTATAAGAATGCAAATGTTTTTGTGGGTTTTAATTTTTAATTTTCTTATAATTTTTAATTTTTAATATTGTATTTTGATTTTTAATTTACTGATTTTCTATTTTCTTTTTATATTTTATATATTTTTTGTTTTTATAAATATAATATATAAATACTATAAGAAAAGAGGTGATAAGATATTTATAAAAATAAGGAAAATGCTCAAAAATTAGGAAATAAAATGTTTTTGGTCTTTTTATGTTTTTCTACTATTTTTGTGATTTTTGGGGATTTTTCTAAATGTTTTTGGTATTTTTAAAAGTCAAAATAAAAGAAAACAGTGAATTAACTACTGGATGAGATTAAAATTGGAATGAAAAATAGCACACAGTAGCAAAATTTTCCTAAATTAATTTTAAATAAAAGATAATAAAATAGGGCAACTACAGGACCTGAGTTTATATTTTTTTGAATTTTATATGAGTTTTTAGATTTTTTTGATGTTTTTAGGAGTTTTCTAATTTTTAAAGTTTTTGTTTTTAAATTTTTAATGATTTTTGGACTGACACTAGAATATACTAAAATAGACCTTAGGTAATTTTTTTGGAATTTTTAAAGGTGTTTTAATGTTTTTTTTGGTATTTTCTAATGCAAATAGTAGAAAAAATCATGTATTTGATTTTTAATAAATATGAAAATGCAATAAAAATGCAATGCAAAAATATGGCATGAATGAGCAATGCAACAAGAGCCTAAAATGATTTTTATGGAATTTTTAAGGTTTTAGAAATGCATGCAATAATTAGAGATGACAAAAAGAAACTACAAGCCTAGCAGGGGTATTTCTGGAAATATGGCAAAGTTCAGGGGCCTGTATGTAAATTATCCATAAAATTATATAATGTAATACACAATTCTCTGGACCAATAGCAAATACACGAAGTCACAGGGATATGCCCGCATAATACTCACCCACGCACGCACGATGCACGCGCATGGGAGGGGTATGGTGTAATTCTCAAAAATGCAGGGGCTAAAATGCAAAATTTCCAGAAAAATTATAACTGCAATGAAAAGTTTTCGTATTTAATACAAATATCAAATCGCCCGAGGGTCCTTCTGCAAAAACGCCAAGTCACGTGCGCAACGCACGTGACCTGGCAGGGGCCCTGATGTAATAAGATAATAAGTCGGGGGGCTACTTGCAAATTTTACAAAAATTAATAAAGGCAAATGAATGTTTTAGTATTTAATATGAAATACAAAAATGCCCAGGGTGCTTTGGAAAAATTACCCAAGTCTAAGGGTGCTGGCGGACGGTCAGATCGGCTTTACTTGTCTACATGTCAAGCCCGCATGGCCCGATACCCCTTCACGTGTGGATGGCTGAGATTAGAAGCTGCGGTGATGATCCAATGGCACGAGGGCTTCAAATCGAATGGTAGCTTCACTCTTGGAGGACCTGGCCCAATCGAACGGCTGAAAGAGGACGACGAAGAACAAGGAAGCACCAGCGGCTGGGCGAGCTTCCCTGACCTCCGCCTCCCTCCTCCGGCACTCCTTCGACTCGCAAAAAGGGGTGGGCTCTTCCTGGAAGGGTCTTCTATGTGCCTGGGGGTGCAAAAACGCGGCGGCAGACACCAGGGCTCCACCACGACGTCGGAGAAGGAGAAGGGGCCCAGGTACCTCCGGTGAGGTCAAAACCGCCTCCAGGTGCTCTTCGTGCTCCACAGACCTGCAAGAAAAGAATGAAGGCGTCGGGTGCAAACTGCCCCGACCCCGCGAGGGTGCGAAAAGGGTGGCGAACGGCAAATGTGAAGTCGGCCGGAGGTAGCTCCGGTGAACTATCGATTGAGCGAATCGATTGGTGGAAGTCGATGATTAAGATGGCTGGATGCTCCTAGTACTACAGTGAATGAAAAGGGAATGAAAAAGAAGAGAAATAAACACCTCAAGGGCCAGGGCCCGAGGTTGAAAATACCTCAACGGAATGGTCACCGGAGGTGGGTGAAACACGCCCAATCCACGTCAAATCTCCACCTTGGATGGCTCAAACCGGAGCTGTCACCTCTGGCGAGCTATGGAGCAAGGAAGGGGAGGAAACGGGACAAAAAATGGGGTTTCAACCTCCTGGGAGCTTCCTCTATGCGCGGGGAGGTCCAAAACACCTCGGCGGTGGCCGAGGCTCCTCGGGGTCGTCGGCGGAGCTGGGAGGGTTCGTGCGTCTCCGGCGAGGGTCAAAATGACCCCTCGAGCAGGCGTTCCAGTCCTGGTACCTGCAAAAATGGGTGAGAGGACCCAGGGCAGACGGCCTGGGTCCCGCATAGGTGAAATGGCGGTGCGAAGTGGCGATAAGTGTGTTGGCCGGAGGTGCGCTCCGGCGAGGTTGATGGGTAGCGTGATTTGATCAATGGAAATGGAAATTTTGAGAGGGCTTTTGATCCTAAGACTACGGCAAGTAAAATGCAAAAACAAAGAAGGCGAAAGGGGGCTGCCTCAACGGTGTATCACCGGAGGGAAAGGTACCTCGACCGCCGGTGAAGGGGGAGGTTGTGGAGTCACCTCAGGCGACGCTCGACCCACCTGATTGGCTCAACAGGGAGCTGTCACCTTCCTAGAGCTTCAAGGTGTGAAAGGGCAGCTAGACCTATGGAATGAGGGGTTCAAATTCAATAGTGAAGTCGGGTGTGTGTTTTATGTGGTTTGACCCGACGACTTGGGTGCTTCAAAGATCGAGAGGGATTCACATTATCGATGATCCTCGGCCCACGATGATCATAGGGCGAGTAAGAGGGATGACAGAGGACCAAGTTTGCAGAAGGAATCGACTCGAAAGGATGAAAGAAACGTCCTTGACACAGGCTACAGGAGGGAGGACGCCTAGTTGACCGGGGTCAACTAGGGTTTGCACCTGGTTGGTCCACGTGGACCAACCAGGAAAAATCCATGGAAATGATTTTGTTAATTCAATTAAAAATAGAAAATGAACGAATTAAATTTTGGTTATTAAATAAAAAATGTTTATTATTTTATAAAGTATTTTATTCTGATTTTTAATTATTTTTATGAGGTATATTTTTACAAGTTCCCTTTTATAGCCTTTATAGGTATGTTACCTATATATTTTATTATTTAATTTTTATTTTGTGATTTTAATTTATTTATTTCTATTTATTATTTTATAAATTTATAAAATACTTTTATATACTAAAAAATATTTTTATTTTATTTTTCTGAAGTGTTTTGAATATTTAATAAAATACAAGTGTTAAATGTACAAGTATAAGTATAGGTATTATACCTATGTATGTTATTTACAAGTATTTTTATTTTGAGTTTTCTTTGAGTTTTTATTCTGATTTTAATGTACACATTTATTATAAATAATATTTACAAAATTATAAAATATAAAAATATGAAGATAATGAATAAATAATAAGTTGAATATTTTAATCTGTACAATTATGTAATAGGGGTCCAAAACTCAACTTTCAGATCGTAGCTCCGCCAAATGCGAAACCACCGCCATTAAATATTTTGTTTTAAATTATATACAATTAAAGGTGAGTTTGATGCATTTGGAGTTTTCATTTGCGAGATACGGGTCTGGGAAGTTAGGATTCTGGAATTTTATTCAGATCATAACTTTTTATCTGTACTTTATTTTTGAGTGAAATCAATTTTGTATTTTTCTTTATTTAATTATCTACAACTTTCATGTACAAAGTTTCTTTATTTGATGTATAAAAAGTGGAACAAAAATAGGTCCCAAAATGAATAAATAAATAATGAATGAAAGAATTTTATTGTATTTTAGCCCTTATCTCCCCCTACTTTATTCCTTGTCGACCTATTCATCAAGATGCCTAGGTCTCAGGGTTTCGGGTCATAAAATATTTACAATATTTTATTCTTTTTCTTTTCTTTTATTTATTCTATAATTTTGGCTTTTATTACACTATTTACATGCACATGCATGAATGCTAAGAAATGGAAATTAAGGGTATTTACACGCATTTGCTAGGGTTTTTGAGGCCAAAATGATAGAACAAAGATGATGAAATGTGGAAACATCATCCCCCTATATTTTACCTTTGCTAGTCCCTAGCAAGCACTTATGCAATAAGTGCAGAAAGAAAACTAAGAAAAGAAAAAGAAGAAAGTGGATTAAATTTGATTATCAAACTTGTCTTCACAAAATCAAAGTTTGGAGCTTAAGTCAGACCTTTGGAATTTTAGTGCGGGCAGAACCTTAATGAGAACCGAATTTGAAATCCAACAGTCCCTGAGAATCCCAAAACTCTGTTCAAGTCTCCTCATTAGCCAGGTCAGAAATACTTCAACTCATACGCAAATACTTACGACTATGAGTCTGACTCCTACAGTGTAAGTGATGGTGGCTCTCCCCAACTGAAATGACAAAGAGACTGACTTCTCCAGTATGACAACCCAATGATTCCCCAATCCAACAACTCCATCCTCGAGGAGCGGGGTATTCCCTTCTAAGTTCAAGTGGCAACCAGCTCAAGAGGAGGGGGTGAAGAGAAGAATAGACGGTAGCCAGTGTAGCTACCTATCCTAGGATGCAAGACCAGTGTAGTCAAGTCATCCAGCTACAGGCTCACATGATTTGACTTTGGAACTCAAGCTTGCTTATTGACTTTACAACATTTGTACATACTTTGCAGGCATTTTATTTTTGTACATGCCTGAACTCTTTTTTTTTTGAAATACTTTTCACAGCAGCATTTACATAATGAGTTTTTCCTCTTGAGCCAGTAGATTATCCCTCTTTTGAAGCTTTATTGCAACCCACACTCTCCTGTCTTTAGACTTCCTCATCACTAGACGAGTTGGGGTGCACTTTCCTCCCTAGAGGAGGATAAGTGTTTCCACTTGTGTGCGTCTCATACTGACAAATCCAATCCCCTCACCACTCCAACTGAGTTGAGCCATGTGAAAGGTGCAGGTGTCCAAGTTAGGTCATTATCAACAAGAGTCGTGCGTGTGTTCCGAAATACTCTACTTAGGCAGTCAAGAATCCATGAACCAAGTCTCGTGATCCTCAAGGAATTAAGTCAACTAGACCTGAAGTACCTCAAACCCAGTTCCTATAAGGTTCCTGTTATTAGGTAGATTTTAAGGTCCAATCAAGCTCCATTCTCCAGATTTTATTTAGACTCGTTCAACTATCAAACTCAATCCGAAAAATGCTCATGCTATGCAAATGATATGCAGAATGCAGAAAATATTTTTGTGATGCAATTTTCAAAGATTTTGAACTTTTTATGGATTTTTAAAAAGATGATGATGCATATGCAATTTTTTTTTTGTATTTTCAAAAAGATTTTTCAAGTGTTGTTGGATTTTAATTTTGCAAATGTTTTTGGGATTTTTGAAAACAAAAAGAGTTTTTGGCTAAAAACTAGGCACACAATATTTACTCGGGAGTGCTTCTTATATTTACAAGAAGTGGATTTTAAGAATTTACAAGGGTAAGTGGTCAATTTTATACATATGTGAATATAATGGATTTTGTTGTGATGTATGTATTCCTCAAACTTATTTGACACAGGTTTTTCAAACAATTTTGAAAACTATAGTCCAAAATAATTTTTACACACATTTTACAAACAAGTACACATATTTGAAAATCATTTTGCAAAGGTTATCCAAACAGTATATATAGATTTTTCAAAATATTTTTGCAACCATTTTTCAAACCATTTGCAAATCATTTTTCAAACATTTTATTTCACACAAAGAAAACAAATTTTACAAGCCACAAAATTTTTTTACAAAGGTTGAAAACATGTAACAAAACAATTTAAAAATAGTTTTCAATAGATGTTCACAAAGATTTTCAAACTATTTTATAAACATTTTGCAAAAAAATATTTTCACCTGATTTATGAATCAGTATATACAAAAAGAATTTGAGGAATAATCATCTTTTTATTAGGGGTTTTGATGAATTTTAAAGAATTATTAGTCATATTTTCAAGAAAAATGCGAAAGTACGAGTTATGGCTAAAGTATATACGTAGTATATATGACCCCCCTATACTTAGCTTGAGCTATGTCCTCATAGATCAGAGAGAAAAGAGAAGACATAACTCGTACTAAGTATAGGCAAGCCTAAAGAATAAATAAATAAATGAATGGACAAATGAATAAACGAATGAGAAGTTGACCGTCCCCCCAATACTTAGGATCAACTAATCCTAGGTATAGCAGACTGTACACAATGCAGGGAGGGTCAAGGGTGGGAATAAACAGATCGTACTCAGATTGTCTCCCCCTGTACTTAGGATAAGATATCCCTAAGTATAGACAAGAAGAGGAGACAACGGAGAGGATCGAAAAGAATAAAACCAACTCGGGGTGCGCACCCCCCTATACTTAGGACAAAGTGCATCCTAAGTATAGAAAACTGTCAACAAGGGGCGACACCTTTTTAATAGATTAAGAAAATAGAAGAGGAAAAGAAAAAAAGAAGAAAAGAAGAAAAGCTATCAACAGATGAAAGAGTGATATGGACAGATGGATCTATACAGCGGAAGATGGAATTGATCACCATGTATGAGATGCAACTGATATGAGTCAAAGAACGCATCTCATACCAGAAGAATGGGGGCAACATCAACGGTTGGTGGATCATGATCTAGATATAGCTTCAGGTGCTGATCGTTGACACGGAAGGTAGAGGAAGATGACAGTTCGGATATATCAATGATGCCGTTGTCATGTACCTTCCTGACCACATATGGACCTTTCCACTTGCTCTGTAATTTCCCTGGAAATAATTTCAGCCTGGAATCGAACAACCATACGTGCTGATTGGGCTCAAACTGTTTATGGCTGATGTGGAATCGTGCCATGTTTTCACTTTCTCCTTGTACTGTAGGCTGCTAGAAAAGGTTGTGTCTCTCAGTTCCTCCATGGCTGCCAACTCTGCTCTCCTCTGTTCTCCTATACTCTCAGGATCCAATAATAACTTAGTGACTGCCCAAAGTGACTTGTGCTTTATTTCCACTAGCAAATGGCACGGCTTGCCATAGACGAGTCGAAAGGGAGAGGTCCCTAATGGATTCTTGAAGGAGGTACGATAGGCCCACAAGACCGAGTCCAAAAGCTGTGAGCAATCCTTTCGGTCTGGGCAGACAACCTTCTGTAGGATAGTCTTGATCTCCCTATTCTATACTTCGGCAAGACCATTAGTCTGAGGGTGATACGGCGTGGCAACACGATGGTCAATGCCAAACTCGTCTGCAAGGGCCCTAACCTTGTCATTGATGAAGTGAGACCCCCCGTCTGAAATCAAGACTCTAGGTACCCTGAACTGTGAAATGATGTTTTTCCTCAAAAATTTACACACAATCTTAGCATCTGCGGCTCAGACGGGGATGGCCTCAACCCATCGACTGACATAATCTACAGCGAGCAAAATGTGCTCAAACCCCTGAATCTTAGGAAATGGGCCCATGAAATCAATCCCCCATGCATCAAAAACCTCACAAAAGTGAATGGGCTGCATGGGCATCATGTCTCTCTGTCCGCAGGTTCCCATCTTCTGACAGTCAGTACATCTCTTCACGAACTCATCTGAATCCTTGAAGAGAGTAGGCCACCAGAGGCCTGATTGAAGCACCTTTTGTGCTGTCCGTCTCCCAGAATGATGTCCTCCTGCCTCAAGCTTGTGGCAGTATGTGAGGACGCTATGCTGCTCTTCTTGAGGAATGCACCTCCTCCAGATGATGTCCCCTCCTTCATGATAAAGGACAAGATCCTCCCAATGGTAAGACTTGGCCTTCGCTAGGAAGGTCTCGAGTTTCTGCCTGGGCCAACCCTGTGGAACTGTCTTGGCAACAAGATAGTTTACAAAGTCGGCATACCATAGGAGCGAGGCGATAGCCAAGATCGCCTCATCTGGAAATGTCTCTGTGATAGGTTCGTTGGGCTCAGATTCCTCAAGGTTCTCTAAGCGGGAGAGATGATACGCCACCACATTCTTGACTCCAGGCTTATCCTTAATCTCAATATCAAATTCCTGGAGCAGAAGGATCCATCTGGTAAGGTATGCTTTGGCATCCTTCTTAGCCATTAAATACCAGATGGCGGTGTGATCAGTAAAAATAGTTACTCTAGATCCGAGAATATATGATCTGTACTTATCCAAAGCAAAGACTACGGCCAGCATCTCTTTCTCTGTCACAGTATAATTCCGCTGAGCGGCATCCAAAGTCCGGCTGGCGTAGTGAATGGAAAGCGACAATCCATCCCTCCTCTGTCCAAGCACAGCCCCAACGGCAAAATCAGAAGCATCCATCATGATCTCGAATGGGAGAGACCAATCGGGTGGCTGAAGGGCAGGGGTCGTAACAACCATACTCTTGAGAGTTTCAAAGGACGCAAGACACTTATCATCTACAATGAACTCAGTGTCTTCCGTCAGCAAATCAGTGAGCGATCGGGTAATTCGACTGAAGTCCTGAATGAACTGTCGGTATAAACCGACATGCCCCAGAAAAGACCGCAATTGACGCAAATTGGACGGTGGATTAAGTTTTCTACTAATATCCACCTTGGCCGGATCGACCTCCATGCCCCTGTTGGAGATGATATGACCAAGGACCGTCCCTTGAGTCACCATGAAGTGACTCTTCTCCCAAGGCAATACAAGGTTGTCCTCAATGCAGCGCTGAAGCACACGGTCTAGGCAGTCAAGATAAGCATCAAACCCATCGCCATAGACTGATAAGTCATCCATGAAGATCTCTAAACATTCACCCACCATGTCTAAGAAAATGGACAACATGCACCTTTGGAATGTCACCGGGGCGTTACATAGACCAAAGGGCATCCGTCTGAATGCACATGTCCCAAACGGACAGGTGAATGTCATTTTCTCGTAGTCTTCGGGCGCAATGGCCACTTGATTGTATCCGGAGTACCCGTCAAGAAAACAATAATGACTCTTCCCAGCTAGCCTCTCGATAATCTGATCAATGAATGGTAGTGGGAAATGATCCTTCTTGGTGGCCTCATTCAGTCGTCTGTAGTCCACACAGACCCTCCAAGAAGTGGGTACTCAGGTAGCGATCTCCTCTCCAGACTCACTCATAATTGTAGTGATACCCGTCTTCTTGGGTACCACATGCAATGGACTAACCCACTTGGAGTCGAAGATGGGGTAGATAAAATCGGCGCTCCACCACTTCGATATTTCTTTCATGACCACATCTCGAAGATTCGGGTTCAACCGTCGCTGGAACTCATGCGACGGCCTAGCGTCCTCCTCAAGATAGATGTGGTGGGAGCAAAGAGCTGGACTAATCCCCTGGAGATCCGCTATACTCCATCCTATCGCCTTGCGGTTTCTTTCAAGAACCTCCATCAGACGAGATTCTTTCTCTCCAGTCAAACCTGCTGAGATAATGACTGGGTGCATATCTGGCTCACCCGCAAGGAATCTATACTTTAGCGACTGCGGCAAAGGTTTCAGTTCTGGACAACTGAGAGGTGGCAGATCTGGCTTCTTATATGTCTGTGTGAAGGCTACCAGGTCTGCATGGGAGAACTCTCGCTGCGCATGAATATCCGACGAAGGGAGGCCTGCTGAATCATCAATAAACTGAACTGGCTCACACTTCGTCCTAGTTGTCAGCTCAGAAGGAATCAGACAAGGTAAATAATCCTCAAAATCATCCCAATCAATGTTTGAGTCCGAGGGATCTGAACTAGATGAACAAGACTGAAAATCATCAGCACCACTCGTCCCAACACTGTCAGCCTCAACGGTATCCTCGTCCAGGGGTGTGCTTTCCAGGCTCTCGACTGCCATAAGCCGTAAGTATGGTGAATCTGTAGGCAAGGCGAGGGTCTGTGCTATGGGATTTGTCCAATTGGATTCATCATCTGTCATCACAAAATCACACTCCTAGTGGATGTCTAGCTCTTCCTCTGTCATTTGCGCGGCTTCGCTGGACTGCTCTGAGCATGCATATTCTCTCGCTCTGGTTTCCTCGATCGTCTCTATTTGTATGGTTTCACCCTCTACGCGAAAACATACCTTCCCGCTATCATGATCGGTCACCGCCTTGGCTGTGGTCAAGAATGGGCGTCCAAGTATAATGGGGGCATCGGCTACCGACTCAGGGATCTCCATGTCCAACACAACGAAGTCCACGGGGAATTTCAGGCCCTGAATGGTAATGACCACGTCTCTCAATAACCCCTTCGGCCTCTTAGTCGACCTATCAGCAAACTGAAGGACTGTCCTGCTCATAAGAAAAGGACCAAACTCGAATCGGTCGAGTAAGGCTGCCGGAAGAAGGTTGATAGAAGATCCACTGTCTAGTAGAGTATGATTAAACTATTGCTCTTGAATCTCGCATCTGACATAGGGAGCTCCTGCATCTGGTCTCTTGGCTGACAGTTTGTTCCGAATGGTGCAACAAGTGTCCTGGGTGAGCACATGGATCTGATCTCTGTGGTTCCTCCTCTTCCTGCGGACGGTAGTCTTCTCTTTCAAATTCTTTTTGAAGAGGGGGATGTGCTCAAGTGCTTCCTGTAGAGTTTGCTGAATGTGGAATCTATCAATCATCTGATTGTTGAACTCTACCTATTGGGTCTTTTTAGGATTTTCTCTTTTATTCCCCTTCGTCCGATGAAGTGCTTCTGGGAAGGGAATGGTAAGGGCCTCCGCAGATGGAGGACTAGGAGTAGGTCCCTATGCCTGTGAA
Source organism: Ottelia alismoides (assembly GCA_037367405.1). Taxonomy (NCBI): domain Eukaryota; kingdom Viridiplantae; phylum Streptophyta; class Magnoliopsida; order Alismatales; family Hydrocharitaceae; genus Ottelia; species Ottelia alismoides. The sequence goes on along the minus strand of JAZKJV010010308.1, from coordinate 555,108 downwards.
GGTATAGAATCCATACCATGATCATCATTCAACACATATGGATCTGAAGTGTAAACAAAAACCTTTCCTTTATTCATATTTTTGTTCTTTTTCTTGTTACCACAGTCCTGAGATAAAAAAGGTGGTAACACCACAGAAGGGGGCTCAACAAAAGTAGAAGTGGTGGCCTCAGTACCACCAACAACACCTCTCTTCGCGGCATCAGCACCGCGCTCTGGTTCTGCATAAAAAATGGTGGCATTAGCACCACCATTTGCATCTAATATCAGGACAGCCTCAGTATCGTCGTCTGGGTCTCTATCATTGGTGGCATCAGCACCACCGTCTTCAACATCATCAGCGGCATCAGCACTGCTACTCTGCTCATCTGGCGCTTGTGGTTCTGCATGTGGCTGTCGCTCAGATGAGGCGCCGCAGGCTGGCATCCTACCACTCCTAGTAGTGACAAAATCAGCATCATACAAAGAAGAAGACATGTCACTCAAATAATCACTAGGAGAGGTATCCTCTGTGAACTGTACCTGCTCATACTTTCTTTTCAGATTGTTTGGATTTGGTTCAATTTGAGTTGGTATGGCGGTTTTGCCCTTGATGATATCCCTCATCTCCTGTCAGAACTCATCCATTTCCTACCGGAAGGATGCTCGCTGTTCAGAGAGCAAGCGTGCAAGGTCATCTAGAGCTGGGTTCTCAAAGGAGGAAGACTGAGAACCGGAAGTGTTCCCCTCCGGGAAATGAGGCTGCTGCTGCTGCTGGTACTGGGGAGGATGGGAGTAAGTCTGCTGAGGCTGCTGACGCTGCCTCCACTGCTGTCCCTGATAGGCGGGACGAGGACCATGTTGATTCTGCTGGTGGGCATACTGGGGCTGTTGCTGCTGGTTGTTCTGATATCCCTGAGCCGGAGGCTACTGCTGAGATGAGGTGCCACCATTGCCCCAACGGAATCCGAGGTGATCGCGATGAATCCCGGGCTGTGGGTACCTGTCGTACCAACTCCCATTGACTTCTAGCAATAGCTCCTGCTCGAAGGATGGTGGAGGTAGAACTGCCAGTAGCTGATCCGCCTGATAGACCACCATCTGAGTGTCCTGAGATGGTGGCTGCGATGGGTAGTACTGCAACAGCTGGACTGGCTCCACCTGAATGTGGTTGACCTGGCGGTACAAGGCAGAGGGCTGGGCTGAGCTGCTACTGCTGGCATCAGCCTGTGACCTGGGAGGCTGCTAGGAAGATGTTTGTGCCTCCTGGATGCAAAGAATCTGCATCTTCAGGTCACTCATGGTCTTGGTAATCTGGTCCATCTGGGCTAGTCCTTGCATCTGCTTCTTCTCGAGGATCTCGAGACGGTCCAGCTTCTCACTAATGATTGTCGGTTGCGGCTGATTCGGCTTGGGCTGCGGCTGCCGACGGAGTGTAAGGATCGACATTGATGCGAGCGATCCTCTGAAATGATCCCGCTCATTGGTGGGGTTTCTGCTACGTGTAGACGCAGGCTTGGGCCATGACTGTCGAGTTCTCTGCCATCCCTTCATAGATGGCCCAAACATCGTCTTCACCCCTGGAAAAATAGGACCCACCACAAGAGGCATAACAAACCCATGCAGCTCCGGTTTTCAGCTCACAAAAGAAACTCTGAACCAGATTGGGCTTGGATATATCATGGTGTGGACACCGGTCAGTGAGCTCTCTGAATTGATCCCAAGCTTCATGGAACTGTTCATTAGGGATCATGATGAAATTGCTGATCATAGCTCGTGCTACATTCGTCCGGTCGAGAGGGTAATACTGATTCAAGTATGCGGTCCGGAGATCTGCCCAAGTGTCGACGAACCTCCCCAAATGTTTTAGCCAGTAGGCAGCTCTATCAACCAGAGAGAAGGGGAAGGCTATCATCTTGATGGTGTCCTCGGTCACTAGCCTGTCATGAATGGTGCTGCAGATCATTTCGAATTCTTGCAAATGGAGGTGTGGCTCTTCGGTCGCCAACCCATGAAATTTAGGAAGTAGCTGAATGGTGTGCGAGCGAAGTTCAAAGTCTCCATGGACGGGAGGGAGTCGGATCCACCGATGAGTTAGGGAGGCGGAGGAAGTAGCTGGATTGTGCAATTCTCTCATGATAGTCTGCGACGGCCTCTCTGTGTTGGGTTCTCCTCCCTCGTCTGCTACAACTGGTATATCACCTCCACCGCCACCACCCCCAGGTCTGTTCTCTCGCATCAGCGCGATCTCTCTCATGAGGTCACCCATGAAGACTCCCTGATCCCGGATCTGTCTCTGCATGGTCTCCATGGATGCTAGAAGTGAATTGTTGATGGCGGCTTGATCATATAAGAATGGAGGGTGCTCATGCTCATCTGGGTGCTCTCCTCTGTCTGCCATCAATGGATTCTCAGAAAGGCAAAAGAATCCATCTCAGGTGCCGTCAAATGCTCTGAGCTCTGTGATGCACTAAATTCTGAAACTCTTGGACTGATGGAAGGAGAATGAGAAGGGTGGTCGAGGGGGAACAGGGTGGAAGTGAACTCAGGCTCGGAGAGTGAGTCTGGACTCTTTGAGGTTTCCTTAGATGAATAGGGAGGAGTGCTGGATAGCGGTGCCGAAAAAGTTGGCCTAAGAGACCTCCTTCCCATCATCGTTATTGAGAAGAGCAAGGTAAATGAAGAAGAAGAGGGAAGAAAAATTGCACACAAGCGTGCAGTGTTTTTAATCTTGGCCTAAATGCGACTAGCAACCAAACACAAAGCAAGGGGATTCGCCAACTCAACACATGAAGCCGTGAAGGTTCAACTTTTATCTTTGTAGTTTTTATCTTGAATTCTGGAAGTTATCTTTTAATGAGTCCTTAGAGCGCTACGCCTATAGGAGCGAGAGTACTACCGGAAAAGTATTCCCGTACTTGTCCTCCTCCTGTGTAACCTGTAGCCTGCGCTTTTTGAGGTCCTTGTAACCCTTCCTGGATCCCTACTCAGCCAAATAAAAGAGGGAGGAAGCCGATAGGCGAAACCGATACTTCGGATCTCGCTCGCAACGGAATCACCCGTGAGCGTGCAAGACCCTACTCGGACGCAAACGGTGAGACAGACACACCTGTGAAGGCGTGGCCTATGCTCGGTACTTCGGACAAGGTCGATGCTCAGCACAATAGTGAGTCATCAATGGCGACCAAGCCCTACTCGTCTACGTACGATAGTAGCACCAATACTTCGGAAATTCAGGCAATACACAAGGCATCCACAAGCTGGGTTTTTGGCTCTAATCCTTATGAAGCTGCTCAACTCACTTGGAAGGAGACCTTCCCATGCAACCTGAATACAAGTGAGGGTGTTGCTCTCCCCAAGTAATGAATCCAATTGCCAATTTTATTTAGGTAAAATTTTCTTAGCAGTCCCTTTTTAATTTTTTTTGGTGTTATCACTTGTTTTGAGTCAATTCAAACAAGCGCCTAACGTTTTTGTATTTTCTTTGATTCCTACTTGATCCAAAAACAGAGGGAGAAAATAGTCGGAAAAGCCGTGCAAGTCGGCACCAATATGGAAATCTCACCTTTGTGCCTATATGATGAATGCAAAGATAGAAAGACTTACAGTGCCTCCAGCTCTCTCCATGCGGGATGCAAAGCAGAAATTTTTAAACCTAAGCTAAATGCCGATATGCACACGGAAATCGTCCTAAGCAGGAAATTGCTAACGTGAAGAACCACAAGTCAATCACCAATCTCCAATCCTAGAGTCCGGTCTAGGCTCACCCTCCTCCTCTCGACAAATCGAGTTCAAGAGAAGCGCTTGGCGGGATGAGCTCGCGGTGCGACGAATCGAGGATGATGATCAACTGTTTAATTAGACTATGTCCAAATACGCACTATAGGTACATGCAATGATTATTAGGGTGCTTGGACCTAATCTAATCGATCAAGCAATGCCTAAAATCTAAGGGTTCAATCCACAAAAGAAAAGGAAAAATAAATCAAAATCGGAAAATGACAGCGAGAAACACGATAAAATCCACGGTGAGCCCCCAGGTGAACAAACACCTGGAAATTAGGCCCGAAGTGTCCTGAGTGTCCGAGGTACCTGCATTATTACAATTCAAATGAATCTCTCTCTCACAAAAATAAAACAAAAGCTAGCTAACACTCTCTCTCTCACTCCTCCTGCTCTCTCCTGTCGGCTTGGGCTAGAAAAGCCGACTCCGCCTCCCAAGGCTGCACCGGATCCCCTAGGCGATCCTCCTCGATCCACGGTCCCTCGCAAGAAGACAAGAAAGACAATGGTTAGAAAGCTCATAGATAAATATCAAAAACAAGAGAGGAAAAGCAAGAAATAATGTAAACAAGCAATCACTCAAAAATGCAATCTATACGGTGTTGCTCCCTGGCAACGTCGCCATTTGATAATCAGGGAGATCGAGGGTCATACGGTTTCACAAGGAGAAACTGCAGTCGGAGTATTAACCGCTCAAAAATCCCTAATTAGTCAATAATGAACCCACAATATAAATATCAAGCAATGAAGAATAAAGTGGAGTCAAATTTATTATAAATCTACAAACAGGTGTATAGTGGAAGTAGGTAGGGTGTTGAACTCAGGGAGCAAGGCAGGATAGATCAAGCAAGTGCTAAATGAGTGATGTGATTGTGTGTCTACAAAAATGCAAATGTTTTTGTGGGTTTTTTAATTATATTTTTTTTAATTTTCGAATGTTTAATTTTGTATTTTGATTTTTAATTTACTGATTTTCTATTTTCTTTTTATATTATATATATATTTTTTTGTTTTTATAAATATAATATATAAATACTATAAGAAAAGAGGTGATAAGATATTTATAAAAATAAAGAAAATGCTCATAAATTAGGAAATAAAATGTTTTTGGTCTTTTTATGTTTTTCTACTGTTTTTGTAATTTTTGGGATTTTTTAAATGTTTTTGGTATTTTTAAAAGTCAAAATAAGAGAAAACAATGAATTTACTACTGGCTGAGATTAAAATGGGAATGAAAAATAGCACACAGTAGCAAAATTTTCCCAAATTAATTTTATATAAAAGATAATAAAATAGGGCAACTACAGGACCTGAGTTTATATTTTTTTAATTTTCTATGATTTTTTAGATTTTTTTGAAGTTTTTAGGAGTTTTCTAATTTTTAAGGTTTTTGTTTTGAAATTTTTTAATGATTTTTGGACTGACACTAGAATATACTAAAATAGACCTTAGGTAATTGTTTTGGTTTTTTAAGGTGTTTTAATATTTTTTGGTATTTTCTAATGCAAACAGTAGTAAAAATGCATGTTTTTGATTTTTAATAAATATGAAAATACAATAAAAATGCAATGCAAAAATATGGCATGAATGAGCAATGCAACAGGAGCCTAAAATGTTTTTTGTGGAATTTTTAAGGTTTTAGAAATGCATGCAATAATTAGAGATAACAAAAAGAAACTACAAGCCTGGCAGGGATATTTCTGGAAATATGGCAAAGTTCAGGAGCCAGTATGTAACTTATCAACAAAATTATATAACGTAATACACAATTCTCTGGACCAATAGCAAATACATGAAGCCGTAGGGATATGCCCCCGAAATACCCACCCACGCACGCACGATGCATGTGCCTGGGAGGGGTATGGTTGTAATTCTAAAAAATGCAGGGGCTAAAATGCAAAAGTGCCAGATAAATTATAACTGCAATGAAAAGTTTTCGTATTTAATACAAATACCAAATCGCCCGAGGGTCCTTCTGCAAAAACGGCAAGTCACGTACGCAACGCACGCGACCTAGCAGGGGCCCTGATGTAATAAGATAATAAGTCGGGGGGCTACTTGCAAATTTTATAAAAATTAATAAAGGCAAATGAATGTTTTAGTATTTAATATGAAATACAAAAATGCCCAGGGTGCTTTGACAAAATTACCCAAGTCTAAGGGCGCTGGCAGACGGTCAGTTCGGCTTCACTTGTCCACGTGTCAAGCCCGCATGGCCCGATACCCCTTCGCGTGTGAATGGCTGAGATTAGAAACCGCGGTGATGATCCAACGGCGCGAGGGCTTCAGATCGAACGGTAGCTGCACTCCTGGAGGACCTGGCCCAATCGGACGACTGAAAGAGGACGACGAAGAACAGGGAAGCACCAACGGCTGGGCGAGCTTCCCTGACCTCCGCCTCCCTCTTACGGCACTCCTTCGACTCGCAAAAAGGGCTGGGCTCTTCCTGGATGGGTCTTTTATGTGCCTGGGGGTGCAAAACGCGGCGGCAGGCACCAGGGCTTCTCCGCGACGTCGGAGAAGGAGAAGGGGCCCAGGTACCTCCGGCGAGTTCAAAACCACCTCCAGGTGCCCTTCGTGCTCCACGGACCTGCAAGAAAAGAATGAAGGCGTCGGGGGCAAACTGCCCCGACCCCACGAGGGTGTGAAAAGGGTGGCGAACGGCGAATGCGAAGTTGGCCAGAGGTAGCTCCGGTGAACTATCGATTGAGCAAATCGATTGGTGGAAGTCGATGATTAAGATGGCTGGATTCTCCTAAGACTACAGTGAATGAAAAGGGAACGAAAAAGAAGAGAAATAAACACCTCAAGGGCCAGGGCCCGAGGTTGAAAATACCTCAACAGAATGGTCACCGGAGGTGGGTGGAACGTGCCCAATCCACGTCAAATCTCCGCCTTGGATGTCTCAAACCAGAGCTGTCACCTCTGGCGAGCTATGGAGCAAGGAATGTGAGGAATCGGGACAAAAAAAATGGGGTTGCACCCTCCTGGGAGCTTCCTCTATGCGCGGGGAGGTCCGTAACACCTCGGCGGTGGCCGAGGCTCGCTGGGGACGTCGGCGGAGTTGGGAGGCTTCGTGCGTCTTTGGCGAGGGTCAAAATGACCCCCCGAGCAGGCGTTCCAGTCCTGGTACCTGCAAAAACGGGTGAGAGGACCCAGGGCAAAGTGCCTGGGTCCCGCGGAGGCAAAATGGCGGCGCGAAGTGGCAATAAGGTGGTTGGCCGGAGGTGCGCTCTGGCGAGGTTGATGGGTAGCGTGATTTGATCAATGGAAATGGAAATTTCGAGAGGGCTTTTGATCCTAAGACTATGACAAGTAAAATGCAAAAGCAAAAAAGGCGAAAGGGGGCTGCCTCAACGGTGTATCACCGGAGGGAAATGTACCTCGACCGCCGGTGAAGGGGGAGGTCGTGGAGCCACCTCAGGCGGCGCTCGACCCACCTGATTGGCTCAACAGGGAGCTGCCACCTCCCTGGAGCTTCAAGGTGCGAAAGGGGAGCTAGACCTATGGAATGAGGGGTTCAAATTCAAAAGTGAAGTCGGGTGTGTGTTTTATGTGGTTCGACCCGATGACTTGGGTGCTTCAAAGATCGAGAGGGATTCACAATATCGATGATCCTCGGCCCAAGATGATCATAGGGTGAGTAGGAGGGATGACAGAGGACCAAGTTTGCAGAAGGAATCAACTCGAAAGGATGAAAGAAACGTCCTCGAAAAATCCGCAAAAGCGGGGTCAAACGAGGCTCTGACATAGTCTACAGGAGGGAGGACGCCTAGTTGACCGGGGTCAACTAGGGTTTGCACCTGGTTGGTCCACGTGGACCAACCAGGAAAAATCCCTGGAAATGATTTTGTTAATTCAATTAAAAATAGAAAATGAACGAATTAAATTTTGGTTATTAAATAAAAAATGTTTATTATTTTATAAAGTATTTTATTCTGATTTTTAGTTATTTTTATGAGGTATATTTTTACAAGTTCCCTTTTATAGCCTTTATAGGTATGTTACCTATATATTTTATTATTTAATTTTTATTTTGTGATTTTAATTTTTTTATTTCTATTTATTATTTTATAAATTTATAAAATACTTTTATATACTAAAAAAATATTTTTATATTATTTTTCTAAAGTGTTTTGAATATTTAATAAAATATAAGTGTTAAATGTACATGTATAAGTATAGGTATTATACCTATGTATATTATTTACAAGTATTTTTATTTTGAGTTTTAGTTGAGTTTTTATTCTTATTTTAATGTACACATTTCTTATAAATAGTATTTACAAAATTATAAAAATATAAAAATACAAAGATAATGAATAAATAATAAGTTTAATATTTAATCTGTACAATTATGCAATAGGGGTCCAAAACTCACATTTCAGACCGTAGCTCCACCAAATGCGAAACCACCGCCATTAAATAGTTTGTTTTAAATTATATACAATTAAAGGTGAGTTTGATGCATTTGGAGTTTTCATTTGCGAGATAAGGGTCTGGGAAGTTGGGATTCTAGAATTTTATTCAGATCATAACGTTTTATCTGTACATTATTTTTAAATGAAATCAATTTTGTATTTTTCTTTATTTAATTATCTACAACTTTCATGGACAAAGTTTCTTTATTTGATGTATAAAAAGTGTAACCAAAAATAGGTCCCAAAATGAATAAATAAATAATGAATGAAAGAATTTTATTGTATTTTAGCCCTTATCTCCCCCTACTTTATTCCTTGTCGACCTATTCATCAAGATGCCTAGGTCTCGGGGTTTAGGGTCATAAAATATTTACAATATTTTATTCTTTTTCTTTTATTTTATTTATTCTATAATTTTGGCTTTAATTACACTATTTTATACACTATTTACATGCACATGCATGAATGCTAAGAAATGGAAATTAAGGGTATTTGCACGCATTTGCTAGGGTTTTTGAGGCCAAAATGATAGAATAAAGATGATGAAATGTGGATTCATCACTGACCGATGCCACTGCATGAATACAAAGTGCAAGCACCGCCCTTCGCAAGCATCCCCGATCAACACTGAGTCGCCACCAGCTGCAAGAGTCCCACACCAGGAGCTCCACCACAATGTCAGCACTCCTCTGCTCGACGTCGCCCTCGAGAACCTCCACCACACGACCTTGAAGTTCTGCCAATCGCCACCCCATCAGAGAAGATCCACGAAGCCAACCACCTTAAACCATAGCGGCTATTATTCTATTTTGGGAAAATATCAAAAAGTCCCCCCGAACTTCAGATTTTGCAAAAAGGACCCCTCTAGAGCCTAGCACGTGCTGTACACGCTTTACTAGGTAATTTGCATTCCCCCTGCATGTTATTTCTGTTATCTATTTATGATAAAACATCGAATAATTACATTATGGTCCCTGTATTCCAGAATTTTGACTGTTTGATTTTTCTTATTGAAATAAATATTATTTTTGTTCAATAGATTCTCTAAAAATCAGATTGAGTTCTTTTTACTCGTTACTTCATAGTATAATTTTTTTTATTGCATTTTATTTTTATTTTACATTATTAAAAAAAAACATAACATTTTTCACTATTTGAAATTGGAAAATTCATAAAAAAATTGAATATTGCGTCAAAAGTTCAAAAAATAGAACATCTTTGTTTTTATGTATTTTATTTCCTATCCAAATTTCATGTATTAATTAATTTTAAGACTCTAAAAATTTGCAAAATATCAAAAATCTTATAAAATTATATGAAATTGTAGAAAATTTCAAAAATTATAATTTTACTTCCTATTTATATATAATTTCTTCCAGTTTTTAGGAAAAATAAATCTAGTAATTTTTTATTTTGATTGATATTTTAAAATTGAAAAATATTCATGTCTGTTCACTGTTTGTTTTTCTCCTTTTTTATTCATTTTGAAAATCTTAAAAATTTGAAAAATCATCTAAAAATCACTAAAGACAGTAAAGATATATTAAAACATAAAAAAATCTTTTGGCATTTTTGATCATTTTTACTATATTTAGAAAATAAAAATAGCATTTCTCTATCTTTGCGTATACCTTGTTTGGAAATTATATTTTTGAAAATAAAAAATATAAAACTAAAAACTACTAAAAATTAAAAATCATAAAATATAAAATATAAAATATAAAAATTAATAAAAATAAATAAAAAATAAACCAAGCATAATTTACATTGAGATTCCTTATTCTTTTCGTTGATTTTTTTCAACTATTAGAATAACCCTTGGGATTTGTAGCCTCCCTGAGTTTGATCCTGTTGCTATACAGATAAATTAAATAACTAAATTCTCTTGTTACATTTTTGTTTTTATTTCAACTTTATAATCAAAATAATTTTTTTTGACACTTAATTGGGTTGCGACAAAACTTGTTCATAATTCATCTAAAATAAAACCCTAAAATTCACGTCCAACAATGGCCAAAGGAGAGGATGTGTTATCCTCATATCATTCCTTCAGTATCAGCTACTGCCATAAGTCCTCCGCAAGAACATGAACATGGCGGATATGCATGAAGTCGATAAATGTGATAACTCTGACCCGTCCATCATCGGGAATCACTTATCAAAGGTAGATATCATTGAGAAGAGATTAGAGGACCTAGAGAATCTCATCAGGATTGACTAGAGAATGAAAGGCTTGGACAAGCTCGACATCATCAAGCTTTTGGAGCTGCTGTGAGCACCATCAGCGCCTGCAATGGCATGATGGCCACCAATGAGCCTCCGACTGAGAAGAAGGAGCAGATAAAACCATAACCGCCTTAGCTGAGTCTCAGTCAACCTCCGGTCCATCATGTATACTACGTGCAAGCCCCAGAGCAGCAACCGCCATAGCCACAGACTCAGATGATTGTATACCAGCCGCTTGAGTACCAACGCTTGTACCTCTGAGTCTTGTTCTCCACCTTCACTTCTCACTGAAAAGGTGAATGCCATTTAGTGCAATGATCCGCATCTGACCCATCCTCATGGACAACAATAGGGTCAGAACTAGGCCAACCGACCACTTCACCAACAACAAGGAGGGTGAAACTTCCAGCCCAACCCGACCCATCACTAGCAACCTCCACAACAAAGTTACAATTAGAGGCAGAATAACTACCAGCAACAATCCAGACACCGCCATCAGAACTATCAGCAACAAGCTGCTCAGTACCATCACCAGTACTCCTCACAGTACCAACAATATCCTTTTCTTCCTCCTCCTCCTCCTCACTATTCTCAGGGTTACCAGTAACACCCTCCCTCCTACCAACAGAAGCAGTGGTCTCATCTGTCCAAATCTTCTGAGGTTGCCCTTGTTAACCCATGTCTTGACTATTTGGCCCAGCTCATCAAGAACATGGCTGAGATGAGAATGCAGATCGACGATCTGACATCTGCCAAGAATGTCATTCCAGCTCAGGTCGAAGCCAACCCGAACAATTTCTCTCGCAAGGAGTAGGCAGCTTGCACTGTTCAGGTCGAATCAGATAGAAATGGTATTATTTTATCTAATTATGTAAATCTCAGGAGTGACAAGACACTCAAGTTGTCTACAACTACGAAGGCAAAGCACAGAGCATCTGAAGGCGAACCGTTAGCCAATCTAGCCATTGGGGCCACAGTTTATTGTGAAGATGGAGCACCACCCGCATCAAAAATATAAAAAATTGAAGAAAATACAAAAATATGAAAATATAGTAGCAGTCCCGATGAAGCTGCGCTAGCCTTGGAGAGCCAACACTCGTAGCCACACCAGAGCTAGCTGTTGGAGCCGAGCCTGTCATTTTTGGTCCACAGCATGGAGATGATTGTATTCCTTTACCATCTACCTGTACAAAAAGATATGGACATAATTGTGAATGAAAATGTTTTTGACAATGTACATTTGCCTTTTCCTTCCACCATTAAATTAAAAATAGTAAAAAAAAATAAAAAGGCTTTATCTGATCCAGAAATAGTCCAAATTCTGTAAAATTTGATTCTTGAGATGCCTTTGCTGAAAGCCATGGGGTACATGCCTACAGTAAAACAATGACTTAAGGAGGCATGTACAACAAAATGTCTGAGCCGTAAGAAGAAGAATTCTGAGAAGCATATTCTCACCATGGCTACTGTGAATGCCATCATCAACCTCGTGCATAAAAAGAATGACAAGGGAGCACCATTGATCAGATGCACAACGTTCAACCAGGAGTTTGAGTGCACATTGCTTGATAGTGGGTCTTTGATTAATCCGAAGATGCCCTATTTAATCATGTCGTGTTGTTGCAGTCGGGAAATCAAGATAGATAAAAAATTAAGACACCAATCGATGAATCGATGAATTAATTAATGTGCAGTTTTATGTATTTTTAATCTGGGCAAGCCCCAGGGTCGAATTAAGGAAGCAAAGGAACAATGTCAGATCAAGTTAGAAGAATTAGATCAAAGTTTTCCAAGCGGCATTTTTTTGTATTTTTTTAAGAAAAATAAATACCAATGCAAATATGCAGATGAGTTAGGTTATAAAGAAAACTAGCAACTTCACCAAATTATTTTAATGTGAAATTACTCCAAATTAGTCAAGTTATATTTTTCTTGGAAACCTAATATAATGATGAATGCAAAATGTTTTTTTTTGAACTTTTTGGGTTTAAAATGCAATAATGAAAAATGAAACTGTTTAGGGGTTTTTATGCAATTTTTCATGCAAACAGAATGTAAAAGGTATGAAATTTTTATTGGAACTTAAACAGGATGAAATGAAGCTACAATTTTTTTTTAATTTTTTTTGAGAATATATGATTTTTTATGAATTTTTAAACGGAAATAGAGTAACTGTGAGTTTTTAATTTCTGATAAATCGACAAAATCAAATTATCCATAAATCAATATATCCCAAAAAGATAATTTAATGTGCAATCTAGGAGCTTGAATTTTTGCAAAAATAATAATTGCGATGAAATTTGGGTAGTAATTCAAGCACATACATATGTATCATCTCTATTTTTTTACAATTTTTAGGGCAAGGAATAAGTATGTGCAAATTTCAGATCATAAATGGGCAAAATATAACTACATTTCAAACTCTAATTTTTAGTAAATTATCCAATGATCAGAAAAATCCAAATAAAGAGTAACGCGATAGAGAATTAAATGATTTTCAACATGCTATTTTTGATTAAAAGAAATGATGCAATCTTGAGGTCCAGTTGCAAAAAAACACAACAAAAAGATCTATGCCTAAGGGTACTTTTGCAATTTAAATAACTTGAGGGACTCAGGATGCAATTTTTACAAAAAAATAAATAAAAAATGACCTTTGATAATGTGGGTTTGGAAGCCACTAGGGAACGATGGGGGGGGGGGGGGAGGGCGGTGGCGGCACGCGACCGAGGTGCTCCATGTGGACCGCACGTGTAGAGGGAACTGCAACTGGTGGGTAGGTCCACACACGTGGAGGCAGCTCTGCTGGGCGTGGTGGGCGAAGGGCACGAGCGGAGGTCGGCATGGGGCTCACTGCACCCCCAGCTAGGCTGGCAAGGAGGGAGGCACACGACGCGCGACCGTGCGCAGGTGGGCGCAACAACACGCGAAGGAGGGTGGTTGCGGCTACAGCAGGAGGTCAGCATGGCAGCCGCTGCACCCGTGGCTGGAGGACGGGCAGTGCAGGCATGCGGTGGCTCCGGCTGTGGAGGAGCAGTGGACGTGTGATGGTGTCCTGTTGGTGGGGCACGTGTCCACGTGCAGGAAGGTGGTATGGCCTGGGTACGATGCGACATGGGGGAGGCGCGTGATGGGGTGCCTACGGGTTGTTGACGGATGCGGGATGGTGGTCGTTGGCGCATGGAGGCACGGCTGTGCGGAGCAGCAGCGGCAAGGCTGCGGCGGGGGCCCCGACCCGCAGAGGTGGATGGCCGCACACAGGTTGCAGCGTTGGTGCGACGAGTAGGGCGAGACCTGGAAGGACTACATTTTTTCTTTTTTTGTCCTTTTGATTTTTTTATATTTTTTTAATCAGAGAATAATGAAATGATGAGAAGGTGGTGATGTGGTGAATGGAGATGATATAATGATATAAAAATAAAATGAAAATATGACTATGAGGTGATGTTCATTAAAATGAATTGGTGATGAAACAATAAGGAAAAAAATTGTTAGATAAAATAAAATGAAAAGATGAAGATAGAAGATTTACCTGAAGATCGCTGGATTTTGGAGGAGCTATGCTGCAACTACGATTGTGGCCTCGAGAAGGATGGCGAAATCCTTCGAAGTTAAGCGAGCCTGATTGGAAACTCGCGACGTGGCAAAGGTGTGTTGCGGATCTCGCTTTTGAGGTTGTTGATGCTCAACTCGTCTCCTACAACTGTCACCTGGAGGATAAAGGGGCTCGACCTCTCTTCTCTCGAAATGGAGGGTGATGAAAAAATGAAGGGGATGAGGGGAATAAAAAGAGAAGGAAGATGAGGGGGAGTTGGAATAGAAGTGGGGTGGAAGTTGGAGGAGTGGTGGAGGAAGTGGAGATAATGGGGGGTTGGTGGCTTGGGTGAGAGGTTAGAGTAGAGAAGAAGTAAAAGGGGGGGGGGATAAATAAAATAAGTAGGCTACTAAAAATATTGAAGAGAAAAGAAAATAAAATGAAAGAGAGAAAAAAATTAAAAATTAACTAAATTAATTAATTATAAAATAGAAATAAAAAATAAATAATAAATAAAATAAAATAAAATAATGAAAATAAAAAGGGGGTGACACATGTCGGCTCCAGGAGCTGCCATGTGTTGCTCCTAGAAAAATCACAAGTTAAATGTAAATAAAAATAAAAAAATAACAAAAGGGGTCAAATCAAAAAGTAATAAACACTAAAGTTGCTCCTCTCGACGAGATGTACAACTTTCATGAAGGACCAAAAATCATTATAAATGATATGTACAAAGTGTATATTTGGGTGGTATCTTCTATGTATAAAATACCAAAATTTTATCTTTTGCAATTTATTTTATCATTTTTTAATTAAGAGAAAAATCAAAAAAAGTTAGAGGAAATATGGAAGAAATATTTAAAACTTAATCTATTTTTTGGAATTTTTAATAATTAAGAAAAAAAGATAAAATGAAGGGTATTTTAGTCAATATGTACAATATACAATAGGGGCCCAAAACCCAAGTTTCACGTATGATCTCCGATTTTTATGAATTAGTGTTGTTTTGAAGGTCTTTGAATGTATATTACTTTAAAAGTGAGTAGACCTAAATCAGACACTGTGCATTTTAAGGTTCTTAATCTCAAAATTGGATTCGGGTTTTATTGGTAAATTTTACATGTTAATAATTTTTTTATATTTTTCTTTTATTATTATTAGTAATATGTACACAATAGAGTTGGTTTTATTGGATTTAGAGTTAGTATAAAATAGATACAAATAGGTGAAATTGGCTAATATACAGGAGAATATGTACAAGTGAATTTGGCCCCCTTATTTAATGCAAATATGCATGCTAAAATGCAGATATTTTTTCTAAATTCATGAATGTGAATAATGCACAATAAAAGGAAATATGCAGATCATTGCTCAGGAACAAAGCTTTATTTTCAACTTTTAGAGTGATGAATCACATATTCATCAACCCCCTATACTTAAACCTTGCACGTCTCTGAGTTACTAAAATGAAATGCAAAAGTTAAATGATTTTGGGTTCCATACCAAGGTCATGAAGAAAAGGTGAAAATTGAGCTCGACTCGACCTTTGGATTAATAGTGTGGCGGAACCTTATTTGGAATTGAATTTAAGACCTAACAGCCTTTATGTTCTACAAGTCTCTTATTCATGTTGCCTCAACAGTCAGGTCAGAACAGATCCTCATACGCAAATTCTGATGACTATGAATCTTACTTGTAATGTGTAAGTGGAATATACCTCTCTACATTATAAATGGCAAAGAACCAGCCTCCTCTAACAAGCTAAATCTAATTCCCCAGTCTGGCAACTCTTTCCTCGAGGAGCGGGGTATTCCCTTCTAAGTTTAAGTGTGACCAGCTCAAGAAGTAGGGGTGGAGAGAATAATGGACGATAGCCAGTGTAGCTACCTATCCTAGGATGCTTGACCATTGTGGCCAAGTCATGCGGCTGCAAGCTTACAAAAACTTTGAAGCTCTTCTTATTTTTCTATACTTGTATATACACTCCGACAGGTATTTTACTTTTCAATCAGGCCTGTCTACTTTTGGAGATTCAATAATTTTTTCTTTTTTTAGCATATATACAAGGCGCAACATGTGCATAAGGAGTTTTTCTTCTTGAACTAGTAGACTATCCGTGTTTAGAAGCATTACTGCAACCCACAATATCCCATCATTAGACGTCAATTCCGCTAGACTAGGTTGGACGCACTACCCTCCCTAGAGGAGGACGGGTGTTTCCACCCGTGTGCTACTCTAAGCCAAAGGATTCTACCTCCTCACCACCTCATCAATGAAGAGCTACGTGCATGGTGCTTGTCCAAGTTAGGTCATTATATAAAAGAATCGTGCGTGTGCATGAAATATTCTATTTAGACTAATCACGATGACATGTGAACATAGACTTGCTGATACAAAGAATTAAGTCACTCGACCTGAAAAATCTTAACTCCAGTTCCTATAAGGTTCCTTTGAAATTAGGTAGATTAAGGTCAAATCAAATCAATCCTAGACATCTATTCATAACTTGGTTCAAAACCCACTAACTTCTCACTTTGCATATGCTAGACATGCAATGTAGATGAATGAAGTGCAAGACACACATTTTTCTAATGCAAGGATAATATGCAAGAGTAAATAAGAAGCCTATTTTTTGTTGTTTTTTGGTATACCTCTCATTTTACAACAAATTTTACAAAAGTATTATTTACAAGATTTTTACAACTTTTTACACATTATACAAGTATACATGTATTTTACCAAAGTTTTTTGTTTCAATTTTTACCCACCCCATAACTATTGCATAATATATACAAAAATACATGAAAGCACGAGCTATGGGTAAAGTATATATGTAATATACACACACACCCCTATACTTAGCGTGTGTTATGTCCTTAAAGTACGAGAAGCGAGGAAAAAGACATAGCTCGTGCCAAGCGTAGGAGAGCTAAAATCAAAAAGTATAGAAGTCGCTCCGCCCTCCTATACTTAGGCTCTGGCGTCCTAAAAGTAGAAGAAGATAAAAAATGGGGCATGCAAGGTTAAGAAGGGAATGGATGAGTATATATACATGATGGGCATCGATCCCCCCATACTTAGGCTCTGGTTAACCTAAGTGTAAGACTGATAAACCGCAAATTCGGCCCTTTAAGAGAGTATTTTTAGCACTCGGAATCGTCATCGTAGTCGGGCCGAGTTGGGTCATCAAAAGATCATCTCATTTAAATATATGTCAACAATAGATCAAAATGAGATGATCGTGAAATTTTTTACTTGGAAAGATACCAAGGACGAACTCAGGGACACGAGCCTTTCTCTATTAATCGGATTTTTCATCTATTTAACTAAGTGTTGAATTGGAGATCTATAGGTCAAAGTATGAGAGAAGATACAACAATGCATTAAAATAAACATGCATTTTTTATCAAATTTTTTATGCAAATAAATGAACATGCAAAGCGAACGATATGCCCAAAATGATAGTCACTCGAGCCATAAAAAAAATACGAGTCAAACCGAGTTGAAATAAAGAAGCACTCTACATTTATAAAGCAAGTAGGCATGACAAACAAAGAAATCAGGACACTTAGATAATAAAATAATACACTACAGATCATAGTGTCAAATCTCAAATTAAAGCCTGTCATAATAAAGGATGACGAGAAGAGCTTCAAAATGAAACTGAAATCAACTCGATTGGAGATATGTAGCTCATGATATGCAATAAAGAAGCTAAGGGCATAACTGAAATAAAAACATGAAATAAAATTGCATACAGGTCCCTGGGAGGGACTAAAATGTAAATAAACAAAAGCGCGAGACCTTCCTGTAAATTGCCCACACGCACAGGGGCATATTTGCAATTATATAAACCCGCAAGGGTATAAGTGCAAATAACCCCAGATGCACGTGGTTCGCATGTGTAGACAGGAACTTCTGCAAATGTGGAGAAGTCAGAGGGCGTCTCTGCAAAATTCCCAGATAGCACGTGCGCAGCACGTGCTATCCAGGCTCGGAAGCAGGCTGAGGCTCGACAGAGGCTCGATGAAGCTTCGACTAGGCTCTGATCTTGGTTCGGGCTCGGTGCAGGCTCGTGGAGGCTCGGAAGATCCAAGCCTGTGGCTAGGATGTGTAGGCTCAGCGGTGTCAGGATGACGCCACGTGGCTAGCTCGGAGCCATTGGATCATGCGGATCCAACAGCATCTGGAGGAGGCTCTGGCTGATGGCGTGGCTACATGGTAACCGTTGGATCTTGAGGATCCAACGGTCACTGATATCGATGGCGTGGCCTCATCTTGGCCGTTGGATGGTTGCTGAGATGAGACCATCCAACGGCAACTGTGCTTCGTCCTGTATCTTCGGCGGGCGGCGATTTTGGAGCTCTGGCGAAGGAGCTCCTCCTCCGCCGCTCCATTCTGGGCACGGTGAACCTCCCCCGAGATCAAGGAGAGATCGTCGATGAAGCTCGAAGCTCGGGGAAGGTCCAGGAGCTGCTGGCGTCGATCATCGGAGCTCTAAGGTCGATGGCGACTGTGACAAAATGTGCTCCAGCGAGGGTCTGACCGTTGCACGAGTTAGGTGACCTGCAATGTTAGTGCATAGCCGAAGCAAACAAGTGTGTTGTGCGTGCGACGTTGAGTGAAGTGGGAGCTCGACGAGCGGAGAAGGTGAGATCTCGGAGCTCCTCCGTCGTGTGTGGCGGAGGAGATGGGTTGGAGGGTGACGAGGTCTGGAGGAATGGGAAAGGTGATCGAGAAGGGTGCGCGTGAATGGGGGGACGATGGTGGAGCTTAGGCGGTGGTCATCGGAAGGCGAGGACTACTCAAGCGGCCTAGAAAATTAAATAAACTTAAAGAAAAATGCAGAGGAAGAAGAAGGAGAGCTTACCTGGTCGGAGCGGAGCGGGTGGCTTGGGCTGGGGCTCGAATTGAGCCCCGGGTCTTCGCTGGACGTCGCCAGCCGGTCGACGCAGCTCGAACGGGCCTGGAGGCGCCGCGACACCGCCATGGTCGGCGATGGATCTCACCGGGGGCGGCGGTCGTCGTCGCTCGATCCAGCCACCTCCCCCTGTCACCGGGAGGTGGCGGAGGGCTGGGCCGTGCCCCGCGTAAAGGTGGATAACGACGAACGGTGGGAGGGGTGGAGTATTTGAAGAAGAGGAAGGCGGTTCCAGGTGATGGAAGGCATGGGTTTCGAGGGTGTTATGGAGCGAGTGGACTCACGACGGAGATCGTGGAATGACTCGCGAGGTAGAGGGATGATGGGGGAAGACCAGGAGGTGGTGGCGAAGGAAGAGGTGGTCGGAGGAGTCGGCGATAATGGGAAGGGGGAGAGGGTTTCGTGCGGTGGAGAACGTGGGCGAGTGGGCTGACCGAGGTTGACTATGACGATTAGCCGTTGGATCTGGAGATCCAACGGCTGATGGTTGAGCGCGATCGAGAGGATGGGATTTAATCGGGGGTGGAGCGATCGGAGGGGTGTGAATTCACCACGTGTCATCTTGACGTTGAAGCACGAACATACGGTCACGATGGAATAGAGGGTGGATCGAATGGCTGCGGCGCGATCTTAGAAGAGGCGGCTGAGATGGAAGATCTGAGGCGCCATCAAGCGGTCTATGATGCGCCACGTGGCGTGCTCTGCTTAAGGCACAAACGAGCGGTATGGATTGAAGACGGAGGAGGATCAAATGGCTGAGGATTGGAGCGGGTCGTGGAGAGGACTGGACCGTTGGATCAGGAGCAGATCCAACGGCTCGGAGCAAGGGAGGATAAGACAAGGAGAAGCGGCCACTTGGCTCACCCAGATTGGGCCACGTGGCCCAATCAGATTATTCTAATCTTCCAGTTGATGTTTGAAGGCCTAGATGGCCGAATTTGAGAAAACTCAAAACATGAAAGTTGTAGATCTTGACGAGATCTACAAGTTTCATGTTGATCCAAACTGGAGATGAGATTAAACAAAGACCCGAAATATTTTAAAGGGTATTTTTAAGGTTAAAAATACCACAGATTTTTGTTTTGCGATTTTTTTGTGGTTTTTACTTTATTTAAGACTCTGTTAATAACAGGACATTAACTGAGTTTTATTGACACTCAGCTTAAGCAAGGGGGTTAATAATGAGAAATTATGATGATGAAATCGGCTTTCATCACCCCCCTATACTTAAACTATGCTCGTCCTCGGGCATCAAAGAGAATGACTAAGTTGGGTTACCCCCTTGTGCATGTGAATACAGGATCCAATCTGATCAAGTTGACTCGACTTTAGAGATCCAAAATTCTAAAGTTCATCCCAACCTTAATCAAGAGGCATCCAATTCCTCTACTTCTCCAGACTCTCTCTGATGTACATATAAGCTAAAGGATATGGAGTTTAGTGTTGACTGCAATTTCGAGAGTAGAGTCAAATCTTCACCCAAAGTCTTAGTCCGAGAAAATCTCCTAAGGACCCAATCCTAAACACTAGGGAATAAATCATATCTTGCATTCAGTCCACCGTCTCTTTAGTTGTCAGACTTAGAAAATGTAGATGGCAGGCCAGAAATGGAGGGCATGGGATTGTATCATTTCTTCTCTCCCTCTCATTGGAACAAGGATTCTCTCTAGTGCCTTTTACGCAACACTTTTTTTGTGTTGATCAGTGCATCCGTCAAGAGAAGTTGGAGCCGTCTGCACTTGTTTTCCTGGGAGTACACCCGGGTGTGTCTCTTTTGAGTACCTATCGTACCTTCGACACCCAGACTTCTAGCATTTACGATGCAGAGCCCTTTTTTGGTGCAAGCCCGGCTCCTGGTCCTAATAGCGGTGGTCCAAGTGGACATATTGAAAAGTTTGGGAGTGCTCGCCTTTGGTGGAAGCTCTTTGATATTTGACTTTGTGGAGTGAGCTTTTCTTTATAATTTCATTGACTTGTATAATTTGTGGCTAGCTCCACTGCTTTTACCAAGAGTTGGCGCACACTGATCAACATTTTATATATTTATTTCACACCCTGGCACTTCGGTTATGTCAAGAGTTTAATATAAGAACCAAGTTCTCATATTGGCTAATATTAAAGTGTGTCCTACCTACGAGCAAGCACGTAAAAGATAAAAAAAATGAAAGACTGCTCAAAAAGCCGCGTGCCTGGTCCTAGGTCGACACTCAAGTGGGGACGATCCCCACACAACCACATTCATTCGATTACAACCGCGAGCCTTCGATCGAAGACCGCTGTAAAAGACGAATTATTACATGGAAATAAAATTGCATGGAAAGAAAAAATATGCAAGACACTTTTTTTCGTTCTAATTGCTCCAAGCAAGCTTCTGCGGCTCCTCGCAGCGGGAAGCATCGGCTTCTCGCCTCCTTGAACACCAAGGGCCCTGCCACAGAATACAAGGATTAGAGATCAATAGAGAAGAAAATTTTACGATGCAAAATGAATTGACAAATTGACCTATAAAAGAAACACGAAATTAAATAAACAAAATTCCAAATAATAAAAGAAATGAGCCGCGTCCCCGGCAACGGCGCCATTTGATAAACCGCAAATTCGGCCCTTTAAGAGAGTGTTTTTAGCACTCGGAATCGTCATCGTAGTCGGGCCGAGTTGGGTCATCAAAAGATCATCTCATTTAAATATATGTCAACAATAGATCAAAATGAGATGATCGTGAAATTTTTTACTTGGTAAGATACCAAGGTCGAACTCAGGGACATGCGCCTTTCTCTATTAATCAGATTTTTCATCTATTTAACTAAGTGTTGAATTGGAGATCTATAGGTCAAAGTATGCGAGAAGATACAACAATGCATTAAAATAAACATGCATTTTTTTATCAAATTTTTTATGCAAATAAATGAACATGCAAAGCGAACAATATGCCCAAAATGATAGTCACTCGAGCCATAAAAAAAATACGAGTCAAACCGAGTTGAAATAAAGAAGCATTCTACATTTATAAAGCAAGTAGGCATGACAAACAAAGAAATCAGGACACTTAGATAATAAAATAATACACTACAGATCATAGTGTCAAATCTCAAATTAAAGCCTGTCATAATAAAGGTGACGAGAAGAGCTTCAAAATGAATCTGAAATCAACTCGATTGGAGATATGTAGCTCAAGATATGCAATAAAGAAGCTAAGGGCATAACTGAAATAAAAACATGAAATAAAATTGCACACAGGTCCCTGGGAGGGACTAAAATGTAAATAAACAAAAGCGCGGGACCTTCCCTGTAAATTGCCCACATGCACAGGGGCATATTTGCAATTATATAAACCCGCAAGGGTATAAGTGCAAATAACCCCAGACACACGTGGTTCGCATGTGTAGACAGGACCTTTCTGCAAATGTGGAGACATCAGAGGGCGTCTCTGCAAAATTCACAGATAGCGTGTGCGCAGCACGTGCTATCCAGGCTCAGAAGCAGGCAGAGGCTCGGCAGAGGCTCGATGAAGCTTCAGCTAGGCTCTGATCTTGGTTCGGGCTCGGTGCAGGCTCGGAAGATCCAAGCCTGTGGCTAGGATGTGTAGGCTCGACGGTGCTCAGGATGATGCCACGTGGCTAGCTCGGAGCCATTGGATCATGCGGATCCAACGGCATCTGGAGGAGGCTCTGGCTGATGGCGTGGCTGCATGGTAACCGTTGGATCTTGAGGATCCAATGGTCACTGATATCGATGGCGTGGCCTCATCATGGCCGTTGGATGGTCGCTGAGATGAGACCATCCAACGACAACTGTGCTTCGTCCTGTATCTTCGGCAGGCGGCGATTTTGGAGCTCCGGCGAAGGAGCTCCTCCTCCGCTGCTCCATTCTGGGCACGGTGAACCTCCCCCGAGCTCAAGGAGAGATCGTCGATGAAGCTCGAAGCTCGGGGAAGGTCCAGGAGCTGCTGGCGTCGATCATCGGAGCTCTAAGGTCGATGGCTACTGTGACAAAATGTGCTCCGACGAGGGTCCGACCGTTGCACGAGTTAGGCGACCTGCAATGTTAGTGCATAGCCGAAGCAAACAAGTGTGTTGTGCGTGCGACGTGGAGTGAAGTGGGAGCTCGACGAGCGGAGAAGGCGAGAGCTCGGAGCTCCTCCGTCGTGGGTGGCGGAGGAGATGGCTTGGAGGGTGACGAGGTCTGGAGGAACGTGAAAGGTGATCGAGAAGGGTGCGCGTGAATGGGGGGACGATGGTGGAGCTTAGGCGGCGGTCATCGGAAGGCGAGGACTACTCAAGCGGCCTAGAAAACTAAATAAACTTAATGAAAAATGTAGAGGAAGAAGAAGGAGAGCTTACCTGGTCGGAGCGGAGCGGGTGGCTTGTGCTGGGGCTCGAATTGAGCCCCGGGTCTTCGCTGGACGTCGCCAGCCGGTCGACGCAGCTCGAGCGGGCCTGGAGGCGCCGCGACACCGCCATGGTCGGTGATGGATCTCACCGGGGGCAACGGTCATCGTCGCTCGATCCGGCCACCTCCCCCTGTCACTGGGAGGTGGCGGAGGGCTGGGTCGTGCCCCGCGTAAAGGTGGATAACAACGAATGGTGGGAGGGGCGGAGTATTTGAAGAAGAGGAAGGCGGTTCCAGGTGATGGCAGGCGTGGGTTTCGAGGGTGTTATGGAGCGAGTGGACTCACGACGGAGATCGTGGAATGACTCGCGAGGTAGAGGGATGATGGGGGAAGACCAGGAGGTGGTTGGCAAAGGAAGAGGTGGTCGGAGGAGTCGGCGATAATGGGAAGGGGGAGAGGGTTTCGCGCGGTGGAGAACGTGGGCGAGTGGGCTGATCGAGGTTGACGATGACGATTAGCCGTTGGATCTAGAGATCCAACGACTGATGGTTGAGCGCGATCGAGAGGATGGGATTTAATCGGGGGCGGAGCGATCGGGGGGGTGTGAATTCGCCACGTGTCATCTTGACGTTGAAGCGCGAACAGACGGTCACGATGGAATAGAGGGTGGATCGAATGGCTGCAGCGCGATCTTAGAAGAGGCGGCTGAGATGGAAGATCTGAGGCACCATCAAGCGGTCTATGATGCGCCACGTGGCGTGCTCTGCTTAAGGCATGAACGAGCAATATGGATTGAAGGCAGAGGAGGATCAAATGGCTGAGGATTGGAGTGGGTCGTGGAGAGGACTGGACCGTTGGAACTGGAGCAGATCCAACGGCTCGGAGCAAGGGCGGATAAGACAAGGAGAAGCGGCCACGTGGCTCACCCAGATTGGGCCACGTGGCCCAATCAGATTATTCTAATCTTCCAGTTGATGTTTGAAGGCCTAGATGGCCGAATTTGAGAAAACTCAAAACATGAAAGTTGTAGATCTTGACGAGATCTACAAGTTTCATGTTGATAAAAACTGGAGATGAGATCAAACAGAGACCCGAAATATTTTTTAGGGTATTTTTAAGGTTAAAAATACCACAGATTTTTGTTTTGCGATTTTTTTGTGGTTTTTACTTTATTTAAGACTCTGTTAATAACATGAAATTAACTGAGTTTTATTAACACTCAGCTTAAGCAAGGGGGTTAATAATGAGAAATTATGATGATGAAATCGGGTTTCATCAAAGACAGGAATGAATGTGAGAACCGATTAGATCTGGAGAATGTACAGAGAATGATGAAGAGACTCGTGTCACTCTCCCCCATATACTTAGGATATGGTCATCCTAAGTATAGACATAAAATAAAATGATATGGAGCCGAGGCGAATGATTCGAATCACTGGGGAGGGAGGGAAAGAAAATATATACAAGGAGGAGTGAGAATATACAAGGATCAAGAAGGTTTGTAACGAACCTTCTTACGGGAGGGAGGAGGTGGATAATATACATATGTGTCGCTGTCGGAATCGTCCTCAGATGAATAATAGTGAGGTGAAATGATCGTCCAACAAGGGTCGACACACGGCTGCTTGCTCGAATATGGCTTAAGAACAATCGAACTGAGCTCGCTCATATAAACCACTTCATCTAGACCCTATGAGGGTTCCTCCGAAAATTCCTTCTCTGATATGTTGAAGGAAACTTTCTTAGTCGGTTTTCTAGAACCTGGATCATTGAGAGGGAGTGGAGAGCGATGCGTCTTGAGGGGTTCAGGGGAACACCTCGAGGAATCAATTCTTTACTTCCTCTCACTAGATAACTGGCTAGAGGAGGGAACAACCATGTTTTTGGGTGGGGTCAGTTTAGTCTTGGTTATCTCCTTTGAATGCACAGGATGTGGTGTAGTGCTGACCATGGGTTCCTCATCAGACGAGTCACCATATAGATTGTAATATTCCTGAAGGATCATCACACATCTCGAATATGTGCTAGTGATCTCAGTAGGCTTGGCATTAGGAGCGATGCAAGCAGTGTGAGTCAATGATGTTTGGGGAGTCTCTGATCCAATGGTCGGCTCGACAGCTGGTATCTCAGGTGTAACAGAGAGGTGGGACTCATCTACCTCTCAACGGCCACGACTGTCAGTAGGTTTGCTGGTTACCTTAGAGTAGAGTGTGTCAAAGAATGTATGCGTTCGGAGTGCTCCCAATGCTGTAAAATCGATCTCCCCAGTCTCACAATCTATAGTCGCCTTATCAGAGGCTAAGAATGACTTTCGAGAATAATAGGAGAATGGGTAAACTCTCCTCAGTGCTCAATGTCAATGACCGTGAAGTTTACCTGGAGTAGAGCACCTTGGAAAGTAATGATGACTGAAATGGTTCCTCTCAGCCGTTTTATAGATCGATCAACCAGCTGAACGATCTCTCTCGACTTTCTAATTAGCCTGAGTTTGAGCTCGTCAAACATAGAGGTCGGGAGGATATTTATCAGTGAGTCATCATCGATTTTTACATGGGTAAAGGTAGTGTCTTTGTGTTCACATTCAACCCTAGGCAACCGCTTCGCTCTACGTCTCTTGGTCTTTCTCCCCATCACCAAGGAGGTGGCCGTAGACACTAGATGTTTCTCAGTCCTTGTCCTCTTATTTCCCGACCTCTTAGGCATCAATTTACTTTTCACAAATAGTTTGAGGTTGGGGAAGTGATCTATGACCTTTATTAAGGGAAGGTTAAAAATCAATTCTTCATCGAGTGCTTCCCTTATGGAAACATTCATTTTTTAGGTCTTTTTCATTTTATATTTTTATTAAATTTTTTCTGATTTTTCAATATTTGGTTTTGTTTGGGATTTTTGATTTCTTTTGTTGTTTTGAATAGGTGAAGGGGGAGTGGAAGGATGTACAGACTCTACATTGGAAGGTGAGTGGTTAGTAGAAGAGGAAGGTAGAAAGGACTCCAGCTGTACATAGTGTGTGTATTTCCTCGTATCCTCTAAGTTTTCAACATTGAATCCTCTTATTCCTTTCTCCACTTCCATACATGAGATGAAACAAATTGAAATGGTTCGATCAACGACATTTCTAAGTTTATCCTCAATAATTCATATCTCTTCACAACCCTAGAAATGTTATCCTCCAAAGAGTCCTCATAGCAAATCATTGAAGTAGTTTGTCTACTCAGAAGATACTGCTGAGATGTTGAAGTCTCATACTCAACATGCCTAGACTCTGGCATGTAACTAGGTCAAGTATGGACCATCAACATGACATATATTGGTTGGAGCCTCGAATAATGGAGTCAATTAACGAGGGGCTGGTACGTCTAGCTCATGAGTCCAAGTCCGTGCATGTGGAGGCTCTCTGCATGTGTGGTATGAAGGCTGGTCAATGTGGGATTGATTACTAGGGTCAATCAAGTCAAGATCATATGATGCATGCCTTTCCATTCGGTTTGTTTGATTGACCATGTTATGCCCTAAGGTCAAGTCGGAATGTGTATATGTAAATTGTTGTCCGGTCCCAACTTGAGATGAGAATGAGGTATGTAGGGGCACATAATTTTGTCAATCATTTATCTCCGCATGGGCTTGCTCTTCAAATTGTTCATTGATTCTAGCAAGCGACCGACGATAAGGTGAGTTAGACCAGGTTGGAAGTAGGTCAAGGCTGTAAGATGTTGGGTAGGTGAGAAGTACGAAGAAGTGGGGAAGTTAGTCAAAGTTCCGACTTCACAGACTTGATGGGGGTATGAGGAGGAATAAGAGGTGAAGATGATCCGATTATGGTCGAAAAGGAGTGACCTGGTTATGATGACCAATATTCTGACATCTTGAAGAGGAATGGATGGATGTAACTGAATCAAGGTAGAAAACGTGTAAGTACACAGGATAATACAGTTGAACATACATAAAACAAATGCAAGAGCAAACTCCAAATTCACCAACTCTATGCGCGAGGGCTGTAAAGGTTCGGTCGAATTATCTTGTCAGTTTTAGTTGGTGATAAATGCAAGTCTTGAAAGATTAATGAGTTGTTGGGTGACTGTACTTCCCTACAGACTGTCCCGATTCTTACAAAACCCACTTTCAGCTAGTATAGGAGTAAGTGTGGATCGTATAAATACGACTACCTGTTTCTTGAAGATAAAGCCTTATAAGGCATCCTCTAAACCTCCTACTCTGCTAAGGTGTTTACCGGCTACCCGTAGATCGTCACTGAAAAGTGGCTAATCGTTTTAAACCGGTAGTCTATATGAAAATCCTGGCTTTGGCTCTATCCTAGGGTCATCTCTCTCTTACTTTCAAGTAAATCAGACAATGATGGAGTTGCTCTCCCGCATATAGGGGTTAATTTTAGTCTATTTTTTGGATCCAATTCAATTAGCAGTCCCGATTTTAGAGATTAGTTGCCACTGTAATTAATCCACAAGCAATCACGTCTACCGTCCAGTCCCAATTCCTTTATCCTAAGTTAGAAAAACTGAGAATGGAAATCAGAAAAGCCAATGCAAACGAGAAAATGATGATGAATGCTTAAGTAATAAGGACTTAGAGTGCCTCCATCTCTCTACAATGAGGATTGCAATACTGAACTGAAATTTTACGAATGCATATGAGAAAATTCGTTCCTAGAAAGGCCTTTCTATTAGCGAGTGAGTAAAATTAATTTTGACTAATAGCTCCGCGGTCTAAGTGCATCTCGTTAAATGTGATGTGTGGTCCTATAAAGTACGAGCACAAGCAATAAAATAATCTATGGAAATGCTCTGAGAGCCGATAGTGCAGGTCCTAGTCTACGTTAATCAACCACACAACCACGACGGGGACAATATCCAATCCTAATACAAGCGTGAGATTCCAAATGGAATCCGTTGGAAATTTAAAAAGTATAAATTAATGAAAATAGAAATCTCTCTTCAAAGGAATCTTCTTGGCGTCTCAACAATCGACTTGATCCATGAATTATCGGCCTCCGATGTTCTTCGAGATGCGTCGACTTCAAGAAAGCTGCTCCAAGTCCACCGGGCCCTCGCACAAAAAGACAAAATTTATGTTAGAGAGAGATATAAAAGAAAATAAACAAAAAATAATTTAAAAAATGAAGTAATTACAAGGTGGTTCGGGGGTCAGACTACCCGAGTGAATGGAAAATATAAGTCTAATTTTCTAAAATGATCCTAAGTCGTTTGCCTCCCCAGCAACGACACCATTTGGTAGGCCCGAAAATCACACTATGTTAAATGCATGCGAAATTGTTGCAGTGGGGCAATCAGGATCGATCAAAAATTAACCACACGAATCGATGAATCAACGATTTGATTAATGTGCGGTTTTATGTATTTTTAACCTGGGCAAGCCCCAGGATCGACTCAAGGAAGCAGAGGAACAACGTCTGATCGAGTTAGAAGAATTAGCTCAAGGTTTTCGAAGTGGATTTTTTTGTATTTTTTTAAGAAAAATAAATACCAATGCAAAGATGCAGATGAATTAGATTATAAATAAAACTAGAGACTAAACAAAATTAATTTTAACGTGAAACTAATCCGAATTAGTCAAGTTCTATTTTTATTGGAAACCTAATATAACAAAGAATGCAAAATGTATTTTTTTGGAATTTTTGGGTTTAAAATGCAACAATGAAAAATGCAATCTTTTTAGTGATTTTTATGCCATTTTTCATGGAAACAGAATTCAAAAATAATGAAATTTTTACTGGAACTTAAACATGATGAAATGAAGCTAAACTATTTTTTTTGAAATTTTTCGAGAATATATGAATTCTTATGAATTTTTTACTGGAAATAGAGTGATTGTGAGTTTTTAATTTCTAATAAATCCACAAAATCAAACGATCCAGAAATTAATTTATCTCAAAAAGATATTTTAATGTGAAATCTAGGAGATTTGAAATTTCATAAAAATAGTAATAGTGGATTTACTTTAAAATCAATTACATAAATCATTCAACTATTTATTTTATATGCAAGACATCACCATTTTTGATGAAATTTAGAAAGTAATTAAAGCACATTCATACCAATCATCTCTAATTTGTTTTACATTTTTTAGGAAAAGGAATAAGTATGTGCGAATTTCAGATCATAAATGAGCAAAATATCACTGAATTTCAAACTCTGATTTTTAGTAAATTATCCAATGCTCACAAAAATCCAAATAAATAGTCATGTGATAGAAGTGATTTTCAACATGCTATTTTTTATTAAAAGAAATGAATGCAATCTTGAGGTCCAAATTGAAATGTAAACAGAGGGGTGTTCTTACAAAATATAAAAAATACAATAAAAAGATCTGTGCCTAAGGGTACTTTTGCAATTTAAATAACTTGAGGGACTCAAGATGCAATTTTTACAAAAAATAAATAAAAAATAAAATGACATTTGATAATGTGGGTTTAGAACCCACTAGGGCACGATGAGGGGGGAGCAGCGTGATGAATCTCAGATTCATCACTCTAAAAATGACTAATTAATCTCGAATTCCCAAAATTCATGGGTATTTCTTCATTTATATTGCATAATTAGCATTCATGCATGTATAATTAATAATTGCATTTTATCACTCATTTTAATAAAATAAGAAGCCAAAAATCCCAGCCTAATTGACCTATAAAATAACTTAACTTCTCTGATTTTTATTTAATTCATGATAATCCCAAATGACCTGAAACCACTCCATTCTGTACATATTATTAACAAGAATAAATGAAAATACAAAAAATCTCTAACTTAAACACGTGGACCAGAAATCAAAACCTAATTCCAGAATTTCTGGATTAAAATTGATATCTTCCTCATATTGTGTATGATTTGATCCCACTCACTTTTGAACTAATGTACATTCAATTACCTTCAAAACAAGACCAAGTTCAAGTGAATCGGAGTTCATATGTTAAACTTGGGTTTTGGGCCTCTTTTGTAGATTTTGTATTTTAGCGCTTTTTGACCAATTATTATATGTACATAAGCAACTCATTTTATTTTATTTCTTTTTTATTAATTTATTTTGATAAAAGTTTTATTAAAAAAATGCAAAAAGCCAAATCCAAAATGAGTGTAAAATCAAAGAAACTAACTGAGTTCGAGTTTTCACTGACCGTTTGTAAGAAAGTTGTCGATTTCGTATTTTACTTTATTTCTTCTTAATTAATAAAAATATAAAAAATTAGATTAATGTGTAAATATTTATCTTTGATTTTATCATATTTTTTCTGGATTTTTATCTGTACTATAAGAAAAAAATTATTAAACCCGAAAATCAAGGTATTCTTTGTACATGGGGTACCCCAAAAATATCACTTTAGGAAAATGATCAATTTTGTTTTGATCTCTTCATTAAATTATAGATATCATCGAGGCAAGAAACTTTCGTCAAAATTTTTTTCGATCCGTAGTCGTTTGCTATTTCGTTTTGATTTATCTTTGTATTTTCTTTTTTGAATATTCTGGTGGTGATACGTGGCAGCTTTTGGAGCTTCCACGTGTCACCCGTTTCTGGACCTTTTTTTGTTTAATTTTATATAAAAATTAAAAAAATAAATTATTAAAAAATATATAAATAATAATAATATGCCACATGGTGCTTTATCAGTCATCCGATCTCGGTCGATCTCTCATCCCCTACCTTCCTTCATCACGCCCCCTTTCCTCTTTGGCGGCACCAACACCCGTCCAGTTTCCTTCCATGGCCGACACCACTGCCTATCACCCTCATCGCATCTTCCTAATCAACCTCCGTCGATCCCCTTGATTCTCACCGCCAGATCCCGATCGCCTTCCATATCCAACGATGCTGCCTTCTCCCAAATCCAATCTTCACTGCTACCCCTCAATCGAATGCGCTTCGGATCCCAATCAAATCATCGTCCGATATCCCCTTTTAAAATCCCGCAAATCAGTCGTCGCCTCACCCTTCTATTTAACGAGCACTGTCGCCTGTCCTCTTCATCTGCCGATTACCCTACATAATAGCTAAGAGGAGGGTACCGGAGTTGACAGATCCAGCCTCCCACCTTGCATCGACAACATCCAGCGTCACCCTCCCGCGACACCGTCATAGAGAAACACCCACAGAGGCTCTTGCCTTGCTCCGACTTCGTGCTGTCGAGTTGTGATATCCTAGATTCTCCAACGTTCCTACATCACTCCAGCATCTACCATACTTCGCAACAACCTCCTTCAAAGCTCTGCTCCTCCGCTACTTCGAGCCACGCCATCGAATCATCGTCAACCGTAGATACGCCTTAAACATCCACTGCAACCGCAACCTCCTCAATGGACCTCCGCCTGTGACTCTAGGAGTCTACTTTGCCGCTTCCCGAACCTCCACCGCAGCTGGCCCTCCTCCATCGCATGGCACCTCCACCTTCGTGCAAGCCACAACTCCATCGAACTGCCCATGAGGCCCAATGTCGCCTTCAACCTCCGACCGATGCCTCGCCTCCACTCTGGTGGCCGCCACCACTGCTATTTCGACCTTCAAGCACCGTCGGGCTCGAGGCCCGAGGCCCCCTCCCACTGAGCCGTACGTGGTTGGGGGAACGTCTGTACATAACCCCCCTCACGTGATTTTCACATGCGAGCAGGGGGTGTAGTTTCAAGAAGGCCCTCCAAGTTCCGCTTATTCACAGAAGACACCCGCCACCAGAGGGCGCCATATGATCCCTAGTCTTGTAGCCTAGCGGTTGGTTGTCTTCCTCAATTTCTTTCGCCTGACTCTTTCCTTCTACAAATCTCTCCCTTGATCGTTGATCTTTCACATGCATATCATTCCTCGATCGAAGGAGCATTGCCTCGGGCAGAAGCCCTCATCAAAGACCCGGATGCACATATACCACCTCCTCGCACAATTTTGAGTCTTGATCCCCATATAAACCCTAACCCCAGCTTCGATTGAGCTTCTTAGTGACGGTAGGAGTGCACTCCATGCTTCGGAGGCGGATTTGTTGCGAATCCGAGGTAGATCCGAGCTTCGCCGACCACCTCCACCGCGAGCTCTAGAGCTCCTCATCTTCGGGCAGGTAGAACTCCTTTAGTTAATTTTCTAGGTTAGTTTTTGTTCCGTAATTTAATTTTGCAATGGGTTTAAGTTATTATTTACTGCCTTAGAGTAAAATTCCATCTTTGAAGTTCGTCGGAGCTCCACTCCGACAGCGATTCCACTATGCTTCTGCCTCATTTCTACTCCCAACTGCCTCCATCTTCTTACCCACCACATTCTCTTCATCCGACACGCTTCCAAACAACCTAAACCTCACTATATCAAGAGTTGGATGCTCCACCTCCAACGCCCGCCGGAGCACCTCCGCCCACATCAATTCCGACTCATCCCCACCTAACGAGACCACCAACCCCTTCGTTTTTTGCGTGCCTTTGCTTCCTGTGCATGGTCTGGAGGTCCAACACCTCTTGGAAGGCGATTTTGAGCAGAACGAAGCATACCTAGAGCCCATTTCTTCTCTGAGCAACTAGGACCCCACCACTGGGTCCTGGTAACATCTAACCATTCTAGGAGCTGCGAACCACGGTTTGGGATGATTTGAACATCTCAGCAACCGCAAAGACTGTCGGAGGAGTGCGGACCAGCAGATCAAAGTTCGGGGGTGACTCTGCTCATCCCTATTCTTTGCGCGAAGCAGCAACCATCCGATCAAGGGTGTGCTCCAGTTTTGAAGATAGTCATCCGATCAAGCGAGCTCAGCACTGTTGATCTATGTTGGGGGATTTAATCTCAGGCATCTAGCGCGGACCTGTATCAACTATCAGATGCATGCCACGTGTTAAGTGAAAACCATCAACTGTTGGATCATACTCGTAGGGGTAACTTAGCTTGATACCCCTAGAGTTTTTTTTAATTTCTTTTTAGTATTTAAATTTCTGTTTATAACATAAAATATTTGGATATTTTGCATTTTACCCTATGTACTTTACATATTTGCACTTAGGTTCAATCCGTGTCACCTCACGAGCCCGTGCACGTGAGCGGACTGAGTATTTTGCACCTAGAACCTTGGGCTTTCAAAAATTCGTTTCGTTCCATACTTTTGGAATATAAGTGTAATATTTTTTAGAGAGTTTGCATTTGGCCCTCGAACTTTGTTGTAATTACAAAAATACCTCTCCACGTATAAATTATTGAAAATATCTGGAAAAATTGCATTTTTGGACATGGTATTCTCTAATCTATTTGGGGATAGGCTATAAAGTTTAAATATTTTCATAAATGCCCCAATAAATTTGTATTTTATTTTTGTAGAATTTATTTTGCTAAAAATAGTTCTTATGCCTTAAAAACTCATAAGAAATTTGGATAAATACCTTATATAATACTCTGCCACATATAATTTTATTAAGGTATTTTACCATATATTTCTATTTTTTAGAAATAAAAACAGAGCCATTTTTTATTTACCATAGAAAAATAAAAATTATAAATACATTTTGAAAAAAAAATTTAAAAAAATATTTCATTCTATTTTCCTATTTTGCATCTACAAACCAAGAACCCCGAAAACTAGATAAAGAATAGCCTTACAAATTAAAAAGCTCCAAAATCCTTATAAAAATCATAAAACATTCTACAAAAAATCCAAAAAATGTGTTTTCTCTTTCGATATTTAGTTTATTATAATATAGTTTAAAATTAGTTTTGGAATTTTTGAGTTTTTTTTCTATTTTTGAAATCCAAAACTATTTGGACATATTTATTGCTTAATGTATTAGCATATTAATTCAATAAAAAAATACAAAAATTAGTAAAAATTATCAAAAAATATTAGAATTATAGAAAAATATAAAAAAGATAAAAATATGTTATTCTATGAATTTTGAGCACTTATAGCTATATTTATAAATATAAAATCTCTTTATAAACATATAACTATATATATTTATATTATTATTAATTATTATAAAAATAAAAAACTAGAAAATATAAAAATAAAATAAAAATTTAAAAATAAAAAAGCTAAAAATATATATAAACAAAATTTCCAAAAAATGAATAATTAAAAACCCACAAAATTTCAAAAATCCCTGAAAATGAGAAAATATTTATTGTCTTTTTATCCAATTTTGTTGTATATCCCCCGCTCTACATGTGTTCGACCCTTACCATACCTGTCACTATACGCATTTTGTTGTAGGGTATAATAAATTTTGATTCGTACTTGCTTGAATTATTTCATCTTTTCATTTTATGTTGATTGTTGATCGACCTTGGATCTCGTAAGCGGTCGACTCAGTGACATTTTATCTTCGCCCTTTGTGAGGATATTATTTTAGACCCTCGCAAGATCTTTATCATCACCCATGTACTTCATTTATCCTCCTTTGAATTTCCTCGATCTCCAGGTCGAATTAGCCTCGTTAATAATTCAATTAGTTGACCCTAATCTGTTGGACATGCGAGCCCACGGCGAGCCATTATGCAATAAATGTTATTGCGGATATCATTACCTGATCTGAAATGAAGAATAAATAATTTGCATAATAGGTACCTTAGTACAATTAGGGTTATGTACCATGGCCATCTTGATGATCATATAGTTGTTGATTCAAGTATTGAATCATAGAGGCTGATGCTTGGATGAATATCTTAAGAGTTGGATTGAGGACTCATCGAGCACCGTCAAATGATTATTAAGAGATGATCTCCAACCTGAGAAGGAGATGGCAATCCTTTCTCTAAAGGCTGATATCTAACTGACCTCTTGATGCAGGTCCTCTGCATAGGAATAAAGATCCAAAGGTGTTAGATAAGTTAGGTCAAAGAGTTGACTTAACGAGATCGAGATAGCCAAAGTCCAATGTCGTATGCTATCATGATATAGGCACGCATCCTCTGACCGGAGACAGATATGTTACTATATGTCTGAGTATGTACATTTGGCAGACCAATAGGTTGATGACCTAATCAAGGTCTGTACACTGGCGCGCTGGTGTGCATGCAAGGGCATATGAGTAATACAATTTCTCAAAGGGATCAAACATGTTCAGTTACCGAACTGGAAGGCATGAGCTCACTCATGAGATGTTGGGAAGATAAAATTCCGTGCACGGTCGTCTCACTTTGGAGGCTTGACTGAATTTGTAGGTTTGATATATACTTTTGGAAAGTATATGATCAAGACCTAGGTATGATATATGCTTTTGGAAAGTATATGACCGATACTGATTCCCAATGATCGAATGAGAAACTTGATAATAAAACCTCTGAAGTAGACAGTGTAAAATTGATCTTATACTTCGGGTTTATTCTGAGTCTTCCAGTATGCATGATGTACATGTATTGGGAATACTAGAGGGTGTTGTGATCATAAATGATTGTATAACCATGATGCTTCCAGTCCTAGGGAGTGATGAAACGGGTCTAGATTTTAGTGACTCCTCTCAGTAGAGAAGTAATCTGATCTTGGTCCAAATGTTGGACAATGATCTGAATGTGATTCATATACAATGAGAAGATTATATTTGCAGTCTTGATTTAATCAAGCATCTATGGGTGGCCCTAGATCTGGATTTGAGATGTGATCTCAATATCCAAGTCACTATACGTGGAACAATACAGTCGCCCTGTCCTTATCTCCAAGTATTCGCGGAGAAAGCGCATTATCCTTGAAAGAGTTCATGCATAATTCTATTGTTGATATATGTATCCGAGCATTGAGAAAATGGATAATTAAATGTGATTTAATTATCATGAATAATATGAATTTGATTCATATGACAAGGAGAGTTATCTTAGATAATTAAATGTGATTTAATTATTAAAGATGTAAATAATGTGAATGTGATTCATATTATTTGAGAACGTGAGAATAGAGATCCAAGATGATTAAATGTGATTTAATTATCATGGATATAAATAATGTGGATAGCACTATCCATATTATTCATAATATATTATAAATGTGATTTATAATGTATTAGAGAGAGCTAATTATAATTTATATTTGTTAATTAATTATTGATGTGTATTGGATACACATTGTGTAATTAATTGAAAATGTAAATTATATTTTGTTTTGGGTTGTGAATGTGATTCACAAATTTCCAATGGCAAGATTGCAATATTCTCAAAATTAATTGTGAATTATTTTTGAAGAATAAATCACAACAAAAGTTGTTGGATTAAATAAAGGAGATTTCCATGGAGATATGCAATCTCATGAAATCTCATGAGATTGCCCCACTTGTAATCAAGTGGACGACCACCATAACCAATATGGAAATTGGTGGTCGTCCACCATGATACATGGGGAGACAATCTCCATGTTGGTAATCTCCCTTATTTGATTGGTTTAATTTTAGGATTGATGTATATTTGATTTGTCAAATATATTTGATCTAAATTAAATCATAAGTTGTTGGTTTTTACCAACAACAATCTTGACCATTGGATTAGACATAAATCAATCTCATCCATCGATTTTATGTAACCCATGGATTGAGATCCATGGATCCTGAAACCTTATTAATAGAGAGGCATACCATGCTCTCTAGGTTATGCTATTGAAGCACATCTCTCTCTCTCTTTCTCTCTCTACACGCCTACTCTCTCTCCCTCTCATACGGATGTCCACCATGGATGCCCTAGAGGGAGTCTCTATAGCCGCAACGTCATCGTTATGCTGCTTGATCGTTTGCTCGTAGATCTTCGTCTCCTTCGGTGCTCCTCGCTCGTGAAGAAGACGTCGGATCTCGTGTGTCGAGATCAGGAGATTCGCCACTTGGATCACCAACATGGATTGAGAGAAGCACGCGATTCATCCCCGTGCTCGCAAGCGTCTCCTCCGTCGGATCGGACTTGAGACAGGAGGTCTCTTCGTTTAGAGATTCGATCACAACCTCGCTTCAAGAGGTAATCCTATTACTTGTTTGTGGTTTAGACAAAACGACCCGAGAAGTGTTCTTGGATCATGTGGTTTCGTCGCATGATTTTTTTTAAAAAATTCCGCTGCATCGAGCTACTAGTACGACTAGTCGCTCCTCGCCGTATTCGATATGACGCTCATGCTTCCGTGATGTGTTTGAGGATCTAACCATATCCTTCAAGTGGTATCAGAGCCTTAGGTCAGAGGTTTTGGATACGATCCATAAAACCGAAGGCGACTTGGGTTCGTTAGGGTTGCGAAAGTTTTTCGCACTTCATTTTCGCATCTCTGTTTAGTGATTATTTTCGGCCCTGTTTAAATTGTTTAAACACGAAAATAAAAACTTGGATTTTGTTACCCATTAAATAAGGAAACTATAGGATCTGAGTTTACGTAATTTGGATTCGGTTTGCTCGAGATATGGTTGTTTTAATGAACATGTATTCACTGTTGCAGGAACTGCGAATCTTAACATGATTAATGAGTTAATTACTGTTTTGATTCGCCTTGAAATGCGTGAAATACCACTTAGGTTCTGTCCTAAGTCAAATTATCAATCTTTGAAAATTGATTTTATCTAATTTGGATTTAAATTGATTGAGATATGTTAATTTCAATAAGTAGGGGTCACTGCTGAAATTACAGTCCTAATCAAGAACCATGTGATTGTCAATTAGTGAAATTAATTGTTAATTTCATGAAATAATTATGGAAAATATTTGAGAAATATTTAATTATGATTATTTCCTTAATTGACTTGGCCTCAACCAATAATTGATTAGATTTGATCTAGATCAAAATTGGAAACACAATCAACAAACAACTTGCTTGAAGAGGATTGGGAATTTGTCTAGCAAATTTCCTTATAATAAAAAATGTTTTGATTATTACTATATGGTATAATTTCGGTTGAAGAACCGATGATAATCTCAAGTACAAAGTGATTGACTCAGCATTATTTTTTCCCGAGGCGGATATGGTGTCTAGTCGGGGATCACTGGGGTAGCAGGTTGCACCGGATGTGGTCCGTCCCACTCCCGCCGGTACTGGCCGTGACAGCGGGTAGGGAACGAACGATGCCTGAGAGATCATGATGTATTTTCTAATTATTAAAAATTTGAATTAATACGTACTTTGAGATAACACCAATTATTCAAGTAAAATCAAGTTTTTTGAATGAATTGGATTGGTAATTAATTTAATGTGATTAAGTTAATTATATCCAATTGAAAACACTCTATTATAATAGATGTGTTATTTCACTTGGAAGAATTAATTATGTAAATATGATTCATGATAATTAATTAGAATTTGAATATGATATGGAGGATCACATAAGTGACATCCATGGTCTCCCGTCAAGGCGAAGGGTTCCGTCGTCAGGGATTGTATGTAGGAGACACCTGTCCGAAGTGACAGCTCCTATATGCAAGCGCATCTAAATCAGGCTCTTTGCTTCTCGAAAGAGTAATGTCGTATGCGTAGTGACCCCAATATCGGATCCTCATATTATTGGGGCGATATTGGATTGCGCACAGCGAGTACTATTCCTGTTGACGGTTGGTTCAATTAATGACAGGTCAACATCACCTTAGGGGTGGTGGGCCCGAGTGTTAAAGACCGAATTGGGAGATGCAAGTTGGACTTGCAAGGTGGAATGTGTTCCCACTTCTTTTTATCCGAGTTGCAGATTCTCATATTATTGGGATGTAACAAAGATAAGGAAGGAGATCCCAGATCTTGCTGAGATATAATGGTAAGTATATCTCTTACATTGAAAGTGATTAAGGGAATGAATTTTCAGTGTTGACAAGGCAAGACAACTTTGATATAGATATTCCTAAATCAAAGTAAAATACATATTTATATATATTTATGCAAATTTCTTATTTCAGATAATCCTTCTTTAATCCCACTCAATCTTATACTCAATAATAACCAGTAGAATATCATGGATTGGACCTATGATCCAGATATTGTACTTGCAATTGGACACACAATGTATGTGGTTGCAATGTGTAAGTTTCCTCATAATAATGAGGAATGACAATTAAATAGACAATAGGACTAAAATCCTAGGGTTTGTATGTCTCTATAAGTCTTGATCTCATCGAATGTACTTTATTGTGACATGTCGGTAATGATCATAATTATCAAATAATCCTTATAAAATCTAAGAAGATGTTCTGGTATACACATGTGCTCTCAATCATGAATGACATGGTTCTCTGCATTATACAGAATGGTGGCTCTATAAGAGATGATGTATTCAAAATTGTTTGGGTACCTACCTGAACCTAAGTTTTAAGAGTTTTATATGGATGTAGATACGATGAGTGCCATCAATCTACTATCTATACTCTAGTCATTCATGAAGCATTATAATATTCATATTGTATGAATTGAATGAAGCATGTATGAATGTTGAAATACTCTTAATTGAATTTTTTTTTCAACATAAGAGATCCTTTGTCTTGAGCAATGATTGCTTATAGATAAAGGGAGCGAAGTGGAAGCATGGGTTGGATCCAAGTAAGAAGTATAGTTAAAGAGTTGACTGTACTTCTGTGACTTCCATATGACATCCAAAGAGTTGGATGTATGCCAATACTGCAATAAATTGATGTGTTGATAGTATGACAATCAAATCTATCTAGAATCCTTAGAGAAGGAATCAGATAGTACATCAGAATAATCTACATATAATCATTGAAATTGACTTATTTATTTGATAAGATAAAATCTAATAATTGTATCTCAATCTTCTAATGACACTTGCAATTGGTTGCATATGTATTAGAATATTAGAAATTTGATCTTAAAGTTTAATAGTCATCCACATGGATGTTAATGCAATTGTTGCAACAACCTCTATTGGATCAATAAACTTCATATTTTCAGTGGGAGCCCTTAGTCTTAGAGAATGTCTCTGTGACCTGGATATTAGAATACACTCAGTTTATTTCAAAATGTTAGAAATAAACATGATTTCTGGAATAGACCTATCATAGACAGTTATGATGGATATATTTCAGATAGTAATCTAACATCTAATGGCCGCTAAATAAGAAAATTAATGAATGGTTCATTAAGATTTCTAATACTAAAAATAAAACTTTTAAAGATCAATAGGAGGATGGAGATCATTTGACAATGATCTGGCATCATGTTTTGGACATATGTCTGTTGATGAGATCAATGGACAAGTAAGAGATGAAACTTTAGAATGTCTAAAATTTCAAAACATGCATACTTATGAATATTGTATTCAAAGTAAAATGTCCAATACACACTTCTTTGGGAAAGGTGTAAGATGTCAAGGTATTCAGGATCCCATACATATTAATGTATGTGAATCATCTATATCATAGTAAACATTATGGATATGTGATATTTATTGATGATTATGTATGATATGAGATTTCTTATCTTCACCTAAGACACCTTTGAAATGTTCAAAGATTTCACAATTTTGGTTTAGAACCAAAGTTTGAAGAAAGATGAAATGAATTTGATCTAACCAAGGTAGCTTGTACCTATTAGTTGAATTCAAGGAATACCTTATAGAGATATGAATATCATTTCTATCTCACCCCTCCTAATGAACCTTAACTCAATAGAGTTGTAGGGAGATACAATTGATCATGCGTGACATGATTTGATCAATGATTAATCTTAGCATAATTATCTCTCAATTTCTAGGTATATGTATATGTGGTAGAGACTACAATATATATCCTTAATAAGGTTCCATGTAATTAAGCTATGATCTGGCACTGGAGAGTGCTACTTCATTAGGAAAATAAAGGATGGTATTGATTACCTACTTTATGACCTTGAGATTCTTAAAGGATCTCATCTCTGAGAATGTGATTCTTAGAGGATGACTCTCTCGAGAATCAAGATG
This sequence comes from Ottelia alismoides, assembly GCA_037367405.1. NCBI lineage: Eukaryota > Viridiplantae > Streptophyta > Magnoliopsida > Alismatales > Hydrocharitaceae > Ottelia > Ottelia alismoides. The sequence goes on along the minus strand of JAZKJV010010308.1, from coordinate 514,080 downwards.
AAAATGAAGTAAAGGAACTCATTTAATCTTGAGATGATAATGAGGCTCCTGGAATCGGAAACTAAAAGGATAATTAAGGATGAAACACTAGTATCTCTTCAAATAAGTTTGAAGATGGATTCCATGTGTCAATTGAATCTGACAATGATCTAACTTCATATGATGAAGCTTCTAAAGATCATGACATGGAAAGATGGATGTTAGCAATAAAAGTCTAATGTAGACTTCATATACAAGTGTTGTATATGGACCCTCGAGGATCCACCTATAAGGTTCAGACCCATTAAGGTGTAAATGGATCTTCAAAAGAAAGAGGAAACCTGATGAGAAGGTAGAGACCTTCAAAGCACGGTTCGTAGCCATGAGCTACACACCGAAGAGAAGACATCGCTTGCGATGAGACTTGCTCTCCAGTGACCTTGCTTTAACCCATCAGAATATTGCTAACCATATCTACACAACTTGACTATGACATCTTCATGATGTAAGTCAAGATTGCATTCCTCTATGAATACCTCTCTGAGGATATTCATATGAAGTAGCCCCAGGGCTTCATGGTTGAGGAAAGCAAGGTGTGCAAGCTAAAGAACTCCATCTTTGGACTCAAATAAGCTTCTTATAGTTGGAACATAAGTCTTGATGAAATTATAAATGTTATGATATCAGACAAAATCTTGATGAACCATATAAAGCTTAGTGGGAGTGCCATTGTATTCATCATGCTAAATGTAGATAATATTCTAATCATTTAGAATGATATAAGGATGGTAATAATAAGTGTTTTATAATCTGGTTGCTCAATACCTCGAGATATGATCTCAAGGACATCTCTCATATCTTAGTTCTGAAGTTGTTCAGAAGCAAAGAGAAGAGGATATTAGGACTGTCACATTTGTAGTACACCTTGGACATATTCTTAGAAATTCTAAGGCTTCCATCCCTTAAGATATGGTACTGACCTATCTAAAGGGATAGCACCTCAAAGAGTTGAGGAAGTGAATGCCAGAACTGCTTGCACTTGTGCATCAGTTACGAGAAGCTAAGTATATGCTAGATGTGTACAAAAGCCAGATATCTTCCATGCAGTGGGAGTAGTAAAGTGTTGCTAATCCTACTATGGAGAGAAAATACTTGATTGCAGTAATAACAAAATCTTCGTAGATGACAAGATTTTTTGAGATAGTGATCTCAAAGTCTTATCTTTAAAGACTTAAGACTTTATAGATAGAGATCTAAAAGGTCTTAACTATGGATACTTTAAGAGATAGTGATCTCCAAGAATAAGGGTATTCTGATAAGGATTATGGAAATACTGGTTACGATAATTATTAATCTATAGTATCAAGGACACTATAACTAACAAGATTGAGTATTGGTTGCATGAGATGCAACATTCACATTAGATGCGAGCACTGTTACTCGGGATATGCAAGTGCCATAAAAGGACTTGGCGTAGTCTCTTGGGAACAAAGTGACTGATCAGCTTACCTAGCTATTTTCTAAATAGTCTATAATTGTCACATGAGTGTGGAATTTAAATGATTAGCCCATTAATGGCTCTTTGGGCTAGTGGGAGATTGTTGGACATGTGAGCCCACGACGAGCCATTATGCAATAAATATTATTGCGAATATCATTCCCTGATCTGAAATGAAGAATAAATAATTTGCATAATAGGTCCCTTAGTACAATTAGGGTTATGTACCATGGTCATCTTGATGATCATACAACTGTTGATTCAAGTATTGAATCATAGAGGCTGGTGCTTAGATGAATATCTAAAGAGTTGGATTGAGGACTCATCGAGCACCGTCAAATGATTATTAAGAGATGATCTCCAGCCTGAGAAGGAGATGACAATCCTTTCTCTGAAGATTGATATCTAACTGACCTTTTGATGCAGGTCCTCTGCATAGGAATAGAGATTCAAAGGTGTTAGATAAGTTAGGTCAAAGAGTTGACTTAACGAGATTGAGATAACCAAAGTCCTATGTTGTATGCTGTCATGATATAGGCACGCATCCTCTGACCGGAGAGCGTTGGTATGCATGCAAGGGCATATGAGTAATACGATCTCTTAAAGGGACCATATAGGTTCAGTTACCGAACCGGAAGATATGAGCTCACTCATGAGATGTTTGGAAGATCAAATTCTGTGCACGGTCATCTTGCTTTGGAAGCTTGACTGGATTTATAGGTTTGATATATACTTTTGGAATGTATATGAACAAGAACTAGGTATGATATATTCTTTTGGAAAGTATATGATCGATACCGATTCCCAATGATCGAATGAGAAACTTAATGATAAAACCAATGAAGTAAACAGTGTAAAATTGATCTAATACTTCAGGTTTATTCTGAGTCTTCCAGTATGCAGGATGTACAGGTATTGGGAATACCAGAGGTGATGTGATCATAAACGATTGTATAACCATGACGCTTCCATTCCTAGGGAGTGAAGAAACGGGTCTGGATTTTAGTGACTCCTCTCAGTAGAGAAGTAATCTGATCTTGGTCCAAATGTTGGACATTGATCTGAATGTGATTCAGATACAATGAGAAGATTAGATTTGCACTCTTGATTTAATCAAGCATCTATGGGAGGCCCTAGATCTGGATTTGAGATGTGATCTCAATATCCAAGTCACTATACGTGGAACAATACAATCGCCCTGTCCTTATCTCCAAGTATTCACGGAGAAAGCGCATTATCCTTGAAAGAGTTCATGGATAATTCTATTGTTGATATATGTATCCGAGCATTGAGAAAATGGATAATTAAATGTGATTTAATTATCATGAATAATATGAACTTGATTCATATGATAAGGAGAGTTATCTTAGATAATTAAATGTGATTTAATTATTAAAGAGGTAAATAATGTGAATGTGATTCATATTATTTGAGAACGTGAGAGTAGAGATACAAGATGATTAAATGTGATTTAATTATCATGGATATAAATAATGTGGATAGCACTATCCATATTATTCATAATATATTATAAATGTGATTTATAATGTATTAGAGAGAGCTAATTATAATTTATATTTGTTAATTAATTATTGATGGTTATTGGATACACATTGTGTAATTAATTGAAAATGTTAATTATATTTTGTTTTGGGTTGTGAATGTGATTCACAAATTTCCATTGGCAAGATTGCAATATTCTCAAAATTAATTGTGAATTATGTTTGAAGAATAAATCACAACAAAAGTTGTTGGATTAAATAAAGGAGATTTCCATGGAGATATGCAATCTCATGAAACCTCATGAGATTGCCCCACTTGCAATCAAGTGGACGGCTACCATAAACAATATGGAAATTGGTGGCCGTCCACCATGATACATAGGGAGACAATCTCCATGTTGGTAATCTCCCTTATTTGATTGGTTTAATTTTAGGATTGATGTATATTTGATTTGTCAAATATATTTGATCTAAATTAAATCACAAGTTGTTGGTTTTTACCAACAACAATCTTGACCATTGGACTAGGCGTAAATCAATCTCATCCATTGATTTTATGTGTCCCATGGATTGAGATCCATGGATCCCAAAACCCTATAAATAGAGAGGCATACCATGCTCTCTAGGTTATGCTATTGAAGCACATCTCTCTCTCTCTCTCTCTCTCTTTCTCTCTACATGCCTACTCTCTCTCCCTCTCATATGGACGTCCACCATGGATGCCCTAGAGGGAGTCTCTATCGCCGCATCGTCGTCGTTATGTTGCTCGATCGTTTGCTCGTGGATCTTCATCTCCTTCGGTGTGTCTCACTCGTGAAGAAGACGTCGGATCTCGTGTGTCGAGATCAGGAGATTCGCCGCTTGGATCATCAACATGGATTGCGAGAAGCACGCGATTCATCCCCGCGCTCGCAAGTGTCTCCTCCGTCGGATCAGACTTGAAACGGGAGGTCTCTTCATTTAGAGATTAGATCGCAACCACGCTTCAAGAGGTAATCCTATTACTTGTTTGTGGTTTAGACGAAACGATCCGAGAAGTGTTCTTGGATCATGTGGTCTCGTCGCATGATTATTTTTAAAATCCCACTGCATTGAGCAACTAGTGCGACTAGTCGCTCCTCGTCGTATTCGATACGAAGCTCATGCTACCGTGATGCAATTGAGGATCTAACCATATCCTTCATAATCATCATCCTTGATTTACATTCCAAATCAAAACCAAATTTCATCTTGATTCATTTGATTTTCCATCTGATATCCTTATTTGGAACTCTACTTGACCTACAAGACTAGTAAACAAATTTTGTCTGATTCATTACGAATCGAGCAATTACATCATCATTTGTAGGTCTTCACAAGATCCTGGAGTAGCCTTCTTCAAGAAGAGCCATTGCTAGGGTTAGGAATCCCAGCCGTACTTCCAACAACCTCCGCCGTCTTCTTTGATCACCGCCCTGCCGCAGGAGAGCTCGGAGGGGATAGATGATCCCCTCTTGGCCCTATAAGAGGTCGGCTACTAGTCGCTTCATCGTTCCATTACTGGAGATGAAGAATTTCATTATCGCTATTGAGACTAGATCATCGAGGAGTAATTATTAATGATATAAAGTTATCATAGCGATCCCCAAAATTCTCAGCTCAAACAAACAAATTTATTTTTCTTCTCAAGCCAATAATTATAAGAAAATGTTTCAGGAGATTTTGTTACTTATTTACCTGTATAGCTAACAACATCGAAGTCATGGAGGCTATAATTCCTAAGGGTTATTCAAATAATCGACAAAAATAAATTAAGGGAAAAGGAATCTCAATTTTAAACTATCTTCATTTTTTGTGAATTTTTTTGTCCGTTTAATTTTTGAATTTTTTATTTCTATTTTTTATTTTCTTATTTTCAAAATTTTAATGATTTTAATTTTTGGAATTTTTTAATTTTCAAAACTATGATTTTCAAAATAATTTCATGCACAAAAGAATTACATTTTTTTGGATTTTTCAAATATAATAAAAATGCTCTAAAATATCTAAAGAAAATATTTTTTGTGTTTTTATGATTTTTTACTGTTTTTATAAATTTTTAGAGAATTTTAGAATTTTTTAGATTTTTAAAATGAATGAAAACATGAAAAAAATGCAAATAGTGAGAAACATGATTATTTTTCAATTTAAAATAAGTAAATAGATTCAAAAATTATGGAAATGATTTTTCAAAACAACATGAAAATATCTACAAATAGGAACTGAAAGCACATTTTTTTTATTTTCTACAATTTTATATGATTTTTTTATATTTTTAGTATTTTGCATTTTTTGGGTTTTATGAATAATTAATGCATGAAATTTGGACAGAAAATAAAACAAACAAAACAAAGCTACTCTAATTTATCTGAAATTTTTAATGCAATATTCGAGTTTTTAGGATTTTTCAAAGTTTAAATAGTTTTTTATTTTTACTACTAAGAAATTATGATAAAATGCAATGAAAAAATTACAGATAGAATAACTAAGCAGGAGATAACACTATTTTTTACAGAATTTATTGAGCACAAATGCTATTTATTCCAATGAAAAGATCATGCAAGTTTAAAGTCTGGAAACAAGGTCTGAAATGTAAATACTTAAAGTTTTTACATTAAAAAATAACACGAAATAACCCAGTGTGCACGTGCCACGCACGTGACTTGAACACTAGTGGTCTCTTTGTAATTTTGGAAATCATCGGAGACTTTATCGTAATTTTCCCAATAAAATATATATTCTTTTTAGGGCAAGTTGCCCTTTGTTCCCTTGTTCAATGCCAAAAGGGGAAGGGGGGATGTCGCCCCTTCTTCCCTCATGCGTAGTACGGTGGCCATCGGAGGAGGGTCGGCGGAGGTGCTCCTTCAGGCGGGGTGGTGCGAGCTCGAGGATGGAGGAGGGGCTTCTTCACGAAGGTGGCTTCGATAGTAGGGAAGTGGCCGATCAACGGCTAGATGGCGTTTGCATGGGGGTTTTATTCATGCTGGCGGCGTGACGTCGCCGGTGAAGGGGCGATGAGATGGCAGCTGTGATGCAGATGGAGCAATGGCGGGCCGCAGACGGAGCGGCAAGATAGCGATGAAGAATGATGACAGGGCGGCTCTTGCTACTCATGAAGGAAGCTAGGGCGTGCGGTGGTGATGGACAGGCTCTGCGGGCTGTCCAAATGGTGACTAACAGTGCGAGGAGGCACGACGGTTGATGGTCAACCCGTGTAGGAGATGGGAATGGTGGCACTCAATGGAGGAGGGCGACACACACCCTTACAAGGGTGCAGGTAGAGGTGCTTCTGCAGGTGGCTGTGGGGCGACACACGCCGTCGCGCGGCCGGTTGGAGCGGTGACGATGGCGATCTGCGGAGGAGGGAGCGGGTGGCAGTGGACACCGCCGACAACTGGAGAGGGCGGTGCCTGCTGCCTTTATTTTTATTTTATTTATTTTTTTTAAACTGAAACTGCAAGGAAATTATATATATTATTATTTTTGGTTTTTTATATTTATCCAGCAAAATAAATGTTAGAAAAAAACTATATATTTTATTTGTTTTATATATTTTTTAATTTGAAAAAATGACGATGCGAGCACGATGGCTCGATTTCGATTATTCGAAATGCGAAAAATAAAATAGATGTGTGAATGGGGATCAGATGAAAAATGAAAGGATAGATCCGGTTCTCTAGCCACCATGCGTGGTCAGAGTTGAGAGATTGTTTTAGGTAGAATGAGAACGTGTGTGGATCGAGAAAATGAGATGAAAAATCGGAATCAGGGGCAGATCAAATAGTGATAAATAATGATTAGCAACTAATATATAAAATTTAACAAGGAAATCAAAGCAGAAATTAAATCTAAAATTGACCTAGAAGAATAACAGAAAATAAAGTGGATCTCACCGTGGGAGCGGATGAACGTCGTTATGGCCTCGACAAAGGCCGATTCGTTGTTATCGGATGGTTCTTAGGATAGGAACCCTTCTGCATCAAGATGGCTCTCGGAGAATATGCTCCTCTCACCAAAGATTAATCAAATTGAAATGAGGGAGAGGGAGCCATATTAATAGATAAAAGAGTGGAGTTTGAATTTCAAAATCTTGAATGAAGATAAGAGATAAGAGAAAAATTGAAATGACATATAAGAAATGATTATGTTAAAACTATTTACATAATTATTATTTTTTTGTATTTTGTCATTTTATTAAATTTAATAATAAAGGTTAATTTTTTAATTTTTGTGGTAGTTATTTAAGAATATCAACTATATACATATACTATATATAGATGGTACATTACATACAGAATTAAATAAGGACATTAGTTTTTTTTTGTTTTAAAATTTTTATTATATATATTTTTTATTTTTTATTTTAAATAAATATTAAAAATATTTATACGTATTTACAAATACAATATGTACAAATAAAGGGTAAATTTGCACAAACCACCCCTAGAAAATCATCTTTCAAACCGTAACTCTAAAAATTATGAAATCACATTCATTTTAAAGATAATTTTATTTTGAAGACAATGGAAGTGAGTTTGGTTCAATTTGAGTTCATATGGAGCCGGAATTGGTCTTTCAATTATCGCCTTATGGCTTTTTTCGGATATGGTTACTTTTATTCTGTACATGATTTTATTTTGCAAATATTTTTATTATTTAGGAAACATTTTTATTTACAACTTTTGTTTTGAAAATTATTTAATTTGATGTCAATGTATGTACAAATAAAATAGTGTAAGTATACAAATATTCACAACACATTTTTTTGGATTTTCTGATTAAGGACCCTATCTCCCCCTACTTTATTCCTGATTGATCATGTCAAGTCTTGACCTTCTCTCGGGGCTCGGGTCAGCCTGTATCTATTACATATATACAGTCTTCTTTTTTTATTTTCTTTTCTTTATTTTTCCTTTCTTTCATTCTTTTTTTTATTTTAGGTTAAAATGGTAATAAATGTACAATATTTACACACGGATGCAAGTTAGTAAGAATATGGAGTTAGTATTATATACATGTGTTTTATAAGGGATTTTAAGCTAAAATATATAAATAAAGATGATGAAATGCACATTCATCATCCCCTTATGATTTACCTTTGCTAGTCCCATAGCAAACACTTATTTGAAAGAATAAGTGAATAAAAAAAGAAAGAAAAAATAAAGAAATTATTAAAATATTGAGTATTAAACTTATCTTCATAAAATTATAGTATGGAGATCTGTCAGACCCTTGGATTATTAGTGTGGCAGTACCTTAAAGGGAAATGGCAGCCTCTAAATCCACAAGACTCCTATTCAGGTCTCCTCAATAGTTTGGTCAGAACAAATCTACATACACAAATTCTTATGACTATGAATCTTTAATTGTACAGTGTAAGTGAAATATAGCTCCCCATCTCAAAAGTAGCAAATAAATAGCCTCCCTCAACAAGGTAACTCTAGTCCCCCAGTCTAGCAACTCTTTCCTCGAGGAGCGGGAATATTCCCTTCTAAGTTCAAGTACAACCAACTCAATAAGAGTGGATGGAGAAAAGAATGGATGGTAACCAGCGTAGCTACCTATCCTTGGATACATGACCAGTGGAGCCAAGTCATCCAGCTGAAAGCTTAAAAAATTTGACTTTGAAGCTCTTATTACTATTTTTTTATCCTTGTATATACACTTCGGCAAGTATTTTACTATTCAATCAGGCCTGTCCACTTTAAGAGATTCTGCATTTTTTCTTCTTCTTTTTCTTGAAAATATATACAAGGTGCAACATGTACATAAGGAGTTTTTCCTCTTGAGCAAGTAGACTATCCCTCTTTTGAAGCATTATTGCAACCCCACAACATCCTGTCTTTAGACCTCAATGCTACTAGATCAGGTTGAGATGCACAACCCTCCCTAGAGGAAAACGAGAGGTTCCTCCTAGATGTACTACCCTCATATGCTACTCCAAGCCAAAAGATTCTGCCTCCTCACTACCATCTCCATGAAGAGCTAACGAATAGAGTGCTTGTCCAAGATGAGCTACGGTCTGAAAGAATGATGCGTGTGTTGTTAAATATTCTATTTAGACTAATCAAGATGACATGTGAACATAGTCTTATGGACTCAAAGAATTAAGTCACTATGACACGAAAAGTCTTAACTTCATTTCTTATAAGGTTCCTCTGAAATTAAGTAGATTAAGGTCCAACTAAGCTCCATTATTCAAATTTATTCCAGACTTAGTTTAAATGTCAATACTATCCCGAAAAATGCACATGCAAATGCAAGAATATGCACAATGCAAATTTTTTTGAAATAATTTTCTAATTTTGAAATTTTTAATGGATTTTTGGACAAGAAAGGAAAAATGATGCATGCATGAAAAGAGTTTTTTGTAATTTGTTTAATTATGCAAATTTTTATGGACTTTTGGTTTTGTAGTTTTTAGGTTTTTTTAAGGAAAAAGGGTTAGTAAAATATTTACAAGTATATACAAGGATTTTTATTTTTGTTTTCTTTTTGTTTCTTTTTGTTTTCCTTTTGTTTTCTTTTTGTTCTTTTGATTTCTTTTTGATTTTTTTGGGTTTTGTTGTTGCTATTTTTTTGGTTTTTTATGTGTTTTGTTTTTTTGTTTTCTTTTTGTGTTTTGTTTTATTTGTTTTCTTGAAAATTGATCAAAGTCTATATACTCACATGTGGATACGAATTTATATACATATCCCTAAAAATAATCACATTTAAAAGTACGAGTTATGTCTAAAGTATATATACAATATATACGACACCACCTATACTTAGCTCGAACTATGTCCTCATAGTGATCAACGAGCAGCAAAGGAAGACATAACTCGTGCTAAGTATAGAAAAGTGAAAAGACTCCGATGCTAGATGAAAAGAATAGAAATCGGTTACCCCCTATACTTAGGATCAAGTAATCCTAAGTATAGAAGACTGTACAAAAGGGAAAAACCGATGAAGAGAATGTACAGACTCAACAAGAAACACACAAAAAAATGATTTGAACAACATCACCCCCTCATACTTAGGGTAGAGTATCCCTAAGTATAGACAACAACATGAGTGATGAACATGACGAATATGAACAACACAAATCATTCCCCCCCCCCCTTATACTCACCCTAATATAGCGTATACACACACACACACGAAAAGGGGTGAATGATAAACGAGAGAAGAAAGACTGAAACGAAAGGATATACAAGAGGTTGTCAGCTCATGTATCAGACGCAGAAGATGGAATCAAAAGATCATTGTCTGATACCACATATATAGAATCAACGACTGACAGAAATATATCATGATCTAGATATGGCTTCAACAACTATCCGTTTACAACAAATGGTTGTGCGTTAGATGACAACCCATATATGACAATACTCCCATTGTCACGAACAACTCTCATGATGAATGGTCCTGACCATTTGCTTTTCAATTTTCCTGGAAACAGCTTCAACTTAGCATCAAATAACCAAACTTCTGATTAAGAGAGAAGGTCTTCCTTCGAATGTGCTTATCATGCCAGCGCTTGACATTATCCTTATACATGAGTGAGTCATCATATACAAAGTCTCAGAATTCTAGTAATCTATTCAAATCCAACTTCCAATTCTTTCCTACCTTCTCATAATCAAGATTGTACACACGGAGTGCCCTTAAAGATTTGTGAATTAATTCCACTGGCAAGTGGCAAGGCTTTCCATACACCAATCTGTAGGGAGACATACCCAAAGGAGACTTGTGCACCGTCCGGTAAGCCCATAGAACCGAATCAAGCATCTGGGACCAATTCTTTCTATCTGGACGTACAAGTATTTTCAATATCATCTTGATCTCCCTATTTGAAATTTCTGCCAAGCCATTAGTCTGAGGGTGGTAAGGAGACGCAACTCTATGCTCAATGGTGTACTCCTTCACAAGCTTCTTTACTTCTCCATTAATGAAATGGCTTCCTCCATCTGAAATCAGTATTTTGGGAATCTCGAACCGTACAATAATGTGGTCCTTGAGAAAGGAACACACTATACGACTATCTGCAGCTCGGGTGGGGATAGCCTCCACCCATCGACTAACATAATCCACGATGAGCAAGATGTACTGAAATTACTAACTGATAGGAAATGAGCCCACGAAGTCTATACCCAAGCATCAAAAACATTAGAAATATGTATGTATCTTAGGGACATGGTATCTTTGGAACCAACAGTTCCTCCCGTTTTCTTACAGTCAGTACAACCTCGAACATACTCTGTAGAATCCTAAAATAAAATGGGTCACCATAGGCCACTCTATAAAACCTTTGTTGCCATGCGTTTCCCCGAATGATGCTCACCAGATTCTAATTTGTGACAGTGCTCAAGTACACTGGTGTGTTCCTCCTAAGGAATGCACCTTCTCTAGATACAATACACACCCTCGCGAAATACGTATGAATCCTCCCATTGGTAATAATGAATCTCTGACAGAAATCTGTCTACCTTATACTTCGGCCAATCTTGTGGAACTTTCTTGGAGACAAGATAGTTCACAATATCAACATACCATGGGAGTGAGTCCACAAATAAAATGTCCTCATCTGGAAAGGTTTGGGAAATAGGGATCATGTTCTGCTCATAGGTCTCTGATCTATGATACGGGAAAGGTGATCAGCCACAATATTTTTCACTCCAGGTTTATCTCAAATCTCTAAATCAAATTTTTGGAGAAGAAGGATCCATCTGATAAGGTGTAGTTTGGCCTCCTTCTTTTCCTGCAAGTATCGTATGGCAGTGTGATCCGTGTATACAATAACGTGGGAACCGATGAGGTAAGATCTGAACTTCTCTAGCCCAAACACAACTGCTAACATCTCCTTCTCTGCAACTGTATAATTCTGATGTTCTTCATCTAGAGTCTTGATAGTATAGTGTATATAAAATGGTATCCCATCCCTTCTCTGTCTTAAAACATCTCCAACTGCGAAATCTGAGGCGTCCGTCATAATCTCAAAAGGAAGAGACCAATCTGGTGGCTGTAAGATAGGAGCACTAGTAGCCATTTCTCTCATCTGACTGAATGCAAGGAGGAATTTATCATCAATAACAAAATCACTCTCCTTATACACAAGCTCAGTCAATGGTCTGGCGATCTTGCTGAAGTCCTTTATGAATATCCTATAGAATTCTATGTGTCCCAGAAATGGCCTCAATTGCTTCAAATTCTACGGTGGCTCTAACTTAGAAATCACATCAATCTTAGGGATACCATGTTTGGAGATGAAATGGCCCAATGCAATCCCATTAGTCACCATAAAGTGACTCTTCTCCCACGAGAGCACTAGGTTTACCTCACAGCGACATTGAAGAAATCGGTCTAAATGAGCAAGACATGTGTTAAAATTATCCCCGTAGATCAAGAAATCATCCATGAAGACCTCAAGAAAACTACCCACCATGTCATCAAAAACAGCCAACATACACCTTTGGAATGTAGCGGGGGCATTACACAATCCAAAGGGCATCCATCTAAAGGCGTAGATGCCATACAGACAAGTAAAAGTAGTTTTCTCCTAATCCTCAAGAGCGATAGCAACCTGGTTATATCCCGAGTGCCCATCCAAGAAGCAAAAGAACTCTTTCCCTACCAACCTCTCAATAATCTGATCAATAAAGGGCAGCGGAAAGTGATTCTTCTTGGTAGCCGAGTTCAGGCATCAGTAATCTACACCGATACACCATGAACTAGGTACCCAGGTCAGAATCTTCTCACCACGGTCATTCTTTACGATAGTAATCCCGGATTTGTTCGGGACCACATGTAAAGGGATGACCCACTTGGAATCTGAAATGGGATATATATAAAGTCAGCATCACACCATTTTCTGATCTCCTTCATGACAGTTTCCCTTAAATTTTGATTTAAACTGCGCTGGCATTCATGGGAGGGTTTACAGTCATCCTCTAGGTAGATATGATGCGAGAACATAGCTAGGTTAATCCCACGGAGATCTAGGATATTCCATCCTATGGCCTCGTGGTTTCTCTTAAGATCCTCCAGCACACGAGATTCTTGTTCAACGGTAAATTGTGAGCTGAGGATGACCAGAAACATTTGGGGAGACAGCAAGGAAAGCATACTTCATCATTGATGGTAAAACCTTGAGCTCATGTGGGGTCTGAATCGACTCTACAATAACCTATGCTACTGTATTGGTAGACGGTATGTGATCTATTCTCTGTGGACTGTCCACCTTGGCTACTAACGGCTCAGCAAGTAGAATCTCTGATAGATCTGCAATGAACGATCTCTGCTCAGAAAGGAGGAGCTCATCAAGTTGTTCAACATCTTTATCAATTAATGGCTCAGATATCTCAGCAATAATCTCTGAAAGATCTCTCATCTATGCATAACTCAGGAAATTCAAGGAATGGCTCAGATATCTATACCTCAGAACTCTCATAATGAGGACTATCATCAATAATCTTAGAAAAGTGTCTTAAAGGAATATCATAAGGTGCCTCTAAAGACTCAGATTGTTCCTCAGAAATCAGCTCAAACTGCCCATCAACAACTAGCTCAATTGGACCACCAAGGGAACTCATGCCGAATGTGCTTTCCATAGAGTCCTTTTAGGAATGGAACTCCTGGGTATTTATAAAATCAATGAAAAGATCTGTCTCTTGGAATTCAACAAGAAAATCACAATCATCTGGCTCTGTTATATCTTTCTCTGTATCATCTATTGCTGGTGGCGGTGATGGTCTAGGATTAGAGACCGTCTTAATTTTTACCTAGTCACTGCGAGAGTGAAAGATGATCTCACCGGTACCATAATCAACTGCTACTTCGACCGTTCGGAGGAACGGTCGACCTAGTATGATCTAGGTATGGAGTAACTGTGCAGGTGTGTCCATATCCATGATAACAAAATCAACAAGGAATTTCATTCCCTGCACTATTACAATAACATCCTCTAAAATGCCTTTTGGCCTCTTAATCGATCTATCAACAAACTAAAGGATCATCCTAGTTGTTTTATGAGGCCCTAACCAAAATTTAGTTAGGAAGGCATGAGATTTATGAAGGAACCGCTATTGACAAGAGTATGATCAAATTCTTGATCAAAGATATGGAAACAGATGTGATGTGCTCCCTTGTCTTTCTTCTTAGGTGGGAAATTACTGATGGCATGAACTGTGTCTATGGTCAAGATGTGTTTCTCTATTTCCTTTCATCTGCTCTACCTTGATTGACGCTTTTGTGTACATGCCTATTTCATTCCCTTTTTTTATTGTAGGTATGTATTCCATGGCTTTAAGGAGTGGCATCTTAAAAAAGATATTCTTTACAATCTCAACAACTCCAGGATCAGATAGGGCTGTTTTTAATTTTGATTTTTCTTAGATTTGAGAGCAGAAGGAAATGGAACAAAATCAAAATAAACATTCAAACGTTCATGTCCATTATTCAAAGTAGAATCCTCATGTACAAAAGGACAACCAGAATTAGTTTGTACAACGTTGTCCAAACTAGGTGAAGGAAAAACATAATCTAAAACAGAACGAGATGCTGCTACTGTTGAAGAGGAAGAATCCATGACTGGTATATTCTCCCTTGATGATGGTGATCTACATCTGCATGAAGGTGGTAGTGAATGCGGTCAAACTCCATATTTGGGTGCTGCTACACTGGTCCTCTCAACTGCTGGTGAAGGAAATGATGTAGAAGATGATGCTCTCTAAGTGGTTTGATCTCCCAACCCTAACTGTGTGTAGGCGCCTGCAATCTCCTACTGCTCCTAAGATGAAAACATGTAAAATCAAGGGACATACCTATCTCGGGGGTGGGTTGGCTATTGGCTACCCGCTCCTTGTGTCTGAAGTGGTTAGGGTTGGCTTCGACCTATGCTGGAATCAGTGTCTTGGTGGTGGTCAGGTCGTCGATCCGTTGAGTCAGTTCATTCATGTTATTCATGAGCAATGCAAGCTGGTCCAGTGCTGGGTTAACCGAAGGAGCATCAGGTTGCTCATTAACTGGCTGTCGCTGAGACTGATAGTACGGAGGCTGTTGGTAACCATACAGATTCTGATAATTAGGAGGAGGAGGATATTGTCCATGATATGCAGTCTGCTGCTGGTTAGGATGAGGAAAATACATAGATTAATGTTGTGGCTGGCCTTGTCTCTAGTTTTGGAATTGTGGTGGAGACTGATAGTGAGGCTGGAACTGTTGGTGCTGGTACTGCTGCTTCCTACCTCCATGAAACTGATGGCGGGTCTATGACCCTCCTATGAACCCAACTTGCCTTGCCTTGACGGACGAGGCTGGTTTTGCTCACAGTCGAACCAGATACCGTTCACCTCCTGAATGACAGGTGGAGGTGGAGACTCCTGCTCAGAAATGTATGCTACTTCCTATTGGTATGGGACTATCTGGTGCGAATGCTGCTGAACCTGATCAGGTGTCTGCACATAGTAGACATGTTGAAATGTGAATGGTCCTCCGCTACTCTGTTGGGTGGAAGAAGTCTGCTTCCTGGTAGAGGTATCGACTGTTGCACTCACATTGTGAACTGCACTGTTCTTACTCACAAGAAGCTCCAGGTGCTTTATTATCTCATCCAACTTATCCAGGTTCTTCATCCTCTGCTCGATCACTTGAAGCTTCTTAAGATCCTTGGATCGCTTCTCAATAATGTCCACTTTAGATAGGTGGTTTCCAGTGATGGTCAGGTCAGTGTTGTCCACCTTATCCACTTCATGTGATGTCGTCATATTGACAGCCTTGTGGAGTATTGCAGGGTGGTGACGGGGTGCTTTTGAAAAGCACGTGAAGAAGTAAGAGCTGTTGAACTCTACGCCATCTCCCCAAAAATTTGATAAAGGACATCTCGTCCTTGTTGAAGTGGCTCCCCCCACAAGCGACACATACAGGCTTCTGATTCTCTATGCTTAAACCCCCGAAAAAATTTTGCACAAGGCTGGTTTTTGGAATATCATGATGGGGGAACTTCTCCATCAGATCTTTGAATCTTTCCCATGCCTCATGAAAAGGCTCCTAGGGCATCTGGGAGAAATTAGCAATCAAGGATCACATTTGGTTGAGTCGTCCGAGCAGGTAATATTTGTTCAGAAATGCGGACTTCAACTCTTCCCAAGTAGTGACAACCTTCCCCAAGTGATTTAACCAATATAAAGCTCTGTCTATCAGACTGAATGGGAAGACAGCCATCTGCACTACCTCTAATGGGACATTTGGGTAGTGTATTGTTCCACAAATGTGATCGAACTGCTGGAGGTGTATATAAGGTTCTTCATTAATATTTCCGTGGAATATTGGGAGAAGAGGTAAAATAGTGGGCTTAAGCTTGAAATGGCCATGAATCGCAGGGATTTGTATCCAAGAATTTGTCTGTCCTGCCCCTGGATTATAAGCATCCTTTAATGTAGTCTTAGCCCCAGGTTCTATGTTAGGGTCTTATCCCCCTTTCCCACCTCCACCATTGTTTCTATCCTCCTCTCTCCTATCTTCACTTTCTTGTCTCAGCTCGAGAATCATGTCTCTCAATGCTGTTTGAAAATTAACCTGCTCTGTTATCTGGGCTTGAATTGACTGGATGGAGGCTAACATGGTGCTGTTGATCTCGCTCTGCTCCGACATGGTTCCCTTTCCCTTTGGTGGCATCAAGTGTCCGGTGTCTGACTCTGAAAATGTGCATGACACTCAATTAGTTCTAAAAAATGATGGAGTCTCATATAATAATTCGAGATTAATGCCAATGTCAAATAGTGGGTTGATGGATGTTGTGAAGGGTGAAGGGGAGAAAGAGGAATATTCAGGAAGTGAGTCTCCTCGAATAGAAGGTGAACGGTTCGGAGTGTAGAATGAGTCCGACATTTTCGAAATCAATAGGCAGGATGCGAGAGCACGAAGGTCAAAGAAAGAGTGAAAGTGAGTGAAGGCACAAATTGCGCGGAAGGATCTCTATCACTAGCAATCAAACACAATACAAACCCCCAATTCAACAACTCAACGCAATGTGAAGATTGTGAAGATTCGATCAATTATCTTGTCAATTTTTAGAGTTTGGTGAGAATACAATCTATTAGAGCAGTTTAAGAGAGTTGTTAGGAACCCAATGCTCCCAGGAGACTGTCCCAATCTCACAACTAGTTTTTCCCAGCCAGTTTGGGTGTGGACCGTTTACTGACTACCCGATCTGCCCACTTTGCTAAAGAAATCCTGGATCGATTATCGGCTACCCGGTGAAGTCCTCGTTGGAGAAGAACTAATCACAAGATAGTAGTCTGAAGAGAGTTCGGGCATGGTTCTATCCTAGTGTGTGTATCACTCTCTCGCTGTTGATAAACCAAACAAGGCAGGGGTTACTCTCCCCAAAACAATGATTTTTCTTTTTGTTTATTTTAGGGTTGAGTTCTCTTTAGCAGTCCCGAATTTTCGGCAATTGTCACTTGGTTTGAATATTTTCAATGAATAGCCTACTGAGTGTCCAATTTTCTTTTTAACTTATGTGAGTGAAAACAAAGAAGGAGATCGGAAATGCCAATGCGCGATTAAACATAGTGATGCATGCAGGGGTTAGAGATGCGTACCTTGTCGCCAACACTCTACATGTAGGGTGATCTGCACAGAATTTAAATACACAAAAATAAACTAACCTATATGCAAATGCAAGTGAACCGTCCTAAAATAGCTTCTATTAACGAGCAAGAACCAATTAAATTTGATTACGTCCAATTACGCTCTATTTTATAGGTACATAAATTCTTGTTTAGGGTGTTTAGTCCTAATTAATTAACTGTCTCAAGCAAATTAATTAAAGTACTCAATAGGTAGCTCACGATATCTGCTTGAAACAAAGAAAAATAAGGCGATGAAAACAAAATCGGTGAGGTCCCCCAAGTGCACCGACACTTGGTCAAACATACCCCCCAACAAATGAATGTCCGTTTACAAGAGTTCAAATGCTAGAAATAAATAAAAGAAAGTCTAATTTTTTTGGTCTTCTTCGGTTCTTCTTCTTCTCCTCTCACGCTCTCCTGTGGCTCGGTGAAGAATTAAGCTGCCTCTGCTTTGCTTGGAAGCTTCAGCTCTCCTAGGATCGCTTCCTTTGCTCCGCAGACCCTCGTAAGAAAAAGAAAAGAGAGAATGTGTAAGAAATACAATTCTCAAATATGAGCAAGAAAAATGAAATAAATACAATGAATATGAACAATAAAATAATGTAGCAAAATATAAATAGATATTTACAACCAAGAATAGCAGGTCAAAAGAGAAACCTAACTACCCTCGTCGTGCCTCCCCCGCAACGACGCCATTTTTTTAGACTAGATCTTTGAGGAGTGATTATTAATGATATAAAGTTGTCATTGCGATCCCTAAAATTCCAAGCTCAAAATGACAAATTTATTTTTCTTCTCAAGCCAATAATTACAAGAAAATGTGGCAGGAGATTTTTCTACTTATTTACCAGTATAGCTAACGGGATCAAACTCAGGGAGGCTACAATTCCTGAGGGTTTTCCAAATAATTGACAAAAATCAATTAAGGGAAAAAGGAATCTCAATTGCAAACTATCTTGGTTTTTTGTGAATTTTTTAGTATTTTTTTATTTTTTATTTATATTTTTTATTTTCTAATTTTCAAAATTTTAATGATTTTGAGTTTTGCAATTTTTTTAATTTTCAAAAATATGATTTTCAAAACAACTTCATGCATAAAAGAAATACATTTTTTGTATTTTTCAAATATAAAAAAATGCTTCAAAATATCTAAAGAAAATATTTTTTATTTTTATGATTTTCTATTATTTTTGTAATTTTTTAGAGAATTTTAGATTTTTTTAGGATTTTTAAAATGAATAAAATAGGGGAAAATGCAATTAGTGAGAAACAAGATTATTTTTCAATTTAAATATAGTAAATAGATGCAAAAATTATGAAAATGAATTTTAATAAAACTATAGTAAATTATCTACAATCAGGATCTGAAATCACATATTTTGATTTTTCTACAATTTTATATGATTTTTAGTATTTTGCAATTTTTTGGGTTTTATGAATAATTAATGCACAAATTTTGGACAGGAAATAAAACACAAAAAACAAAACTACTCTGATTTTTTTGGAATTTTTGAAGCAATATTCGAATTTTTACGATTTTTCAAAGTTCAAACAGAGAAAAATGACATGTTTTTTTTATTTTTTTTAATAATAACAAACGATGATCAAATGAAATGTAAAAATTACTGCAAATAGAACAACTAAGCAGGAGATACTAATTTTTGCAGAATTTATTGAGCACAAATGTTATTTATTCCAATGAAAAGTTCATGCAAATTTAAAGTCTGGAAATAAGGTCTGAAACGTAAATACTTAAAGTTTTGGCATTAAAAAATTACATGAATTAAATAGAGGGTGAAAAGTGCAATTTACCCAATGTGGCCGTAGTACGCAAGTGACTTGAACTCTGGTAGGTCTCTTTGTAATTTTTGAAATCACTAGGGCTGTATTGTAATTTTCCCAATAATATATATATATATATATATTCTTTTTTGGGCAAGCTGCCCTTCGTTCCCTTGTTTAATACCAAAAGAGGAAGGGGGAACATCGCCCCTTCTTCCCTCACACGCAGTACGGTGGCCTTCAGAGAAGGGTCGACGGAGGTGCTCCTTCAGGCGGGGTGGTGCGAGCTCGAGGATGGCAGAGGGGCTTCTTCACGAAGGTGGCTTCAACAGCAAGGCAATGGCTAATCAACAGCTAGATGGCGTTCGTGCGGGGGTTCTCTTTGCATTGGCGACGCGACATCGCTGGTGGAGGGGCGATGAGATGGCGGTTGTGTTGCGGACAAAGCGATGGCAGGCCACAGGTGGATCAACGAGATGGCGATGACGAACGATGATGACACAACTCCTGCCGCTCACGCAGATGGTTGGGGTGTGTGGTGGTGATGGGCAGGCTCGACAGGCGGGAGGGTTGTCGAAATGATGACTGGCTGCGCAAGGAGGCACGTCGGTTGATGGTCAACCCGTGCAGGAGGTGGGCGCGGTGGCGCTCCATGGTGGAGGGTGACATACGCCCTCTTGCGGGTGCATGCAGAGGGGCTGCTACAGGCAGTCGTGGGGCAACACGCACCTTCGTGCGGCTGGCTGGAGAGGCGGCGACGATGATCTACGGAGGAGCAGGTGGATGGCAGTGGGCACTGCCGACGGCTGAAGAGGGCGGTGCATACTGCCCTTATTTTTATTATTTTTATTATTTTATTTTTAAACATAAACTGTAGAGAATTTTTATATATATTATATATATTTTGGTTTTTTATTTATCATACAAAACAAATGTTAGAAAACAACTATATATTTTATTTATTTTATATTTTTTATTTTGTAAAAGCAAATGGGGATGCGAGCACGACGACTCAATTCTGATTATTTGAAATGGGAAAAATAAAATAGGTGTGTGAATGGGGATCCCACAAAAAATGGAAGGATAGATCCGGTTCTTCAGCAACCGTGCGTAGCTGGAGTTGAGAGATTCTGTGAGGTAGAATGAGAACCTGTGTGGATCGAGAAATTGAGATGAAAAATCAGAATCGAGGGTGGGTCAAATCGTGATGAACAATGATTAGCAACTAAGACCTAAAATTTAATAAGGAAATCGAAGCAGAAATTAAATCTAAAATTGATCTAGAATAATAACAGAAAATAAAGTGGATCTCACCGTGGGAGCAGATGAATGCCGTGATGGCCTCGACGAAGGTCGACTCGCTGTCAACGGACGACTCGGAGGATAGGCACCCTCCTGCGACAAGATGGCTCTCGAAGAATAGGCTCCTCTCACTAAAGATTGATAAATTGAAATGAGGGAGAGGGAGCCAAATTAATAGATAAAAGAATGGAGTTTGAATTTCAAAATTTTGAATGAAGATAAGAGATAAGAGAAAATTTTGAAATGAGATAAATATAAGAAAGAATTAGCGTTAAATTTATTTACACAATTAATAATTTTTTTTTGCATTTTCATCACTTTATTAAATTCAATAATAAATGTTAATTTTTTATTTTTTTGTGGTGGTTATTTAAGAATATCGACTATATACATATGGTACGTTATATACAAGGTTAAATAAGGGAATTAGTTTTTTTTTCTATTTTTAAATTTTTATTATATTTTTTATTTTTTATTTTAAATAATTATTAAAACTATGTACAAGTATTTACAAATATAATATGTACAAATAAATGGTAAAATTGTATAAATAACCCCCAAAAACTGTCTTTCAAACTGTAATTTCAAAAATTATGAAACCACAACCATTTTAAAGATTATTTAATTTACAATAAAATGGAAGTGAGTTTGGTTCAATTTGAGTTTATATGGAGCTGGTCTTTCAATTATCGCTTTATGGCTTTTTCCGGATGTGGTTACTTTTATTATGTACATGATTTTATTTTGCAATTATTTTTATTATTTAGGAAAAAATTTTGTTTACAAATTTTATTTTGAAAATTATTTAATTTGATGTCAATGTATGTACAAATAAAATAGTGTAAGTATACAACTATACACAACACATTTTTTTGGAATTTTCTGATTAAGGATCATATATCCCTGTACTTTATTCTTGGTCAATCTGGTCAAGTCTTGACCTTCTCTCGGGGATCGGGTCAGCACGTATCTATTACATATATACAGTCTTCTTTTTTTATTTTCTTTTCTTTATTTTTCATTTTATTTATTTATTTATTTTAGGTTTAAAGAGTAATAAATGTACAATATTTACACACGGATGCAAGTTAGTAAGAATATGGAGTTAGTATTATATACATGTGTTTTATAAGGGATTTGAGCTAAAATTAATGAGTAAAGATGATGAAAATCACATTCATCAGCCACCAACTTGATTTGGGGGAAGAACTTCTAAAGAACACCAGGAGCATGAGTGAGCGACGCGGGTCCACTATCAACGATCTGATCATCCGCTACTTTTTAATGTCAGTCGTCCGCTGCCAATCGGTGGAGAAATTGCATAATAAACCCCCGCAGAACTCTAGACTTTAAACTCTCCTCTAGTATTTTCTTTTATTACATTTAGGTCCCTATCCAGGGACCCAAATGCATTAAATTCTAAATATTTCTGGCAATTAGGTCCCTGACCAGGTACCTAATTGAAAGAAACCCCTATTCTTTTAGTTATTTTTTCTACACTACTTTGTGGACTCTTTGGACACTTTAATATACTTGTGGACATTTTTGATATGATTCAATCATCGTAGAATTTTTTCTTCATTTTATTTTCCACCAATTTTTGAAGTTTTTTCATCACATTTTCTCTTGATTTTATTCTTAGATTATCAAGCCATTTTTATTTATTTTCGTGTCCTTTCTCAAGCCCGTTGCTCGAGTGATTTCTCTACTATATAGTATTACTATTCCCCTATTATTTTAATCAATATATTGTAGATAAATTTATTAAAAAATATTCCTCTTGAAAACTAAAAAAAATAAAAAAATATAAAAAATATAAAATCAAATAAAAATAATTAGAAACTGAAAATCCAAAAGGAGTTTTCTCACCGAAGAAGAGAAGAACAAAAATAAAAAAACTACAAAAATGTTTTCATCACTCGAAAAACATGAGCGTGATTTTATGCCTCCTTGTCTTTGACTTAGGAGCACTTGCCTGGATAATAAAGATAGTGAATAACATCAATTTTAGTAGAGCAAATGATATTCTTTCATCATTTTCTCGATATTCTCTCTTTCTCTCTCTCTCTCCTAGTTGGTGTTATTTATTTATCTTTTATCTGTCTGTGCTAATCCATTTTACAGGGCCTACAAGATTAGCCGGCTTCCTAGGAAGCTGTCTTAGTTGAGAGTGCAGAGACCAGTTCAGTCTTCTATGAGCCAATTGTAGAGGAGCAAAGCGAGTTAGGCAGTGCCGGTTTTTTTATATTTTTTTTAGACATTCTACACTTTTGTTTTCTTTTGAGAGCTAGGACACTTGCCCGTTTTTCTATTTTTGTGAGAGGAAGGGGGCACTTATATGTTTTTCTATTTGTAGACGGGGTCCACTAAGGACATCCCTATTTGTACAACTGGACTTTTTGACATTTTCTCAGGGTTTGTTTTGCCAAATGCCAGTGCACCAAGGGGACCTCATCGCGATTTTCGATTTTATGCCATTTTATTTGTTTCACGTGATTTCGTGCCGCTTAGGGTTGAATGCATGATTGATTAGACGTTTAAAGTAAAACCCATTTCCCTAATCCACACTTAGGTGTAAGATATATTTTTTGAAAAATAAATTCATTCTTACGCTAGAACTGCTGATTAGGAACTGATTTTTGCTACTTTAATGCACTAGACTAGGTTCTAAATTTTTCGTGGATCATCACTTGCATGTAGATTGCTGGCATCAGGTATGACTTCTATCGCTGCATGCATCATGGTTTTTCACCACATTCTATGATTCCCCCTCCATGAGACATATTTTTCACTAAAAAAGGAAATCAACCTCCTACTAGATATTATTGAAAATATCAAAAAAATGAAAATAAAAAAAAAATAAAATTAGGACTACCAAATGAATTCGACTCTTAAAATCAAACGTAATTCATTCATTCTGTGATTTGGGGAGAGAAAACCCCTCATTGTATGCAGGTACTCTCTTGATCAAGTGAGGAACGCACATATAAGGATTAGAGCCCAAATCCCTGGACTTGTGCCTAAGTGCTTGGACTCACTCTCGGGTCCCGTTATTGCTGCAAGCACTTGCCTCAGACTTCAGCAGAAGTAGACTTGTTTGAGTTGGTGTGATCCGTCGATTCAAACACAATCTATTTTAGGAGGCTGCACCTATGAGTTTGATAATATATTGTTTGATCACCTAACTCAAAAACAAAAAGATTAACGACCGATCTTCACGGTCATCACCAAGTTGAGTATGTGAATCTGGGGTTTTCTTTGTGTTTATATGTGATTTGTGTGAGTAGGTTATATCTTCTCTAGGTCTTTAGCAATCACCTTCTGTATTACGTATTTTCTTCCTTCTATTTTCTTTTATTTTCTATCTCCCTCCCACCCTTATCTGTCTTATTCTCTCGTCATTTCTTCTATCATGATGATGGGCCATTGTTCATTTCAACAGGATCTTGCGGCTCCATTCTTTATTCATTCCTAGCATCGTCCATCGTGTCTAGAGGTTGGAACTATGACCGACCTCTCATCCATTTCTTCATCTTCTCTTTCTATATCTCCGTTCCTGCCCTTTGTATTCCCTTCTATTCTACTTTCAAGTCTTACTAGGCATGTAGGAGTTGAGGCCTGCGGAGACAACACTGAGCAGATATGAGATATGGGCAGATTTTATGTCGGAATGACTATACATTATTTTTGAGACATGGATAAGCAGCGTGACTTAATAGCACAATTGATTTACACTATGAGTCTGTTGACTTCAACAACACAAACAATGGATGATGAGACAACCACCGTGAGTTTACCTCTTCAGACACTGACTAGGTTTCCATGAGTTTTCAATGGGAGTTTGAGTCAGTACTGCACTTCATAGTTCAGGATTCTTGGATACCAACCCTTCAGGAATTCCAAGGAACAAATGAGGAACCCATGTTGTTTCAACCGTTCTTTCTGCTAGATCCCAATATCCACATCATGCTTATCCAGAGATAGATGAGGGACACCAGTTTGACATGCCAGACATTGATAGTCCCATATTTGAGAAGCGTGTCCTCATGTTTGTCTAGATTGATATATTTTATGAGGACCAGACATTTTCCAACAGTACTCCAACTCGAGGATCAGTTTCAGAAATTTCTACAGCAACCACGAGGTGGACTAGTACCATCTCTTGTTTTCATATTATTCAGAAGCAGTCTTCAGACTATGTGAGACTGTGGTGCGAGGAGTGGGTGCTCGACAGTGGTGCATATTCTTAGTTAGATTCTGATTCCATCTTCTTCACCGATGTGTTTGATTTCATCCCCAAGGGTTATCTATAGGAAGAAACACCATGTTCTGTGTACTCGATTTCATTTCTTGAGTGTGTATCCGATTGATCATATCAAGAGATCGAGTCTTCTATTTCTAAGTCTGAGTTGTCTCTCCATGACGACCCTCACAAGGATGATACATGTTTCGAGATATTCTATGATTTCTATGATTTCTCTACATTAGGTTCATCGGATATCAATATTCTTAGGAAGTCTCTTAATCTTGACTTGATATGCGTGTTTGAGATGGTTATTAGTGTGGATGAATCCTTGACTGATCCTTCTTTCTCCATGTTCGACTTTCTCAACTCCTCTATTTCACTCAATTCTGATCTTGAGCTAACGATACCATTTGTGCTACCAGTTCCTTACTTTATTTTCTCATTTATTTACCTAGTAGTAGACACCCACCCGATTGATCATTTAGGTGTCATCATATTCACATGATTTTGTTGTTGTTCTCACACCAAGACGGCAATGACAATACGACATTCTCCTTACAGATGTTGTATTGAACCTTGATACTACTTTATACTAATATTTGTGCCCAACTAGGGACGTAAAATCTAGCGCTTATTGAGAGGCACCTCAACATTTTCCACTTTGTATCATGATTATTTTCGTCTCAGTTTCATATGTTCTCTCGTGTTGGACATGCGAGCCCACGACGAGCCATTATGCAATAAATGTTATTGCGAATATCATTCCCTGATCTGAAATGAAGAATAACCAATTTGCATACTAGGTCCCTTAGTACAATTAGGGTTATGTACCATGGCCATCTTGATGATCATACAGTTGCTGATTCAGTTATTGAATCATAGAGGCTGGTGCTTGGATGAATATCTAAAGAGTTAGATTGAGGACTCATCAAGCACCGTCAAATGATTGTTGAGAGATGATCTCCAGTCTGAGTAGGAGATGGAAATCCTTTCTAATTTAGGCTGATATCTGCCGGACTTCTTGATGCAGGTCCTCTGCATGGGAATAGAGATTCAGAGGTGTCAGATTAGTTAGGTCAAAGAGTTGACTTAACGAGATTGAGATAACCAAAGTCCTATGACATATGCTATCACGATATAGGCACACATCTTCTGACCGGAGTCAGATTTGTTACTATATGTCTGAGTATGTACATTTGGAAGACCAATAGGTTGATGACCTAATCAAGATCTATACATCGGCATGCTGGTGTGCATAAAGGGATCATACAGGTTCGGTTACTGAGCCGGAAGACATGAGCTCACTCATGAGATATTGGGAAGAATCAAATTTCGTGCACGGTCTTCTCGCTTTGGAAGCTTGACTGAATTTGTAGGTTTGATATATGCTTTTGGAAAGTATATGATCAACACCTGGGTATGATATATGCTTTTGGAAAGCATATGATCGATACGGACTCCTTATGATCGAATGAGAAACTTAATGATAAATCTCTGAAGTAGATAGTGTAAAATTGATCTTATACTTCGGGATTATTCTGGGTCTTCCAGTATGCAGGATGTACAGGCATTGGGAATACCTGAGGGTGATTTGATCATAAACAATTGTATAACCATGATGCTTCCATTCCTAGGGAGTGATGAAACGTGTCTGGATTTTAGTGACTCCTCTCAGTAGAGAAGTAATTTGATCTTGGTCCAAATATTGGACATTTATCTGAATGTGATTCAGATGAAATGAGAAGATTAGATTTACGGTCTTGATTTAATCAAGAATCTATGGGAGGATCGAGATCTGGATTTGAGATGAGATCTCAATATCCAAGTCACTATACGTGGAACAATACAATCGCCATGTCCTTATCTCCAAGTATTCGTGGAGAAAGCGCATTATCCTTTAAAGAGTTCGGGATAATTTCATTGTTGATTTAAGTATCCAAGCATTGAGAAATGGACAATTAAATGTGATTTAATTATCATGAATAATATGAATTTGATTCATATGAAAAGGAGAGTTATCATAGATAATTAAATATGATTTAATCATAAAGATGTAAATAATGTGATTGTGATTCACATTATTTGGGCATATGAGAATAGAGATACAAGATGATTAAATGTGATTTAATTATCATGTATATAAATAATGTGGATAACAATATCCATATTAATTATATATATTATAAATGTGATTTATAGTATATAAGAGAGATCTATTTGTAACTTACATTTGTTAATTAAATGTTGATGTGAATTGGATTCACATTGAACAATTAATTGAAAAATGTAATTTACATTTTATTTTGGGTTATGAATGTGATTCACAATTTTCCAATGGCAAGATTGGAATATTCACAAAATAATTATGAATTATTTTTGTAGAATAATTTACAACAAGTGTTGTTGTAAATCTTGGAGTTTTCTATGGAATAATGTAATCTCATGAGATTACATGAGTTTGCCACCAAATCCCATATTATGGAAAGGAGGCAATCTTCATTCCATAATCTCCATGCTTATTGATTTAATTTGGGATTAAATCATATTGATTTATCATCATACATTTAATCTAAATTAAATTAATTGTTGTTGGTTTTTACCAACAAAATCTTGGCCATTAAAAGAAACACAAATCAATGTGAGCCATTGGATTTGTGTTGTCCATGGATTGAGATCCATGGATCCCAAAATATTATAAAAGGAGAGGCATCCCTTGCTCTTCTTGGTCACAACAACATAATGAGAACATAAGTCTCTCTCTCTCTCTCTATACGCCTACTCTCTCTCTCATATGGCCGTCCACCATGGATGCCCTAGAGGGAGTCTCCATCGCTGCAGCGTCGTTGTTATGCTGCCCGATCGTTTTCTCGTGGATCTCCGTCTCCTTCGATGCATCTCGCTCGTGAAGAAGATGTCGGATCTCGTGTGTCGAGATCAGGAGATCCGCCGCTTGGATCATCAACATGGATTGCGAGATGCACGTGTTTCATCAACACGCTCGCAAGCGTCTCCTCCATTAGATCGGACTTGAGACAGGAGGTCTATTCGTTTAGAGACTCGATTGCAACCATGCTTCATGAGGTAACCCTAACACTTGTTTGTGGTTTAGATGAAATGATCCGAGAAGTGTTCTTGGATCATATAGTTTCATCGCATGAAAATTTTTAAATTCTGCTGCATCGAGCAACTAGTGCGACTAGTCGCTCTCGATCGCATACGATGTGATCCTCATGCTTCCGTGATGCGCTTAAGGATCTAACCATATCCTTCAAGTGGTATCAGAGCCTTAGGTCGAAGGTTTCGGATATGATCCATAAACCTAAGCCGACTTGGGTTCGTTAGGTTTGCGAAAGTTTTGTCGCTTTTCATTTTCGCATCTCTGTTTTGTGATTTCTTTCATCCCTGTTTTAATTGTTTAAACACGAAAATAAAACTTAGATTTTGTTCTCCATTAAATAAGGAAACTTTAAGATCTGAGTTTGCATTATTTCGAATCCTTTTGCTCAAGTTATGATCAAATTAGTGAACATGTATGCACTGTTTCGGGGACTGCGAATCTTAACGTAATTTAGGAGTTAATTACTGTTTAGAAATGCCTAAAAATGCGTGAAAAATAATTAGGTTCTGTTGTTAATCAAATTTGAAAACTTTGGAAACTTACTTCGCCTAATTTGGATTTAAATTGATTGAGATATTCTAATTTTAGTAAGTGAGGGTCACTGCTGGAAATTACTTTCCTAATCAAGAACCTTGTGATTATCATTTAATCAATTAGTGAAATTAAATGGTTTAATTTCCTGGAATAATTATGGATAAATATTTGTGAAATATTTGATGATAATGATTTCCTTAAATGGCATTTCCTTATACAATAATTGATTAGATATGATCTAGATCACAATTGGTTACACAATCTACTTTCCAACAAACATGCTGCTTGAATAGGATTTGGGATTTGTTTAACAAATCTCATTATAATTTTAATCAAAAATATTTTGATTATTATTATATGGTATAATTTTGATTGAAAAACGATGATCATCTCAAGTATAAAGTGATCTATTTTGCATTATCCTTTCCCGAGGCGGATATGGTGTCTATTCGGGGAGCGTTGGGTAGCAGGTTGCACCGTGTGCGGTCTGTCCCACTCCCGTCGGTACTGGCCATTACAACGGGTAGGGTTGGTATAATGCTTAAGAAATCATGATGTATTTCTAATTATTAAAATTCGAAATAATACATATTTGAGATAATACCATAATTCAAGTAACAATTAAGAATGTTTGTTGGATATTAATTGGATCATAAATTTAATATGATTAGATTAATTGGAATCCAATTAAAATTAAGATACTCTATTATAAATAGATGTTTTATTTCCCTTGGAATAATTAATCATAATGAATATGATTCATGATGATTAATTAGAATTTGAATATGATATGGAGGATCACATAAGTGACATCCATGGTCTCCCGTCGAGGCGAATGGTTCTGTCGCCAGATATTGTATGTAGGAGACGCCTATCCGAAGTGAGATCCTACATACAATCCATTTGGATCGGGCTCTTCTCTTCTCGAAAGAGTAAGGACGTATGCGTAGTGACCCCAATATCGGGTCCTCATATTATTGGGGCGATATTGGATTGCGCATAGCGAGTTGTATTCCTGTTGATGGTTGGTTCAATTAATGACGGGTTAACATCACCTTAGGAGTGGTGGGTCCGGGTATTAAAGACCGAATTGGGAGATGCAAGTTGGACTTGCAAGGCGGAATGTGTTCCCGCTTCTTTTTATCCGAGTTACAGGTTCTCATATTATTGGGATGTAACAAAGTTAGAAAGGATATCCCAGATCTTGTTGAGATATAATGGTAAGTATATCTATTATATTGAAAGTGATTAAGGGAATGAACTTTCAATGTTGACAAGACAAGACAACTTTGATATAAAAACTCCTAAATCAAAGTAAAATATGTATATATAATATATACACTTATGCAAATTTCTTATTTCAGATAATCCTTCATTAAACCCACTCAATGTTATACTCAATAATAACCAGTAAAATATCATGGATTGGATCCGTGATGAAGATTTTATACTTGCAGTTGAATACATAATGTATGTGGTTGCAATGTGCAGGTTTCCTCATAATAATGAGGAATGACAATTATAATAGACGATAGGACTTCAACCCTAGGGTTTGTATGTCTCTATAGTCCTGATCTCTCATCGAATGTACTTTCGAAGTGATATGTCGATGATGATCGTAATAGTAAAATAATCCTTATAAAATTCTAAGAAGATGTTCTGGCATACATATGTGCTCTCGACATTTAATCATGAATGATGTGGTTCTCTGCATCATGCAGAATGGTATCTCTATAATAGATGATGTATTCAAATTGTTTGAGTACCTACCTTAACCAATGTTTTAAGAGTTTAGATGGATGTAGATACGATGAGTGTCATCATTCTAATGTCTATACTCTGGTCATTCATGATGTTTCATACTATTCATATTGTATGAATTGAATGAAGCATGTATAAATGTTGAAATACTCTTATATTGAAATTTTTTGATTTCAACATAAGAGATCCTTTATCTTGAGCAATGGTTGCTTATAGATAAAGGGGGCACAGTGGAAGCATGGGTTGGACCCAAGTAAGAAGGAAAGTGAAAGAGTTGGCTGTACTTCTGTGACTTCCATATGACATCCAAAGAGTTGGATGAATGCCAATACTGCAATAAGTTGATGTGTTGATAGTATGGCTATCAAATCTATCTAGAATCCTTAGAGAAGGAATCAGATAGTATGTCAGAATAATCTACATATAATCATTGAAATTGACTTACTTATTTGATAAGATAAAGTCTAATAATTGTATCTCAATCTTCTAATGATACTTGCAATTGGTTGCGTGTATTAGAATATTAGAAATTTGATCTTAAGGTTTAATGGTCATCCATGTTGAAATTGGTGCAATTGTTGCAACAATTTCCACCGAATCAATAGACTTCATATTTTCAGTGGAGCCCTTAGTCTTAGGGAATGTCTCGAATACACTCATAGTTTATTTCTAAATGTTAGAAATAAACATGAATTCTGGAATAAACCTATCATAGAGAGTTACGATGGATATATTTCAGATAGTAATCTAACATCTAAGTGGACTCCACTAAATTAGAAAATTAATGAATGGTTCATTAAGATTTTTAATACTGAAAATTAAACCTTTAGAGATCAATAGGAGGATGAAGATCATTTGACAATGATCTGGCATCATGTTTTAGACATTTGTCCGTTGATGTGATCAATAGACTGATAAGAGATGCAACTTTAGATTGTCTAAAGGTTCAAATCTTACATACTTGTGAATACTGTATTCAAAAATAGAAATGTCCAATACACCCTTCCTTGGAATGGTGTAAGATGTCAAGGTATTCAAGATCTCATGCATATTAATGTATGTGAATCATCTATATCAGAATGAACATTATGGATATGTGATATCTATTAATGATTATTTTTGATATGAGATTTCTTCTCTTCACTTCGAAACCTTTGAAATGTTCAAAGATTTCACAAGTTTGGTGTAAAACCAAAGTTTAAAGGAAGATTAAATGAATTTGATCTAATCTAGGTAGTCAGTACCTATTAGATGAATTCATGGAATACCTTATAGAGATATGAATATTGTTTCTGTCTCACTCCTCCAAATAAACCTAAACTCAAGATAGGTATAGGAAGATACAATTGGATCATGTATGACATGATTTAAGAAATGAAGATTTTTAGCATAATTATCACTTAGTTTCCAAGGTATATATGTAGTAGAGACTACAATATATATCCTTAATAAGGTTCAAAGCAAATAAGCTGGAATTTAGCACCTGAGAGTGCTACTTCATTAGGAAAAGAAAGGATGGTATTGGATACCTACTTTATGACCTTGAGATTCTTAAAAGATTTCATATTTGAGAATGTGATTCTTAGAAGATGAGACTCTTGAGAATCAAGATGAAAATGAAGTTAAGGAACTCAGTTGATCTTAAGAAGATAATGAGGTTCCTAAAATTGGAAACTAAAAGGACAATTAAAGATGAAACACTAATACCTCTTCATAGTTTGAAGATGGATTCCACGTGTCAGTTGAATCTGACAATGATCTAACTTCATATGATGAAGCTTCTAAAGATCATGACATGGAAAGATGGATGCTAGAAATAAAGTCTAAAGTAGACTTCATATACAAGTGCTGTATATGGACCCTCGAGGATCCACCTATATGGGTAGGACCCATTAAGGTGTAAATGGATCTTCAATAGAAAGAGGGAACCTGATGAGAAGGTAGAGACCTTCAAAGCACGCTTCGTAGCCATGGGCTACACACCGAAGAGAAGACATCGCTTGTGATGAGACTTGCTCTTCAGTGACCATGCTTGAACCCATCAGAATATTGCTGACTATAGCTACACAACTTGAATATGACA
Organism: Ottelia alismoides; assembly: GCA_037367405.1. Taxonomy (NCBI): domain Eukaryota; kingdom Viridiplantae; phylum Streptophyta; class Magnoliopsida; order Alismatales; family Hydrocharitaceae; genus Ottelia; species Ottelia alismoides. The sequence continues at coordinate 481,642 of JAZKJV010010308.1, read as the reverse complement.
TCTTCATGATGAAAGTCAAGATTACATTCCTTCATGAATACCTCTTTGGGGATATTCACATGAAGTAGCCCCAGGGATTCATGGGTGAGGAAAGTAAGGTGTACAAGCTAAAAAACTCCATCTATGGACTTAAATAAGCTTCTTGTAGTTGGAACATTGGATCTAATGAATTCATAAATGTTATGATTTCAGACAGTATCTTGATGAACCATGTGAATCTTAGTGGGAGTGCTATTGTGTTCATAGTGCAAAATGTATATAATATCCTAATCATTTAGAATGATATAAGGATGATAATAAGTGTTTTATAGACTGGCTATTCCATATCTTGAGATATAATCTCAAGGGATAGCGCCTCAAAGAGTTGAGGATGTGAATGCTAAAAATTGTTTGCTTTTGTGCATCAGCTCCGAGAAGCCGAGTGTATGCTAGATGTGTACAAAAGCCAGATGTCTACCATACAGTGGTAGTAGTAAACTGTTACTAATCCTATTATGGTGGTAAAACACTTGATTGCAGTACTAACAATATCTTCATAGAGGGTAAACTTTTGAGATAGTGATCTCAAAAGTCTTATCTTCAAGAAATTAAGACTTTATAGGCAGTGATCTAAAAGGTATTAACTGCGGATACCTTAGGAGATAGAGATCTCCAGGATTAAGATTCTAATAAGGACGATAGAAATTAAATACTGGTTAATGAATATTGAGTTATAGTGTCAACGACACTATAACTAACAATGTTTAGTATTGGTTGCATAAGATGCAATTTTCGCATTGAATGCGAGAATTGTTACTCAGACATATGCAAGTGTTGTAAAAGAACTTGACGTAGTCTCTCGGGAATAGAGTGACTGATCAACTTACCTAGCTATTTTTCTAAATAGCCTATGATTGTCACATGAGTGCGGGTTTAAATGATTAGCCCATTAATGGCTCTTTGGGCTAGTGGGAGATAGTTGGACATGCGAGCCCACGACGAGCCATTATGCAATAAATGTTATTGCGAATATCATTCCCTGATCTGAAATGAAGAATAACCAATTTGCATAATAGGTCCCTTAGTACAATTAGGGTTATGTACCATGGCCATCTTGATGAACATACAATTGTTGATTCAGTTATTGAATCATAGAGGCTGGTGCTTGGATGAATATCTAAAGAGTTAGATAGAGGACTCATCAAGCACCGCCAAATGATTGTTGAGAGATGATCTCCAGTCTGAGTAGGAGATGGCAATCCTTTCTCATTTAGGTTGATATCTGACCGACTTCTTGATGCAGGTCCTCTGCATGGGAATAGAGATTCGGAGGTGTCAGATTAGTTAGGTCAAAAAGTTGACTTAACGAGATCGAGATAACCAAAGTCCAATGACGTATGCTGTCACGATATAGGCACGCATCCTCTAATCGGAGACAGATGTGTTACTATATGTCTAAGTATGTACATTTGGCAGACCAATAGGTTGATGACCTAATCAAGGTCTATACACCGGTGCGCTGGTGTGCATACAAGGGCATATCAGTGATACGATCTCTCAAAGGGATCATATAGGTTCGGTTACTAAGCCGGAAGACATGAGCTCACTCATGAGATATTGGAAAGAATCAAATTCCGTGTCGTCTCGCTTTGGAAGCTTGACTGAATTTGTAGGTTTGATATATGCTTTTGGAAAGTATATGATCAACACCTGGGTATGATATATGCTTTTGGAAAGTATATGATCGATACCGACTCCCAATGATTGAATGAGAAACTTAATGATAAATCTCTGAAGTAGATAGTGTAAAATTGGTCTTATACTTCGGGATTATTCTGGGTCTTCCAGTATGCAGGATGTACAGGTATTGGGAATACCTGAGGGTGATGTGATCATAAACGATTGTATAACCATGACGCTTCCATTCCTAGGGAGTGATGAAACGGGTCTGGATTTTAGTGACTCCTCTCAGCAGAGAAGTAATCTGATCTTAGTCCAAATATTGGACATTGATCTGAATGTAATTCAGATGTAATGAGAAGATTACATTTACGGTCTTCATTTGATCAAGCATTTATGGGAGGACTGAGATCTGAATTCGAGATGTGATCTCAATATCCAAGTTACTATACGTGGAACAATACAATCGCCCTGTCCTTATCTCCAAGTATTCGCGGAGAAAGCACATTATCCTTGAAAGAGTTCGGGATAATTTCATTGTTGATTTAAGTATACAAGCATTGAGAAAATGGATAATTAAATGTGATTTAATTATCATGAATAATATGAATTTGATTCATATTATAAGGAGAGTTATCTTAGATAATTAAATACGATTTAATCATAAAGATGTAAATAATGTGAATGTGATTCACATTTTATTGGGCTTTGAGAATAGAGATCCAAGATGATTAAATGTGATTTAATTATCATGTATATGAATAATTGATGAATCTACGTTTCATCATCTTTATTCTATAATTTTGGCCTTAAAAACCCTAGTAAATGCGTGTAAATAGGCGTAATTCATGCATTTTAGCATTCATGTATATGTGTGTAAATATTGTATAAAATGTGGTTTTTAAAGACAAAATTATAGAATAAAGAAAAGAAAAGAAAAAGAATAAAATATTGTAAATATTTTATGACCCGAAACCCCGAGACCTAGGCATCTCGATGACTAGGTCGACAAGGAATAAAGTAGGGGGAGATAAGGGCCAAAATACAATACAAATTACTTTTATTTTATTCATTCTTTATTCATTTTGGGACCTATTTTTGGTTCCACTTTTTATACCTCAAATAAAGAAACTTTGTACATTAAAGTTGTAGAAAATTAAATATAGAAAAATATAAAATTGATTTCACTCAAAAATAATGTACAGATAAAAAGTTATGGTCTGAATAAAAATCCAGAATCTCAGCTTCCCAGACCCGTATCTCACAAATGAAAACTCCAAATGCATCAAACTCACCTTTAATTGTATATAATTCAAAATAACCTATTTAATGGCGGTGGTTTCGCATTTGGCGGAGCTACGGTTTGAAAGTTGAGTTTTGGACCCCTATTGTATACTTGTACAGATTAAAATATTCAATTTATTATTTATTAATTATTTTTGTATTTTTATATTTTATAATTTTGTAAATATTACTTATAATATATTTGTATATTAAAATCAGAACAAAAACTCAAAGAAAATTCAAAATAAAATACTTGTATATAAAATACATAGGTATTATACTTGTAAATATACCTACATAAACTATAATTTTATTTTATTAAGTGTACAAATCACTTCACAAAAATAAAATAAAAATCTATTTAAGTGTATAAAAATACTTTATAAATTTATAAAATCAAAAACATAAATGAATAAGTTAAATATACAAAATAAAAATAAAATACTTTAATGTATAGATAAAGATACCTATAAGGGGTATAAATGGTAACTTGTAATTACATACCCCATAAAAATAAATAAAAATCACTATAAAATAATTCATAAATAATAAACATTTTTTATTCAATAACCAAAAAATAATAAATTGATTTGCTATTTTTAATTGATTTTAGCAATGTTTTTTCCAAGGATTTTCCTGGTTGGTCCACGTGGACCAACCAGGTGGAAGTTGACCCGCTGGTCAACTCCCTGGTCTGCACCTGCAGCCTGTCAGCTGCGTTTTTTTAGCCAATTTCTCCTATTTTTTTAGGCCGCATCGTTCACATTTTGACCTCGGGCCCTTCTTCGCTTTTTATCACAATATAACCACCATACACGCCCAGTACTTGCCTTGGTCTTTGGATCGAAGATTCGCTCGATAAACCTCGATCTTCATGGCGTCTCGACCACTCTCTGCCCAATGTTCTGAAGCTTGTCAGACTGCGTTTTTTTGGCATTTTCACCGAATTTTGGAGAGCGCGTCTTTCACCATTTGGTCATTGCTTCCTTCTTGACTTTTGTTCACCATATATTGAGGATACACGCCCATGGTTGTTTTCGGGGAGTGCATCACTGGTGTGCTCCAGAAGCACCGTTCTTTGTGCCCCGTCAGCCATCTTCTTCAAAACCACCAACTTTTCCATTTTGAACTTGAACCCCTCTTGACCTTGTTTTTGGCTTCCTTAGGCAAGCTCCGGATTGAGCTTGGTGACATCAACCTCTCCAGCGACCCAGGGGAGCACGACGAGGCCTTGAGCGGAGCTTCCACCACCTCTGGCCATGTTTGGTCGTTGAGGTCCTATCTCGCAGTTTATCCACTGCTCGAGGTCGTTTTCTGTCCATTTTCTTGCTCGTTAGCTAGCTGTTAGTTGTAGTTTTTAGTCTATGCTTTTGGTTTGTCGATTAAACAAGTATTTCACATATTTTTCAAGATCGAACACTCGCCGGAGCTCTTGAGCTCCGGCGACCACCAACTTCACCACGTCGCCATTCACACCTTTTTGCTTGCCCTGGGATCTTTTATTGTTGCCGTGAATCTTCTTCGCAGGTTCCAGGTGCCGAAGACCCCACCTAGGGGTCGTTTTTGCTGACACCCAAACAGCTTGGAGAAGCCCCCGTCCACCCACGTCGCGGCGGCTTGCCGGCCTTCCCAGGCCATTTGTGAAGACGCCATCTGCTAAAGGAAGCTTCCAGGAGGTTCTTGGGGGCCACTGGAGGGGAAGATAGAGCCTCGTGCACTGAGATTTTAAAGTTTAAAGCTTGTTGGGGTCGTGTTCATCCCCAGTTCTTCGTCCTTCATCGCGAGCCGTGGATCTCCCCTTTGTTCTTGACGTGCTACAGCAGCCCTTGGATTACCCCCTCTCCAGACCGTCAGATCTGCGGGGTTGCATCTAATCTCAGCCCTCCAAGGTGAACGGGTACTGGCCGTTGGATCGCTGACACGTGGCATTAAGTGAACAATCTGCTGTCGTCGGATCCGCCTACTTTGGGTATTTTGTTCTTTAGCCCAAAGTGTTTTTGTATTTACATCAAAAGACTGAAACATTCATCGGCTATATAATTATTTCTGGCACTTTTTTTATTCAGGCCCCTGGACTGTGCTTTATTTACATTTATGCCCCTTGCTTGTAGTGTATTTTCTTGCCGTTGTCTCTAATTTTTGCATGCATCTATAAAATTCCAAAAATTCTCAAAAAATAGAGTTAAGCTCCTATTGCATTGTAGATTCACGGCATATTTTTATTTTTTATATTTATTGCATTTGAATATTTATAAAAAATAAAAATACTCTTTTTCAGCACTGTTTGCGTCATAAAATCCCTAAAAAATATAAAAATACATCAGAAAATTCCCAAAAAAATATATTTTGCTTATCTTATTGTGTTCTAACTCCAGTCCAAAAATCATTAAAAAATACCAAAGAAAACTCCTAAAAATTATAAAAATCTAAAAACCTTCAAAAATATATAAAATTCATAAAAAACCTAAAAATTGTATTCTCTTTTCCTGAATTTTCTTTATTCTGTTATCTTTAATTTAAAATTAATTTAGGAAAATTTTGTTGCTGTTTGCTATTTTCATTCCCATTTCAATTTCGGCCAGCATTAATATTCACTGTTTTCTTGTATTTTGACATTTAAAAAAACCAAAAATATTCTGAAAATTTCTCAAAAATCACAAAAACAGTAGAAAAGTATAAAAATACCAAAAACATTTCATTTCCTAATTTTTGAGTTTTTTCCCTTATTTTGATAAATAGTTTATCATCTCTTTTCTTATATAGTTTGTATATTCCAATATTGAAAAAAAAGAAAATATAAAAAATATAAAATATAAAAAGAAAATGTAAAATCAGAAAATTAAAAATCAAAATACAAAATTAGAAAATTAAAAAATAAATAAATAAATTATAAAATTAAAAACCCACAAAAAATAGCATTAATAGACAACTTGATCACAATTACACTTTGAGCAATTTTGCCCTGATCTATCCTTTTGCTCCCTGTGTTTGACCTCTACACATACTTGCACCTATACACATCTTTGTTGTAGAGTTATAATAAATTTTAACTCCGCACATTTACTTTCATTGCTTGATTTATTTGTTGTGGGTTAATTGTTGTTTTAATCATGATTTTTGAGTGGTCACCGCATCGACTGCGGTTTCGCCTTGTGAAACCGTACGACCCTCCGTTTTCTCGGTTAAACAAATGACGCCGTTGCCGGGGAGCAACAACACTTAATTCGGGTCTTGTTTGTGATTGTGATTTATTGTCTATTTTGCGGCTTTCATTTTTGCTATTTTATTTTCTTTATTTTTGATATATCTATTGAGCTGTCTAACCTTCTCTTTTGTTGACCTTGTGCGAGGAACCGCGGATCGAGGGAGGTGCTCCACCCTAGGTGCCTACGCACCCATGTGAAGCCGGCATCTGCCAACCGAGCACCGAGGAGACTAGAAGAGATTTTTGAAGACCGAGCTCCACCTTTAGTTGTAGAATTTATTTCCTGCAGTTATTTTTGTAATTTAAGTGAGAGAGCGACCTATATTTGTAATAATACAGGTACTCGAACATTAGACACTCGGGCCTAATTTCCAAATGATTGTTCACTTGGGGGCTCACCGCGGTTTTGTCGGTTTTCTTCGTATTTTTTATTTTTTTATTTTTTTTGTTTTCCGGTTTTATTTTTCATTTCTTTTGTGTGATTGAGCCCTTAGATTTTAGGATTGCTTGCGATAGATTAAGGCCAAACACCTAATACCCTTGCATGCACCTATAGTCTCGTTTGGACTTAGTCAAATTTTAAACAATTGATCATCACCTTCAATCCGTCGCGCCGCGAGCTCTCCCCGCAAAGCGCTTTCTCCTAAACTCAAGTGTGTTAAGCAGAGGAGGGGTGAGCCTAGACCGGACTCTAGGGTTGAGGATTGGTGGTCGATTTGAGGTGCTTCCTGCTAATAGCAATTTCCGAAACTTAGGGCGATTTCATTGGCTTTGCATTTGCATATAGTTAGGTTTCAATTCTGCTGAGCATCCTTGCATGTAGAGTGCTGGAGGCAAGGTGAGCATTTCTCTTTAGCATCCATCATTGATTTGACGCTTGCATTGCTTTTCCGACTCTCCCTCTGATTTTGCTAACGTAGGTGCTCAAAGGAATTGAATCCCCGATAGGATCGTGCATTTTTATTAAAAATCCAAAAAAAGTGATAATCAATAAAATTGGGACTGCTAATATTACATGACCCTAAACCGATCAAAAAGAAAATCTTGTATTGGGGCGAGTAATCCCCTCATTGTCTTCGTTTTACATTGCTCGCGCACACGCTAAGGATTAGTGCCCAAATCCCACCCAGCCCCCTAAGTTTGTGTGCAAATTTTTGACTTCTCACCTAACTCTAAAATAGACAAGATAAAAAGACCGCATTTGTGGTCTTCACCGAGTTGAGTAGGTGAATTGAGGGGTTTGTATTATTTGCATTTTTTGTTTGTGATTGTTTTGTGTGTGTCCTAGATCGCTTCTGCGCACTTGAGCCTTTCTTTTCACTTCTTTTGACTTGACCATCGTGTTCTCCCGATCATTTTCTTTTGTTTTGAGATGGCCGACTGGAGCGTATTTTATCCGGACTTTGTGGATCCCTCGTTCACTCTAGCCGGTCCACCTCCTTTTTTCCTGGAGGACTTTGCTCCTGACTTTTGTACATATCCGCCTCAGCCCCAGTATCAGGACTCGGATTTCTACTCACACCCACCTCTACCTCCACCTGTTTATTATCCTCCTCCACCTTCACTTCCACCCGAGACCGACCTGTTGGAGTCACCTTTCATGGAGTCCACCCTTGAGCACTTGACCCAGATGATGGATCATATGAGACAGAGGATTGACACCCTCACTAGTACCAATAAGAGCGACCATGATATGCCACCATTTGATGATATGGGTTCACTCGAGGATTTCCATGAGAGCTTGCAATCGCCAAAAATACAAAAAATGAGAAAAATTTAAAAACACAAAAAGATGGGAGACTTTTGATCGAGTCAGACTATGAGGAGAGCGCCCACTTGCCAGAACCCTTGGCCACACAACCCTTCACACCTTGTCCCACCTTTGACCCCGAGGATGCCGCTGTACAGACTGCTCTTGGCATGCCTCGTGTATATGATGAATCCGACCTCCTCCCTTGTATGGAGGAGGTCTGAAAATTCAAAAAAATGCTGACTGAACCCGAAGTGGTGGCCACCATACATGAGATTATCCGTGCCCCACTTCAGCAAGCCATGACTGATTTATCTGCTCCTCTTCCCAAGAAGAGAAAGCGGAGGAGCAAATCTGAGCATCATATATTGACCATGGCCACTGCCCACGCCATCACTCATCGTCCCATTCCTCGGAAGAATAACACTGCCACACCTTTCATTAGCTGCACCATCTCTGACTTTACATGTGATCACACTCTCTTCGACGGCGGTGCTTCAATTAGCATCATACCCTTCTCGCTGGTACAATCTCTTCACTTAGGGCCTCTCAAGAAGACCAGGATGATCATACAGTTTGCTGATGGATCAATAAAGAGGCCGAAGGGTATCCTTGAAAATGCCGTCATCTTGATTCATGGCATGAGCTACACCGTTGATTTTGTCGTCTTGCCCTTGGAGACCTCCACTGGGGAGCACTCTCCAATCATCCTGGGATGACCATTCCTCGCCTCTGCGAGGGTCGTTATTGATTACGGATCAGGAGAGATTCGCTTCCGTCCTGCTGACGAGAGCGAAGTGTTGATCACCGCACCTACTGCCGACCAGAGACCTGCACCTGATATGACTTCACCTATCTTGGCTGACCCCGAGGACTATGATCTATATGATGATATCAGAGAGACCTTCTTCATGACCGATGATGAGACCCGAGAATTCCTCTCCAAGGAGGAAGGCTCGGAAAGCATAGACCTTGGTGTTTCTGCTTCTTGTGATTGGCGTTGTGTTGATGACATCCGTGGGATTTACACGATTGACACCATTGAGCGGAGGGCACATTTAGAGACTAGGCAGGACGGACACGACTTGACTACTTCCACTGATGGGTCCGTTCCTGTTCACTTAGATTCAGATGAGCCAAAGGCCGAATTTGATCTATTTATTCGAGAATTCGGGCCTTTTGATGAGAAAGATGATCCGGTTGAGATTATTGAGGACGAATAGAGTTCGACTACTTCCACTGATGAGTTCGTTCCTTTTGGTTTTGATTCGGATGACACCTCGAAGGATGACTCTGAGTACACTACTTCCGATGATGATGAGTTCGTCCCATTCCACTTTGATACCAACGAGAATCCCAAGGCCGGACCGAGTCACACATCTTCCACTCACACGTATGTGCCTTCACACCATAGGACCCACCAAGGGAGAACCTAGCCATACTACTTCCATTGACCAGTTCGTCCCTTTCAGATTCGATTCCACTGAGGGCCTTCACCGTGTCGACTATGATCGGCTCCCGTCCGCTGTGGACCCCGATGTCGACTTGCATCACACTAGATCTATCCCTCAGCGGTCTCGCAGGAAGGTTAGCTTTCGGCCTTCTTGATCACATGTACATCCACCTCTGTTGTACATTCTCCTTTATTCATCTCTGTCTCTCCCGTATTGCTCGTCCATCCATTCTCGTGTTTGCCTTGCTTAGGCTGCACTCTGTCCTACGTTTAGGAGGGGTGGACGAGCCGAGTGTTCATTCTTCGTTCCGTGTCATCACTCCCTGTTGTTGCCTATACTTAGGGCTTCTTCTACCCTAAGTATAGGGGGAGTGGTGTGTACATCCCCATGATCTATTTCATCTCTTGATTTATTTTCTTCTTTTCTTTCTTTTCTTCTTTTCCTTGTCTATCTTCTTTATCTATCAAAAAGGTGCCGCCCTTGTAGACAGTTTTCCATACTTAGGACGTACTTTGTCCTAAGTATAGGGGGGTGTGCACCCCGAGTATCTTCATTCTTTTCGATCCTCTCCATTGTCTCCTCTTCTTGTCTATACTTAGGGATATCTTACCCTAAGTATAGGGGGAGACAATCCGAGTACGATCTGTTCATTCCCACCCTTGACCCTCCCTGCTTTGTGTACAGTCTGCTATACTTAGGATTATTTGATCCTAAGTATGGGGACGGTCAACTTCTCATTCATTGATTCCTCCATTAGTTATTTATTCTTTAGACTTGTCTATACTTAGTACGAGTTATGTCTTCTCTTTTCTCTCCGACCTATGAGGACATAGCTCAAGCTAAGTATAGGGGGGTCATATATACTACGTATATACTTTAGCCATAACTCGTACTTTTCGTATTTTCTTAATAAATTGGCTAAAAATTATTTAAAATCAATTAAAAATCTAATAAAAAGATGTGATTATTCCTCAAATTCTTTTTGCATTTATTGATTATAAATCAGGTGAAAATGTTTTTTGCAAAATGTTTGAAAAATAGTTTGAAAATCTTTGTGAACATCTATTGAAAACTATTTTGAAAATGTTTTGTTACATGTTTTCAACCTGTGTAAAAATGTGTGTTTTGTAAAATTTCTTTCATTGTGTGAAATAAAATGTTTGAAAATAATTTGCAAATGGTTTGAAAAATGGTTGCAAAATATTTTGAAAAACCTATATATACTGTTTTGAAAACCTTCGCAAAATGATTTTCAAATGTGTGTACATGTTTGTGAAAATGTTTGTAAAAACTATTTTGGACTATAGTTTTCAAAAATTGTTTGAAAAATCTGTGTCAAATAAGTTTGAGGAATACTTACATCACACCAAAATCCACTATATATATATAATTGATCGCTTATCCTTGTAAAATTCTTAAAATCCACTTCTTGTAAATATAAGAAGCACTCCCGTGTACATATTTTTCACCCATCTTTCAGCCAAAAACTTTTTGTTTTTCAAAATCCCAAAAACATTTGCAAAATTAAAATCCAAAAACATTTGAAAAATCCTTTTGGAAGAAAAAGACAAAAATGCATCATCATCATCATTATTTCAAAATCCATAAAAAGTTCAAATTTCTTGAAAATTGCATCACAAAAATATTTTCTGCTTTGCATAGCATTCGCATTTTTCGGATTGAGTTTGAGAGTTGAACAAGTCTAAGTAAAATCCGGAGATTGGAGCTTGATTGGACCTTAAAATCTACCTAATAACAGGAACCTTATAGGAACTGGGTTTGAGGTACTTCAGGTCTAGTTGACTTAATTCTTTGAGGATCACGGGACTTGGTTCAATGGATCTTGACTGCCTAAGTAGAGTAATTCGAAACACACGCACGACTCTTGTTGATAATGACCTAACTTGGACACCTGCACCTTTCACATGGCTCAACTCAGTTGGAGTGGTGAGGGGATTGGATTTGCCGGTATGAGACGCACACAAGTGGAAACACTTGTCCTCCTCTAGGGAGGGAAGTGCACCCCAACCCGTCCAGTGATAAGGAAGTCTAAAGACAGGAGTCTGTGGGTTGCGATAAAGCTTCAAAAGAGGGATAGTCTACTGGCTCAAGAGGAAAAACTCCTTATGTAAATGCTGCTGTATATAGTATTTCAAAAAAAAAAAGAAGAAGAAGAAAAAAGTTCAGGCATGTACAAAAATAATAAGCCTGCAAAGTATGTGAATATGTTGTATATAAAATAAGCAAGCTTGAGCATCAAAGTCATATTATGTGAGCCTGCAGCTGGATAACTTGACTACACTGGTCTTGCATCCTCGGATAGGTAGCTACACTGGCTACCGTCCATTCTTCTCTTCACCCCTCCTCTTGAGCTGGTCGCCACTTGAACTTAGAAGGGAATACCCCGCTCCTCGAGGATGGAGTTGTTGGATTGGGGAATCATTGGGTTGTCGTACTGGAGAAGTCAGTTTCTTTGTCATTCTAGTTGGGGAGAGCCACCATCACTTACACTGTACGAGTCAGATTCATAGTCGTAAGAGTTTGCGTATGATTGAGATATTTCTGATCTGGCTATTGAGGAGACTTGGATAGAGTTTGGGATTCTCAGGGACTGTTGGATTTCAAATTCGGTTCTCAATAAGGTTCAGCCTGCACTAAAATTCCAAAGGTCCGACTTAAGCTCCAAACTTTTATTTTGTGAAGACAAGTTGTATAATTACACTTAATCCACCTTCTTCTTTTTCTTTTCTTTGTTTTTCTTTTCTGCACTTATTGCATAAGTGTTTGCTAGGGACTAGCAAAGGTAAGTATAGGGGGATGATGAATCTACGTTTCATCGTCTTTATTCTATCATTTTGGCCTTAAAAACCCTAGTAAATGCGTGTAAATAGGCGTAATTCATGCATTTTAGCATTCATGTATATGTGTGTAAATATTGTATAAATGCGGTTTTTAAAGAAAAAATTATAGAATAAAGAAAAGAAAAGAAAAAGAATAAAATATTGTAAATATTTTATGACCCGAAACCCCAAGACCTAGGCATCTCGATGACTAGGTCGACAAGGAATGAAGTAGGGGGAGATAAGGGCCAAAATACAATACAAATTACTTTTATTTTATTCATTCTTTATTCATTTTGGGACCTATTTTTGGTTCTACTTTTTATACCTCAAATAAAGAAACTTTGTACATTAAAGTTGTAGATAATTAAATATAGAAAAATACAAAATTGATTTCACTCAAAAATAATGTACAGATAAAAAATTATGGTCTGAATAAAAATCCAGAATCCCAACTTCCCAGACCCGTATCTCACAAATGAAAACTCCAAATGCATAAACTCACCTTTAATTGTATATAATTCAAAATAAGCTATTTAATGGTGGTGGTTTCGCATTTGGCGGAGCTACGGTTTGAGAGTTGAGTTTTGGACCCCTATTGTATACTTGAACAGATTAAAATATTCAATTTATTATTTATTCATTATTTTTGTATTTTTATATTTTTATAATTTTGTAAATATTACTTATAATATATTTGTATATTAAAATCAGAACAAAAACTCAAAGAAAACTCAAAATAAAATACTTGTATATAAAATACATAGGTATTATACTTGTAAATATAGCTGCATAAACTATACTTTTATTTTATTAAGTGTACAAATCACTTCATAAAAATAAAATAAAAATCTATTTAAGTGTATAAAAATACTTTATAAATTTATAAAATAATAAACATAAATGAATAAGTTAAATATACAAAATAAAAATAAAATACTTTAATGTATAGATAAAGATACCTATAAGGGGTATAAATGGTAACTTGTAATTACACACCCCATAAAAATAAATAAAAATCACTATAAAATAATTCATAAAATAATAAACATTTTTTATTCAGAAACCAAAAAATAATAAATAGATTTGCTATTTTTAATTGATTTTAACAATGTTTTTTCCAGGGATTTTCCTGGTTGGTCCACGTGGACCAACCAGGTGGAAGTTGACCCGCAGGTCAACTCCCTGGTGTGCACCTGCAGCCTGTCAGCTGCATTTTTTAGCCAATTTCTCCTATTTTTCTTGGCCGCATCGTTCATATTTTGACCTCAGGCCCTTCTTCACTTTTTATCCCCATATAACCACCATACACGCCCAGTACTTGCCTTGGTCGTTGGATCGAATATTCGCTCGATAAACCTCGATCTTCATGGCGTCTCGACCACTCTCTGCCCAATGTTCTGAAGCTTGTCAGACTGCGTTTTTTTGGCGTTTTCTCCGAATTTTGGAGAGCGCGTCTTTCACCATTTGGCATTGCTTCCTTCTTGACTTTTGTTCACCATATATTGAGGATACACGCCCATGGTTGTTTTCGGGGAGTGCATCACTGGTGTGCTCCAGAAGCACCGTTCTTTGTGCCCCGTCGGCCATCTTCTTCAAAACCACCAACTTTTCCATTTCGAACTTGAACCCATCTTGACCTCGTTTTTGGCTTCCTTAGGCAAGCTCCGGATTGAGCTTGGTGAAAGCAACCTCTCCAGCGACCCATGGGAGCACAGCGAGGCCTTGAGCGGAGCTTCCACCACCTCTGGCCATGTTTGGCCGTTGAGGTCCTATCTCGCAGTTTATCCACTGCTCGAGGTCGTTTTCTGTCCATTTTCTTGCTCGTTAGCTAGCTGTTAGTTGTAGTTTTTAGTCTATGCTTTTGGTTTGTCGATTAAACAAGTATTTCACATATTTTTCAAGATCAAACACTCGCCGGAGCTCTTGAGCTCCGGCGACCACCAACTTCACCACGTCGCCATTCACACCTTTTTACTGGCCCTGGGATCTTTTATTGTTGCCGTGAATCTTCTTCGCAGGTTCCAGGTGCCGAAGACCCCACCTAGGGGTCGTTTTTGCTGACACCCAAACAGCCTGGAGAAGCCCCCGTCCACCCACGTCGCGGCGGCTTGCCGGCCTTCCCAGGCCATTTTTGTAGACGCCATCTGCTAAAGGAAGCTTCCAGGAGGTTCTTGGGGGCCATTGGAGGGGATGATAGAGCCTTGTGCACTGAGATTTTGGAGCTTAAAGCTTGCTGGGGTCGTGTTCATCCCTAGTTCTTCGTCCTTCATCGCGAGCCGTGGATCTCCCCTTTGTTCTTGACGTGCTACAGCAGCCCTTGGATTACCCCCGCTCCAGACCGTCAGATCTGCGAGGTTGCATCTAATCTCAGCCCTCCAAGGTGAAGGGGTACTGGCCGTTGGATCGCTGACACGTGGCATTAAGTGAACCATCTGCTGCCGTCGGATCCGCCTACTTTGGGTATTTTGTTCTTTAGCCCACAGTGTTTTTGTATTTACAGCAAAAGACTGAAACATTCATCGGCTATATAATTATTTCTGGCACTTTTTTTATTCAGGCCCTTGGACTGTGCTTTATTTACATTTATGCCCCTTGCTTGTAGTGTATTTTCTTGCCGTTGTCTCTAATTCTTGCATGCATCTATAAAATTCCAAAAATTCTCAAAAAATAGAGTTAAGCTCCTGTTGCATTGTAGATTCACGACATATTTTTGTTTTTTATATTTATTGCATTTGAATATTTATAAAAAATAAAAAATACTCATTTTCATCACTGTTTGCATCATAAAATCCTTAAAAATTATAAAAACACATCAGAAAATTCCCAAAAAAATATATTTTGCTTATCTTATTGTGTTCTAACTCCAGTCCACAAATCATTAAAAAATATCAAAGAAAACTCCTAAAAATTATAAAACTCTAAAAACCTTCAAAAAAATATGTAAAATTCATAAAAAAACCTAAAAATTGTGTTCTCTTTTCCTGAATTTTCTTTATTTTGTTATCTTTATTTTAAATTAATTTAGGAAAATTTTGTTGCTGTTTGCTATTTTTTATTTCCATTTCAATTTCGGCCAGCATTAATATTCACTGTTTTCTTGTATTTTGACATTTAAAAAAACCAAAAATATTCTGAAAATTTCCCAAAAATCACAAAAACAGTAGAAAAGTATAAAAATACTAAAAACATTTCATTTCCTAATTTTTGAGTTTTTTCCCTTATTTTGATAAATAGTTTATCATCTCTTTTCTTATATAGTTTGTATATTCCAATATTGAAAAAAAAGAAAATATAAAAAATATAAAATATAAAAAGAAAATGTAAAATCAGAAAATTAAAAATCAAAATACAAAATTAGAAAATTAAAAAATAAATAAAAAATTATAAAATTAAAAACCCACAAAAAATAGCATTAATAGACAACTTGATCACAATTACACTTTTGAGCAATTTTGCCCCGATCTATCCTTTCTGCTCACTGTGTTCGACCTCTACACATACTTGCACCTATACACATCTTTGTTGTAGAGTTATAATAAATTTTAACTCCGCACATTTACTTTCATTGCTTGATTTATTTGTTGTGGGTTAATTGTTGTTTTAATCATGATTTTTGAGTGGTCACCGCATCGACTGCGGTTTCGCCTTGTGAAACCGTACGACCCTCCGTTTTCTCGGTTAAACAATAATATGGATAGCAATATACATATTAATCATATATATTATAAATGTGATTTATAGTATATAAGAGAGAACTATTTGTAACTTACATTTGTTAATTAAATGTTGATGTGAATTGGATTCACATTGGATAATTAATTGAAAAATGTAATTTATATTTTATTTTGGGTTGTGAATGTGATTCACAATTTTCCAATGGCAAGATTGCAATATTTACAAAATAATTATGAATTGTTTTTGTAGAATAATTTACAACAAGTGTTGTTATAAATCTTGGAGATTTCCATGGAATAATGTAATCTCATGAGATTACATGAGATTGCCACCAAATCCCATATTATGGAAAGGAGGCAATCTTCATTCCATAATCTCCATGCTTGATTGATTTAATTTGGGATTAAATCATATTGATTTATCAATATACATTTAATCTAAATTAAATTAATCGTTGTTGGTTTTTTACCAAAAAAACTTGGCCGTTAAAAAAACACAAATCAATGTGAGCCATTGGATTTGTGTTGTCCATGGATTGAGATCCATGGATCCCAAAATATTATAAAAGAAGAGGCACCCCTTGCTCTTCTTGGTCACAACAACACAATGAGAACATAAGTCTCTCTCTCTCTATACACCTGCTCTCTCTCCCTCTCATATGGCCGTCCACCATGGATGCCCCAGAGGGAGTCTCCATCGTCGCAGCGTCGTCGTTATGCTACCCGATCGTTTGCTCGTGGATCTCCGTCTCCTTCGATGCGCCTCGCTCGTGAAGAAGACGTCGGATCTCATGTGTCGAGATCAGGAGATCTGTTGCTTGGATCATCAACATGGATTGCGAGAAGCACGTGTTTCATCAACACGCTCGCAAGCATCTCCTCCGTTGGATCAGACTTGAGACAGGAGGTCTCTTCGTTTATAGACTCGATCGCAACCACGCTTCAAGAGGTAACCCTGATACTTGTTTGTGGTTTAGATGAAATGATCCGAGAAGTGTTCTTGGATCGTTTGGTTTCATCGCATGAAAATTTTTAAATTCTGTTGCATGGAGAAACTAGTGCGACTAGTCGCTCTCGATCGCATACGATGCGATCCTCACGCTTCCGTGATGCGCTTAAGGATCTAACCATATCCTTCATCTCGCTCATCCCTCATATATTGATATTCTTTCCATACTAATGGATAATTTATTCTAAGCATAGGAGGACCCATCGATTCGTCCATCATTTGTATATTCTTTTTAGATCCCAATAATCCCCATTTTTTGCTCGTCTTTATACTTAGGATACCAGATCCTAAGTATGGGGGGATTGATTGCCCGTTGATTCTTGTTTTTGATTTTATTATTTTATTTTCTTTTTGTTTTCCTTTCTTTTACATCAATCACTAGTCCCTAAGTTTTGCCACATTCTTTTCTATACTTAGGATGTTTGATCCTAAGTTTAGTGGGGACTGTGTGATTTCGTTGATTTTGTTTCTTCTTTTTTTCATTCCTTCATTTATATATTCCTATTCCTCAGTCACCTCATTTTTTACCTTCCACTATACTTATGATGACCTGATCGTAAGTATGGGGGTGGGGTGATTGACTTCACTTCTTTTTCACCCACTTTTACTTACCACGAGTTATGTTCCTCCTTTGTCTCTTTTCATGCTATGAGAAGATAGCACAAGCTAGTATAGGGGGTGTGTATATATTCTATATATACTTTCGTACATACCTCATACTTCTATGTATTTTCTATATCTATAAAATCCATAAAAATGGGTAAGGGTTAATTTATTTAAAAAATATATATTTATTATTTATAAAATCCTTGTAAATAAGTAAAATATATGTAAAATTCTTATTTAAAGTTCTTAATTTTAAAAATGTAATTATTATGTATAATATTTATTTAAAATCCTATTTATTGAAATATGTGTAAAAATAATTTAATCCTTTTTAAAATTCTTGTATATAAAACTTGTAAAGTACATTAGTTATTTAATCCAAATAAAATATGGGTAACTTATATTGTAAAATTCTTGTAAATTTGCGTGTCTATAAAAATTGAAAAAATCCATATAAAATACAAAGTTCTAAATTCATAAAAACCATAAAATCTTTAAAATTTGTAAAAATGAGTAAAATTCAGAAAAAATAGACTTCATAAAAACATAGTTGCATTTATATTTACATGTTATAATAAGTTTGATTTCTCAAACTAAATATTGGGAATAGTCTAAAGGACCGAGCTTGATTGTGGTCTTTAACTTTCATTGTAAGGAGCCTAGTTAGGAACTGGAATTTTGATTCTTCAGGTCTTTGACTTAAATCTTTGTGTTTCATGAGACCATGTTTGGGAATTCAACTTAAGCTTGCCTGAGTAGAACACTTGGTGTCATCCGTTTAACTCTTCATCAGTGAACAAATATTGGACTATGCACTTTGCACTTAGCTCTACTTGCATGGGGTTGCGAAGGGTGGCTCATTTTAGTTGTGCATTTCCATCCTTGTCTAGTGGCACAAAAATCTAAAGATGGGAGATGTGGGGTTGAAATAGAGCTTCGGATGAAGGAAGGATCGCTGGTACAATTCTTTCAAAACCTCCAAAAAATGGATGGAATGAAAAGATGATATATCCTTCGAGGTAGAAAATATTGATGCAGTGCAGGCAACATTACAAAGTCTACCAAAATGAAGCAAACAACCAAATGCCAAATATGACTACAATGGTCCAAGCTTCCAAAAAGCCTGCACATCTTAGTGGAGACATAACTACATTGGCTAGGCTTCACAAGGAGATGCGACTACACTGGTCACACTGCAGTTCTTTTCTCATTCTTCTAAATTCTGTCTCTATTCGATTGTGGACACAACATGGCCAGACCATATAAGGAAATACCCCCCTCCTCGAGGAAAGAGTAGCTAGATGGGAAACCAATGGGTGTATTATTGGGATGGGTGGTTTCTTCGCTTTTTTAGGTAGGAAGAGCTAACTCAATTCACACACAGTACAAAATTGAATTCAAGTTTGATAGATTTTGTGACATGGTTAAGTGGATCTGAGTTGGCTATTAAGGTGAACCTAAATACGGATTTGTGGAACTTGAGAACTGTTAAGATTAAATTCCTAATTTTAGTTAAGGCTCCGATAAATTGCATGTTTTATGCCCAACCAAGCTCTCTCCTTTGTCTGTTCTCAAGAATTGGTTTAGGAAAACAAATTCAATCTAACTTTCTTTCTTTTCCCTTATTTATCAATTTCTTCACCTCCTTAAGTAGGAAGAGCTGTCACATTTCACACATATTACAAATTGACTTCAAGGTTGAAAGAGTTAGCGTGATGGATAAGTAGATCTGAGATGGATGTTGAGGTAAACCTAAATAGGGATTTATGGAATTTAAGGACTGTTAAGACTAAAATTCCTAATCCTAGTTAATGCTCTAACAAATGCTTATTCTAAGGCCCGATCATGCTGTATCCTTTGTCTCTTTTCATGAATTGGTTTAGGGAAAACAAATTCATTCTAACTTTCTTTTTCCTTATTCTTCAAATAAGTGTTTGTTAAGGAACTATCAACGTTTAAGTATAGGGGTTTGATGAATCTATGATTCATTGACATTTTCATCACATTTTATCTTTAAACCCATAATAAATACATGTAAATATGCACTAATATTCACTTTTTATCAAAATAACATTCATGAATAAAAACTCATTTTTATGCATTAAAAAGACAGAAATAAAAATAAAAATAAAGAAAACAAGGAAGACTGTAAATATGTATATATTATATAGTACGACTTAGAAAATATAAATATAATTGTAAGATATATTTATATAACCTAACCCCCATGACCAAGTCAACATGACTTGGTTGAAAAACAATAAAGTAGGAGGATATAAGGTGGAAAATAATGAATAAATAACTCTATTTATAAAATATTAATTCCATTTATTCATTATATATATACAATCTTTACATAATTTTATCTAACTCATATGGACGTATTTTTAACCAACCTCTCCGCCATTATGTTGATAAAAATATGTATAAAATTAAATAAAATTCTAACATGTATATATGTAGGGTAATCAAAACTCTAAATTATCAATTTCCCAGCTTCTGATTCTCATAACTTCGTTACACGAATTCCAAATTAATGTTAATCACCTTTAAAGTTCAAGATATTAAATTCTCTAATTAATGAAGATGGTTTCATCGAAAACGGAGTCCGTTTGCAACAAGTAAGTTTTTGGACCTAATGACAACGGGGTTTCTAGGTTATTCAATTTATTCAGTATATACTATTTATAGTGCAGCTGATTTAGTATTTTTAAATAATTTATTAAAATTACATTTTATTTATAAATAAAATCGAAAATAAAATTACGATTTAATATTCTAAATTAATTACAAACTCCTAAAAATAGTCAAAAATAATTACATTGTATAAATATATGCATTTATTAATCTATGTAAAATAAATTATTAAAATTCACAAAAATTCATACAAGCCTTATTTATTATATACATTAATAAAAATATAAACATAGTACCTCATTTATTAAATATTCAAAAAAATAAATGTTATTTATAAAACATATTATTTGTATATTTATTGATATTTTATTTATATACCATAATATATATTATTTATATATTTATAATATATCATAATTTAGATAATTTAATTCTTTACATTTTTCATTTTTACACATTTTCAAAATAACCTTATCTACTTTTATTACATAATTTTTAAAGCATTTTGGATCTTGGAATTTTGTGGTGCTGACACGTGTCAGCACCACATTCATCTTATCCAGAAGGCATTACATTTGGCTATGTAAACTGCCCATCTTTACAAATTATTCAATCCATTGATTCTTCATCAATATTTATCCTAATCCGTAGATCCTCTAACCTAATCAACCCTAATCCATGCTCGATCTTCATATCTACCTAATTTCTTCCCATTTTACCAATTTAAACCATCCAAAGTTGCGCAATAATAACTCTCTTCCACTTTAGTTCATCCCCAATTGAAACTGCAACCAACTCTAGAACTCAGAGCCTTCATTCATGGTGGTGACAATGCCGTGAAGACCTCTGAGTGACGACGGGTGGAGGAGGAGGTTCCAAGGATTCTTCTTTTCCTTGCATCGCACATCATCTGCTATCTACTCCAAGTATTTTGCCAACATGTAGAGCCAAGATCAAAAGGTCATACACCTTCAATCCCCAGACATCCACAACACATCCTTCTTTTGTCATTTCAGGTCAATTCCTGTTTCTTATCTTTTTCTTCCATTTCTCTTCTCAATTCCTCTTGTTTCTTCTGATTTTATTCCTAAACAATCCTAATTCCAAGTCAAAACATCATCGAACACCTTATGATTTTCAATCTTCATCTAGCTAGATTCACTTTTCCATAACTTCTCCGATATCTGAATACCTTAGGTCCTTGGGATTTGAGATCATATCCTGTCCTTCATTCCATCGAGGATCGCCCATTCATGCCCTATTTGTTCTAACATCAGGTCATGGTTGGCATCCTCAAGCCTAATACTCGATTGCAGGTCTGAAGCTCTTCAACAGATCAATGCATAACACCTAGAGGAGCTTATCTAGAAACTCGACCAGATACGAGTCACCATCAAGGACAATCTATAGTCAACAAATGAGCCAAGCACCTTTACCGGTGACGATCATTGATCATCACACGAATCTCCTGGAGCCTCTTCGAATTTGGCGAAGAACATAGTGCATAGCAACCTCTTGGAACATGAGTACTCGAAAGGGGGGAGGAGACCCCTTTACGGCCGTCTCTGTTTATCCATCGAATTGCGCTGCCATCTAGTCGATCCAATGAGCGATCAAAACTGATTTGCCACCACCATCTTCAAGTAGTTGGGGAAGAACACTTCGTCCTCCAGACTCTACAGGTGCACGGCACATGTCCAGAAGCAATGGCCACGATTGCACTTCAGCCTTCTAATCTTGACCGTTCATAGTGAACTAGTGGAGAAAATACAGTATCAAAACATATCAAACTTCTGATATTTGCAGACGGTGTTGAAGTTTATAGTATTTGCGTTTAGGTCCCTCGACAAGGACCTAAATGCCAAAATGCTTTTACTTCTTTCAGACTTTTTATTTTTTGTACCCCTGAACTGTATATGACTTTTGGACACTCTAGAGACCTTATTTTTCTTTGATATTTCTAGGATAGTTATATAACTATGCTATCGAGGTTTTATTACATTTTGAGGCTTTTCCTTGCTTGTTTGATTTGTTTTGATTTAGTAGTTCATCTTCATTTTGAGTTTTCTTCGTGTGTGTCTTCGAGCTCGTTGTTGGATTTTCTTTCCTTGTTCTACCTATACCGTATCATCTACCTATATTGTATCACCAATACATATTATCACATATATACTATATAGTAATTTTTTTCCAAAATCTATTCCCTATTTTTTGAAAATAAAAGATCCACTTTCTTTTCTGTCACTCTAATCACTAAAAGAATAGTACATTACACTATATTCCATCTACTATTTAATATCATCATTTTCCAAGTTAACCACTTGTGAAAATCAAATCAAAGATTCAAAATAAGATACAAAATAAAATTTTGCAAAATTAAAAACCAAATAAAAATAACAAAACTAAATTCCAAAAAAAAATAAGTGAATAAGAATTTAATCACAAAATTGATCTCTAATCCCAAGTATACTTCCTACGTCCTTATATTTGACCCAGAGACATTTACCTGGTTAAGATCAAATGAAAGAGAGAGGGAGAGAGCGACTTTTTGTTATATTCATCCACCCATTATCTCTCTCTTATATTTTTTGATCACGCTTCTCTTCATGAGTGTTACAATCTGATGACCTCTTCTTAAAAGTCATGCGGGGAAGCGCTTATCAGTGATCTTTCCCGAAATGAGTGGACCTAGACTCAAGAGGGTCATGAGTCCAGGGCGGTCCAGGAACTGAAGGGGCCTCGGAAGACATACTCTTTCGAGGGTTCAATGATAAGTTCGTGAAGTCTGAACAAAAATCCCCCCAACTAGTCATCTTTGATGTCAAAACAGGAGGGTAAATGAACATGAGATGGAAGGTGAATCTACGAATCAAAATAATACAAAACCCTTTAAGTTCACTAACTTCGCACGTGAAGGCCATAAAGGTTCGACCAAATTATCTTGTTAATTTTAATTGGTGGTAAGATAATCTTTTAATCCATTACACACATGGTATCACCTTATGCCCAGAAGTGCTCCTATATTCTCCAATCAACGAGGTGATCTACTCGGGGTGATGGGTTCTATATCACACCCCAAAGGAGATACACATGCTTACACAATTGAAACGTACATTAAGGTTCAAGGCAAGCTCTTACAGCTCCCAAGCCCGCAAGAGTTGGACCTGGAGACTTAGGGGACAAGTCCATGGATTTGGGCTCTAACCTTAATGTGTGCTTCGTCACCCACTCTATCTGGGGGTATGTACATACGTATAATGAGGGTTTTATGCATCCATAAAATAATTGTTCATTTTATTCCAAGTTGATTTGATCAACTTGCTCAATTCAGTCCTAATTTTAGAGTTAAGGTCAACACTTGATATTAGTGTGAGAACAAATACATGCCTACCATTCCGTCTCTTTTCCTATTAATATTAGGTTATAAAATCAAGAAAGGAATTGGAAAATAGAATGCAAGATAGAAACTATGATGAATGCTCAGAAGAAGTACACCGTTTCCCCCACACTCTCCATGTGTTATACAAGATTGGATTTCATTAGATGCATGCAAGGCGATGAAAAACATACCTAAACATGATACTATTACCGTTGAATAAATTGATTTAAATTTGGATAAATAATACGTGTTTAAGTATGTATAATTAGTGAATCTTTTAATGATGAATGAATCTTATATGATTAAAGTGTAACCTAAGTGATGAGGGACACATACATATTTGAGTTACACTACCGTGAGCCTAACCTAATCTTACCACTTAAGTCGATAACCATCTCGACATAACTACACAAGTAATGAAAGAATAAGAAAGTCCAATCTCTTTTTACAAACACAAACTCTCAAACAAGAGCCACTGTAAAGATGCAATTACATAATTTTTACAACACAAATAATTACAAGGATAATTACACTAAATGCAAATAAAATAATTCATTATCTAACTAGCTAAATGTCTCTCCAAAATGGTTGAGTCAACTCCTTTCAGCTCGAGCACCGATCCTGAACCTCCGCGCAACTCCTTGTCCTATCATCTCGCGGACCCTGGTCAACACAACAAATGGTCAGATAATAGCATGACAAATATAGCTAGCAAGATAAATAATCAAACAATACAATAACAAAAACAAGCATAAACTATGATTAACTTAAATGGCTCAAATTTCACTTAATCATCTTATTTAAACCTAATTAGGTACCCCCATGAAGTTGTATCCCAGACAATGACACCATCTGATGAACCCACTTTCGCCAACTCTAAAATGGACTCATTGTAATATGTTCAAAAAATAGATCAACTAGAGACCAAGCGATAATCTCTGTAAGGAGTGGCTCTATCTAATTTCTCCTAGATAAGTCTGGGGTCTAAAACATGGATAGTACTGATTAAGGTATTTAATTGGTTCTGAATATAATTGATTGGTTATTCTAATGGGCCAACTAAGTCAAGATATGCGAATATGCAAGACAGATGTATGCATGAATTTTTATGGCTTTTCAATACGAATTATTTTATACTACTAAATAATCACAAATGCCACTACATCACAAGACACATAAATACACAATTTTCACAATTAATCTCCTAATGTAATGCTTAAGATAATTTGATCATTAAGCATCCAATTATGCAAATGACACCTTATTCATCAAGTCAGGTGTCTTCATGTCAAATCAATGTGTCACTTCCTTATGTTCTAAATCATTTAACTTAATTAGCTCCTAAAGGCATACAAATTTAGGAATTCATGGACAACATTAATCATACAAAGTACATGATTATGCAATAATTAAAGGATACCAAGTAGGGGCTAAATGACACATTAAAATACTTAACAAAGGACTTAAGTCTCAATCAATCAAAGTTTAAGGAAAACATGTCCCTCTGATTTTTTAACTCATTTTTGGAAATACATAATAAAGATATAAGCTTATCACATTAAATATCAAGAAAAGATCCTTAAATAATACTAATTACATTAAATTTGGATAAGGGATACAAAATTTATTAATACATCAAGTCAAAGGCATAATTGCAAGGAAAACACACAAAATACTTAACAAAGAGGTCAAAAAGGATTGAAATGCAATATCTAGAAGCCACTAGGGCATAAGTGCAAATTAACCATACATGGGGATATAAATGAAATATAATAAATCGACACATCTTATCAGCAAATTTTCTAGGTGACACGCATTGTGCATGCACTTGACCTATCTGTAATTAGTTAAAAGTCGGTTCTAGATGCTGCAAATTACCCCCATCACGTGACTGAACTGACGTGGGGGCGAGGATCAGGAAAGCGGCTAACCTCGAACGACATGGCAACTTCTTGTGCTTTGATGGTAGGTTCGATTGCTCCAAGCCACAAGGATGAAACGATGCTTCAGTGTACATGATTGGTGCTAATCGAGACTGTTACATCAAATCGAGTCGATCAAATCCAACGACAATTGTTTCTTGTGTTTGTCCCCTTCCTTTGCACACGACAGTGCCCTGGGGGGAGCTCCGATCACACGCTAATATTGTTCTCGACCTCCTGCATCGATTCTACAAGTTGGAGAAGCTTCCTCAACCTCTTGCACAGATGATGGAGGATAGGGCTAGAGATGAAGAAGCTTGGAGTGCTCTATCAATGCAGTGATGTCAGAGACGATGAGGTCGAACGAAACTCCATGCAAGTTTTGACCAATCAATGTAAGCTCTTCTTCTACATGTGTTAGGTACACATAAAACAATAGGGCAAATCTACTAGGATGCTGAGGAGGTGAAATGGAGGCTCTGTTTCGTTGGGGGACTCGGAGCCTAATGGGTTTCGATCCACTTTGCAAGGGCCCAGAAATATTGAGGTGTGAAAGGTTGCATAGAAGTGATCAGAGGAAGGCAATGGGTACATGTAGATGATGACATCATGTCAAAACTCAAGGGGTGGTTAGAATGTAGTGAAGGTGTGAGGATGGGTTACGATAAATACGAGAAACAACAAGGAAATAAAGAAAAAAATTTAAAGGAGCTTACTTGGAGAAGAAGACGATTGACGAAAAAGAATGAGGAAGGCGAATCACATGCTTGGAGATGAGTAATATGATCCTTGGTCGTCGCTTGATGGTATTGAGGCTAGAGCACTGAAGCTTGAGCAGCTGGGAAGCTGTTGCACGTTGGGGATGACGTGGATCACGTTGGCGAACAGAACACATTCGTTGCACACAAAGCTCTCACCATCTCTGTCACAGGTGGCTGAATGATGCTCAGGATAGCTTGCATGCAAGGGCGGATCGGGCAAAAATATGCCAGAGATGAGGTATTGGAAGATGAAGGGTCTACCTTTAGGTGGTGGACGACGTGATTTTAACTGCCTAGGGTTGATTGTGGTCACGGCGAGGGAGTTGGACAATTCTTGCGTGAAGGAGTAGGAAGTTAGGTCTACGCCGGCGTGAAATTGGCAAGGCGAGGGGGTTATCAGAGACGTGAGAGAAATGGGGAGAGCAGGCAGTTGCAGAGAGGAGCATCATGTGAGATGGGAGCGACTGGAGGTTGATGATGTGCGTGAGCCGTTGGATCGAGTTATCTAATGGTTAGGAAGGAGGAGTGGGTATGCAACTATGATGGAATCAATCAACGTCGATCAATGGCTTAGAGCGCTGGCGGGTTGCAGACAGAGAGGCATGCCACATTGGTAGCCCAAGTGGCACCACATGGTCCAATGAAATAAAAGTTAAATATGAAAATCAAAGATAAATAAAAAAATAAAATATCTACAGGTCTCAAAATAAAAAAGTGTTCAACATGAAAGTTGTAGATATTTTTGAGATCTACAACTTTCATGTAGGACTCAAGATGGAAATAAGCAATATGTACAAACTGCAATTTTTGTAAGCATTTTTAATCAAATAAAAATACTCCATTTAATTTCATTGTGATTTTTTGTGGATTTAATTTATTAATAATTACAAAGCAACTACATATACATCATAAAACTAATTTTTATGGTATTTTTAATATGAAGAAAATAAGAAAATAAATAAAAATGAGGTAATTTATATACAAATGATCAGGGATAATTATTTACAAATGGTTAAATACTTTGATTTAGTCATTTATTTTATTCAAAAGCTTAAGTAAGAGGGATAAAAATCATTTGATATGATGATAAATCATGGATTTATCACCAAGTATCAATTTTCTCAAGGACCAACTCAATAGTTGTACATAGCTATGTAAAAAGTAGCTTGACTTAAGAGATAAGTTTGAGTTATATAGAAAACGAATAATTTGCAATTACTTGAGAATCGGGTGGAAACACACCAGGATCCACATGAATTCATATAAGTCAAATAAGCAAGTGACAGGATAATGGTATGATGTAAGATTTCATGGTGACACATAGTGAGAATGAAATATGAATTGTCTATATATGACTAAATGAAATTAAGGTAGAAAACTACGTTATGGATGATTATTTAAATGTGCTATGCATAAAGAAGTTAGCGTAATGGAAAGTGGGGTGAATCCCGCTCAGTCCTAGATGGAATGTTTGTTATGGTTCCACGAGTACTATCAGTGAGTTAGGGGATACTATCGGTTGAACATAGTGTTACGAGGATTGTCGGTGTTACATAACCCTACTACGAAATACATCGAAGATTAGTACTTTGTCATAAAGATATGCCTAATGCAGTCTAGATGCGGTATACTTGATCTTGGGTATTCCCCTTGTGTCAGATGAGCTCGGTTAAATGGGTTGAAGTTGAAGATGGGATTTTGTTTGCTTGAGTTTGTTGCTACAATGCATTGTATATGACTATTGAGATTACATATTATGATTGGAACTCTTCAATTACATGCCTTAAATCGCATACTTATGGATATATATGTGATTAACAAGAATGAAACACAAGGAGAAACATACAAGATGATCTCATGATATAATTGATAACAATACAAACACTTATAAAGTACAAGCAATAAACATTATGCAACCTCGATCAATTAACCATTGTAGACAGTTTACATTAGTTAAATTGTCATTATATAGTGTTTGAATCAGTAAACCATATTTAGATGGAAATGAAATAATGGAACATGAGCATCTTTCATTGAGTCTATATGGTGTGAGGTAGGTTATGTCTAGTGATGATAGTCAGATCTTCTAGTGCCTTACGTCATTGAGGACTCTTACCAATGGGTAACGAACTTCAAGGATTTCCATTTTGTTCAGCTAACGGTGAGTCGAGGGTGTGGTTTTAATAGTGCCGTTGTGGCAGGTTTATCCTTCATAGTTTTTTGTATACTTTTCAATTGGCCTTTATTTTCTATTGTTATTTAGCATCAAACTAAGCAATTTCGATAACATATCCATTTGCATGGATCCAACAAGTTCCCAGGAGTCATCATGACATTAAGCGGCTTGGGATTATACAGACTATTCCGGGCCGGACGGCAGGCGACTAACGTTAGAAGCAACTTCCCCGTCTCCTCTCGATACTCGCTCAATCTTTTCGGTACCCAGTATGGTAGCTACCCTAGCTAGTGTAGGTATTCACTTTTAGAGTTGTGCTCATTATGAAGAGAGTTTTAACCTCACACATCACCAAAAGTTCAGAATAAATAGATTAAATTCGAATAAAAATAATTTCTCATCATATATAACAAAGAAGAAAAAAGCTTCTGTTGCACTAAAAAATCACATGGATACGAGAATGGTTTCCCATTTATTTCACAAACAATATAATATGAGTAAGGGATTGTTACATTTGACGTATATAGTATTCAAGGAAAGATACCACTTAAATAAAGCCAAATCCGCGACTGAAGCATGCACATGGGCAAGGATGAATCACACGAATCCCACGTGCGCAAGAGAGATGCTTATCTCTTGTTTTCTTCTCTACATACAGGGTGATCTCTTCTTGATCACAATGGTCTCCTCCAACAAGTCCATATTGCATGAGATCTCCTTCTTCTCCACAGGCATGACATTGCGAAGAAAATGATGATCTTCTTCTTCTCTTGTGGATGACCATGTAGAGAAAAGAAGAGGGGAACATCCACCATATGGGAAGGGAGAGGGAGGGAGACAATTAGGGTCTGAGGATGGGAGATAGTCATCTCTCTGTCAAGTGTTTATTATCTTGTGAAGAGAATATGATATTCTAGAATGAATAGTGTTGTAACATAGAGATCAACCCCCTTTTATATTTGAGGAGGATGCCCATATTAGGAGAGAAAAGAGGCTGTCTCCTTTTAGAATTTGGTGGAATTGATCTCCGTCAATTATTCTTTAATAAAAAGATTCACTAAAATAATAAATAAGTCATATTCACATTTAATTAATACTGAATGTGAATATTGTTTACATTAGATTTAATATATTTTTGTGAAATATATTCGCATAATCCCTGATGTAAATATGAGAATCTCATTCTCATGATTCCCAACATTAATATGAGAATCTTATTCTTAATATTTCTAATGTGATAATCTTACTATCAAGGTATCTAATAATATTATAAGAATCTCAATCTCAAGGTTTCCAACATATGAGAAGCTTATTCTCAATCTCCCTATATAATGTGACTCATATTCATAGTATTCCTCAAATTAATTGTCGATCATGTCCAAATCAATGATATTAAATATGAATCATGTTTACATAATTCCTCTACATCAAATGTGAATTACATTCATAATTCCAACAAATGTGAATTATACTCAAATTGATTATGTCCACATGTGAATCAAATTCATGCATTAATATCTCAACTCTTAGGAATTGTGAATTCTAATTTAATTGTGCTTCATTTGTGAATACTTGGAGATAATTTAAGTAAGATTATACATGCCGCATTAAGTGACTTGATGTTTAGATTAAATCTAATATCATGGTTTATACCACTGTGAGTTATTTGATTCAATCAAATATCAAACCAATTCTCCAAATGACTATGAACACTATCAATTTCCAAATCTTTAGATCTAAAAAATGGTTCTATGAATTTGGCTTAATCCGATTAATTATCATCCATTTGGACTCAAAGAAGAGTCATTAAAATCCATCTGATTTCATCATTTCCTCAGAATGGAAGCATCATGGTATACAATTTATCACTGATGCATCGACCTTGAGCATTCCGAATATTCATACTTACTAAATCAATCATCAGATGACAATATTAATCATATGCTTTCCAAGAACATATGCTATGTACTCTCACTTCATATCTAATTTCCTAAATAGGACGGAAACCGATGGAATTAGTTGTGACCCCAATGTTTCACGAGTAAGCTCATGTCTTCGGATTAATAAAGTATGAACTTGCATGATTCTTCTAAGAGATCATACAAATCATATTTCCTTGTAAGCACACTAGCTCGTTAGTATATACATCTTGTTTGTCCATCAACCTATTGACCTGCTAAATGTACATATTCAGACACACACACACAGATATATATATCTGTGTGTGTATGTTCGATCAAAGGATATGCACCCATATATGATATAATGTGATGCACGTCTTTAATATCTTGATCTCGTCAATATAAATATTTAACTTGACTCGTTGGACATCTCTGAATCTCTATTCCTATGTAGAGGACTTGCATCGATCTTTAGAGATGATTTCCATCCTTTCTCCAAGTGGAGATCCTTCTTGAATATCACTTTGCGATGCCAGTTGTATCCTTGATCAAACTCTTAACATCTACAACCCTACATCAACCTCTATGATCTAAATTTTTAGATCAACGACTGAACGATTCAAGATGGCCATGGTATGTATTCGTATTCGCATTGAGGGACCTGCAAAATCAATCATGTTTTATTTTATATAATGGAAAAATATAAACCACAATAAATTTCATTGAAAAATGGCTCTCGATGGGCTCGCATGTTTGATAAACTTCCACTCGCCCTCAAATTTGTTTATGAACTTTCTTTAACCTTACTCATGTGCTAATCTTTTGATTATTTTTCCGAAAAGCTTCATAAGTTGAATAGTCACTTTATCACCGAGACCGTCTCAAGTTTTATTACAAACTTGTATATCATAAATTAATGGTTGTAACTAATGCAATTGCTGCATCTTATGCAATTAGTTCTCGATTTGGTTGAAAAATTCGTAGTGTCCTACTTCTTTCTACGTTTATCTCATAACACTATCACCAACATGAAATATAACCATGATGGGATTTCTATTATCCAGGTTGGAGTGAAAATCCTAGATCTGAGTTCCCTTAGGTCTGTATATCACTATCACCATAGACTAAGATATAGTCTTGAGTCTATCTTAAGTGTTTGAAGATAAGACTTAGATATCAATATAGACATAGTCTCAAGTGTTTAAAGATGTTTAATATCGTAGTCTGTTGCTTCTCTCTATAATATGATTCGTAATGTCTTACCACTTCCAATACATGGAAGATGTTTGGTCTTGTATGCATCAAGGCATACATCATGTTTCTTATGGATGATGTGCAAGGGCATCTATGCAAAACCTTCTAATCCTTGATGTTTTTTAGGTGATGTCCTTTCAGATAATTCAATATCGTATCTTAAGGAACGAATCCTTTCTTGTATTTATCCTTGTAAAATCCTTCCAAGATGTACCATTGTTGTGGTAGACAGAATACCTCTTTTCTCTGTTTATGAACAGTGTCAAAACAAAGATGCAAGATGGATCTTTATGAGATATGTCATCTCAAGTATATGAGA
The DNA here is from genome assembly GCA_037367405.1 of Ottelia alismoides. Lineage (NCBI taxonomy): Eukaryota > Viridiplantae > Streptophyta > Magnoliopsida > Alismatales > Hydrocharitaceae > Ottelia > Ottelia alismoides. The sequence goes on along the minus strand of JAZKJV010010308.1, from coordinate 449,809 downwards.
TAACCATATCTTATCACTAGTCATTATCCATACATAATTCTTAATGATTAGGATGTCATCTACATAAATCGTGATGAACATAATGGTGCTCCCACTAAGCTTGTTATATACACACGGTTCATCAAGATTCTGAATGAAATCATGACTCTGTATGGTTTCATCAAATCCGATGTTCCAACTATGAAAAGCTTGTTTAAGGCAAAATATGGATTTCTTCAGTTGCCATATTTTCCCTTCCTCGAGTATGAATCCCAAGAGCAACTTCATATAGATATCCTCATCGATGTATCCATTGAGTAAGTAGTCTTTACCTCCATTTAGTAGATGTGTAGTTAGGGGTGTAACTGGATCGAACCTGAGCGAATCTATAGTTTTTAAGTTCGATTTGTTTATTTAATCGAGCCTAAATTTGTGTACGGGTTCAGTTCGTTTATTTATGTATTGAATCTGAGTCGAACCATTATTTAAACTAGAGGATGGGAAGCTTGCACCAAGGTGCATGTAACTGTATATGCACCAATGCCAAAAACGTCCATTATATATTATTTTTTGAAATGAATTCATGTGGAATTTAGTTCTCCATATATCACCATGATGTCATTCAAAATTCAACTTAATTCGAGACTTCTAACCCTCCATCAAGACTGCCAAATTTTAACGGTCTCCGAATTGCTGAAATTAAGCTGTCTAGATGGATGTGTTAAGAATGTCTGTTTTACACGAAGTTTTGAACACATATTCCGCTAATAGTACTAAGTAAACCCCCCAAGATTTCATTTCAAAAAAATATACATGCACCTTGGTGCAAGCTTACCATCCTCTTTAAACAAATCAAATCTAAGAAAATATCGAACTTGAGAATTTTCTAATGAGAAGGAATGAAAACTAGAAATGAAAAGATATATATAATTAGAGTAAATATTCATTCATTTTTTCTTTATTTAACTCTTCTTCATCTTTTAAAAAACAATTAGATTAATAAGGATTTTTTCATTAGAAAATGTATTTATAAGGTATTTTTACAACTATTTAGATGAGAAATATCGAATATGGTCGGGTAAGGGATAAGTGTGGTTTATACTTGTTTTGTTAATTTGAGAGATAAGGGAGGGAATTGTGCAAGACATGGAACTAATAGATGGTGTAACCACGATGTGACAATTTATCTTGAGATGATTTCTATCGAGATATAAACTATTTATCTCATAAATATTCACTTATCTCCATACGAAGTCCACTTACCGTAGGATAAAATCAACTTATATCAAAATAAGGTCCAATTATTTAGGATAAAGATTTTTTAGATATGTGTATATGTGTGTATCAAACATTCAATTAATCAAACCAGAATGAGCCCACAATTTTTAGGTTTGATTTGTTTATTTAACCGATCCTAAACTTACGTTCAGACTTTATTTGTTTATTTTAGACCATAATTTTAATTGGACTTTTAGTTAGTCGATTCTAAATGGATATTGAACTTGAGAATTTTCCTTCAGTCATATGCATAGTCAAGGTGCATCTATAACTAGCAATATTCAAATAGATTTATGCAAAGCCATAGAAGATAATATCATATTATAAATGATGCCTTCTCTATGTGTGTATCTGATGAATCTCCATTTCATCACCTTTATTCTTTTATTTTGGCCTTTAAACCCTAGTAAATGCATGTAAACACCGTTATTTTTTTAAATTAACATTTTTTAATTGTTGTATAAATAACATTATTTAAAGTCAAAATAAAAGAATAAAGAGTGAAAACAAAAAGAAATAAAATACCAAAGGTATTTTATGACCCTAAACCCTGAGATCAAGTAAAGAATTGATTTGGTCGACAAGGAATAAAGTAGGGGGATATAAGGTCCAAAAAGACAATAAAATTCCATTTATTTATTCATCAATAAAGCATTTTGGGGGCTCATTTTATTCTTTTATATTTATACCTCAAATAAATAAAATTTATACATAAAGGTTGTAGAAAAAAATACAAATAAAAATACAAAATTGAGTTTGCACAAAAATAATACTTAGTATACATTTTATACTTAGAATAAAAAGTCAAAAACCAAACTTTACAGACCCATATCTTCTCAATAAAAACTCAAAATGTATCAAAATCACTTTAATTTTATATAACTTTTAATAAGCTATTTAATGAAGGTGGTTTCACTTAATGTGAAGTTAATGTGTGAAAGTTAGGTTTTGGAGCCCTATTGTATAATATACCCGAATAAAATATTCATTTTAATTATTATTTTTTATGTTTACAATCTTTTATTTTTCTATAACTTTGAAAATATTATTTATAATATATTTACATTTTTATAATAGAATAAAAACATAAAGCAAATACAAAAATAAAATAGCCTATGTAAATACATAGATGAAATACATATACTTATACCTATATGATATATTCCCATTTATTTAAGTATACAATTAACATCATAACAATACAATAAAAACATATTTGTGTAAGTAAAAAGAATTTATAAATGTATAAAAATAAAATAAAATAAAACATACAAAATAAAAACAAAATATACAAAACATAAGCGAATATACCTATAATATACCCTCAAAAATTAACTTGTAATAAATACAGTTGAAAAATAAATAATAATCATATTAAAATACTACATAAAATATTTATTATTTTTATTATATACCCAAAAATTAATAAAATCATTTGTTATTTTTAATTAATTAATTTTAAATAAAATAGTTATTTTCTCATATAGTATCCTCTGTGGACCAATCACGATTCGAGGTGAATTGATCCCCAACCAACTCCCATCTTTCACTCTAATCGATGTTAGAGCCTCGAGTCCCTCCATTTCTCTATTTTTTCCAGACCGCCACGATGGTCGAATCCCCTCGAGCTCTTCGGTGAACCTGATCGCATCTCGATCAAGCCTCACATCCAATCATCGGATCCACAAGATTTGTCTTGAGCTTCTCAATCTTCTTTCTTGAAGTTCACCCAACCTTTAGCCTATAAAGCATCTCCCATGTACTCTGTTCCCATATTAAACCCCTTGGAGCTCCATACCACATCCTTGCGTGAGTGTTTGAAGGCCTAGTGACAGCGGAAACCTTCTCCGAGCTCGAAGACGGCTGAGCGAGGAAGCGACTACTATCCATGGTGGCCCTCCAGTCATCCTGCTCCCTACCCCAAGACAGGTATAAGAGTTGTCCCTATTTCATTTCTATGTAGTTTATTAATCGTGTTTTCATTTCCATAATTAGTTTAGATTTTCCTGCAATAGATTGGTCATTTTTCCATATCATTCGTTCACCGGAGTCGTTAGGGCTCCAGCCAATCCACTGTGTTCTCTTCTGTATTCATCGCCAGATTCGCCCCATTTCATTTCCCAGCATCTTCTTCATCTGATCGACCACTCAGACCAACCAGATCCATCGTGGATCTGCGAAGCGAGGTTCCGCCACCACCTCTCGCCAGAACCTCTCCACTTTATCTCATATCGATGCATTTCATCTTCAATCCAAGCCGAGGTTATCGTCTCGAGCCCAAGACCTTCTTCATGCAGGTTACAAGGCCAACGGAGCCTTCCTGGGTCACATTTGATCTTGCCAAAGATGCTATAGGTGCATACGCTTTCATGACGTACTAGGGCCCCATCGATGGGTCCTGGACCTTTTGGAGCTCCTCAATCGCTACGGAATTGTCCTCTGGAGATGTAGAGACAAAGACCATTGAAGAATATGGGCAGAGGCCAGAGCAATCATCGATCAAAGGTTGGGGAGCTCGTTGTACTTCCCCGTTCTTCTAGAGCAACAATCACCATCAGATTAGCGGTCTCCGCCCAGATCTAATCCTGGACACTGGTTCCGAAGCGAAGCGATACATGCCCTCGACCGTCCGATCATGTTAAGTGGATTGATCCATACCACTAGTTAGCGCACATCAGGGGTAAATTCTATAGGACCCTCATCCACCTTTTACATTTTATTTTTAGTATATTAAATATTGTCTAGAGTGTAAATAGTTTGATAAATATTGCAATAAGACCCCCAAAATTTTGCTTGTTTGCATAGCTGTCCGTGCCATCTCAGATCACGTGGGGTCCCCACGTGAGTTGGGTATTTTGCACGCATACCATGCATCTTTTATCTATTTATTTCAATCCAAAAAAATGTATATGCCATGTATTTTTTGAGAAAAATTGCACAAAGGACCATAAGTTTTGTCTATTTGCATTTATAACCATCTCAAGCATGCACATGTTTATATTTTGTGTAGAAATTGTAGAGACGCCCCTGGATTTTGTATGTATGGTTCTAAAATAAATGAAATATTCCCTCGATTACATTTTGGTCCCTACTAGTACTTAAATTATATTTTTCTTGGGATTTTTATTAAAAATACCTTGGTTTGATTTTTATTTTGCAAAAATTACCCTGTATGCCTTGGATGGCGTAGTTAATTGCTGTAATTTTTAATTTAGATTTCTAAGCATTTTATTATTTATTAAAATTAAAACAATAGCTTAAATTTCCCTATTTGGACTTAAAAATCATAAAAATTGTGAAAACACCATTAAAAAATACCAAAAAATTCTATTATCTCTATTTTGTTATAAGTTCACTCTAGACTAAAAATCACATAAAAATATAAAAAGAAACACATAAAAATCACAAAATACTCAAAAAATCATAAACATCATAAAAATAATTTTAAAATCCAAAAATAATGATTTTTGTTCTGTGATTTTCTTTATTATATATATTATCTATTAAAATGATTTTGGATACTGTGAAGCTCATTTAATATTTTTAAATACAAAAACATTTTGTTGGATTGAAAAGTCTTTGTTTTGCCTAATTCTATTATTTAAAACCCCATAAAATATGTAAAAATACTAGAAAAATAAAAAAATAGCAAAATATAAAAATACAAAAAAATCATTTTTCTTGTATTTTAAGCTAATTTATATCTATATTTATGTATTACATACTATATATATATATGTATTCATATATATACTATATACCCTACATTATTACATACTACATTTTATATTAATTAATTTATTTTCAAAAAAAGAAATAAAAATTTAAAAATTTAAAAATATAAAGATATATATACTTGTTTTTATCTAATTTCCTCTTTTCTTTCTTATATCCTCACCAATATGTGTGTATATATATGAGTATATATATTTATGTTATTATTATCATTAAATTATGTATTTATATTCACTATTCATTTAATTAAAATAAGAAAAAAAGAAAAAGAAAAATTCAAAAACCCACATAAAAAGATTCAAAGACAAGTATGTAGATAATACCATTGATTAGCAATATTCATAGGCTACCTAGCTTGCTCTCTGTGGTTCGACCTCTACATGCTTACATTCTATACATTTATTTATGTAGAGTTATAAATAAATAGTGACTCGTAGATTTTGGGATTTAATTGATTCATTTATTAATTGTGGGTACTTGTTGATTGAATCAGCCTTTTGTGAGCGGTCGCCTCAGCGACATGTTATCATCGCTTTTCTTGTGTGAGGATTATTTTAGACCCTCGTTAAAGTCTTGTTCATCAAATGGCACCATTGTCGGGGAGCAACATAGTGTAGCAATTTTTGTACTCATTTTTTTCTTTTATTTATTAATTAATTTATTCATTTCCTTGTATATATTTAATCGATTCATTTATTTTCTATCTCTTGCTTGTATAGTACCTCATTTAATATTAAATACATTATTTGATTCATTGTGCTAAGGCATCTCTTTTATTGTGTTTGTTGCGAGGGCCCTCTACGTGAGGACAACCTCATAGGAGGGCGATGCAACCAGGCAAGGTGAAGACTGGTCCTTCACCTGTGTGACCAGTTGGAGAGGCAGCATGCATAGCAAGGAGAACAATTAGTCTAGGTTTTTATTTTATTTTGGTGAGAGAGAGATTCATTCATTATTAATTTGTAATAATTATAGACTTGGACACTACTCTTCTCTATAAGGTTCAGTGCCCGAGTTATTGTTAACCTGGGGGACTCGTCGTGGTTTTCTCGCATTTGCACTGCCTTGTTTTCTTTTGTTTCTCGATGTTTTGAGTTTTCCACCTTTCTTTTTATTTATTTTGTGTGTGTGGAGCCCTTAGACTTTAGGTTGCTTGGATCGGTAGGTCTACCCTAATAGGAATTATGTGCCTATAGTTTATTACGTTTGGATCTAGTCAAATTAATAAATGTTAGTCATTTGGACTTAAACACGCGCGATGAGAGAGGCATCATACAACACTAGCAGGCATCGAGATGTTTCCAAGATTAGACCCTAGAATTATTTCTGAATAATTAACATATGCTTCTTCGCGCATAATATTAGCTGCTATTTAGGGTGATTTTGTCGATCGCACATCATCATGTAGATTGGTTTAAAAATTCTGTTTTGTATTCAACATGGAGAGAGAGAGCTGGGAAGCATTTTAAGTCCTCTAACGTTGCATGCATCATTAGATTCAATGGTGAGATTTCCATCATTGAATCGATGCATGACTTTTTCGCTATCTCCCTATGATTTTGAGCACCTAAGACTTAAATGAGAATATACAAAATTGTGAGGTGCTTGTATGCAAAATATTTAAAAAAATGAAAACCCAAGAATCTAAAATAAGGGAACTGCTAAATAAACTTTGACCTTAATCAAAATCTGTAATGGACTTCATTGCCCTGGTTCATAAAGCCCTCACTGTTTTCAGGTATATAGGAGGGGATCAAAAGCCCTCCCATGAGTGAGACATGACCCGCTAAGGATTAGAGTCAAAAATCCAGTCTATAACTGCCTTGCGTATTGCTTGGATTCTAAAGTATTGGAACTTCTATCGTACGTGACCAAGTGGGGTCCTTTCAGCGATGGCATTCTCGCCTTGTGTGGAACATCAACTTGGTATGAAGTACTAAGCTTAGGCCACACCCTCACGGGTGTGTCTGACTCATCAGCTACGTCTGAGCAGGTCCTTGCACGCTCACGAGTGATTCTGTTGCGAGCGAGGTTTGAAGTAGTGGTTTCGCCTATCGGCTTCCTACCTCTTATTCTTTGGCTGAGTAGGTATCCAGGAAGGGTTACAAGTACCTCAAAAAGTGCAGACTACATGTTACAAAGGAGGAGGACAAGTACGAATACTCTTTTGGCAGTTCTCTCGCTCCTATAAGGATAGAGTTCTAAGGACTTGGCATAAGATATGCTTGAAATAACAACTCTAAAAATGAAAAGATAAAGTAGCCGATCCATTATGGCTTCACATTGCATTGAGTTGGTGAACCCAATTTTGTATTTTGTTTGTTCGAATCTAGATTAAGGTCCAAAGATCAAGTCTCGTGCACCTGCGCATATTTCATCATATGTGTCTTCTCTTTGACCCCCTGATCTTTTCAAGCCTTTCCACTATTTTACACTCCTTTTTATTCCTCGTTGACCACCATATCCTTCTTCCTGCATCGATCTTCTTTTACTTCACGATGATGATTCATGGATGGTTTAGTCGGGACATCGTCGATCCCTACATCGATTCCATGAACTCGTCATCACTAATAATTCGAGGCGATTCTTGAGAATCCGGTTCGGACCTTGTGAACCGATCTCCAGACTCCTCGTTTTCTTTCCACTTTCCTAAATAAACCAGGACTACTCCTGTTCCACTATCGTCTATTGTGAATGGAGATCGATTTCAGTCTACATCTTTTCTCCATTCATGACCAGCTAGGATTGTCCCTAATCTCCTATTCATCACGACAATTGGTGTTCAATTTTAAGTGGCTTGATTGGGATTCTCTTACATTGCAGATAGAAGCCAGCCCTAGTCCTGGATCCCAACACCGAGTTCATATCCTCAATTTCAGATCCAGAAATGGCTCTTCAAGGAAAGGGCAAGGGGCAACAGCAACCCCAATCAGAGAAAGGTTCCCTGCCAGACAAAAGTCAAGTGAATGCTCAGTTACTGGCTTCCATACGAGCCATCCAGCAACAACTGATGGAACAAGCCCTCATGTAGATTGCTTTACAAGATATACTAAATGACATGAGGAATAGACTAACAGGAGGAGGAGGTGGTGGAGAAGGACCCCGTGATGATCCAGATCAGGAAGAAGATGGGGCAAGGAATGAGAACCCCAAACCAACACTGAAAGAAACATATAATGTGGGGGATAGTCAGATGACCGAATGGATTCACATCCCTCCAGATCATGCTCACTTCGAGTTAAAGCACCAGTTCCTTGTGCTCCTACCCTCATTTCACAAGAATATCAATGAGGAGCTGTACATTCACCTGCAACAGTTCTCTCGCATCAACATAACCACCCACTACACTAACATTCTATTAGGTGTAGTCAAGATGAATGTGTCCCCTTCAGCTTGCAAGAAAAGGCCCTGTACTGGGTCAACCACTCGAGAAAGGTCGTTACGACCAGGGAGGAATTGAAATTTACATTCCTTCATAAGTTCTACCCTCTCGGTCGGCTCAACCAGATGCTATCCAGGATTAGAAACTTTTCTCAGATATCCCACGAGTCTATAAATGAGTCCTAGGAACGATTCATAGATCTGTAGGAAAAGTACTTCCACCATGACATATCGAGGACTAGCTTGGTCCAAAACTTCTTAGAGGGCCTAAATGTAGAGAGCGAAAGATTAGTTTGATGAGTCCTGTGGGGGATTTCATTTTAACAAAGATGAAGACGTGGTATGGTAGATTTTTGAAGAAATGGCCGAGGGAGAGGCCACTCTGTCGTCATCACATGCTTCTCAGAGACAACATCAAGTTCTCCACAAGCCATTTCACGTGGCAGCATCCCGTGAGGCAGAGAAAGATGAGAGCTCCAACCTCGGTATCATTGGGGACCATCTTTCTAAGGTTGACATTATCAAGAAGGGGTCACAAGATCTTGCAAAGCTCGTTGTGATCAAACAAACCAAATCACCAAGTAGTAGGAGCTGCTGGTGAGCACCATCACTTCATGTCAATCGGCGACACCATCGTCAGAGACTTCTGCCGAGAAGAAGGATGAACCATCATCGCCACATTAGCCTCAGCTGAGTCAACAACAACCGGCGATCCAGCACGTGTACTATGTGAAGTCACCTGAGAAGACCCCACCGTAGCACCTGATGGTGGTCTACCAGCCAGACTACCTGCCATCTTCAGATCCAGCATTCCCACCACCACCCTTTATACGAGAAGGCAATGGTGCCTAGAGTAATGATGCGCAACTGGCCCATCCTGCTGGACAACCCCAGAGCCAGCCACCAACCAATTGGCCTTACCACCAACCTTTGGGTGGTCGCTTTGCACAGTCCTCCCAACCTCAACCTCAGTATCAACGTCATCAGTCTCTACAATATCACAATTGGAGACAGTCACAATAGTACCCTCACTCGCAGTATCGTCTGCACCTGTAGTATCACTAGTACGTGGTTGTACCTCAACAATAATACCTTCCTCCTCTATACCATAGTATTAGCTTCCTCCACCTTTATTGCATTACCTGCACTCTCAGCCTCAACCTTCGCACCAGCAGTCACAACATGGTCAACACGTTGAATCTCCTGAGGTAGCTCCTGTGAACCCAACCTTGATTACTTGGCCCAACTCATAAAGGGTTTAGTAGAGATGGAAAAGAAGATAGACGACCTAATGACCACAAAAACTCCTATCCCAGCCTAGGTCGAAGCTAATCCCAATAATTTCAAGCGGAATGAGCAGATAGAATGTGATGACACGTCTATGCCTGTAGAGTCAAATGCTTGTAATTTTACCTTGTCTAATGTTGTTACTCTCAGGAGTGGTAGGTCCCTGCCTCCGTCTGCCATAATCAATGGGAGGAATAAAGCTTCGATAGTTGAATCGTCATCTTCTGCATCAATTGTGCCACCTTTAGGTTCGGGTGAGGAAGAAGAAGAAGGATGAGCCATGACAGTTGTCATCCATCACCAACTCTATAAAAAAAGAACAAAAAGTCAGAAAAATCAAAAGACCAAAATAACATCACGGTCGAAGTGAAGCCACAAAAGCCATTGAGAAGCCATCACCAACAACCAATCTAGAGCCAGCCAACGGAACGGAGACCACACTTTTTGCACGTCCACTAGCAACAACACCATCATCTAGAATATACACCTTGTTGTAGTTTGTATGTACAAAATATTGTGGACAAGGATTTTGTTGTAAATAAGAACATTGCTTTTGATTTCAGATCTGTAAATATTCATTTTCCTGATGCAACACAAAATATACAAAATTACAAACAGAAAAAATGCATTGTATGATCGAAGAGTTGTGGATACTATTAAGAATTTAACTGTTGAGTTACCATTAATGCAAGCCATGGAATATATGCCCGCTATGAAGAAGGGCTTGAAGGTAGTGTGTAAAAACAAGCATCGCACTACTGCAAGTTGAGAAGCATGTCCTTACATTGGCCACAATTGCAGCCATCATCAATCTCCCTCAAAAGAAGCAAGACAAAGGAGCACCTTTGATAAGATGTGAGATTTTTGGCCAAGTCTTCGAGCGAACCCTACTTGATAGCGGCTCTTCCATCAACCTACTTCCCTGATCATTATTGCAAGAATTCGGCTGGGTCCATTGAAGCAGACATGCATGGTCCTTCAGTTCACTGATCGATCCATCAAACGACCCAGAGGTCTGCTGTAAGACATTATCGTAAAGGTACATGATATGTAGTTTTTGGTTGATTTTGTAGTCCTTGATATGGACTCTCCTACACCATTACTTCAGACCCTAATTATCCTTGGACGACATCCTTGCGCACTGTAGAGGTTGTGGTTGACTATGGGTCTGGGAAGATCACGTTCAGCTTGAGCAATTACAGAGTTACTATAGACATGGTCAGCGAGCCAAAATTCATATCTGATGAAAGTCATGCAACACCGTTTGAAATAGACTGTGACTTTATTGCAGAAATCAGAGATACTCTCTTTGATTGACACATGGACCCTGGAAATCCTCTCTCTTGAGGAGGAGCAGGAAAGTGCAATCAACTTAAGCTCCGGTAGCACTTGGGAGACAAAATCGAATTTTCTGATGCATCTCTTTGAGTTAGAAGATTCATGCCAGTCCGAACATGATGAATTCATTGCAGATCTGTTCGGCACCCTACCAGTTGAACAAGAAGCCACTGAGGTGAGCAATACCTCTTAAGTCATGGCAGACCATTCACCTACTAGCACAGTTTCTGAAGTGATCGAGAAGTAGGCCAGATCAAAACCTGAACTAAAGCCACTTACGGTAGGCCTTAATTATGCCTTCCATGCAGGTGCAGAGAAGATGTACTCGGTCTTCATCAGTAGCAGGATGACCCTGGATCAAGAATATCGACTCCTCGAATATCTAGAGAAAAACCACAAGGTATTTGGTTGGCACATCTTAGATCTCCGCGAAAAATCCTACCATGTGTTCAAATCATATCTATTTGGAAGAAGATGCCAAGCCATCTCGAGAGATTCAAAGCAGACTGAACCCATATTTACAGGACGTCGTCATGAAAGAAATCATGAAATGGTGTGACACAAGTTTCATTTATCCCATCTCTGATTCAAAATGGGTGAGCCCTCTACATGTAGTTCCACATGAATCCAGGCTCACAGTCATTACAAATGACAGAGGAGAGGAGATTTCCACTCAGGTACCAACATCTTAGTGTGTATGTGTCGACTACTGCCGCCTCTGTGTAGAAACAAAGGACCACTTCCTTTTTCCATTCATCGATCAAGTTATGGAGAGATTAGCAGGCAAGGAGTTCTTCTGCTTTCTGGATGGGTACTTCGGGTACAATCAAGTGGCAATCGCCCCAATGGACCAAGAAGAAACTACCTTTTCTTTCCCGTTCAGCACCTACGTGTCAGGAGGATTCCCTTTGGTCTGTGTAATGCCGTTGCTACATTCCAAAGATGTGTGTTGGCAATCTTCGCCGAGATGGTTGGCAGTTTTCTTGAGGTGTTTATGGACGACTTCTCAGTCTATGGTGATAGTTTGGTGCCTATCTTGAGCACCTGGACAGAGTACTTCAAAAATGCTATGAAGTCAATCTCATGCTATCTTGGGAAAAGAGCCACTTCATGGTCACATAAGGCATTATGCTGGGTCACGTCATTTCCAAACGTGGCATGGAAGTCAACTCAGCAGAGATGGATGTTATTAGTAGTCTTGAGCCGCCTCAGAATGTTAGGCATGTGAGGTCATTCTTGGGGCATGTGGGTTTCTAGAGGAGATTTATTAGAGATTTCAGTCGCATCGCCCAACATCTCACAGAGTTGATGTGCAAGGAGATCGAGTTTAATGTTGATCAACAGGTTCTCCTTTCATTTAATTAGTGGGAGGAGCTAATTACTCAAGCTCCAGTCCTACAACCGCCAGATTGGTCTCTTCCTTTTGAGATCATGATGGATGCGTCAAACTTTGCAATTGGGGTCATTCTAAGACAAAGAAAAGACAAGGCGCCCTATTCCATTCACTATGCCAACAAGACACCAGATGAAGCTCAGACAAATTACACTATCACGGTGAAAGAATTGCTGGCTATGGTATTCACCCTTGACAAGTTCATATCCTATCTACTTGGATCAAAAGTCACCATCTGCACGGACTACTCTACTATCTGATACGTACAACAGAAGAAGGATACTAAGCCTAAACTAATCAGATGGATCGTTCTCCTCCAGGAATTCGACTTGGAAATAAAAGACAAATTTCACCCTCTTAATAATGAGGAATTAACCACTTTCATTGCAGTCGGGTAAAATTTGGTCAATCAAAAACAACTTTAAAAATAATGTAACAATTAATGGCAAAAGCGGTTGTATTTATATTTTACTTGGGCAAGCCCAAGGTCGAACTCAGGGACACAAGCCTCTTTAACACTATTTAGACTCTTATTACTTGAACTAAGTAATGAATTAAAAGTTCGTAGGTCAATCAATGCATTTGAAGACACAACACGATGTAAAAAGAAACATGAGAAAAACATTCTTTTTTATTTGATGTTTCCATATGCATGGAAATGCAAAATGAGAATAATGCAACTATGCTCGAATTGTATAAAATATTGAGCGATTTAAACATTAGTCAATTTCAGGATCAAGTCGTGCAACAAGCTTATTGATTAATTCAGACAAGGCATGGAAAATACTACATAAGGGATACATGATTAATAAAATAATGAATCAAAGTACACAATGTCAAAACAATGATCTAATCATGCCTTTAGAAAGAGAATCAAACAAGCTTCAAAACACCACTGAAATCAACTCGATCGGATATCGCATGCTCAAGTTATTAATAAAGGAAACCAGGGGCATAAATGTAAGAAAACATGAAGATAACTAGCAAACAGGTCCTTGGGAGGGACTAAAATGTAAAATAAAAATAAGTGTGAGGCCTTCCCTGTAAATTACCCAGATGTGCAGGGGTATATTTGTAATTATTTAAACCCGCAGGGGGTCCGATGCAAATTACCCCAGGTACGCGTAAAAAGCACGTGATCTGAAGACCTGATTGCAAATTAAAGAAGCTCGGAGGACCACCGTGTAAATTTCCCGCCCGTATGTGACAGGGCACGTGCAGCGAGGCTCGGTAGACGATGTCGGCTTAGATTGAGGTTCGGATATCGTTCTTAGCTCGGTGGAGGCTCGAGGTAGCTGAAGAGCCTCCAGTTAACCTACCTAATTCAACCGAATTAAAGATTAAATTTTAATGATGTTGGTTGCAGTCGGATAACTTCGGACTGTTCAAAACCACTCAGATTAATATTCAATTAAAAATAAGCGGCAGATTTTTTACTTGGGTAAGCCCAAGGTCGAACTCAGGGAGGCAGCTTTCTCCTTAGGTGAATTTGAAGTCAATTTCAATTTTAACTTCTCAGGAAAATATTTTTGGTCTTTTTTATGCAATTAAAGAAAATACAATGCAATTCAAGCCAAATTTTAAGGTTAAATTTGAAAGATGGTCAAATTAAGTACAGAAAAAATGAAACTTGGTCGGAATATGAAATGCGATGAAACTAAGCTAATGCATTTTTTTTTGAAATTTTTAAACTCTAAGTGTATTAATTATGAATTCAATATGAATGTAGGGTAGTTTTTGTAAAGTTAATTTTTAATAAATACCAAAGTACATTATTTTCAGACACAAAAAATATCCTAGATATTTCTATAAGAAAGGAATCCAAGAAAATTATCAGACCTAAAAATTGATGTATATTGGACCTATTAAAAATCAATTAAGCAAACGACTAATTAATTTATTCAGGCCTCGTGATGCGTGCAAATGGTTTGATTTTTATGCACAGTGTAGAACAACTTAAATTAAACCTATTATGATTTTATGATGATTTTTGGAGCAACAAATAATTTAATACTCAATAAAAGGTATACAGTGGAAAAACTATGTAATTTTTCATAAAGAATAATAATATTAAATTCTTTAATGCTCACAAAAATATAACAAGTGTCCACAATGATAAAGCACAAGTTTATCTACAACATGGAGATTTTAGAATTTAAAAATGAGGCTAAATGAATGCCTAAATGGACGTGCAAACATAGGGACCAAAATGCAAACAAAAATTAAAAATTATTAATTCTGAAACATGCGTATATGGACTAAAATGCAATTACCTAGAATGTTGAGGTTATGCATGCAAAATGTCCACAGGAACACGTGCGCCTCACATGATGCACCTGGCAGGGACTGGAATGCAATATTGAATTACTTGCAGGGGCCTCTGTGAAAAATACCCAGCCTGTACGTCAGCGACAGGTGAGGTGCTAGGCTCGGGAGGCATCGGAGGCTCGGGCGATGGCTCGGGTGCTCTAGAGGCTCGAACGCAGCTTCGGAGTTGGCTCAGGTACTCTGAGCATAGGGTCGGGGAAGAGGCTCGGAGGGAGCTATGTGGTAGCAGATGGGTCATTCGATCGATGAAGATCAAAGGACTGCTGGAGCTGGATATGTGGTGCAACTTGGATCGTTCGATCAAGATTGATCCAACGGTGGTGGTAGCTGACTACGTGGTGTGATGATGGCCGTCAGATCGAGATTGATCTGACGGTATCTGGAGCGGGGCTGGTGATGGCGACGTAGCAGCCTCAAGATTGTCCGATCTAGAGGATCAGATGGTAGCTATGCGTCATTCTCCTCCAGGCCGCCGCCTCCTACGGCGGACGTGGATGTGCTCCGACGATGCCTCCGCAGCTTTGTCGCCTTGGATCTCGCTCGATATTGATCTCCAGGGGTTCCTGAGCAGATGGGAACGGTCGTGGGAGCGTCAGGAGAGGCCAGAGATCCTGGATGAAGCTGGGGCGGTCTGTAGGCCGGAGACGATGAAGCTCGAAGGAGCCCCGGCAACGAGTCCGCTCAGTGAAGAAGATGGACCTGCAGGGTTAGTGTATGCCAGAAAATGGTGCGCTTGTGTTCGTGGAGTGTTGTGATGATGCGTGAGGCATGTGACGTGAAGGTGAGACCGGGCTGGCATGCTTCTCCGTCGGGAAGGCGTAGCTGTGGTCGAAGGGGGACTCGATGCTTCATAGGGACGAATGAATGGGTGCACGAAGAACAGAGCTCCAAGGCGGAGCTTAGGCGATGCCTGGTGGAGAGTGAATCGAGCTAGGAAGGCGAAAAAATCGGGAGAGAAATCGAATGAAAAGAGGAAGGAGATCAGAGGAGAAATGGACGAGTCTACCTGGGATTGGAAGCTCGGAGGAAGCTTCCGGTCATCGCTCGAGGGTCGGTAGAGGCCCGAGCCCTAGCAGCTCGTCGGAGAACCTGCAGCACAGTGATGCTACGTCATGGATTTCGTCGTAGAAGAAAACACCGTCGTCGTTCACTCTCGTGCCAAATTGCTATCACCAATGGGAAGGAGGGTGCTCTGGGGATCTCTTTGCAAGGGCGGATGGCCGTGAAAGTGGTCGGAGGTGCGGTATTTATTGGAAGAAGGTGGAGGTTCAGGCGATGGAGGGCGTGGTGTGCCTGGGGTTTGTGGAGCGAGGGAGAAGGGATCATGGTGGTCGTGGGTGCTGGCGAGGATGAGGGTTGATGGGGCTACGTTGCGGGGCGATCAATGGGTGGAGAAGGTGCTGGAATGGCCTCAAAAATAGAATGGGGGAGGAGACGATGCGAGGTGGTGACTATGTGGCCGAGGCTTTCTCAGATGTGGAAGACAATGCCTCGACCGTTGGATCTAGTGATCCAACGGCCAGGAGATCGGCACGAGGGAGCGGGTAGGATTAGATCTGGACGTGGCTTTTCCTAAGAGTGGGAAAATGGGTGAATTTGGAAAAGCTCAAAACATGCAAGTTGTAGATCTTGATGAGATCTACAAGTTTCATGTTGACCAAAAATGGTAAAGAGGTCGAATAAAGTGATAAAATACAAGGGTACAAATATACATACATATAGTATACAATGGGGGCCCAAAATCCAAGTTTTGCTTACGAGCTTTGATTTAAATGAAATTAGTCTCATTTTGAAGGTCTCTGAATGTGCATTATTTTAAAGTGAGTAGACCTATATCAGAGGCTGTATGAGAGAGATATGTGCATTCTATGGTCCAAGGTCTCCAACATGATTTTGGGTTTTATTGGTCAATTATACAAGTTAGCAATTTTTTGGTATTTTTCTTGTATTATTGTTAGTAATATATACAATATAGAGTGAATTCATGAGATTTAGAGTTAGTGTAAAATATATACGGATGAGTGATTTTACCAGTGTCTTTGGCTTCTTATTTAATGCGGATGCAAATGCTAAAATGCTGATGTTATCAGTGCATGCATGAATCTAATTATGCAATATAGGTGGAAATATGCCTCTAATTACTTGGGAACAAGGCTCTATTTTCAACTTTTAGAGTGATGAATCACAGATTCATCAGTAGCTTTGGCTTGGCTCGGGTGACAAGAGCCTAGAGGTGTGGTGCTGAGGCTCGGAGGTGACATGTGGAAGACCAAGGACTGCCCAATCATCGAGATCGGGTGGTGGCTATACGCATTCGGGGAAGAGGCGTGGTTATCTGAGGACCGTCCGATCTTGCGAATCGGACGGTATCTGACAGCTCTGGTGATCTCCCTCCTCCGTGAGATGGGCAGTGGAAACAGATCTCCGGCAACACCACCTGGGCTCCGCCACCTCCTCTCGAGCATTATGAAGGTCTCTGGTAACTCATGGGTAGCTAGATGTCAGCGTGGTAGTACTACGGTGTTGCTGGGCATCCTGGAGGAGATCGGTGATGCTTGTGTGTCGGACATGGGGCTTGAGAAGTCTCCACCAGTGATGCTCCGATCATTGCTAATTTTAGCTCCTGTAAGATTAGTCCAAATAGCCAAAGCACAAGTGCGAGATGCGCGATGTACTGTGAATGAGATGGGATCTCAGGAAGGAGGAGAGAAGGGAGACTAGAGCTCCTCTTCAACGAGGCAGACAAGAGATGAGTCGACGATGATCAAGTTTTGAAGAAAGGGAAGATGGCTATCTGGGTGATGCACGTGAAGGATTGTTGTATGGGGAAGCTCAGAGGATGTTTAATGGAGGGTAACCGTGTGAATTCGAGCCTAATTAATTAAGAGAAGTTAAATGAAAAATGCAAAGAAGATAGGAGGGACTTACCTTGGTAATGGAGGATGAGGAGCTTGGGCTCGAGCATCTGGGAAACGCTCTAGTCATCGATGGACCACCGCAACTACTGGTGGCAGCTAGGCGGAGACGGAGCTCCGTGGTCCTGGCCTACCATGGCTAGCGGTCATCACTGGGGGATGCTGCCATCTTCGTGCCTCGATCGGCCCTCCCCCTATCACGCGGAGGAGGAGAAGGGCTGGGCGGAGCCCCAAGTAAAAGCGGACGCCGTTGGAGTGCGGTGGAGGGGGAGTATTTGAAGGTGGAGCCTGGGTGTTATGATGGTGGACATCGTGGGTTGAACGGGGAATATGGAGTGAGAGCGAGATGAACGTGGTGATCTAAGTGGCTCGCAAGGATCGTGGAAGAGTGGCGTTGACCATGGAGTGGTTAGCGAGTAGGGAAGATGGTTGATATGATGGGAGGAATGGAAATGGGGAGAAGGGTTAGAGAGGTGGAGTTCATGGGTGAGGGGAGTTCGGAGGTAGACAACGGCTTCTTGGCCATTGGATCTCGTGATCCAACGACTGAGAAGTGGGCGCGCATGAACGGTTTGGATTTGATCGAGGGTGGCATGATCGGGGAGCGTAGGATGCACCACGTGTTGAGCTAAGAGGAAGGCGGGAGCGGGCGGAGGAGATAAGAGATGGGAGTGTATCGGACGGTTGCAAATGAGTGTGAAAAGAAGTGGTGTGGATTAGATCTGTGGATGTGAGATGGAGGGCTAAGATGGAGCCACGTGTCTTGAAGATAGGAGGGCACTGGTGAATGGATGAGATTGATTCTGGAAATTAATCGAATGGTTGGTATCGAAGGCGGGAGGTGACGTTTGAGATGGAAGCGTCCGGAGAAGATCGTGCGGGTGGAGAGAAGACACGTGGCAAGAGGAGGTGTAGGCGGGAACTGATGGTTGTGATACGATTGAGGCTTTGATCAGAGGGTTGAAATCAAAGCGGGAATGGATGGCTTGGAGATGAATGGAGCGATCGAACAACATGAAGTGGAGGCCGGTGGTGCAGGAAAGAGCGGGCCACATGGCACGAACAGACAGCGCCACATGGCCCAATTAGGTTATTCAGAAGAAGAATGTGAAATATGAAGGAAAGGGAGACCGAATTTGGAAAAACTTAAAATATAAAAGTTTTAGATCTTGATGAGATCTATAAGTTTCTTATTGACCGAAAACGGAAAAGAGATCAAACATAGGGAGAAATATTTTTGTGAGCATTTTTAAGGTATAAAAACACTACGAATTTTTGTTTTGTTATTTTTTTTGTATTTTTAATTTATTCCATGACTCTGATATAAACAAGGATTTATCTGGTTTTTATTGATACTTAGTTCAAGGTAGGGAGTCAATATCTGCGAATTAATAGCATGAAACTGGGTTTCATCAACCTCCTATACTTAAACTATGCACGTCCCTGAGCATCTCAAAAATGAATGAGCTAGATTAACCCCCTTGTGCATGTGCGTATAGGATCTGATCCGTTCAAGTCCTCTCAATTATAGAGATCTAAAGTCTCAGAGTTCAAACCAGCCTTAATCAAGAGGTATCCAGTTCCTCTAATTATTCCAGACTCTCTCTTGTATACATATAAACTAAGGATATACGTGTTGACTGCAATCACAAGAGTGGAGTCAGAATTTCACCCAAAATCCTGGTCCAATATCCTAAGGACCCAATCCTCAACATTAGGGAATAAATCAAATCTCGCGCCCAATCCACCGTCTCTTTAGTTGTCAGACTTAGAAGTGTAGGTGGCAGGCCAGTTGATGGAGGTTTTAGGATTGTGTCATTTCCTCTCTCTCCCTTTCATTGGAACAAGGATTCTCTCTAGTGCCTTATTACTCAACCCATATTTTTGGTGTTGATCAGTGCGTCTGTCAAAAGAAGTTGGAGCTATCTTAAGTACCTATCATACCTTCTACACCCAGACTTGTAGCATTTACGATGTAGAGCCCTTTTTTGGTGCAAGCCCGACTCCTGGTCCTAATAGAGGTGGACCAAGTGGACACTTTGAAATGGTTGGGAGTGCTCGCCTTTTGGTGGAAGCTCTGTTGATATTTGACTTTATGGAATGAGAGCTTTTATTTCAACAATGATATTTCTTTGATTTTATTTTTGTTGGCTAGCTCCACTGCTTTTACCAAGAGTTGGCGTGCACTGATCAACAATTTTTTATTTATTTCACACCCTAGCACTTAGGTAAATATCAATAGATTAGTACAAGAACCAAGTTCTCATACTGGCTAAAATGCTGACACTCAGGTTTCATGAAGCCTTCAATGATTCTATCCCATCCTCGAGCATCATTACATCAAATACATACTCAAATCCCTCATCCCAGTTCCTTAAGTCGATTGCATGGCTTTTCTCTTTGCTAAGGCTTTTAGTTTAAACCAAATCCACATGTATGTAAGTCGATGAAAAGTCACACCTAACAAGCTTCTATTAGTAGGAATAATATCTTTTAATTTGGCTAAGTGAAGCGATGTTTACGTGTGTCTTGAATTATGTTGTGTCCTACCTACGATCAAACACGTAAAATAAAAAATGTGCAAGAAGCTCGAAGAGTCACGTGCCTGGTCCTAGGTCGACACTCAAGTGGAGCGATCCCCGTACAACCATGGAAAACTTCGTTCATTTACATGTATGAATCTTCGAACGAAGACCGCTGTAAAGATGATTATTATAAATAAAAAATAAAAATGCAAGAAATATTTTTTTCTTCGATTTTTCTTCAAAATTGCTTTTGTGGCTCCTCGCAGCGGGGAACACCAGCTCCTCACCTTATTAAACACCAAGGCCCTGCCATAAAAACAAACGCTAGATATCAATCGAAAAAACTTTTAATGATGCAAAACAACATGAACAAATTGACCTATGAATTAAAACAAATACTTAATTAAATAAATAAAACTCCAAACAAAATAAAAGATGAGTCGTGTCCTTGACAATGGCGCCATTTAACAAGTCCAAATTTCACCCTCTTAATAATGCGGAACTAACCACTTTCGTTACAGTCGGGTAAAATTGGGTTAATCAAAAACCGCTTTAAAAATTATGTAACAATTAAAGGCAAAAGCGGTCGGATTTATATTTTACTTCAGCAAGCCCAAGGTCAAACTTAGGGACACGAGCCTCTTTAACACTATTTTGACTTTTTATTACTTGAACTAAGCGATAAATTAAAAGTTTGTAGGTCAATCAATGCAGATGAAGACACGATATGATGCGAAAAGAAACATGACAAAAACATTCTTTTTTTTATTTTTTTATATGCATGGAATGCAAAATGAGAATAATGCAACTATGCCCAGATTGTATAAAATATTGAGCGATTTAAACATTAGTCAATTTTGGGCTCAAGTCGTGCAACAAGCTTATTGATTAATTCAGGCAAGGCATAGAAAATACTACATAAGGGACACATGGTTAATAAAATAATGCATCAAAGTATACAGTGTCAAAACAGAGATCTAATCATGCCTTTAGAAAGAGAGTCAAACAAGCTTCGAAATGCCACTGAAATCAACTCGATCGGAGCTCGCATGCTCAAGTTATTAACAAAGGAAAGCAGGGGAATAAACACAAGAAAACATGAAGATAACTAGCAAACAAGTCCCTGGCACTGACTAAAATGTAAAATAAAAAGAAGTGTGAGGCATTCCCTCTAAATTACCCACACGTACGGGGGTAAATTTGTAATTATTTAAACTTGCAGGGGGTCAGATGCAAATTACCCCAAGCACGCGTGGGAGGCACGTAATATGAGGAACTGATTGCAAATTGAAGAAGCTCGGAGGACCTCCTTGTAAATTTCCCACCCGCACCTGATAGGGCTCGTGCAGCGAGGCTTAGTAGATGATGCCGACTCGGACTTAGGTTCGGATATTATTCCTAGCTCGGTGGAGGCTCGGGGTATCTTCGACATGGCTCAGGTGATCTGAGCCTAGAGGTGTGGTGCTGAGGCTCGGAGGTGACACGTGGAAGATCAAGGACCGCCCGATCATCGAGATCGAGCGATGGCTATATGCAGTCGGGGAAGAGGTATGGTTATCTGAGGACCGTCCGATCTTGCGAATCAGACGGTATGTGGCAGCTCTGGCGATCTCCCTCCACCACGAGACGGGCGGCGGAAACAGATCTCCAGCGACACCACCTGGGCTCCGCCACCACCTCTCGAGCACTGTGAAGGTCTCCAGTAACTCATGGGTAGCTAGATGTCAACGTGTTAGTACGATGGAGCAGTTGGGCATCCTGGAGGAGATCGGTGATGCCTGTATGTCGGACATGGGGCTTGAGAAGTCTCCTCCGATAATGCTCTGGCCATTGCAAATTTTGGCTCCTCTAAGATTAGTCCAAATAGTCGAAGCACAAGTGCGAGATGCGCGATGTACTGTGAATGAGATGGGATCTCAGGAAGGTGGCGAGAAGGGAGATTGGAGCTCCTCTCCGGTGAGGCGAAGAAGAGATGAGTTGGCAATGATCAGGTCTTGAAGAAAGGGAAGATGGCTGTCGGGGTGATGAGAGTGAAGGATTGATGTATGGGGAAGCTCGGAGGATGTTTAATGAAGGGTGAACGTGTGAATTCGAGCCTAATTAATTAAGAGAATTTAAAGGAAAAATGCAAATAAGATCAGAGGGACTTACCTGGATAATGGCGGACGAGGAGCTTAGGCTCGAGCGTCTAGGAGACGCTCTGGTCATCGCTGGACCACCACAGCTACTGGTGGCAACTAGGCAGAGGCGGAGCTCCGCGGTCCTGGCCTACCATGGCCAGGGGTCATCACCAGGGGTTGCCGCCGTCTTTGTTCCTCAATCGACCCTCCCCCTGTCACGAGGATGAGGAGAAGGGATGGGCGGAGCCCCGCATAAATGTGGACACCGATGAAGTGCGGTGGAGGGGGAGTATTTGAAGGTGGATCTTGGGTGTTATGATGGTGGACGTCGTCGGTTGAATGGGGAATATGGAGCGAGAGCGAGATGAACGTGGTGATCTAAGTGGCTTACGAGGATCGTGGAAGAGTGGGATGGACAATGAAGCGGTTAGCGAGCGGGGAAGATGGCTGATATGGTGGGAGAAATGGAAAGGGGGCTATTAAAGAGGATTTTTCATGGGTCTAAATACGTCTCACACAAGGCGGAGACGCAGTCTCTGTAGCGACCCACAAGAAACCCGATCTTTAGACAACAATTAACCCACAAAAGAGATCAAACAATGAAAAGCGGTGCGGAGTTAAAACTTATTATAACTCTACAAAAGATGTCTATAGTGCAAGTAGTGTAGAGTGTCGAACACAGGAAGCAAACATGTATATCTGGGCAAATGAATGCTCAAAAGTGAGTGTGATCAATTTGTCTATATGTGCTATCTTTTGTGGGTTTTTAATTTTAATATTCTTTATTTTATTCTTTAATTTTATTTATTTTTTTATTTTGATTTTTACTTTTCTGATTTTGTATTTTCTTTTTATATTTTATATTTTATATTTTCTTTTTTAATTTAAAATATAAAATAAAGTATATATATATAATAAAGAAAAGAGAGATATAATGTATATAAAAATAGGTAAAAATATGAAAATTCAGGAAATAAAATATTTTTTGGCTTTTTTATAATTTCTTAATGTTTTTGTGCTTTTTCTATATTTTTGCTAATTTTTTGTTATTTTTAAAGTCCAAATACGCAAAACAGGGAATAAAATATATAATTGGAATTAAATTGGAGATAAAAAGTATCAAACAGTAACCAAAATTCTCCAAATTAGTTTTAAATTAAAGATAATAAAATAAAGAAAATTAGGAAATAGAAACTATATTTTTGTGATTTTTTATGGATTTTATATAGTTTTTAGAGATTTTTAGTGTTTTTCTATTTTTTTATTTTTCTTTTATATTTTTTAGTCTTTTTTAATCAAAAGGTAAAAGATACAAAAACACAAAAATATTTTTTGGGGGAATTTTTCAAGAAGTTTTTATAATGTTTATGTATTTTCTAATGCAAACAAGGATGAAAATGCAGTTTTTGATTTTTTATATATATTAAAATGCAACAAAAATGCAAAATAAAAATATGGCATTAAAAAAGAATGCAACATGAACCTAATTATATTTTTGGGGATTTATTTTGGATTTTATAGATGGATGAATTAAATATGAGAAAAAAAAAGAAATTACACTCTAGCATGGGGTATTTTTGTAAATATGCAAAAGTTTGAGGGCCACAATGCAATTTTCCCATAAAATTATAACTAAATAAAAATATTTCAGGACCAATCATAAATAATCAAAAAGCCAAGCGTGTGCCTGCAAAATTGCCAAAGTCACGTGCACCGGGCACATGACCTGATAGGAAAGTAATCGCAATTACCAAAAACCTGAGGGGTGATTCGTAAAATATTCAAAAATATTACAACTGAATATAAAAGTTTCAGGACTATTTAGAAATACAAAAATGCCCATTGTCCCTGGTGCAAAATGTCAGCCCTCACGTGCACCAGTCACGTGAGGTGACATGGCTAGGGACAAAAGTGCAAATATGGAAAGTTCGGGGGAGGGCAATTTGTAAATATTACAAAAATATATAAAAGTAGATGAAAGATTAGTGTACGAATTAATAAATACAAAATGGCTGGGGGAGAAATTGTAAAATACACAAGGCCTGGGAGATCGGATGGCTGATATGTATCACTTTGCTGCGTGTCCGTCTCAGGGGTCTCGATACCCCTTCGCAGATGGAGGGCCACGATTAGAAGGCCTCAGCAGATCTGATAGTGGCGAGCGGGGATGATTTTACAGATGCTGCTTCCCTGGAAGATCAAGGCTGATCGGACGGTGGGCAGGGGTCGACGACGAGCAGGGACGAACTCGCAACGAGGTGAGCCTTCCCCGTCCAGTTCTTCCTCCTCTGCCAGAATTTGGCACTGCAAAATGGCCAAATCTCCTCCGGGGGTTGTCCTCTAACGGATGGAAGCTCCAAAACACCTCGGCGGCGAACGAGGCTCACCAGCGGAGACGAGGACGCTTAGCAGCTCCAGGTTCCTTCGGTGAGGCTCAAAACGAGCTCCAGGCAATTCTTTGGCACCAGGACCTGCACGGGAATGGTTATGGGGTTGAGGGTAAAATGCCTCGACCCCGTAGCAGTGCGATATGGTGGAGAACAGTGAAAATGGAGCTCGCTGGAGCAAGCTCCGGTGAGCGGGTAGCGGGGTGAATCAAAGGGAGAAACACGAAAAGGAAGAGGGATGTTGGATCCTACGACTACGGTGAATAAAAATGCAAGAAAAAACAAAGAAAAATGCACCTCGAAGGCCAGTAGCACCTGAGATACGTACCTCACGGCCGTCGGCCGGAGATGGGGTGGAGCCACGCCAAAGACCTACCTTACGCCGCCTTGATCGGCTGGAGGTGGTGCTGTCACCACCACCGGTCCGGAGCGCAAGAAAAGAGAGGGAAAAAGGGGGTAAAAGGGTGTTCAATTGGTTAAGGGAAGCTCGGGTGGTTTTTGAAGAAGCGGACCGAAGGGACAAAAAGAACGAGGGCATGTGATCGATGCAGTGATCCAAAACTCAATGCAAACCTCGGGCGTGAATCACCATTTATCGAGGAAGAAATGTCATGAAGAGTGTATCGTGGAATGATCCAAGAACGTGCCTCGAAAAAATCACGAAAACGGCAAAAACCAAGGTGTTAGACGAGGGCAGGCGCGGGTCAGAGAGTTGACCCGCGGGTCAACTCTCCGACCCTCCTGGTTGGTCCACGTGGAAAAATATTTTGTAAAATCGTTTAAAAATAGCAAACGAAATTACTAATTTTTTATTATTAAATGAAAAACATTTATTACTTTGTGAAGTATTTTATTATGATTTTTATTTATTTTTAGAGGTTCAAAATTATAAGTTACCTTTTATGGCTATATAGGTATATTTATCTATAAATTTTAATCTTTTATTTTTATTTCGTTTTTTAAATTTTATTTATTTTATTTATTATTTTATATATTTACAACTTAAATTTATACACCTAAATATATTTTTATTTTTTTCTGATGTATTATGTACAATTAAATAAATAGAAGTATTAATTATATAGGTATACTTATTGGTATTATACCTATGTATTTTATACAAGTATTTTATTTTTGTGTTTTCTTCATGTTTTTATTCATGTTTTAATATACTTATATATATTATAAATAATATTTACAAAAATATAAAATTATAAAATTATAAAAATAATGAATAATGAATAAAATGAATATTTTATTTGGTATAAGTATCCAATAGGTGTCCAAAACTCAACTTTCAAATCGTAACTCCAAAAAATATGAAACCACCTTCATTAAATAGATTATTGAAAATTATATACAATTAAAGTGATTTTTATATATTTAGAGTTTTTATTTGAGAGATACAGGTTTGGGAAGTTGGGATTTTTGAATTTTATTCAGGTCATATCTTTTTATCTATACATTATTATTGTATGAAATCAATTTTGTATTTTTCTATATTTAATTTTGTACAACTTTGATGTATAAAGTTTCCTTATTTGAAGCATAAAGGTGGAATTAAAAATAGGTCCCAAAAATGAAGGAAAATGAATAAAATAAAAGAGATTTTTATTGGTTTTTGGCCCTTATCTCCCCCTCCTTTATTCCTTGTCAACCTAGTCATCGAGATGCCTAGGTCTCGGGGTTTAGGGTCATAAAATATTTGCAATATTTTATTATTTTTCTTTTCTTTTCTTTGTTCTATAATTGTGGCTTTAAAAACCATATTTTATACAATATTTACACAAATATGCATGAATAATAAAATGCCTAAATTAACGCTATTTACACACATTTACTAGGGTTTTTAAGGACAAAATGATAGAATAAAGATGATGAAATGGGGATTCATCATCCCCCTATACTTGCCTTTGGTAGTCCCTATCAAACACTTATGCAATAAGTGCAGAAAAGAAAAACAAAGAAAAGAAAAAGAAGAAAGATGGATTAAATTTAATTATCAAACTTGTCTTCACAAAATCAAAGTTTGGAGCTTAAGTCGGACCTTTGAAATTTTAGTGCGGGAAGAACCTTAATGGGAATCGGATTTGAAATCCAATAGCCTTCGAGAATCCCAAAACTCTGCTCAAGTCTCCTCAAGCCAGGTCAGAGATATTTCAATTCATAGGCAAACCCTTACGACTATGAATCTGACTCGTACAGTGTAAGTGACGGTGGCTTTCCCCAACTGAAATGACAAACAGTCTGACTTCTCCAGTACGACAACCCAATGATTCCCCAATCCAATAACTCCTTCCTCGAGGAGCGGGGAATTCCCTTCTAAGTTTAAGTGACAACCAGCTCAAGAGGAGGGGTGAAGAGAAGAATGGACGGTAGCCAGTGTAGCTACCTATCCTAGGATGCAAGACTAGTGTAGTTAAGTCATCCAGCTGCAGGCTCACATGATTTGACTTTGATGCTCAAGCTTGCTTATTTTCTAAACAACATATTCGTATACTTCGGCAGGCATTTTATTTTTATACAGGCCTGTCCACTTTTTTGGAGTTTTTTTTGAAATACTTTTGACAACAACATTTACATAAGGAGTTTTTTTCTCTTGAGCCAGTAGACTATCCCTCTTTTGAATCTTTATTGCAACCCACACTCTTCCGTCTTTAGAATTCCTCATTACTGGAAGGGTTGGGGTGCACTTCCAAGTGAAAGTTGCAGGTGTCCAAGTTAGGTCATTATCAACAAGAGTCGTGCGTGTGCTCCAAAATACTCTACTTAGGCAGTCAAGAATCCATTGAACCAAGTCTCGTGATCCTCAAAGAATTAAGTTAACTAGATATGAAGTACCTCAATTCCAGTTCCTATAAGGTTCCTGTTAATTCGGTAGGTTTGAGGTCCAACCAAGCTCCAATATCCGGATTTTACTTAGACTTGTTTAACTATCAAACTCAATCCAAAAAATGCTAATGCCATGCAAATGTCATGCTGAAAATATTTTTGTGATGCGATTTTCAAAGATTTTGAACTTTTTATGGATTTTTGAAAAGAATGATGCATATGCATTTTTTGTATTTTTCAAAAGGATTTTTCAAATGTTTTTGGTATTTTAATTTTTGCAAATGTTTTTGTGAATTTAGTTTTGCAAATGCTTTTGGCTTTTTGAAAAGAAAAGATTTTGGATAAAACCTTGGTCAAAATATTTACACAGGTATGCATCTTATATATACAAGAAGTAGATTTTAAGAACATACAAGGGTAAGTGCTCAATTTTATAAGTATCTATAAAAAGGATTTTATGTGAGATGTACGTATTCCTCAAACTTATTTGAAAAGGTTTTTCAAACAATTTTGAAAACTATAGTCCAATATAATTTTACAAACAATTTTAACAAACATGTACACGCATTTGAAAGTCATTTTGAAAAGGTTTTTAAAACATTATAGATAGATTTTTCAAAATATTTTTGCAACCATTTTCAAACCATTTGCAAATCATTTTTCAAACATTTTATTTCACACAAAGAAAATAAAATTTTCAAAATAAAATAATTTTACAAAGGTGGAAAATATCGAACAAAATGTTTTCCAAATAGTTTTCAAAATATTTTTCAAACATTTTGTAGAAAAAACTTTTTCTCCTGATTTATAAATCAGTAAATACAATAGAATTTGAGGAATAATAACATCTTTTTATTAAGTGATTTTAATGAATTTAATAGGTATTAATTAGACATAATTATTCATAAAAATACGAAAGTACGAGTTATGGCTAATGTATATACGTAGTATATACAACCCCCCTATACTTAGCTTGAGCTATGTCCTCATATATCAAAGAGAAAAAGAGAAGACATATCTCGTACTGAGTATAGGAAAGTCTAAAGAATAAATGAATGGAGAAATGAATGAAAGAATAGGAAGTTGACCATCCCCCCTATACTTAGGATCAAATAATCCTAAGTGTAGCAGACTGTACACAAAGCAGGGAGGGTAAAGGGTGGGGATGAACAGATCGTACTCAGACTGTCTCCCCCTATACTTAGGGTAAGATATCCCTAAGTATAGACAAGAAGAGGAGACAGTGGAGAGGATCACATAATAGAAGAAACTCAGGGTGTACACCCCCTATACTTAGGACAAAGTACGCCCTAAGTATAGAAGACTGACAAAAAGGGGCGACACCTTTTTGATAGATAAAGAAAATAGAAAAGGAAAAGAAGAAAAGAAGAAAAGAGATGAAGATGGAAGACGAGATCAGAGGATGTACACATCACTCCCCTTATACTTAGGATGAAAGGAGCCCTAAGTATAGACAACAACAGGAGTGATGAAATGGAATGACGAATGAATACTCGGCTCATCCACCCCCTATACTTAGGATAAAGTACATCCTAAGCAAGGCAAACACGAGAATGGGTGGATGAGCAATACGGGAGATGGACAGAGATGAACAGAAGCAGATGTACAATAGAGATGGATGTACACATGATCAAGAAGGTAGAAAGTGAACCTTCTTGCGGGACCGTTGAGGAATGGATTTGGTATGGTGCAGGTCGACATCGGGGTCCATAGTGGATGGAAGCCGATCAGGGTCGATAGGTTGGAGATCCTCAGTAGTCCTAGAGTAAAGAGGCACAGACGTATGAGTGGAAGTAGTATGGCTAGGTTCGACCTTGGGTGTCTCGTTGATATCGAAGTGAAAACGGACAAACTCAATATCATTGGAAGTAGTGTAGTCAGTGTTATCCTGCGAGGTCTCATCCAGGTCAAAACCAAAAGGAACGAACTCATCAGTGGAAGTAGTCGAACTATGTTCGTCCTCTACAATCTCAACCAGATCATCTTTTTTCATCAGAAGGCCAGAATTCTCAAATAAAAGCAACCAAATCAAATTCAGCCTTTGTCTCATCTGAATCTAGGTGAACATGAGCAGACTCATCAGTGAAAGCAGTCGAGTCATGTCCGTCATGTCTAGTCTCTGAATCTGCCCTCCGCTCAATGGTATATATCGTGTAAATCTCGTGGATGTAATCAACACAACGCCAAGTCCCAGAAGAAGGAACTCCGAGGCCCATGCTTTCTGAGTCTTCCCTCGTGGGGAGGAATTCTCGGGTCTCAGTGGAGTCGAGCAATCAACAAAAATATCTGATAGTATCATCTAGGTCATGATCCTTGGGGTCAGCCAAGATAAGTGAAGGGGCATCAGGTTCAGGTCTCTAGTCAACTGTGGGTGAAGTGATGATCACTTCGCTTTCATCAGCAGGACGAAAGTAAATCTCTCCTAATCCGTAGTCAATAACGACCCTCGCAGAGGTGAGGAATGGTTGTCCCAGGATGATTAGAGAATTCTCCCCAGTAGAGGTCTCCATGGGCAACACGACAAAGTCAACATGGTAGCTCGTGCCCTGAATCGAAATGACGACATTTTCAAGGATACCCTTTGGCCTCTTGATTGATCAATCAGCAAACTGAACGATAATCCTGGTCCTCTTGAGAGGCCCTAAGTGAAGAAATTGTACCAGCGAGAAGGGTATAATGCTAATCGAAGCACTGCCGTCTAGGAGGGTGTGATCACAAGTGAAGTCAGAGATGATGCAGGTAATGAAAGGTGTGGCAGTGTTCCTCTTCTGAGGAATGGAATGGTGTGTGATGGCGTGGGCAGGGGCCATGGTAAGAATATGACGCTCAGATCTTCTCCTCCACTTTCTCTTCTTGGGAAGAGGAGCAGATAAACCGGTCATGGCCTGCTGAAGTGGGGCACGGATGATCTCATGAATGGTGGACACTACTTCATGTTCAGTAAATAATTTTTTTTAATTTTTGGACCTCCTCCATACAAGGGAGGAAGTCGGAATCAGCATATACATGAGGAATGCCAAGAGCAGTCTATACAGCGGCATTCTTTGGGGTTGAAGGTGGGACAGGGTGAGAGAGGTTGTGTGGTCAGGGAATCTGGCAAGTGGGCCCTCTCCTCACAGTCTGAATCAACCAAGTGTCTCCCAAATTATTTTTGGATTTTTAAATTTTTCTCATTTTTTTGTATTTCAGGCGATTGCAAGCTCTCATGATAATACTCAAATGAATCTGAATCCTCAAAGAATGGAGTGGCATTCTGGATCTTATTTATGCTAACTAGATCGTTCATCCTCGAGTTCATATGCTCCATCATCTGATTCAAGGTCTCAAGTATGGACATCATAAGAGGTGACTACAAAAAACTTATGCTCGGTGTGTCAAAGGTGGGTGGTCGGTGTGGTCAAAAATCACATTCTGGGTCAGGATACTCAAGGAAGAGCAGGTTGTCGAAATGTGTAGGAGATGGTGGTGGAAATAATTGGTGAATGTCAAAGTCCGAATCTTGAAATAGTGGGTTGGTCAGATATGTACCAAAATCAGGAGCAAAGTCCTCCTGGAAAAAGTGAGGTGGACTGACTGGAGTGAATGAGGGATCCTCTAAAATACGTTCTAGGGGTCCATCTCGAAAACAAAAGGAAACGATTGGGAGAGTACGAAGGTCAAATCAAGAGAGTGAAGAGAAAGGCGCAAGTGCACAGAAGCGATCTAGAGTGCATACAAACAATCACAATCAAACTCACACAATACAAACCCTCAATTCACCTACTCAACTCGGTGAAGATTGCAAATGCGATCTTTTTATCTTGTCTGTTTAGAGTTAGGTGAGAAGTCACAATGTTGCGCAAACACTTAGGGGTTGAACGAGATTTTTGGCACTAATCCTTAGTGTGTGCGCGAGCAATGTAAAATGAAAATAATGAGGGGATTACTCGCCCCAAGACCATTTTTTTTATCTTTTTTAGAGTTGAGTAATATTAACAGTCCGAATTTTATTGTTATTACTTTTTTGGATTTTTAATGAAAAATGCACAAGTCTATTGAGGAGTCGATTCCTTTACGCACCTAGGTGATCAAAATCAGGAGTAGAGAAGCGGAAAAGCAGTGCAATCGGCAAAGGATGATGAATGCTAAAGCGTAAATGCTCACCTTGCCTCCAGCACTCTACATGCAAGGATGCTCAATAGAATTGAAACCTAAACTATATGCAATACAAGCTGATGAAAGCGCCCTAGGATGAGAAACTGCTATTAGCGTGAAGCACAGTTTTCAAATTTTGTCTATATACAAATGTAGACTATAGGTAGAGGCAAATATATTAGGTGTTTGGACCTAATGCTAGCGACAAGCAGCTCCTAAAGCTAAGTCTCAATCACACAAAGTAAATAAAATCAAAAATCGGAAAACAAATAAAAAAGTGCGATGAAAAATCGTCAAAACTGTGGTGAGCCCCTATGTGAACAATCACTTGGAAATTGGGCGCGAGAGTCCAATGTCCTGAGTACCTGTATTATTACAAAAAATAAGGGTCTCTCACTCACTTCAAATTATAAAAATAAATAAATACAAAAATGTGCTAAAAAGTGACTGTCTTCTCAATGTCCTCAAAGCCTCCTTTGGTGCTAGGTCACATGCTCACACCGCCTTCACGTTGGTGTGCAGGCGCCTAGGGTGAAGTGCCTCCCTCGATCGGTGGTTCCTCGCACAAAGTCAACAAGAGAGGGTGATTAGACAAGTCAAACAAATTTATCAAATAAAAAAGAAAATAAATAAAGTTACAAAAATAGACAAATAATTACAAGCACAAATAATCCCAATCTAAGCGTTGTTGCTCCCCGGTAATGGCGCCATTTGTTGAAGAGGATTTTTCATGTGTCTAAATACGTCTCACACAAGGCAGAGACGCAGTCGCTATGGCGACCTGCAAGAAACCCAATCTTCAGACAACAATTAACCCACAACAGAGATCAAACAATGAAAAGTAGTACGGAGTTAAAATTTATTATAACTCTACAAAAGATGTGTATAGTGCAAGTAGTGTAGAGTGTCGAACACAGGAAGCAAATAGGTAGAATAGGGCAAATGAATGCTCAAAAGTGAGTGTGATCAATTTGTCTATATGTGTTATTTTTTGTGGGTTTTTAATTTTTATATTTTTATATTTTATTTTTTAATTTTATTTATTTTTATATTTTGATGTTTACTTTTCTGATTCTGTACTTTCTTTTTATAATTTATATTTTTGTATTTTCTTTTTATTTTAAATTATAAAATAAAGTATA
This sequence comes from Ottelia alismoides, assembly GCA_037367405.1. Lineage (NCBI taxonomy): Eukaryota > Viridiplantae > Streptophyta > Magnoliopsida > Alismatales > Hydrocharitaceae > Ottelia > Ottelia alismoides. Next base: position 417,014 of record JAZKJV010010308.1, on the reverse strand, counting down.
TATAAAATAAAAAAGAGAGATATAATGTATATATAAATAGGTAAAAATAATCAAAATTCAGGAAATAAAATATTTTTGGCTTTTTATAATTTCCTAATTTTTTGTGATTTTTCTATATTTTTGCTAATTTTTTAGGTATTTTTAAAGCCCAAAATACTTAAAATAGGGAATAAAATATAAAACTGAAATTAAATTGGAGATAGAAAATATAAAGCAGTAACCAAAATTCTCCAAATTAATTTTAAATTAAAGACACTAAAATAAAGAAAATTAGGAAATAGAAACTATATTTTTATGATTTTTTATTATTTTATAAATTTTTATAGAGATTTTTAGTGTTTTTCTATTTTTTGATTTTTCTTTCATATTTTTTAGTACTTTTTTGTTCTGAATGTAAAAGATGCAAAAATACACAAAAATTTTTTTGGGGATTTTTTAAAGAAGTTTTTATAATTTTTATTTATTTTCTAATGAAAATATGGATGAAAATGCATATTTTTGATTTTGTGTAAATATTAAAATGCAACAAAAATGCGAAATAAAAATATGGCGTTAACGTAGAATACAACACATACCTAAATATATTTTTGGGGATTTTTTAGGATTTTATAGATGCATGAATTAAATACTAGAAACAAAAAGAAATTACACTCTAGCAGGGGTATTTTTGTAAATGTGCAAAAGTTTGAGGGCCATAGTGTAATTTTCGCAAGAAATTATAACTAAATAAAAATATTTTAGGACCAATCACAAATAACCAAAAAGCCAAAGGTGTTCCTGCAAAATTGCCAAAGTCACATGCATGTGGCACGTGACCTGATAGGGACATAATCGCAATTACTAAAAACCTGAGGGGTGATTTGCAAAATATCCAAAAATATTAGAACTAAATATAAAAGTTGTAGGACTATTTAGAAATACAAAAATGCCTGGGGTCCCTGGTGCAAAATGTCAGCCCTCACGTGCATCAGTCACGTGAGGTGACGTGGCCAGGGACAAAAGTGCAAATATGGAAAGTTCGGGGTGGCATTTGTAAATATTACAAAAATATAAAAAATCAAATGAAAAATTAGTGTATGAATTAATAAATACAAAATGGACGGGGGAGAAATTGCAAAATACCCAAGGCCTGGAGAGATCAGACGGCTGATATGTATCACTTTTCCACGTGTCCGCCTCAGGGGTCTCGATACCCCTTCGCAGATGGAGGGCCACGATTAGAAGGCCCCAGCAGATCTGACGGTGGCGAGCGGGGACGATCGGATGGATGCTGCTCCCTTGGATGATCAAGGCTGATCGGACGGCGGGCAGGGGTCGACGACGAGCAGGGATGAACTCGCGGTGAGGCGAGCTTTCCCCGTCCGAATCTTCCTCCTCCGCGGAATTTGGTGCTGCAAAATGGCCCAATCTCCTCCGGGGGTTGTCCTTTAATGGATGGAAGCTCCAAAACACCTCGGCGGTGACCAAGGCTCACCATCGGAGATGAGTACGCTTAGCAGCTCTAGGTTCCTCCGGTGAGGCTCAAAACGAGCTCCAGGCAATTCTTTGGCACCAGGACCTGCACGGGAATGGTTATGGGGTCGAGGGTAAAATGCCTCGACCCATATGGTAGAGAACGACGAAAATGGAGCTCGCCGGAGCAAGCACCAACGAGGGGGTAGCGGGGTGAATCGACGGGAGAAACACGAAAAGGAAGAGGGAGGTTGGATCCTACGACTACGAGGAATAAGAAAATGCAAGAAAAAACAAAGAAAAATGCACCTCGAAGGTCAGTAGTACCTGAGATACGTACCTCACGGTCGTCGGTCGGAGATGGGGTGGAGCCACGCCAAAGACCCGCCTTACGCCGCCTTGATCGGTTGGAGGTGGTGCTGTCACCACCACCGGTCCGGAGCGCGAGAAAAGAGAGGCAAAAAGGGGTCAAAGGGTATTCAATTGGTCAAGGTAAGCTCGGGTGGCTTTTGAAGAAGCGGACTAAAGGGACAAAAATAACGAGGGCATGTGATCAATGTAGTGATCCAAAACCCAATGCAAACCTTGGGCATGAAGCACTATTCATCGAGGAAGAAATGTCATGAAGAGTGTATCATGGAATGATGCAAGGACGTGCCTCGAAAAAATCACAAAAATGGTGAAAACCAAGGTGTCAGACAAGGGGCAAGTGCGGGTCAGAGAGTTGACCCGCGGGTCAACTCTCCGACCCTCTTGGTTGGTCCACGTGGACCAACTAGGAAAAAGCCTGGAAAAATATTTTGTAAAATCGTTTAAAAATAGCAATCGAATCTATTATTTTTTTTATGAAATGAAAAATGTTTATTATTTTATGAAGTATTTTATTATGATTTTTATGTATTTTTTAGAGGTTCAAAATTATAATCTTTTATTTTTATTTTATGAATGCATTTTTATGGGCTATATAGGTATATTTAGATATATATTTTAATCTTTTATTTTTATTTTGTATTTTAAATTTTATTAATTTTGTTTATTATTTTATATATGTATAACTTAATTTTATACACTTAAAAATATTTTAATGTTATTTTTCTGATGTATTATGTACAGTTAAATAAATAGAAGTATTAATTATATAGGTATACTTCTTGTTATTATACCTATGTATTTTATACAAGTATTTTATTTTTGTGTTTTCTTCATGTTTTTATTCCTATTTTAATATACATATATATTATAAATAATATTTACAAAATTATAAAAATATAAAATTATAAAAATAATGAATAATAAATAAAATGAATATTTTATTCGGTATAAGTATACAGTAGGTGTCCAAAACTCAACTTTCAAACCGTAACTCCAAAAAATGTGAAACCACCTTCATTAAATAGCTTATTGAAAATTATGATTTGATACATTTCGAGTTTTTATTTGAGAGATACAGGTCTACGATGTTGGGATTTGTGAACTTTATTCATGTCATATCTTTTTATCTGTACATTATTTTTGTATGAAATCAATTTTGTATTTTTCTATATTTAATTATCTACAACTCTCATGTACAAAGTTTCTTTATTTGAAGTATAAAAGGTGGAACTAAAAATAGGTCCCAAAAATGAAGGAAAGTGAATAAAATAAAAGAGATTTTTATTGGTTTTTGGCCCTTATCTCCCCCTACTTTATTCCTTGTCGACCTAGTCAAGATGCCTAGGTCTCGGGGTTTCAGATCATAAAATATTTGCAATATTTTATTCTTTTTCTTTTGTTTTCTTTGTTCTATAATTTTGGCTTTAAAAATCGTATTTTATACAATATTTACACAAATATGCATGAGTAATAAAATGCCAAAATTAACGCTATTTACACGAATTTACTAGGGTTTTTAAGGCCAAAATGATAGAATAAAGATGATGAAACAGAGATTCATTAGGGGTGAAGGGTTGGAGAGGTGGAGTTCGTAGGCGAGGGGAGTTCGGAGGTAGACGACGGCTTCTTGGGCGTTGGATCTCATGATCCAACGGATGAGAAGTGGGCACACGTGAGTGGTTTGAATTTAATCAAGGGAGGCATGATCGGGCACGTAGGAAGCACCACGTGAGGAAGGTGAGAGCGGACGGAGGAGATAAGAGATGGGAGTGTATCGTACGGTTGCAGATGAGTGTGAAAAGGAGTGACGTGGATTAAATCTGTGGATGTGAGATGGAGGGCTAAGATGGAGCCACGTGTCTTGAAGATAGGAGGGCGCTGGTGAACGAGCGAGATTGATTCTAGAAATGAATCGAATGGTTGGTATCAAAGGCGGGAGGTGACGGTTGAGATGGAAGCATCCGGAGAAGATAGAGCGGGTGGAGAGAAGACACGTTGCGAGAGGAGGTGTAGGCGGGAACTGATGTCTGTGATGCGATTGAGGCTTTGATCGAGGGTTGAAATCAAAGAGGGAATGGATGGCTTGGAGATGTATGGAGTGATCGAATGGCGGGAAGTGGAGGCACGTGGCGCGTGAAGGAGCGTGCCACGTGGCGCAACTAGAAAGCGCCACGTGGCCCAATTAGGTTATTTAGAAGAAGAATGTGAAATATGAAGGAGAAGTAGATCGAATTTCGGAAAACTTAAAACATGAATGTTGTAGATATCGATGAGATCTACAAGTTTTATGTTGCCCAAAAAATGGAAAAGAGGTCAAACATAGGGAGAAATATTTTTGTGAGCATTTTTAAGGAATAAAAACACTATGAATTTTTGTTTTGTTATTTTTTTATATTTTTAATTATCCATGACTATGATATAAAAAAGGATTTGTCTGATTTTTCTTGACACTTAGTATAAGATAGGGAGTTAATATCAGTAAATTAATAGCATGAGACTGGGTTTCATCAGAGGCACCCTTACAACTAAAGATTACATGCCCCTATACTTCATTCAGATCTCATATGTATTCGATGCTTGGGGCATCGATTTTAAGGGACCCTTTCCCAACAGTATGGAATACGAGCACATCCTTCTTGTTGTTGACTAGGTGAGTCGCTAGGTTGAACCTATCCCCGTCCGAGCCGTAGACAGCTGTACAGTTTGTCAGTTTCTAAGAGAGAACATTATGCGGTTTGGAATTCCAAAGATTTCGATATCAGACGGGGGTAGCCACTTCATTAGAAGAGAGGTTAAGAAATTAACGAAGGAGTACGACATTGAGCATCGAGCCGCATCTCCTTATCATCCCTAGACCAATGGCATGGCAGAATTATCAAACAGAAAAATCAAGATGGTCCTGTAGAAGCTTGTGAAACCGGACAGAAAGAACTGGTCCCAACTCTTGGACTCTATCCTTTGGGTGTACATAACTGCTTATAAGTCTCCCTTGGGCATGCCACCATACCGACTTGTGTATGGAAATCCATGCCATCTACCCATGCAACTGATCAACAAATCATCATGGGCATTTAATATCTGCAACTTGGACTCACAAAAGGGTGGTAAGAAAAGAAAAGAGGATCTGAACAAGCTCCTGGAATTCTGAGACTATACTTATGATAACATATTGATGTATAAGGAGAAGTTTAAACGCTGTCATGACCGGCATATCAGACAAAAGAGCTCCGAGACTGGAAAGGAAGTGTGGCTATTTTGATGTAAAGTTGAAAATATTCCATGGCAAATTAACGAGTAAATGGACAGGGACATTCAGAGTGCAAGAAGTTTGTGACAACTGAAGCATTGTGATATCATATTTGCTTCCCGACGCATAACCATTCGTCGTCAACGGTCACTTACTGAAGCCATACCTAAAGCATGGCACTTTCTTGGCCGTTGTCGATTCTATCCAAGTGATATGCAATGAAGAAGCATCCACAACCTCAGTTGCATCGGAAGATTTAGATAATGTTCCTAAATGACTTTTCCTCTAGTTCTCTTCTTTTCTTCTTTTTCTATTGTATTTTCTTCCGTTCTACTTTGTTTTCCTCATTCATTGCCTCTATACTTAGGATATGCTTCATCCAAAGTATAGGGAGGATGAGTGACTTCATATGTTCATCCCTTGTCTCGCTACCTGTCTCCTTTATTATTGATATATCTGTCTATACTTAGGGGTATCTGACCCTAAGTATAAAGGGAGACATGACGAATCATTGAGTTGTTAATTCTCACCCTCGACCCTCCCTGCATGTATATACAGACTACTATACTTGGGATTATTTGATCCTAAGTATAGGGGGGACAATCGACTTCTCATTCTTCTGATTCTTTCGCTCATTATTCCTTAGTCGTTTTAGTATAGGCTTATCTATACTTAGTACAAGTTATGTCTTCTCTTTTTCTCCTGATCTATGAGGACATAGCTCAAGCTAAGTATAGTGGGGGTGTATATACTTTGTATATACTATAGCCATAACTCGTACTTCTATATTTTACTAATAAGTATGGCTAAAACACTAAATATATAATTCATTAAATCGATTAATAAAAATATATTTATTATTCCTCAAATTCTTTTTGTATATACTGATTAATAAATCAGGTAAAAATAGTTTGCAAAATGTTTAAAAAATGGTCTGAAAATCTTTTTGAAAAATCTTTTGAAAACTGTTTGGAAAATATTTTGTAAGATATTCTCATCCTTTGCAAAATTGTTTGGTTTGTAGAAATTTCTTTTCTTTGTGTGAAATAAAATGTTTTGGAAACCTATTTGCAAATGTTTGGGAAAATAGTTGCAAAAATTATTTTGAAAATATAAATATAGTGTTTGAAAAATATTTGTGTAATGGTTTTAAATGTTTGTAAATGTTTGCTAAAAATTATTTTGGACTATAGTTTTCAAAATTGTTTGTAAAATTATTTAAAAATAAGTTTGAGAAATATATGCATACAATTGTATATATATTTATGAAAATAATAATATATACCGTATGTAAATCCTTAAAAACCTTAATTCTTGTAAATAATTAATGCACTCCCCTGTAAATATTTGTACCTATGCATAAAAAGATCAAATCTAGAAAACTGCACCACAAAAATATTTTTCCTGCATTGTACATAACATTTGTATTTTTTGAAGTAACCTAGACAATTGAACAAGTCCAAATATAGTCTGAAGATTGGAGCTTGGAATAGACCTTAATACACCTAATTTCATAGGAACCCATTGAGGACTGGAAGTTGAGATGTTTCAGGTCACCTTGACTTAATTCATTAAGTTCCATAAGACTAAGTTCATGAGTCAATCCAATGTGCTTAAATATAACCCTTCATATCATCGGTACGACACTTGAGACAGTAACTTGATTGGAAACCTCGTGCCAAAATCTTAGCTCAGATCATATGGATTGTTGAAAAATCTTGGGGTCTATGTTGGGACGATGCAAGGCCGCTTCGTCAATGGTGGCTTAGGAACCATTCTTAGGGATTGCCGACATCAGTACTATAAACTACTTCTTTTGGTAACAATGATATCTAACTGGAGACAGATTAAGATAATGCTTCGGGTGAGGAATGGTCTACTGGCGCAACTTTTCCAAGATCCCAAAGAAGTGGGTTGAACAAAAGATGTTATATCAACTGGGTACAAACAAAAATATAGAAGCTGTACAAAGTCAACGAAAATATCTAAAGAATCCTATACCAAAAATTCCATTAAAATTTGAGCTTTAGAAAAATCCTGCTTCTTGGTGAAGAATCGACTAGACTGACTGACTTAACAAAGGAATGAAGACTACACTGGTCCATTCCCACTTCTTTTCCCATTCTTCTAACTTCTCTCCCATTTGGTTGTAAAGACTATACGTACTTGTCCTTAGATGGGAATATCTATCTCCATGAGGTTGAGTTACCAGGAGACCAAACACCTTGATGGTTCAATGGTTTTTTCTGGGAAGAGTTGAACAAATTCACGCACACGGTTCTATCGTTTCATGGTAGCAAGAGTATGTGACTGAAAGGATGGTTCTGACCTAGCTCTGAATTGAATCGAATTATAGGAGTAAAAAATTTGAGGGTTGTTTCGCCACACTTCCTAACTTTCATGTGGTTCCGAACACACTATTAATCCAAAGACCTTCTCTGAGCTCCAAACTTTGACTTTATTTAAGATAAGTTTAAAAGTTGACAATTATTCCAAGTTATTTCCTTTTCTTTTCTTCAATTTTATTTTTGCACTCATTACATAAGTGTTTTCTAGGGAATAACAAAGGCAAGTATAGGAGGGTGATGAATCTCCATTTCGTCACCTTTATTCTTTCATTTGGCCATTACACTCTAGCTAAATGCATGTAAATATTATTATTTTGTACAAATTAACATTCATTATTTATTGTATAATTATTTTATAAATTACATTATTTAAAGCCAAAATAAAACAATAAAAAGAGAAAAGAAAAATAAATAAAATACCATAGGTATTTTATGACCCTAAACCCCAAGACCAAGTCAAGAATTGATTTGATCGATAAGGAATAAAGTAGGGGGAGTTATGGGCCAAAAAGACAATAAAAATTCCATTTATTTATTCCTCAATAAAGCATTTTTAGGACCCATTTTATTCTTTGCTATTTATACCTCAAATCAAAAAAAATACATAAAGGTTGTTTAAAAATGCAAATAAAAATACAAAAATAAGTTTGTACAAATATGATATTGAATGTACATTTTATACTCAGAACAAAAAGCCAAAAACCAAACTTTCCAGACCCATATCTCCTCAATAAAAACTCAAAATGTATGAAAATCTTTTTTTATTGTATATAACTTTTAATAAGCTATTTAATGAAGGTGATTTCACTTAATTTGGAGTTATGATGTGAAAGTTAGGTTTTGGACCCTGATTGTATAATGAACCCGAATAAAATATTCATTTTACTTATTATTTTTTTATTTTTACAATCTTATATTTTTATAAATTTGTAAATATTATTTATAATATGTGTACATATTTAGAATATAATAAAACCATAAAGAAAATGCAAAAATAAGATAGCCTATGTAAATACATAGATGAAATACATATACTTATACCTATATAATAAATCCCCATTTATTTAAGTATACTATTTACATCAGAAAAATACTATAAAAAAATATTTATGTACTTGAAAATATGTTATAAATATATAAAAAAAGAAAATTGAATGATAAAATCAAAACATACAAAATAAAAATAAAATATACAAAACATAGATGAATATACCTATAAATCTACCCTCAAAATTTTACTTGAAATAAATAAACCCGAAAAATAAATAAAGATCATATTAAAATACTCAAAGAAATAATAAATAATTTTTTTTTATAAAAAAAATTAATAAAATCATTTACTATTTTTAGTTAAATAATTCAAATAAAAAGAACTATTTTGTCTTGCAGCGTCCTCTGTGAACCAATCATGATTCGAGGCGAGTTGACCCCCAGTCAACTCCCCATCTTTCACTCTGGCCGATGTCAAATCCTCAAGTCATGCCTTTTCTTTATTTTTTCCAGGCCGCCACGATGCTCGAATCGCCTCGAGCTCTTCAGCGAACTGATCGCATCTCGATTGAGCCTCACGCACAATCATTAGATCCACAAGATATGTCTCGAGCCTCTCAATCTTTTCTCTTAAGCTTCATCAGACCTTTACCTATAAATCATCTGTCAGGTCCACCGCTCCCATCTTGACCCCCCTTAGAGCTCTAGACCACATCCTTGTGTGAGTGTTTGAAGGCCCGGTGACAGCAGAAAACTTTCCTGAGCTCGGAGACGGCTGAGCGATGAAGCGACGACGATCCACGGTGGTCCTCCGGTCATCTTGCTCCCTACACCCAAGCAGGTATAAGCGCTACACCTATATCATTTTAGGTAGTTTTATTAATCATGTTTTTACTTCCGTAATTAGTTTAGATTTTCCTGTAGTAGATTAGTCATTTCTCCAAATCTTTTGTTCGCCGGAGCCATTAATGCTCCGACTAATCCACTAAGCTCTCATCTGTATCTGCCCCCACATTCACCCTATTTCATTACCTGGCATCTTCTTCATCTGATCGACCATTCAGATCAACCAGATCCATCGTGGATCTGGGAGGCGAGGTTCCTCCACCACCTCTCACTGAAACCTCTCTGCTCCATCTCATATCGATGCATTTCAGCTTTAATCCAAGCCAAGGTCTATCACCTCGAGCCCAAAACCTTCGTGCAGGTTCCATAGCCAATGGACCCTTCCCGGGTCACATTCGATCTTGCCGAAGAAGCTATAGGTTCTTGCACTTTCCTGATGTGCTAGGACCCCATTGATGGGTCTTGGACCTTCTGGATCACCTCAATCATTGTGGAATCGTCCCTCGGAGGTGTAGAGCCAAAGGCCATTGAAGAAGACCAGTAGAAGCCAGAGCAATCATCAATCAAAGGTTGGGGAACTCGTCGTTCTTCCCTGTTCTTCCAGAGCAGCAGTCACCGTCGGACCAGCGGTCTGATCGCTGGTTCCAAAGCGAAGCAATACACACCCTCGACCATCTGATTATGATAAGTGGATTGATCCACACCGCTAATTAGCATGCATCATGGGTAAATTCCATAGGACTCGCTGTGCCTTTTGCATTTTATTTTTAGTATATTAAATATTGTCTGAAGGGTAAATAGTTTGGTAAATATTGCAATAAGACCCGTAGGGTTTCACTTGTTTGCATAATTGTCCATTGCATCTCAGCTCACGTGGGGCCCCGATCTGTGTTGGGTATTTTGCATGCATACCCTGTAACTTTTATGTATTTATTTCCAGTCCACGAATTTTTATATGCCATGTATATTTGAGGAAAAATTATACAAAGGACCAGAAGTTTTGTCTATTGGCATTTATGTCCTTTCTAGGCATGTACATGTTTATATTCCGTGTAGAAATTGTAGAGGCACCCATGGATTTGTATGCATGGTTCTAAAATGAATGAAAGGTTCCCTTTAATTACGTTTTGGTCCCTGCTAGTACTAAAATTATATTTTCTTGGGATTTTTAATAAAAATATCCCCTTCTTTATTTTTATTTTGAAAAATTACCCTGTATGCCTTGGATGATGTAGTTAATTGCTGTAATTTTTAATTTGGATTTTGAGCATTTTATTATTTATTAAAATTCAAAAATAGCTTAAATTTCCTTGTTTTGAATTAAAAATCACAAAAAAATATGAAAATACCTTAAAAAATTTTAAAAAAGCTTTTATCTCTATTATGTTATAATTTTACTCCAGACTAAAAATCACATAAAATTATAAAAAACATAAAATTTGCAAAATATAAAAAAAACTCATAAAAAAATAAAAAATCTTTTAATAATCCAAAAACATTGATTTTTGTTATATGATTTTCTTTAATATATATTATCTATTTAAAAATGATTTTGGATATTTTGAGGCTCATTTAATATTTTTAAATCCAAAAATAATTTTGTTGGATTGAAAAGGCCCCGTTTTGCCTTTTCTTTTATTTCAAAACCAATAAACATATGTAAAGATACCATAAAAATCACAAAAAAACATTAAAAATATAAAAATACAAAAAACATATTGGTATTTTTACTTGAAAGACCTTATAACTTTTTAAATTACCTCTATGACCTTTTGTACATTGTAATTACCTCATCGACCCTGTAAATTTCCGCAAGAAACCCCACGGACTATAAACTGATTACCCAGGGGGTTCATGAGGTAAGAGTTTGCAAGTTTACAGGGTCGAGGGGGCAATTAAGTTGTTTCAAAGGTCATGGAGGTATTGGAAAAGTTTATAGGGTCTGACGGTTAAAAATCCCAAAAATATTTTCCCTGTATTTTAGGCTATATATATATATATGTATTGTATACTACATATAGCTATGTATACACATATATTCTATATACCGTATATATACTACATTATATATTACTTATTTTATTTTCAAAAATCAAAAGAATATAAAATTTTGCAAAATTTAAAAAAATAAAGATATACCTACTTGTGTGTATTCAATTTCCTCTTTTCTTTCTTACATCCTCATCGATATGTGTGTATACATATATATATATATTAGTATAGATATTTATATTATTATTATCATTAAATTATGTATTTATATTCACTATTAATTTAACTAAAAAAAGAGAGAAAAAGGAAAAAGAAAATTTCAAAACCCATGTAAAATATTCAAAGACAAGTATGTACATAATACCATTGATTAGCAATAATCATAGGCTACCTAGCTTGCTCTCTGTGGTTCGACCTCTACATGCTTACATGCTATACATTTATTTATGTAGAGTTAAAAATAAATAGTGATCACAAATTTTGGGATTAAATTGATTCATTTATTAATTGTGGGTATTGTTGATTGAATCGGGCTTTCGTGAGCGGTCGCCTCAGTGACATGTTATCTTTGCTTTTGTTGAGTGATGATTATTTTAGACCCTCGCTAAAGTCCTATTGATCATTATCCATTAGCCACAAGCAGTACCTTGAAAGTTTGTACCTTCCTACCGGGTCCTCTTTTTGAACATCTTATCTGCATCCTATGGGTTTAACCCCTTTAAGTGGATCTCCGAGGGTCCATACAACATACTTGCGCACGGAGTGTACTGTAGACTTTATTGAAAGCATCCATCTTTTCATGTCATGATTTACCAGACCTTCATCAAATAAATAGAGATCATAATCAGACTCATCTGACACATGGGATCCATATCTCTCAAGTAGTTTTACCACCTTTGAATTCTTTTTCCCAGATACATATGTGTCATCTTTAATTATCTCTTTTGTTTCTAGTATAGGAACTTCATGGATCTCACTAAACCCCCTGAGTTCCTTTCCTTCATTATTATATTGACTCTTTAAGAATTCATCCTCTATGATTGTTTACATCTTTAGAGACAAATACCTTTCAAATATCATGACCATAAAATACATATCCAATACCGCTTTTTATTTATACAATGAAGCAACACTTTCAGGTGCTAAATTCCAACTTGTTTGCATCTAGGTTTTCAACATGGACCACATAGCCTAAAATTTTTTAGTCTCGAACACTTGGTTTGGTTCCAAACAAAATCTCATGAGGAGATTTAGATATTGTTTGCTTGAAATCTTTTTTAGGATACCGGCCACCATCTCTACTACGTGTTCACAGAAACTAAGAGGCAATTGTGCTTTACACATCATTGATCTCACGATGTCCAACATAGTTCAATTGTATTGCTATAAAACTCTTTTGATTGTATTGCTATAAAACTCTTTTGATACTGGGTTGACAAGTACCTTGAGGAGTAAGATTGAAAATAATTCCTTTCTCTTTAAGGTAGTCTTTGAATTCATCCAAAAGTTATTTGTTACCTTGATTATATCAAATTCGTTTGATCTTCCTTCCTATATGATTCCTAACCAAATCTAAGAATTCTTTGAACATTTTAAACCTTCATACTTGTGACATAATAGAGAGTAAAAAATGTACCACAAATAGTCACCAATAAAGCTCGCATATTATTGATGTGCATTACTTATTTTGGTATTGAATAGACCACATCATGATATGTATGTGATCTATAGTACCTTTGCATCTTACACCTTTCTTAGAGAAGGTTGTGGACATCACACTTTGAACACAAGATAAATCTTGGACTTCCAGGAAGGTCAGTGTTTTACATGTTTATACATTATATCAGTAGAAATAAGTCCAAATCTTAATATCAGATAATTAGTAAATGATACTTATCCTCCATAAATCTTTAAGATAAATAACTCTCCATGAATATCTATGTAGAAAAAGTTTAGATATAGATATTGAATTCTTTCTAGCATCTAGATCATATCGGCATTCTTTAAGATAAATAACTCTAATGTGTTGGTCTATGAATTATTTTGGTAATCATTGAAATGATTGCATCAGATCTCATGTGGATGGCTATCATTATTTCGATCAAGTCTTTTGTTATTCTAAAACAATTGCAACTGAAGGTGAGGGATTACGCCTCGATCATATCGTATTCGATCGAGTTTGACTAGTCATACTAGTCGCAAGAGGCAGCATGAATTAAATTTTTTCGATGAAACCACATGACATGGGAAGGATTCCTAACTCATTTCATCAATATCACACACGAGTAATATAATTTCCTTTTTAAGTGTGATTGCGATCTACAAGTCTCTAAGAGAAGTGACCTCTTGTCTCAAGTTCGATTCAACGTAGAGAGCACTTATTGGTGCATGGATGAGATGCATGCTTCCCACAATTCGAAGCGATGATTTGAGAAAGGGACCTCACGATTTTGTTTAACAAAATCTATTGTCTCCTTCACGAGCACGAGATACCGAAGAATACGGAGATCCACGAGTAGTAAGTCTAGCAGCACAACAACATTGTGACGATGATGGAGCTCTCAACAAAAACCTTAGGTGGACGACCACCAAGAGTTAAGAGAGAGAGAGAGAGCATGTGTAAAGAGAGAGGAGGTGTTGCAACTTTTGCTTCAACTTAGTTGTGTAAAGAAACAGGGCTAGGGTTAGCCTTTCGTTTATACAAAATTGGATGTACTCATAATGCAATCCTAATTTAATCAATGACTAAGATTTTATCGCAATAATTTACAACATTATAATTAATTTTAGAAGAAAAAAATAAGTTGAAGATATTCTTCAACAAATTTAATTCAATTAAAATCATACTCATTCTCATGAATAAGAAAAAGAAGATAGCCACCTTACAAGAATGAGGTAAGGAGATAACATCCTTCCTCATTAGGAGGGTGGACGCTCCCCTTGAATTGAAGAAAGATTTTCTTTCTCCAGTCTCTATGTAATGTAATCTTATTACATTAAATCTTTATTTACAGAATTATTTGTCAAAAAATATCACTAAATAATTTGTAAATTATTTCTGACAATTACAAACAAACCATTGATTAATAAACTAAATGTAAATCACATTTACAATTAATTGCTCACTGTGAATCCAATTCACATTATATTTAAATTGCAAATCTTGTTTACAATTAATTATCTTTATGATATTATGGATCACATGCACAATATCCAAGATTATTGTAAAGAGTGCTATCCACATTAATCTTATCTATGATAATTAATTCTAATTTAGTTATCTCAGATATATATACACTTGTCCAAATATTGTAAATCACATCCACATTATTAATGTTAATTAAATCTAATTTAATAATCAATTTTCCAATGCTCAGATAATGTCAGTAATGGAATTATTCTTGAACTCTTTCAAGAGCAATGTGCCTTCTCTGCGGATACTTGGAGATAAGGACATGGCAATTGCACATTCCATGTATAGTGACTCGGATACAGAGATGTAATCTCATATCCAAATCTAGAAGACCTCTCAGAGATGTCTGATCAAATCAGACAATATATCTAATCTTCACATTACATCTGAATCTTATTCAGATCAATGTCCAACATTTGGACTAAGATTAGATAACTAGTCTACTGAGTGGAGTCACTAAAATCCAAATCTGTTTCATCACTCCCTCATAATGGAAGCATCACAATTATATTATCGATTAAGATCACATCACCCTCGAGTATTCCTAATGCTTGTACATACTACATACTGAAAGAAAGAATAAACTCGAAGTTCTAATTTTATTTGATCTGTCTTTTTCAAGGTTTTATCATTAAGTTTCTCATTTGATCATTGGGAAAGGTTGTCGATCATATGCTTTCCAAAAATTTATATCATACATTTAAATCATGTCTTGTTTCCTAAACAAGATGACCAATTTTGGATTTTGGTTTATCCTATTATCTTATGAGTGAGCTCATGTATTCCGATTCAGTAGTAAATCTGTATGATCCCTTTGAGAGATTGTATTACTCGCATGCCCTCATATCCACACCAGCTCGTCGGTGTATAGACCTTTATTAGGTCATCAACCTAATGGTCTGCCTAATGTACATACTTAGGCACATAGTAATATATTTGTCTCCAATCAGAAGATGTGTGCCTATATGTGAGAACATACAACATAGGTCTTAGTTATCTTGATCTCGTTCAGTCAACTCTTTGACTTAACCCATGCAACACCTCCAAATCTCTATTTCTATGTAGAGGACCCGCATCAAGAGGTTGGTTGGATGTTAGCCTTTGGAGTAAGGATTGCCATCTTCTTCGCAAGATGAAGTTCCCTTCTTGATAATAACTATACAATGTGGTTGAGTCCTCAATCTAACTCTTTAGATATTCAAACCTACACCAGACTCTATGATCCAACCTTTAGATTAACAGTTGTATGATATCAAGATGGCCATGGTACATAACCCCAATTGTACTAAAGAACTTGCTATGCAATATACTGGATAATGAGCTGACGATCACGTTTCATGAAGTAATCCTTAATCTTATCCCATCCTCGAACATCATAAGATCAAGTCCCAACTCATACTTCTCATCATATTTCCTCAAGTGAAACATCGACTCATCGCAATGACGATACAATCGTGCATGTGTAGTGATGGTTATATTCTTTTGAGAATAGAGATTCTACATGTAATATATCATGTATATCTTTCAAAATAGAGAACTTAAGTTAGTAAATCCTAAGACCCCTAATGAATAAGAATTGTCAAACTTTGAGTTAAGTGTTACTCTAAACTAAGTATCATGAACTACACAAGTTTTGTGTGATGTGAAGATGTCAGGGATAAAAACACTTATTAGTTATTATATATATTTATATTTATATGAAAATAATTTGTAAGTATATACAAAACAATATGTCAAAATCGTACTCTTTTTCAAACCATATGTAAAATAATTTTCAAAATTATGTCACATATATATATTTTCAAAATGTCTTACAAATGATTTTACAAATTAGTTTCAAGTTCCCATACCCATAGCCCATTATGTGATATCAAAAAACTTTTATGTACAAGATAAGGAAAGTATATATGTAATATATACACATACCCACCCATACTTAGCATTTGCTATGTCTCATAGTACAAAGTAAAATGAAGAACATAGATCGTAGTATGTATAGGGAAATAAACTGTACGATAACTGAAAGATGCACTCCCACATACTTAGGCTTTAAATAGCCTAAGTGTAGGAAGAAAATATAGAAAAATAAGGTACTAAAATGAAGAGAAGAACAAGAGGAATATTTAAACAAGGGCTCGACCTCTGTATAATTAGACTGAAATAGCCTAAGTAGAAAGAAAGAAAGTAAAGAAGAGGAAATAAAGAGAAACATAAAAGAACATAAATAATCAGGAAAGAATGAATTAAGGTTTATAGATAAAAGAAAAGGGTTAATCTTATTTTTTGATAGTTCTGTTCTGAACTGAATCTTCTATTGTTGTCTTCATGCAGAGCTGGTAGGAATGGCATCAGAGTAGTCACCATTTATGAAAGAAATCTGCTCAATCTGAACTAACTATTCAATGGATTTAATTAAGTACTTCGACAACTGTCCATTCACCAAGCAAGAATGTGCACCATCTACGAGATCAGATATCTCTACACTTCCGTTAGTGTGTACTCTTTCACTATATAGGGATCCGTTTATTTAGACTTAAGTTAGCCATGACAGACATTCAACTTAGCATTAAACGACCATACCTTTTATCCTGGGATAAAGTTCTTAAACCTGATGCGCTGATCATGACATTTCTTAACATTGTCCATATAGACCACACTGTTGTCATACACTTTGTTTTGGATCTCTATGAGTTCATCAAGGTTTAAGTCTCTACATAACTTCCCAGGATGATTGTTCCAATTAATCTTTTTAATTGTCTATTTCAATTCGTGCACTAATTCATCGGGAAAATGTCATGGCTCGCCGTAGATTATTCTTAAATTAGAAGTATCGAGCATGGTCTTGTAAGCAGTCTTGTAGGACCATAGCACTTAGTCCAATAGCTAGGACCAATTCTTCCTAACATGACGAACTAGCTTCTAAAGTATGCTCTTTACATCTCTAGTTGAAACCTCTTCCATGCCATTAGATTGTAGGTGACAAGGACTAGTAACTCTATGATCGAGCCCATATTCCTTAATCAAATTCTTCATTTCTCATTTCACTACCCCCATCTGAAATAAGTACCTTTAGAACTCCAAACCTAGAATGATGTGATCTTTCACAAACTTACAAACAGTCTTGATGTATATGGTTCATGTTGGGATAGACTCCACCCATCTAGACAAGTAATCGGTCACTGACAAGATGTACTTATATCCATTACTATTAGGGAAGGGACTCATAAAATCAATACCCCATGTATCAAAAAATCATAAAATATCATAGACTTCATGAGCATTTCATATCTCGAACCAACTATCCCTCCCATTATCTGGCAAATCAGGCACAACCTAAAAAGTCAAAAACATCTCTAAAAAATGTTGGCAAAGATAATACATATTGGAGCACTTTGTATGTGATTCTCTTTCCCGAATGGTGTCCTCCTACCTCCAGGGTATGGCAGTGTGTGAGGACACTCCAGTATTCCTCCTAAGGAATACACCTTCACCAGACATAACCCGACCCTTCAAAGAAAAGGAATGGATCCTCCCTATAGTACTTCCTCGAGTCCGACTTCAGTCGGTCAATGTTATTCCTAGTCTAACCTTGAGAAACATGCTTCAAGAAAAGATAATTCACCATGTTAGCATGCCATGGAAGTGAGTCAGGGAGATTCTCTCTAATGGTTTGAATCAGGTGAATCCTTAAGTTCAATTCGTGATAAATGATTAGCCACAAAATTTTTAACTCCAGGTTTATCCTTAATCTCCAAATCAAATTTCCAGAGTAATAAAATCAACCTAAGAAGACGTGATTTTACGTCCTTCTTTTCCATTAAATAACGAATTATTATGTGATCAATATATACAATCACCTTAGACCCAAAAGGTTAGACCTTAACTTCTCTACGGTCCAGACTACTGTGAGCATTTCATTTTCAGTTACTGTATTGATCTTCTGTGTTGGATCTAATACTTTACTCATGTAGTGAAGTGCAAAGGGGGTACCATCACATATTTGTCCTAGCACAAATCCTATAGAAAAATCTAACGCATCAGTCATGATCTCAAAGGGAAGAGACCAATTAAGACCTTGTAAGACATACACATCAATAATCTTTCTTTTCAAGAGCTCAAAGGCCTCAATACACATGTGATCTACAATGAACTATATTTTTTTCCTAGGAACTCTGTGTCTTTATGTTGGTTGGTGGATCAAGCTTCTTGATCACATCCACCTTGGTAGGGTCTACCACATTCCCTTTTTGGAGATGACATGCACGGACATGATACCCTCCTGAATCATAAAATGACCCTTTTTCCAAGAGAGCACCTGATTAACCTCTCTACACCTTTAAAGAACTCGATTCAAGTATTCAATACATGTATCAAAGGAATCCCCATGAATCGAGAAACCATCCATAAATAACTCCAGGAAATCTCCCACCATCTCAGCAAACACATCAACAATGCATCGTTGAAAAGTGCTAGGGGTATTACAAAGCCTGAAAGGCATACGCTTGAATGCATATGTGTCAAATGGGCACGTGAATGTAATCTTTTCTTGATCCTCAGGAGCTATGGCTACTTGATTGTATCTAGAGTACCCATTTAGAAAATAGAAGAACTCTTTTCCTGTTAGTCTCTCCAAAATCCAATCAATAAAAGGCAAGTGAAAGTGATCATTCTAAGTCACGAAATTCAAGCATCTGTAATCGACATAGACACGTCACGACATGGGTACTCTTGTCACAGTCTCTTTTCCCTCCTCATTAGTAACCATCTAAATTCCCAACTTCTTCGGGACAACATGTAATGAGGACACCCACTTGGAGTCTGAGAGGGGATATGTGAAACTTTCTCCACACCACTTTCCAATCTCTCTCTTAACCACTTCCCTTAGATTTAGATTCAATCTCCTCTGAAGTTCATGGGAAGGTCTAGCAAGTTCCTCAAGTTAAATGTAATGTGAAAAGATAGCATGGATAATCTCAGCAAGATCTGACACTCTCCAATCAATAGACTTACGGTTCTTCTCTAAAACTTTAAGCAACATAGACTCCTATTCTACAATCAACCTAGAGTTGATAATGACATGATATCTATTCTCGAATCTGACAACAAAAGCATACTTCAATGTAGGAAGTAATGGTTTCAGCTCTAGAATGGATGTATCATCTAACAAGTCAGGGTTCACCATGTTTAAATCTTGTTCCATGCTATATGAAGGTGTATCTAATTGTGTTGTGCTTGCCACCAACTGTATTGTGTCTTGAGTTCGATTGCCTAAAATCTTCGATAAATTGACCAAAGCTATGCCCGACTCAACATCCTCTACTATTGGTCATTCGGTAAGAGATGGAACTAACAAGTCCAAAAGGACTTTTGAGTCCTCAAAGGAGTAGGAAGATCCATCAATCAAGAAACTCAACAACACCTGGCATATTGCATCATGTACACTATCCTCTCCAGATGAGAGGGTCTTGCTAAGAGTTGCTGGGGTTTGTTTCCATGGCCCAACTGTGCCAATCACTTTATATTATGTTTCAGAAGAAGAGTAGTTTGCATTGGATTATGAATTAGGTCTCTGCCATCTAGTTCACTGCATTTCATGCTACACTTCTTCACTTGGAGAGTGGAACTTCATTGTCCCATGTTGGTAATCAAATGAAGCATCATCAATTATAAGGAAAGGCCACCCTAAAACAATATGAGACTCTCTCCAATGATTGGGAATTTCCATATCAAGGATGGTGAAGTCCACCATATATTCTTGTACTGCAATCAAAATGAAAACATTCTTAACCTCTCCCTTAGACCTCTTTATGGATTTATCTGCAAACTGAAGTGGGGCCCTTGACTTTTTGAGAGGCCCTAGGTTCAGTCTATCATACAAGGCTAGAGGCAAAAGGTTAATATATGAACTGGTCTGCAAACTGAAGTAGGTCCCTTGACTTTTTAAGAGGTCATAGGTTCAGTTGATCATACAAGGGCTATAAGTAAAAGGTTAATAGATAAACATTATTTAGGAGAGTGCACACAAATGCATATTCATCAATATGACTCAACATGTAATGTGCACCCATGTCTTTCTTATTTATTGGTAGCTGCTTGTTCTTGATACAATAGATAGTGGCGATCATCAAGACATGTGTCTTCACTTTGTTGTTCGGTTTCTTCCTGCTTACCCCATTAGGTCTGCATCTCACCTTAAGGTATTTCTGAAAGGCAGGATTATTTGCAACATATGGATCAAATGATATTTTAACCATGATGTTCTGATTTCAAAATTATGCCATTTCTGGATCATCTCTCTGAATCTTTTTGATGTCTCACTTTCCAACCATAAGAACATGGGGGAAAGGGATTGGAGCTTTAGAAGAAGATGATGATGAAGAATCGGAATCATAAACATATAACATAAACATGCTTATTTTTATTCTTAGAATCTGAGTTCCTGATACATGAATTTTTTATATATAACTTGGTATTTGAAATGCTATTATCTACTACAAGATGGGATATATCTATTGCTGGTACATCTCCTCATTTGAAGGCACAAGGTCCTCTGTAGACTTGAATCGATATCTCCTCCATGATGTGCTTGAGTGATATTTCTTCTCTCTCTGACCTCTTGTGATATCCTCCTCTGGTGGTGAAGGGTTTTCTGTTGAGGTTGACGATTCTCATCTTCTCCACCCCCTAAGGTCTCCTCATGTGGAGCTTCAGAAATGTCCTCCTCCATATCATGTTCCCGATCAGGTATGACCATGATCCTTTAGCTCCTGAATGCCACATGATTTCCATTATCAAATAAAAGGGTGTCATGCTTAGGTTGATGTGAATTTGAGTAGTATACTTGATCAAAATGTTGTTGTTGTTGTTGTTGTGTCTTATTCATGCTATTGGGATTATCCTAAAACTGGACGGGAATGGAGGTATAAGGTGGAGATCTCTCATCTTTCCATCGAGATAGAAGGTTTAGGTCAACATTCATATCATGAAACTCATTCATGTAGGAATGGATTTCCTCAAGTATCTATGTCATAAATCCGTAAGATCTGATGAAGAATATTGCTGACCAAGTTTCTGCCTTGGTTGTCCATGTTAAAATGAAGAGAACGTGAAAACGGGTCCTGCTGCCCTAAAATTGGTGCTACTATGGGTGACTCTGAAAAGGTGGGTCCTTCTGGCCTGACTGGTAATGTTGTGGATGCACAAACAACTGTTGTTGAAGTTGGGAGTGGTAAGGTCCAGGGTGTGATGGTGTTGTTTCTACTGGAAGAGGTGTAGTGTGAAGCTAGTGTTGTGGAAGTAGGGGGATGTTGTTAGTGCTGACTACCCCCCATTCCTGCTTGTTTGGTGGCAGGATCATGTGTGTATCACACATCATTCACCTCCCACACCTTATGAGGCTCATCTGTAACTGTCTCCGGTGATAGTTCTTGTTGATAATGATGGGTAATGGAGTGGTCCTCTATCCATGTAGACTGAGGCCCTAACAAATGCTGCTCCTGTACATTATGTACATGGTAGATAATAGTAGAAGGTGAATACACGACATGTATCTTAATCTTAGATACCCTCTCAAACAAGCTCCATCTACTTCAGAAGATGAGACAAGCTCTCTAATTCATTCATCAGCTTGTCAATCCGCTCAACGAGTGTTAGCTTATCAGCTATGATTCCCATATTCAGAGTCAAGTACTTTTCTATACAATCTGTTTACCACTCTCCTTGTGTAGGAGTGAGAGAGAGGTGTCTGTATAAGCCTTACTAGTGGTTTGTTAAATGACTTGTATCATATATTTGCTCGAATACCTTCTAGATGGCATTCGCTCCCTTTGAAGTATAGCTACCTCAACAGGTAGCGCTAACTAAACCCCTCATCTCATGATTACGACCACTGAATAACGACTGCACCAAGATGGTGTTCTCTAAACCATTGCAAGGATACTTCTATAATAATTCTTTGAAGCTCCCCCATGTATCACATAATGGCTCATGAGGTAACTAGGCGAAGCTTGTGATGTGTGTACACATACGATTAGTTCTACTCGAATGGTGGAACTTCTTCAAAAATAGGTCCTTGAACTGAGTATATGTAGTTATAACTACACCAAGGTTCTTCAATAAATAAACTTGCTTATATTTCAATACAAAAGGAAGGGCTTTGAGCCTAACGTAGTCTTGGATTACCCCAGAATGCCTAAGATTATCACAGACTATCTCAAAGTCCCTAAGGAATGCATATGGTTCTTTGGTGGCATTCCCATTGTACTTAGGTAGCAAAGTCAGGAAATGAGGATTCAACTCATATTCCACATCCGGTGTCAGTGGACTCAACCAACTGAGATTCCGATACTATCTAGGGTTATATGATGTGTACATCAGTACGTATATTCCCACATTAAGCTGACCCATCCAAGCTCTCACTAGAGTATTCTATTGTTCTATGATGGCCAGCCTAGCTAGTGTCTGCTGCAAGGGGTCATCACGATCCTCATCCTTGGACTGTTTCTTAAGAAGGCATCTTGTAAGAATCTTCTCAATCACCTTCATCAGAAAAAATAGATTAGAATAATTTGAAATCAAATCGAGCTCACCAAGGCAAAGGTCATCCTCGATGGGAAAGGAAGAGAGGAAGAGATTGGCCGATGTATGACCAGCCCCTAAAGAAGTGAACTTGGACTAAAGAAGAGGGTCATGATAAGTCCAGGGAGGTCCAAGAAGTGAGGTATCATGGACGTAGGAAGACGTAATATTTAAAGACCTCAAGGAAAGGTTTGCGAAGATTGAATAAATTTCTCCCCAACTATTCATCTTCGATTGCAAAAGGATACGCATTAGAGCACAAATTGAATCGAGGAGATGAAAGTCCTACGTGAAGGCACTTAAATCGTGCGGAATCAAACTTGCACAAAATAAATGCAATGCAAACCCGTTCAATTCACCAACATTACACATGAAGGACATAAGAGTTCGACCGAATTATCTTGTTGATTTTATTAGTGATAGACTAATATTTTAGTGTATTACTCATAACGAGTCACCTAACAACCAATGGTGCTCCTTCTAGTTCCCAGATGGTGACCTCCACTCCCTCCAGCGGTGAGATCCCAGATTCCATCTAATGAATTGCTAAATACCCTGTTTAATTTGTCATTTTTATGTTGTAGTCGGGTACTTAGGAATCATTCAAAAATAACCACAAAATTCAATGAATTGATCAGTTAAGTTTGATGCAGTTTGATGTTTATTTAACCTGGGAAAGTCCGAGGATCGAGCTCAAGGAGACAAAGGAACAACCTAGGTTTAAGTCTATCAGATTTAATGTGTTGTTTTCGAGGCAAATTTTTTTTGGTATTTTTTTATGCAATTATTGAATGCACATGAAAATCGGGCCAATTTTAAGGACTAAAATGAAAATTCAAATTAAACATATTATAAAAATTACAAAATTTGGTCGGAATGTAAAATATGATGAAATGAATGCACTATATTGTTTTGGATTTTTTTATGCAATACGAATAAAAATGAATTAAATGATGCACATAATATGATTTCCTATAATAAATATAAAATCTAATTATTTTCTTGGGATAAAATTATCTAAGATGCATCACTATGAGATCTATCTCATAAAAATCCTAAAACCTAAAAATGTGAAGTTGATTACTTATTAAAAATTAATTACTTAGATCACAAAATCATTGATGCAGGACCAACTATACATGTAAATGCCATGATTGTTTGTCATAAGACAAATCACAACTAAAGCTATTAATCGTGAATTTTCGATAATTTTCAGAGCAAAGATTAATTAATGGTGAATTTAAGAACATAGAATGGGTAAATTATGCAAGATTTCACAGAACTAATTATTAATAAGTAATCACATATCATAAAATTAAGAATCACATGCCATAATGTCAAGAAATAGTTGTTCGATAATATGCAAATTTTTAAATAAATAAAAGATGCAACATCAAGGTTCAAATTATAGACTGAATACAAGGCTCTAAATGCAAATACATAAATAAAAGATATAAAAGAAACTAATATAGGGACTGAGATTGAATTACCAATACCCGCAAGGGTGTTTGTATAGTTTCAATGTAGGGGTGTGCTAGCCACGTGCACCTTAAGCGATGGGGGCTTCTTTGGAATATGGCAAACCCTAGGGGTTTTGCTGCAAATTTCCCCCCTACATGTACGGATATGTGAAGGGGCCTAGGGCTGTGTGCCAGATCTTTGGGGGTAAAGGAATGGTGCAAGCAGTGGTGATGGAAGTCGGGGAAGAACCGGGTGCTGCCGGCAGCCGACACACAGCCAAGGGTCGTCGTGGCAGTGCTGCTCCAAGCAGATGCGATGTGGAGGCAGCTGGTGTCGATGGTGGGGAAGTAGCGGGATTAGGTAGTGCGAGCAATGGACCCGAAGCGGAGATGATGCTCCCAGAAGAGGACCTCCGGAGAAGTCGACAGAGGGGGGGCCTAGTGCTGAAGGTTGAGTCATCCTTTGTCGATGAAGCTCAGGGAGAACGGAGCAGGACCTTAGTTATGGCGGTAAAGCAAGGCTTCGTGTCGAGGGTCCCAAGAATCGGTGGCAGAGCCGATTATTAATGGAGGCGAGGTTGATGGGGCTCCCGATGGAGCGGAGAGAGAGAGAGAGAGGGAGAGAGAGAGAACAGAGCAGAGCGGGAATGAATTCGAGAGAGGTGGAGGAGATGAGAATGTGGTGGAGGAGCTAAGGGGGATTACCTGGAAGGTGGAGCTCGATGGCCGAAGGGCCAGAGCGAAGCAGCCTGGAGGAAGTTGCACCGAAGGATCGAAGCCTCGGATTTCGCTGCAGGAGGGAGTGGAGGTCGACATTGTCACCGTCGAGGGCTCCTCCTTTGCTATTGACAATCGTCAGATGGCTCAAGAAAGATGCAGCGGAGGGAGCTATATATGAAGGTGGTAATCGATTTGATAAGGAGGAGCGGTGACGACGAACTGATGGAGATTCGTGGTGCATGATTGGACATCTGACGAGTATGACTAAATAAGGAAGGAGATTGAGCGATGGCGGTGGTGGAGCAATTTGGTAAAGGAGGCGAGAAGACAGAAGGTGGAAGACGTGAGGAGGGTCGTTCGATCGACCAAGATCGCACGAACATGGGGATTATAAGAATAAAAATTTAAAATTTAAAAAATCTAAAAATCTAAAAAATAAAAGGGCAAAAATGTATGACATGTGACGGCTCCACGAGCTGCCACATGTCACTTCTAGAAAAATTGAAAATAAAAAATCAAAGAAAAATAGAAATGAAATAGCAAATAGCCTTGGATCAAGAAATTTTCTTCATAAAAGTTGTTCGTCTCGATGAGGTCTACAACTTATATGAAATTATTAAAATAAAATAGATCACTTGCTCAAAGAGATACTTTTTAGTGGTACTCTATGTACACAGATACCTCATTTTTGTATTTTGTATTTTTTACCATTTATAAATAAGATAAAAATCAAAATAAAATCAGATAAAATAAAAAGAAAAATATTTACATATTAATCTAATTTTTTTATTTTTAATAATTAAGAAAATAAAGAAATAAACTAAAGGGGACTTATTGTACAGATTCTCAATGAGGACTTTGACTCAGTTAATTTCTTTGACTTCAAGCCCATTTTAGATTTGGATTTTTTTGCATTTTAATAAAAATTTTGTCAAAGAAAATAAATGAAAAAAATAACACGAACATAGTTAATTATGTACATAAAATATCAGGTAAAATAGGCTAAAATATAGAATGTACAAAAGAGGCACCAACCCACTTTTCACATATGAGCTCTGTTTCACTAGAACTTGGTCTTGTTTTGAAGGTAATTGAACGTACATTAGTTCAAAAGTGAGTAGGACCAAATTAGACACTCTATGAAGGGGATATCAGTGTTTTAGTCCGACAGATCTGAAATTAGGGTTTGGGTTTATTTGTCAATTATTTCTGTTAGTGATTTTTTTGCATTTTTCCTTTGTTCTTGTTAGTAATATGTACATAATAGATTTGGTTTTAGGAGATTTGGATTAGCATGAGTTAACTAAAAATCAGGGAAGTTAGCTTATTTTAAAAGTCAATTGGGCTGGGATTTTTGGCTTCTTATTTTATGCAATTATGCATGATAAAATACAATTTTTATTTATACATGCATGAATGTTAATAATGCAATTTAAATGATGAAATGCCAATGAATTTTGGTTAACTTAGCTTAATTAATCTCTTTTAGAGTGATAAATCACATATTCATCAACCCCCTATACTTGAACCATGCTCGTCCTTGAGCACGAATGAATGATTTAGTTGGATGAAACCATGACTGTGCATGTGGCGTACACGACTCGATCCGTTGAAGAACTCTTGATTTTAGTGATCCCAAAATTCCAAGCTGAACTAAGATTTAGTCAATAGGTATCCAATTTCTCTAGTCCCTACTCTCTTTGTATACATATATAGTAAGGATATGACATTTTAGTGTATACTGCAGTCACAAGAGTATAGTCAAAACATCACCCAAGGTTCCAGTCCAAGAGACTCTCCTAAGAACCCAATCTTCAACACATAGGGAATAAATCTGTTCTTGCAGATAATCCACCATCTCTTTAGTTGTCAATCTTAAAAGTGTAGATGGAAGGCCAGTTGATGGAGGGTATAGGATTATGAAATTTCCTATATCCCTTTCATTGGAACAAGGATCCACTTGAGTGCATTATTAACTCAATGCATGTGTTTTAGGTTGTTGACCAGTGCGTCCGTCAAGAGAGCTCGGAGTCCTCTGCACTTGTTTTCTTGGGAATATATGGGGTTGTGTATTTTTAGTATCTATTGTACGTTCGACACCCAGACTTGTATAGCTATACAATGCGGAGCCCTTTTTGGATGCTAGCCCGACTCCTGGTACTAATAGCTTTGGTCTAAGTGGACACTTTGAAAAGGTTGGGAGAGCTTACCTTTGGTGGAAGCTGCTTGAATTTGTATTTGTAATGAGAGAGATTTTCTTTGTATTTGAATGATAGAACTTCTCTCGAAATTTATTTCATTGATGGTTGGCTAGCTCCACTGCTTTTACCAAGTTGGTGCACACTAATCAACAATTAATTAACTTTCATCACACCCAAGCACATAGGTTTTATATCAAGAGATTAGTACAAGAACCTTAATCTTATACTCGCTTAAAGTGATGACACTCGGGTTTCTTGAAGCCGTCATCAATTTTATCCCATCCTCGAGCATCATAAAATCAGGTCCAAACTCAAATCCCTCAACCCAGTTCCTCAAATGAAATCTCAACTCATCTCATCATAACTATAGTCATGCAAGTGAGGTGTTGATCATATTCTTTAAGGTAGAGACTAAGTATGCAATACAACACACACAACTTTCAAACTTGGGAAGCGTGAATAATTAGGTCGTAGACCCTAATGACTAAGGCTGGTTAAATCTGAATCTTAAAACCTCACGAACCAAGTGTCCTTGAACTTCACAAGTCTTGTGTGAGAGTGTAAGTAACAGGGATACATCCATCTAAAGTATGCATGGATAAATGAAATGGTGAATGAATTGCAAGTGTGCAAAATGTTTTTTTTTGTTTTTTTTGTTTTTTTATGCAAAAATAAATAAAAAGCCAGTTTTCTAAACTTCAGTTTTACACACAATTGGACACAGACATTGTTAGTTGCAAAACTCTATTTATTCTTTTTTTTATGTTTTTTTTGTTTTTTAAGAAAGAAGTTACCCATCCAGTGAATAAAATATAGACTTACGTAAAATTATGAGCTATGGGTAAAATATATACAGAGTATATACACACTCCCTATACTTAGCGAGTGCTTTGTCCTCAAAGCACAAGAAGTGCAAAGAAGACATAGCTCAAGCTAAGCGTAAGAGAGTGAAAAAGAAAAGAAAAATAGAAGGTGGCATGCCTCCCTATACTTAGGCCATGGATAGTGTAAGTATACAAGAAGGGCGAAAATGAGGCGGACAAAGGGAGAAGTGAATGGGGAGAGTATATACAGCAGGCATCGGGTCCCCCTATATTTAGGCTCTGGACAGCGCAAGTATGGAAGAAGGATGAGGGATCGATGAGATCTTGATAATAAACAAGGAGAGTGTACATTTGAAATGTGTGAAGAATAAAGATTATACGTACAGCTTGTGTGTGACTGCTTCTCTTCATGTAGGGTGGTCTGATGCGTCTTCAAGGTGCTTGCTTTGCATGAAGTTGATGACCTCGACTTGGGCTAACTGTTCTTTAGAATCGACATACCGCTTCAATAGTTGCCCACTCACTGAAAAAGGTTGTGCACCATCTTTGATCTCAACAATATCTACACTTCCATGGTTGTGCACATCTATGATAATGTAGGGACCCACCCATTTTGATTTGAGTTTCTTGTGAAAAATCTTTAATCGAGCATTGAACAACCACTTTCTGCCCAGAGACAAAGGTCTAATGCCTAATGTTTCTATCATGCCATCTCTTGACCTTGTCCTTATAGATCACACTATTGTCATATGCCTTATTTCGAATTTCTATTAGCTCATTCAGATTCATGTCATGACACAACTTCCCAAGGTGACAACTCCAATTAATATTCTTGATCGCCCATTCTGATTTGTAAATTACCTCTGCAGGAAAATGGCATGGATTGCCATATATTATCCGAAAAGTCAAATTACTAAGTGGAGTTTTATAGGCTATCCTATAGGCCCACAAACCTGGTCCAAAAGCTGAGATCAGTTCTTCCTATCGAGATGAACCAACTTTTGAAGAATACTCTTCACCTCTATATTAGAAACCTTTACCATTCCATTAGACTGTGGGTGGTAAGGATTGGCTACTTTATGCTCGAATTTATAGTCCTTAGCCAATGATCTCATTTCTTTGTTCACAAAGTGGCTACCCACATCAGAAATCAAAACCTTTGGAACCCTGAAACTCACAATGATATGATCTTTGATAAACTTACAGATAGTCTTGCTATCTGTGGTTCGGGTCGGGATAGCCTCCACCTACCTTGACAAATAACCAACCGCTAACAAGATGTACTCATGACCAATGCTGGTAGGCTAAGGACCCATAAAATCAATTCCTCATGTGTCAAAAACATCACATAAATTCGTTGGTTGCATGGGCATTTCATCTCTATATCCAAAAGTCCCTCCCAATCTCTGACAAGTTCGGCATGATCGTACAAAATCATTAGCATCTCTAAATAAGGTCGGCCAGTAAAGTCTACATTGGAGTACCTTGTGTACGGTTCTCTTTCTCGAATGGTGTCCTCTAGCCTTAAGTGTATGATAATGTTTGAGGACACTCTGGTATTCCTCCTGAGGAATACACCTTCTCCAAATGCAATCCAGCCCTTCAAAGAAAAGGAGCGGATCATCCCAGTGGTATCTCTTTGAATCCGACATCAGTCAGTCAATACTGCTCCTAGTCCAACCCTGGGAACTTGCTTGGAGACAAGATAGTTCACCATGTTGGCATGCCACGGGAGTGAGTCAGTAGCACAAACAGACTCTTCTAGGAAGGTCTCTCAAATTGGTTCAATATCAAGATTAACATTCTGCTCAATTCAGGAAAGGTGATCAGCCACAACATTCTTTATTTTAGGTTTATCCGTGATTTTCAAATCAAATTCTTGGATTAATAAGATCCATCTCAGAAGACACGCCTTCACATCCTTCTTTTCCATTAGGTACTGGATTGATTTGTGATCACTAAAAATCGTTACCTTGGAATCTAATATATATGATCTAAATTTTTCTAGGGCCCAAACTACTATGAGCATTTCATTCTCATTCACCGTACAATTTCTCTATGCAGGATCCAAAATTTTGCTCGCGTAGTTAATCACATACGGTATCCCATATCGCCTTTGTCCAAGCACGGCCCCGGCAGCAAAATATGATGCATCAGTCATGATCTCAAAGGGAATAGACCAGTCGGGAGAATGTAAAATTGATGATTCACATATTTTCTTTTTCAGGATCTCAAAGGCTTCTAAACACTTGTGATCGACAATATACTCGATGCTTTTCCCTAAGAGCTCAGTCAGTGGGCGGGCGATTTTAGAAAAATCATGAATAAATCCTCGATAAAATCCGACATGCCCTAAGAATGACCGCACTAACTTAACGTTAATTGGTGTCTCAAGTTTCTTGATCACATCCACCTTGATAGGGTCAACCTCCATTCCCTCCTCCATTCCCTTTTTGAAGATGACGTACCCCAACACGATACCCTTCGTTACCATGAAGTGACTTTTCTCCTAGGAGAGTACCAAATTAACCTACCTACACCTCTTGAGGACTCAGTCCAAGTACGCTAAACATGTATCAAAAGAATTACCATGGATCAAGAAGTCATCCATGATGACTTCTAGAAATTCGCTCACCATCTCGGCAAATACGGCTATCATGCACTGCTAAAATATGCTCGGTGCATTGTAGAGCATGAATGTCATGCGCCTGAATGCATGTGTCGAATGGACATGTAAATGTGGTCTTTTCCTGGTCTACCTGATTGTAGCCTGAGTACCCATAAAGAAAATAGAAGAACTCTTTCCTTGCAAGTCTCTCCAAGATTTGATCAATGAATAGCAGAGGAAAATAATCTTTCTTCGTCGCGACATTCAGGCACCTGTAGTCGACACAGACGCACCACGACGTAGGTATTCATGTCATGATCTCTACCCCCTCCTCATTGGTGACCATATGGATTCCTAACTTCTTTGGAACAACATGAAGCGGGGCAACCCACTTGGAGTCAAAAATATGGTATATAAACCCTACCTTGCACCATTTCTCAATCTCTTTCTAACTACTTCTCAAAGATTAGGGTTTGGTCTTCTTTGAAATTCACAGGAAGATCTCACGTTATCCTCAACATATATTTGGTGTGAGCAGAGACTGGGGTTGATCCCCATGAGATCTGACATTGTCCATCCAATGGCTTTGCGATTCCACTCAAGAACTTCAAGTAACCTAGACTCCTTTTCTACAGTTAATGTCGAGCTAACGAGCACAGAAAATCTCTCTTTGGGTCCCTCAAGAAACGCATACTTGAGTTTCGGAGGGAGTGGTTTCAGCTCAGGAAAATATGAGCCGTCAATTAGGTCAGGTTGAATGGAATTTGAGTTCAGCTCTGTGTTGATGATGATGGATCAATCTGTGATGTGCTGGCTACCAATTTTGATGAAAGGTGAGCTAGATCGCAGAAGTAGTGTAGTAATTCAGCCAAAGCCATGTCTGACTCGTCTTTTATGTCCCATGACTGTCCCGGAGAAGATGGGACTGACAGATCCATAGTGATCTCTGAGTCATCAAGGGTATAGGCATATGGGTCTCTTAGAGAATCATGCAACACCTGGGAAACTGCACTATGCATTGAGTTCTCTCCAGATGAGAGTGTCTGACTCTGTCCTGCTGGAGTCTATTGCCAAAGTCTAGTTGTGCTAATCAACTTGCATTCTACCTCTGAAGATTATGCGTACTCGGTACTAGATTCAGAGTCAAGTCTTTGCCATTTTGTATGCTTCACCTCTAAGTCCACTTCTCCACTTGGAGAACGGAACTTCATAATTCATGTGTCGTAATCGAATATTTCTCCTGCTGTTCTCAAGAATGGCCGCCCAAGAATGATCTGAGATTCTCCCCAATGATTGAGGGTCTCCATATCAAGGACAGTGAAGTCAACTTTGTAATCTTTCCCCCCAACCAATATAACAACATTCTTCACTTCTCCCTTAGGTCTCTTCATTGATCAACCTACAAATTGGAGTAAAGTTGATGATTTTCTGAGTGGTCCTAACTCCAATTTGTAATAGAATGCTAATGACATAAGATTGATTGAAGAATTGTTATCTAGGAGAGTACGTGAAAACGCAATGCCGTCGATGCAACTCTCCACATAGTGAGCACATAGGTCTCTCTTTTTCCTTGGTAGTTGCTGATTTTTGACACAATGGATAGTGACACCTGTTAAGACATGTGTCTCCACAAATTGGTTCAGTTTCTTCCTACGAGTCCTGGTAGGAGTGCATCTCATTTTCAAGTACTTATGAAATGCTGGATTGTTGACCACATACTGGTCAAATGGCACCTTAACTGTGATGTTTCTTTACAAAATCGTTCCATTTCTGGGTCATCTTGAATGATGTTTTTCAGTTTGTGCTTTCCTCCCATAAGGGCATGGGGGAAAGGAATGGAAGCAGTTGAGACAGGAGATAAAGAACTCGAATTATAAAGAGGAACATCATGCTTTGATTTATTAGGAACGAAGTTCTTATTACAATGATCTTATTTCTTCAATTGATCATAAAAATTAAAATCGTTACATCATGTCGTTGAATAGATGAAAAAGGTGAATCAACTGTGACTGGAGGTGCAAGGTCCTATGTAGACTCCATTGGTGTTTTTCCCTTCTTCTGAGTGGAATCGTCGATCTCCTCGGATGCATTGGTGAATCTAGATTTCTTTCTTCCTCATCTTCAGAAGTATCATCAAGTTGATATCTCAAATTGTTTCGCTCCATTTCCCTTGCCCGATCAGGCACGACCACGGTCCTTCCGTCCTAAGTGACACAACATT
The DNA here is from genome assembly GCA_037367405.1 of Ottelia alismoides. Lineage (NCBI taxonomy): Eukaryota > Viridiplantae > Streptophyta > Magnoliopsida > Alismatales > Hydrocharitaceae > Ottelia > Ottelia alismoides. Next base: position 383,963 of record JAZKJV010010308.1, on the reverse strand, counting down.
GACATTGTCAAATGAAAGGATCTCATGTTCAGATCTATGAGTCTGAATAGTATACCTGACCACCATATTGATGAGATTGAGATGTGTTCAAGCTGTTAGGGTTAACTTGAACTTGGGCGGGAATGGCTGCAGTAGGAGTCATTTGTTCATCTCTCCAATGGGATAAGCGATTCAAGCACTATACGTAGATCCTGAAGTTCATTCCAAAAAGAGAGGATCTCCTCGAGGATATGTTGCTGGATATCAACGGGTTCGGTCTGAGAGCTAGATGGCTGTGAGGGTTGCCTCGATGATTGGCCATGTAAAGCCTGATATTGTTGTCGGTACTGATGGGGTGCATGTTGGTATGGTAAACCCTGCTGTTTCTCCTGGTATTGGCCCTGGCCGTATGGCTACTACGGTCTCTGATGTTTAGATGGGGAATTGTTCTGACTGTGCTATGGGGCATGTGGGAATGAGACATTAAAGAAGGTTGGGGATGTTGGTAGAACTGACGGTCCCCCGTATTTCCCTGTCTAGCAGGGTCCTGAGTGTACCAAATACTGGTTACTTCAAATACGGGAGGATGCACTTCCTCGACGATCTCGGTTGGTAGTGGGTGAGACTGTTGGAATGATTAGGTATAGGACTGGTCCTGAACCCAAGGCTGAGTTGGCACTGACATCAGTTGCTCCTGGACATGATGTACTAGGTAAATAGGACCAATGGATGTAGTAGCGGCAGGTATCCCGATCTTGGACACCATCTCAGTCAGCTCCTCCTTCTTCTTCAGAAACTGGGAGATCCCGTTGTCGATATTGTTCATCCTCCTATGAATCTGACCACAACTACTAGCTTGTCAATGATGATGCCCATGTTTGGAATTAGATCCCTAGTTATTTCAGCAATAGTATGCTTAGAGTGGAGTGTATTGAGGAAGTCAGTATACGCCATGCAGGCGATTTGTAAGCGGCTCATTTCGGCTAATCTTTCGAATATCTTCCAGACGGTATACGATCCTTTTGATGTATAATTCCCTCTACATGCAACACTCACTAAACATTGTGTCTCAAAATTGAGACTGTAATAGAGTGATTGGATTAAGATGTTGTTATCCACATCTCATGACATGGACACTTCTGTATTAGGTCTTTGAAGTTGTCCCATGCCTTACAGAATGGTTCATTTGTCATCTGAGTGAAGCTGGTGATGTGTGTCCTCACTTTAATTGTCCTACTCAGAGGTTAGAACTTCTTTAAGAACATGTCCTTGAATTGTCCGTATGTGGTAACCGTCACTCCAAGATTCTTTACCCAGTAGTCAGCCTTGCCTTTCAAGGTAAAAGGGCATAATAGTGAGCCTAATGTAACTCTGGCTGACTTTGGGGTGTCTCAAATTTGAACATACTAGCTCCAAGTCCCGTAAGAATGCATATGGTTCTTAAGCAGTATTTCCATGAAATTGAGGAAGCTGGCTCAAGAAGGGTAGCTTCAGTTCATAGTCCACATATGTTCGGGTGGTTACAGATAATTCCTTACTCTATATTGGCCAGGGTTATAGGCAGCTTCCATTGGTGGTTCCACCCCAAACTGTAGTTGTTCTATTTGTGCTCGGATTAGGGCTTGTTGCTACTCAGATGCAACGAGTCTGGAAAGAACCGTCTTCATTGCTTCATCATTTTCTTCCTCATAATCTGAACTCTTCTTGGGAGGCATCTTCTTTGGGTTCTCTTCTTCTTCTTTACCTTCAAAATATGAAAAATCAAAATCAATAGAGTATAAAGAATCAAGACCAGAATCATCGAGGTGCAAGTCTTCCTCAATGTGGTGAGGAGAAAGAGAGAGAGAGAGAGAGAGAGAGCCTGGGTCTGACCTCCCTCGAGGAAGAAGAAAGAATCATAGGATGAGGATTCATGTGAAGAGTGTCCACAAGCCCAAGGCGGTCCGGAGTAAGAGTGTCTTTGAGCCTTTGAGAACGGTAAGTTTGTGGTTGTCAGTGGAAGGTTCGTAGAGTCTGAACAAAATTCACCACAATCCTTCATTCTTGATTTCAACCTATTCGAAAGATGATTATGATTCATGAGTTAAATCGAGAGTGTGAAGGCACAAATGTGTGGTATTTGATCATTAATCTTGATCTACACACAATACAAACACAATACAAACCCCAAGATCACCAACTCACACAGTAAAGGTCACAAGAGTCCAGCCAATTATCTTCTCAATTATAATAGGTGATAAAATCAATCTTGAGTCTGTACGCGAGTTGTTAGGTGCTGGAAATTTTACTAAAGATTATCCAGAATTTGTACAGCTAGTTGCATCCACTTTCAACCAGTATGGGTGCAAGTACGAACCGTAAAACCGCTACCTGTGTTACTTTAGGATGGTGCCAATCACGTTGTCCTTTAACCACCCACTCTGCTAAGGGAGACTGCAGTTCCCACATTGAGAAGTATCTAGTCATTTTTGGAATCAGGAGTCTGAGTGAAGATTCCGGAGCTTGGATCTATCCTAAGTGTTCGTCCCTCACTCACTTCAAAGATAAATAAGTCCAAGGACAGGGTTATTCTCGTACAAAATTCTTGATTTTATGGGTTAATTAAAGTCGGCATTGTTTATTAGTCCTAATTTAAATGTAGGTGATCACTGAAAAATTAAGTGAGTAGAAATACACGTCTACCGTCCAGTCACAATTTCCTTTAGATTTAAGTGACAAAACAACAGGGAGAAATCAAGAAAAGCGGATGCACGTGAAAAACAATGTTGTATGCTTAGTTAGAAGACTTACAGTGATTCCCCGCAATCTTCATGTGGGATGCAATACAATAATTGAAAATTATTCTATATGAGATGCAAGCCGACAAAACCACACCTAGCAGAAAGTTTTATTAGCTGGAAAGAAATTGATTTGAATTTTGACTAAATTGAACAAGTAAGGTGCATTTCAATGAAAGTGCAGTGGTCCTAGGTTCTACGAGCACAAGCACTATAAACCCTAGTAGCTTTAATAGCAGTAGTGTAGGTCTAACCTACGAATCACTTAAGTTGGGCCCCACCCTCACCGAAGAGTGAAACAAGTTCGGTACACCACAGAAAAAAGTTCAAGTCTTGGTTACACACGCGAGATTCCATATGAAAACTGCTATAAATATGCAATTAATTACAAATAAAAGAATGCTGAAAATAAATCCTAGACTCTACGCTCTCTCACGACTCAACTGGATCTTAATTTTATGTGGCTTTTCGACAGGCTGTAGAGATACGTCGATTTTCTTGAAAACCTTTCCAAGTATGACGAATACCTCGCAAAAAATAAGAGAGAAAATGTAAGAGAGTTGACACAAAATATATAAAAGACCGAAAATAAATGTTGAAAAAATAAATAAATAACTATTGGAAAATAAAAAATGGAAAATTTACAGTGAAGGCTTGGGGGTCAGACTACCCAAGTGTATGGAAAACCTAACACTAAATTTTCTAGGCAAAAAACCTAAGCCTTTTACCTCCCCGGCAACGACACCATCTGACGAATCGCTAGTACCTATTTAATTTGTCATTTTAGGTTGTAGTCGGGTACTTGGGAATCAGTAAAAAATAACCACAAAATTCAATGAATTTATCAATTAAGTTGGATGTGGTTTGATATGTTTTTAACATGGGCAAGTCCCAGGGTTGAACTCAATGAGACAAAGGAACAACCTAGGTTTAAATCTATCAGATTTAATACATTGTTTTCAAAGCGGATTTTTTTAGTAATTTTTATGCAATTAATGAATGCACATGTTAATCGGGCCAATTTTAAGGACTAATATGCAAATTCAGATTAAATGGAGTCCAAAAATTACAAAATTTAGCGGAAATGTAAAATATGATGTAATGAATGCACTATATTTTTTGGAGTTTTATGATGCAATATGAATAAATAATGAATTAAATGATGCCATAATGTGATTTTCACTAATTAATTATAATAAATATAAAACCTAATTATTTTCAGGGGATAAAATTATCTAAGATGTATCATTATGTAATCTATCTTATAAAATCATATACCCTAAAAAGTGAAGTTGAATACCTATTAAATTATTTACTAAGCACAAAATGATTTATGTAGGACAAATATGCATGCAAATGTCATGATTTTTGGGCATAAAATAGAGCACAACTAAATCTGTTAATCATGAATTTTCGACAATTTTTATAGCAATGATTAATTAATGGCAAATTTAAGAATAGACAGTGGGTAAATTATGCAAGATTTCACATAACTTATTATTAATAAATAACCACAGATCACAAAATTAAGAATCAAACAATCATTTGGTAATATGCGAATTTTTAAATAGATAAAAGATGCAATATCAATGTTCAAATTACAAACTAATATAAGGAAACAATCATTCCATATTATCAATAAACAATCATTCAATAATATGTGAATTTTTAAATAGATAAAAGATGCAATATCAATGTTCAAATTATAGACTAAATACAAGGGTGTAAATGCAAATACATAAATAAAAGAAATAAAAAAAACTGGCACAGGGACTGAGACTTAATTACAAATACTCGCAAGGGTGTTTGTGTAGTTTCACCGTGGGGGCGTGCCAACCATAAGCGCCTTAAGCAGTGGGGGGCTTCTTTGGAATACGGTGAACCCTGTTTTGTTGCAAATCATTACGTGAGGGAGCCCCGGGCTATGTGTCCAGCCTTGGGGGTGGAGGAATGGTGCAAGCGGCAATGATGGAAGTTGGGGAAGAATCATGTGTTGCTGGTGGCTGACACATGACCAAGGGTCGTCGTGGCAATGCTGATCCAAGCTGATGCGATGCAGAGGCAGCTCGTGTCGATGACGAGGAAGCAACAGGATCGTCTAGTGCGAGCCGTGGACCTGAAATGGAGATGATGCTCCCGGAAGAAGACCCCTAGAGGGTCGACGGAGCAGGGCCTAGTGCTGAAGGGAGAGCCCTCCTTTGTCGTTGAAGCTTAGGAGGAACAAAGCAGGACCTCAGCTATGGAGGTGAAGCGAGGATTCATCTCGAGGAGCCCTAGAGTAGGTGACGGAGCCAGTTGTCGATGGAGGCGAGGTTGGCAGGGCTCCCGATGGAGTAGAGAGAGATGGATAAGATGGAGAGAGTGAATGGGGCGAAGCGGGAATGTGTTCTAGAGAGGGAGGACGAGATGAGAACATAGTAGAGGAGTCTAAGGGGGATTACCAGGAAGGTGTAGCTCGACGGTCGAAGGGCTGGAGTGGAGCAACCTAGAGGAGGTTGCAACGAGATGTCGAAGCCTTGGATCTCGCCATTTGAGGGAGTGGAGGTCATCACCGTCACCGTCGAGGGCTCTTCCTTTGCTGTTGGTAATCGAGGATGGCTCAAGAAAGATGCGGTGGAGGGAGCTATATATGAAGGTGGCGATGATCGATTTGGGAAAGAGGAACAGTGATGGGGAACTGATAGAGATTCACAATGCGTGATTGGAGTCTGATGAGGGTGGCCGAATAAGTAAGGAGATCGGGTGATGGCGATGACAGAGCAATTTGGGAAAGGGGGCAAGAAGACGAGAGGTGGAAGACACAAGGAGGGTCCTTCGATCGGCCGAGATCAGACGACCCTGGGGATGATACATGTCAGAGAATAAAAATAATAATATTACAATTAAAATTTTAAGAGTCGAAAAATAAAAAAAGGACAAAAATGGATGACACGTGGCAGCTCCAGGAGCAACCACATGTCATTCCAGAAAAAAAAATAAAAAAAAAGAAATACCAAACAACCTCAGATCAAAAAAATGTCTTCATAAAATTGTTCATCTCGATGAGATCTACAATTTTCATGAAGACCAAAACTAATATAGATCGTTTGCTCAAAGTGGTATTTTTGGTGGTACTCTATGTACATAGAATATCTTATTTTTGTAGTTTGTATTTTTTATCATTTTTAAATAAGATAAAAATAAAAATAAGTTTAGATAACTTAAAAGAAAAATTATTTATACATTAATCTATTTTTTTATTTTTCATTTTTAAGAAAATAAAGGAATAAAATAAATGGGACTTGTTATATAGACTCTCAATGAGGATTCAGACTCCGTTAGTATCTTTGACTTCAAGCTCATTTTAGATTTGGATTTTTGTGCATTTTAATAAAACTTTTTATCAAATAAAAAAATTAAAAGGAACTAACATAAAAAAAGTTAATTATGTACATAAAATATCAGGTAAAAATCAGCTAAAATAGACAATGTACAAAAGAGGACCAAAAGCCACTTTTCACATATGAGCTCCATATTCACTTGAACTTGGTCTTGTTTTGAAGGTAATTGAACGTACATTAGTTCAATAGTGAGAAGGACCAAATTGTATACTGTATAAAGGACATAACAATGTTTTAGTCTGACTAATTTGAAATTAGGGTTTGGGTTTATTTATCAATCATTTCTTTTAATGGTTTTTTTGTAATTTTCCTTTATTCTTGTTAGTAATATGTACACAATGGAGTGGTTTTAGGTGATTTGGTAGCATGAATTAATTAAAAATCAGGGAAGTTAGCTTATTTACAAGTCAATTGGGCTGGAATTTTTGGCTTCTTATTTTATGTGATTATACATTATAAAATGGATTTTTTTATTTATACATGCATGAATGTTAATAATGCAATTTAAAGATGAAATATTAATGAAATTTGGGAAATACAGCTTAATTAATCTCTTTTAGAGTGACGAATCACATATTCATCAAAGGTGATCTTCCTGGGCTACTGATGAATCCAAGATTCATTAACTTTTCTGTCGCATTTTGTCTTAAGACCCTTAACAAATGCATGTAAATATTCATTAATTCCCATCTTTTATTCAAACTCTATTCATGAATAAATATTCACTTTTAAGCATAAAAATCATGTAAATAAATAAAGAACAAAGAAAAAGAAAAGAAGGCAGATTGGATATATGTAAAAATATACAATATGACTTATAAATATAAATATAACCGCAAGGTATATTTATAGCCTAACCCCCGAGATCAAGTCAGCATGGATTGATCGACAAACCAATAAGTAGGGCAGATAAGGAAATAAAACCCTAAAAGTAAATTAAGACACACCTCATGTACCTCTCACTATTTATCAAATAAATACAAAACTTCAATGAGTTTTAATTAATTCATATGTACATATTTTTCACCAAACTCTTTTCCTAATTATTTCTAAAAATGTATATAAAAATAAGTTAAAAATGCTACCCTGTATATATGCCAAGAACTCCAGCTTATAAATTGTCAAAATCTCAACTTCTGAACATCATAACTTCTTCATACGAACTCCAATTTCACTCTACTTACCTTTAAAGTTCATAAAATAATAAAGTTGGTTTCATCAAATTCGGAGTCCGTTTGTAAAAAGTCAGTTTTGGGACCAAATGACAACAGGGTTTCTAGGCTATTTATTTTATGTAGAACACATTATATATAGTTTTATTAATTTTATAATTTCTAATTATTTTAATAATCTTGTAATTTAACCCTAATTTATTTCAGAATTTTTGGAGCTTATTTATTATTTTAATAAAATCAAAAACCCTAAATTATAGGTAAAAATGAATTGAATAACTAATACCTATATTTATTAATATATGTAAATTAAGTTATTAAAATCCCTAAAAATTCACACAACCCTTATTTATTATTCTAATAATTAAGAAAAATATAAAATTAATTTTTTATTATTTATTTATTAAATTAAAAATCTAAAACCTATTTATCTATACATATTTATTAATATAATATTTATATTTCGAATAATATTTATTATTTATAAAAAGTAATTATTTAATAAATTAGATAATTAATTTATTTACATTTCTTGTTGTTATACCTATTTAAAATAACTTTATTTACTAATTATTATCGAATTTACAAGAATTTTTCCACATCTGGCCTGGTTCATTTTCCTCAAGAAGCTGGTAACGTCTCTCTGTTCCAACTGATCAACTTCAACCATTTCTCCAGCACGACTCATAACTCTCCCAGGCGATTTAAACCTTTAGATCAATTCTCCTAACCACCAAGAATCTCGGCCACCATTCGATCTAGCTTGGGGAGCACGACACCTGTCTATATAAACCCCTAAAGTTGGACATTTCCAACTAACTCTCCTGTAATCACCTGAAGCCCCAGCTCAAGTGGCCGACCCCCTATCTTCTCTACCTCTCTCCGCCTCGCTCCGGTGGTGACAACACTCGAAGGCCAGCTAGCGTGGAAGAGGGGTCATCGGAGGAGGTTCCAAGGCGCTCGTCAGCCCTTGCATCGCCGCCACATGCGCGTCTAGCTCCGGTGATGATCGGTCGTCGCAGCAGCTACCTGAGGTAATAAACCTCTATCTTCACAGATCTATTCCTCCATTTCCATCATTTTATTTCTCGATCTTCGTGCCACGATTAGCGTGGCTAATCACACCATTAGATCTCCTAATCATTCACCTTAGACACTTAAGCAAAATCCACTTTTAATTTATTCAAAACCCATTCAAATCGCATCACCTTTTTCTTACTTTTCACACGAAACTTTCATCAATGTCTGGAAATGCCATTTTAAATCTTGCAAATACTTAATCCATCGGTCGATTCCTTGTGAACCGAGCATAGATATCTCTTATTTGCAGATCCATCTTGAATCTGGAGCAACTTAGAGCTATATGGAGTCTTCAATCATCAAGAAAATCCATCGTCTAAGATGTTGCAACAAACTACTGTATCTCCGGGCTGCAGACGACCGCCACCTTCGTCAACCACTGAAGAACAACTGAAGAACGCCAGACGTCACAGGCTTGCGACATGTGTCCATCTGCGGACGACCAAGATCAGAGTGCGCGTTATAATCTCAACCTTCCATCTGAACCGGTGGAGAAATTGCGTATTAAATCCAGAGGACTTCCAGATATTCATCCCCCCTCCAGAAGGTTTCCAGATTTTCATTTAGATCCCTCTGTAGGGACCTAAATGTAAAAACTCTTATTTTTCTTTCAGAACGGTCCGTGTTAAGGACCATTTTGCAAACTTTTTTGTTTCATTTATTGCACTTATACCCCTGTCCTGTAGGGGAGTTTTGGACCTCGTTTTGATATAATTTTTCGTTGCTTTTTTAGGGTAGTTACGCAACTACCCCAGCAAGGTTTCAAGTAATTTTTCGTGTATTTTCTTGTGTTTTAATCGTGTTTTGATTTGTCGCAAATCGTTTTCATTTTGATTTGTTTTTGTGTGCTTGTTCGAGCCCGTTGCTTGTCCCATTCACCTAGTATATAGTATCACTAATAGTCTACCTATATTCCACCTATTATATCGTAAATAAATTGAGTGAAAAATACCACTTTGGAAAATAAATAAAATTTGAAAAATAAAAAAATCAAATAAAAAATAAAAAATCAAAACTCAATAAAAATTGTCGCTTTTCTTTGATCGCTTTAAGAAGAGATAAAATAAATCGCGAAAATATTTTCTCTTAAAAAATCAGAGTACCCTATTCTGCCTCCTTGTATTCGACCCAGGCACACTCACCTGGTAGAATAATTAGTGTATGTTTTTCTAACAAAACTGATCTTTGTTTGATCGGAGCTAGGATCCTTTTGCGGCTTTTCTACACCGACAACCTCTTCTTTTAAAAAAGTCGTAAACCAACCCTAGCCTCCGCATCAGCTATCGTCTTCAATATCACACCCTTAGAAATATTAGTAAACTTGCACAACCAAAACATCTCTAAAGTCAAAGGAAAGAACTTGCAGATTCCAAATTCACAAGAGTCGAAAATGGAGAGTTAGGGTGTAAGTCTTGGGATTTGGGCTCTATCTTTACGGATGCGTCCTCACCCACTCTATCCGGAGTTTAGTACAAGTGAGCAATGAGGGAATTACTCTCCCCTAGTACAATGTCGATTTTAGTCCAAGTTAATTAAGTTGACTTGCTTAACAGTTCTGTTTTATGATTTGGTTATCATTGGATAATTAATGTGAGCTCTTAAAAGAAATCGCCTAATTTTTAGTCCCTTTTCCTGTTTGATCTTAAGTTATAAACTCAAAAGAAAGGAACCGAGAAAAACCGATTGCAACCGAAAATCAATGATGAATTCTTAAGTAAGGGAAACACTTACAAAGATTCCCAACACTCTCCATGTGTTATGCAAGACTGAGATGAAAGACTACATTATATGCATGCAAGTTGATAAAACCACACATAAATCATGAGTTCTATTAGCGATGAAGAATTTGAGTTGAATTTGAAGCTAATTAAACGATCTAAAGTGCATCTATTAAGTGAATCATTTTAATATGTGGCATAGAATTACAAGGGAACAATCAAATATGACCTAATAGGAGCTCTAAGAGTCGTGTGCTTGTCCTTAATTTTCGACCACTCAAGTCAAGCCCCACTCTTGGTCAAGAGTGAAACAGGTCTCGACACACCACAGAATAGGAGTTAGAATGTATCTAAATTGTTTACACATGCGAGATCTCAACCAAGAGCCTCTAGAAATGACATAATTATGGTACAAATTAAGTTACAAGAATAATAGTACACAAAAAATAAACTAAACTGTACAGGCTAGATTTCTATCTTCTTTATCTAAGCTAGTTGTTGTAGACTCCTCTCAGTTGGATCTCCAAGATCCTTGCCTCCGCGTCATCTCAAACTAGCTCAGTTCCATAGGTCTTTCCGCAACAATAAAATGATTAGATATAGTCACAGAGGTATCTAGCTAAAATGAAGAAACAACAAGTCAACTAACAAAATAGAGCCAACAAAACAAAGAGTTGACCTAACCATCACTAAAAATCACTTAATTCAATTTTTACTCCTAACTAAAGATCCTAATGATGCCATGTCCCCAAAAATGGTGTCATTTGATTGAAGTGTTAATTGTCTAAGTTAATTACGTCAAATTGTAGTATGAGACAATTAGAAGTTCAACATAACCAAGCTGAATAATCTCGATGAAGAGGGCTTGGATTAAAATTTAAACCTGGATAACTAAAGATCCTAATGATGCCATGTCCTCTAAAATGGTGTCATCTGATTTAAGTGCTAATTGTCTAAGTTAATTACGTCAAATTGTAGTATGAGCCAATTATAAGTTCATCATAACCAAGCTGAATAATCTTGATGAAGAGGGCTTGGATTAAATTTTAAACCTGTATAAGTCCAAGTTCGAACACAAGGACACATGCAATTCAGAGCTATTTAATTAGGATCTAAATACCTTGGTTAAGTGAATAAAAGTGTGTATACGTCGAATTGATAGACAAAATGTATGCATGAAAATTTGTGGATTTTTATATGCAAGTTAAATAAAATGATACAAAATGCAATACAATAAACACAAGACAACATAAACAAATACTTATTAAGATCCTGAAATAACATATTTCATCGTAGATTCAAATGAATACAAAAATTAGCTCAACATTAGATCAATTGGAAGCTCTAATCCCAATGTGATAGAGATGCACCAAAATATCCAATTACCTACATTATTAATTCACGTACACTTAATCAATAATTAAATGATTTTAAATCAGAGACCAAAATTCATATTTAAAATCTACATGAAATAAGATTTCCATGAGGTATTTAAATATACAAATTGAATTAGGTATAATAAATAGTTATTTATTCAAGTTATGATATACAATGATCTTATCCGTTTTTTAAATGAATGTGTAATAGTAACATCAAGGAATTTAATATGTTATTATAAAGACCTTCAAAAAATCTTTAAAAAGAGACCAAATTCTTTCGATTTGGATAATAGATGTAAAAGTTACTAAGGTTCAAATATAGGGGCTTATTTACAAAAAAACATAATTAATAATATATAAAACATAAAAAATGATCCTGGAAGGACTAAAATGTAATTACCATAAGCTGCCAGGGTATCTAAAATACTACCACATGTAGGAGTAGTTCTTTAATTAAGCAGAGCTAGCATGGCACACATGTAATTGACCCAGGAACAGATGAGGGGGTATGACTACAGGACTGAAGTACGAAGAAGGACGACGGGGGCATCTCAGCTAAGCCTCTTGAAGTGCACATGAAGGAGGCATGCGGGCAAGCTCGGGGTATGCTAGAGGTCCGTACCACATGGTGCACTGTTGGCGCTTTGGGTAGGGATCAGGTCCACTAAAGCTCAAGGCTCGGAGCGGACCCTCATATCTAATCTAGGCCATAGAATAATTCATGATGGATCCAACAGCACCTATACTCCTTCCGGAAGAGCTACTTCTCCTTAATTGGTGGCTTGAAGGCTGGGCTTTGGCGATGGCCATGATGTTCCTCATCTTCCTTCTGAAGTCATGAAGGTCGAGGAAGATAGCTGGAGTCCGAGTGAACATGCTCGAAGGTTGGAGAAGGCTCCACATTGGTTGTAATGTTGGATTGATGCCTCCTCAGCGGTGGTGGAGCTCTAGAATGGAGCTGTTGCCGAAGCTCCAATCATTGAAGAAATGAGCTAACCGAAGCACATGAGTTGTTTCATGGTAAATTGAGGTGGAGTGAAAGGATATTGAAGGTGGAGGAATGGATCCCTAAATGGATTCTTCCTCATTGCATGAGGAAGAAGATGACCATGGAGGGAGATCTGGAGAAGAGAAGAAGATGAGCGGAATGACTCGTGTAGAAGAGTGAAGCTCGACAATGGTGACAGAGAGTTCAATCGAAATTGTGGGTGAGTGTATGAGCCTTATAAATTAGGAGAAAAATGGAGGAGGAACAATGAGGTTTACATGAAAGCAAATAAGGAAGTCGGTGGTGATCAGGGATCCTGAGGACAAAGCCAAAGAAGGCCTCTTATTTCCGCTCGATGCCTCTACAAAAGGGCGGAGCTCAAGAAAAAGTTCAAGGGTGTTGCGACACGGTCTGATCAATAATGGATCTTACCAAAGGTGTCACATCATCATGACTTCTCTACTCTCCCTCTCACTGTCACTAGAAGGGATGAGATGCTAGGGTGGAACCTCTTGTAAAGGCAGATACCAATGAAATGGGGGTTACACTGTAGTTTTGTTTAGAGGAAGCAAGTGGTTGAATGAGTGGTTCAACCTCCTGGCGGTTGGTGTAGGGACGAGGATTTGAAGGCAGAGGTTATGGCGTGAATAAGTGAAGAATGGTTGACCAGATGGTACCGATCTTGGGAGGAGAGGACACGTGTGTCGACGATGAAAAAGGGTTGAAGTGTCGTTGGTGAAGAGACGTGACTATTGGAGGAGGCAACTTCCAGAGGTAGACAGACGATGGCCGTTGGATCAAGCGATCCAACGACCCAGGTTTGGGCACATGTGTACAGACGAGAGCTAATTGATCGTTTTGATCAAGCAATCCACAAAAACGTGGGAAGGAATTGATCAAGGACCGTTTGATCTAGAGATTAGACAACTCACAATTAAGGCAACATGAGCTAAAGGGCCGGTCATGTGTCAGACACAGATTGGGCCAAATGGCCCAATAAGTAAAATAAGAAATGAAGAAATTAATGTAAAATAAAAATAAAATATTAAAGGGATTTTTACCCGGCAGACCCTATAAACTTTTTAAATTACCTCTACGACCTTTTGCACAACATAATTACCCCATCGACCCTGTAAATTACCCCAAGAACCACCACGGGCTTCAAACAGATTACTCGGAGGGTTCATGAGGTAAGAGTTAGCAAGTTTACAGGGTCGAGGGGGGATTAGGTTGTTTCAAAGGTCGTAGAGGTAATTGGCAAAGTTTATAGAGTTTGCCGGGTAAAAATCTCAATATTAAAAGGACTCAAATTAAAAAGTATTCTACATAATATTATATATTTTTCAATAATTACAACTTTCATGTAGAATCCAAAATCAAAATACATCATTTATACATACTTAATACTTGTGAGAATTTTAGGGAATAAAAATACTTCTTTTATTTATTTTGTTATTTTTGGTATTTTTAAATAATAAATAATATGCAATAAATTATGAACAATATTACACTAATTTTTATTGGATTTGAATAATGAGAAACAATAAAAATAAAGGAAACAATAGACACATATATTCAATGATTCAAACATTTTATTTATTTACAGTAATTAACTTTAGTTATTTACAAGATTTTAATAGTTAATTCTAAATAATTAAGTATTAATTTAATTGATTAGTCTAATATAGAGGGCTAATTAATATAAATAAAGTTGATGAATTTAAGATTCATGATGCACCAATTAAGTAACCACCTCAATAATTGGGCCTATACACCGAATTTTCTTATTTAAACTAATAAGAATGGAATATATTGTAAGCCATCAATTAAGTCAGTCATTGATCAAGCATGCACGTAATATAAAATATGAAGTAAATAAAGTATAAATATTGAACATATCCAAATAAGAATAAAATAATTTCAGATTTTTAAATTTACAAGCTGCGACTATCATACTTCGATTTGGAAGGCACCATATAATGTAGACTACAAAATTATTCTAACCCTAAATATTTCTAAAATATTAGATCGAACTTCTGATCTGAACATGTCAAGTATATTCACATCAATTTTGAGCATGTAAATATGAAAAAGAAGTCATTATATTTTATTGAGTTATTTTCCAATCCTGCCTATAGAAAAACCCAAATTCTTAAGGTTGCATGATCAAAATCGCATGAAACTTCCTGCCACTGATTGGGAGCATGGGTAATAACTTATTAATAAGTATTTGAACATATTGTTTGACTCAAAAATAGTAGCAAAAGAAATCTATAATGAGTCGTTATAATCTTTGATCGAAATCCAAGACTACATGCATTTTATATCTCCGAATCTTTGGTCGGATACCATCGACTTTTGGTAGGTCTTTTGGTATGAGTCTAGATCTCCAACAGTCCATAAATATGCTAAAAATATGGTTTTAAATAGAGGTGAACATCAACAACATCGTGTGTCGTCGAGGTATTCAAAATACAAATGTTATCACAAATGTGCGAATATGGGGAAAATGTATTCTTTTGTTGTTTGGACTCGGATGCAATCTTGTTCATTTGACCTTAGCTATGATACCATTTGAAGGGATGTTTAACCTCACAAATAACAGAAAATACACGCGGGTCAAATACAGACAAAAACAAGTGCTCATCATATTAACAATATAACAATGTAGATACCTTTTTTATTGCACTACGAAATTGCATGGATGTGTAGAAATCTATTGATAAATCATCGAAAGAAACAACCAAACAATATGATTTAACTTCAGGTTTATTCAAAGTCTTTCAATATGTAAAACACTTGAGTATTAGAAATATTCTAGGCTGATGCAATCGTAGTAAACTATATCATGGCACTTCCCTTCTAAGGGAATGATGAACCAATGTGGATTTATTGATTCCGCTTTAAGTCTAAATGAATGAGTATTAATTGGATTAAATTTCAATTCATAGAACTAACTTTTATATCCAAAGAGTTATAAATTGATTCAAAAGATTTTGTTATCAATTGGAGAAATGGTTTAAAAGTTATCTGACTGACATCATCCAAAGTGATTTAAAACCTGATAAAATTTAAACCATGAATAGCAATATTCAATATATTTACAAATTTTTTTATTTTCCATATTTATGGAAAATGGTAATATTTTTCATCGGAATTTAGTATACTTAATATTGTAATAAGTATATCTATGTTATCAATCATTGACACAACATTGATTAAGAGAAATACATGCAAAAGTCAAAATTGTCATTCTTTTTCTGGCATGACATGTTCCTCCCTCTCTCTGACTCTTCCCTCGACTCTCTCTCCAATCAATGTGTATTAATATTAAGATTTTTATAACTTCTATCCTTAACTTTTGCAATATCAATTACATTTCTCTCTTTTTTATAATAGCAGTTGTGCCCCTAGTTTCTTACAAAATTCACAATTCTATCCTTTTAATGTATCAGTTATATCTCTATTTTACCTTAATATAAAGGTGATACTGTGAATTTTGCAAGAAGATGTACGTACAACTAACATTACAAAAAAAGATAGGGACATAAGTCATATTGCACAAGTTAAGAAGGATACAAATGATAAAAGATAAGGTGTGTTTGGTTGGCAGGTTAAGGCGGGTTAAACTGGTATAAGGCAACCCGTTTTTGAATTTTGGTGTTTGGATAGAGGGTTAAAATGGGGGCGGTTTAAAAGTGGGTTTGGAGTGATATGATTGTATTGAAGAAGTGAGTAGTTATTGTGATGTGATTGTATTGAAGTTTGGAAAAATGAGTAGAAGTGGAGCAGTTTATACTTTTTATATGATATTTTTTGATAAGATTGATAATGTAAAATTGATTTATTTAATTTTTTTAAAAAATAAAGTGGAACCCACAGAGAGAGAGAGGAAGATATGGGTTAAGATTTGAGGAGTTTAACCCGGTAACCGAACACCTCTCTCCTCCATGCCCACTCATGCAAAAAAAAAAAAAAGCCTTGCTAGAGGCACCCCTGTCCTAGAATGCCCATGTGATGTGCTCACACGTCCTATCTCAAAAAGTTTCTTTGTCATTATTAGATTAGATGGCCGATGAATAAAACCATCTCAATCCCGACCTTACCGTAAATAGGTAGTGAACGAGAGGAAGGATAGGACAGTGGACGTGACAATTTGGCCCTTACTTCAGAACGGAGAGGGGTTGCCATGATGTAGCCGTTGAAATCTGCAAGGGAACACGTGACAAGAGAACACGTGACAATACCCGTCCATTACCAAACAATATTACTCCACATTTCCCCGGTTCAAGATGGCCCAAATGTATTAGGTTTATACGGGGAAAATGGAGCTACCTATAAGGGAGCTAATTTAGCCCTTTTCGTCTCATTTCTCACGTATTTTTTATTTTCTTAAAAAAATAAAATTTGAAAAATTCATTAATATATCCACATAGTGTGGCATTCAAGTTTCGTGAGAAACAGAAACTCCTACAACCTCCATCTAGACAGTCATTTTTTAATGGTCGCAGAATTTTTTAAATCGATCTTGTCTGGATGGAGGTCGTAGGAGTCTCTGTTTCACATGAAATTTGAATGACATAATATAGAGATATAATAATGCATTTTTACGATTTTATTTTAAAAATAAAAAATAAAAAATATAGGAGAATGGGGCGGGGGGGAGGGGGGGCTAAGTTAGCTCCCCGTAGGGGCAACCCCATTTTACCCTATATATATATATAGGTTAAATGAGGCTATACTCTCGGTGTAGTCAATTGACTACTCCCCCCCATCCCCTCCCCCTCCTCCCCGCCTGATTTTCTTTTGGAAAATGAAAATATGTATATTCATCACTATATCCCCCCTAACATGTCATTCCAATTTCATCAGAAATGGAGACTCCTATTCCCTCCATCTGAAGGGGGTCAATTTCATCAATTCCGAGACCCTTAAATTTTGATAGTCTTGATGGAGGAGATAGAAGTCTCGAATTAAGTCAAATTTTAATGACACCATAGAGACATATTGTGATCTAAATTCAAATAGGTTTCATTTCAGAAAAATTAAAAAATACAGGGGAAAAGTGGCAGGAATGTGTAACTTAGCTACACCCATGGAGCATACTCCTATATATATATATATATATATATATATATATATGGTTTAAATGGGACTGCCTCCTTGGGGGGGCTAACTTGGCTCCCCCCGCCCCATTTCATCAGGTTTTTTTATTTTTTTGAAAATTTCATCCGTGAAATATCATCACCATATCCCTATATTATGTCATTAAAATTTCGTGCGAAACAAAGACTCCTACGGCCTCCATCCATACAATCATTTTTTAACGGTAACGGAATTGCTAAAAACGACCCCGTCTGGATGGAGGTCGTAGGAGTCTCTGTTTCCCGCGAAATTTTAATGACATAATATAGTGATATATTGATGAAAATCCACGGAAGAATTTTTCAAAAAAATAAAAAAAACGGGCAAAATACCGTGGGGGAGCCAAGTTAGCTCCCCCATGGGGGCAGCCCCATTTTACCACACACACACACACACACACACACACACACACACACACACACACACACACACACACACACACACACACACATATATATATATATATATATATATATATATATGAGTGATAGTATGAGAGCCAAAACCTGTGAGAGCATTGATTCTGGACCACATGATTCTGTCTTCTCTCTCCTGGTCGAATCATGTGGTCCAGAATCAATGTTCTCATGCTATATATATATTATATGTATATGTATATTTATATGTATATGCATATGTATATATATGTATATGTATATATATATATGTATATGTATATATATATGTGTGTATATATATATATATGGGTTAAAGGAGGCTACTCCCTGGGTGTAGCCAATTGGCTACTCCCACCTCTATTTTCCCCTATATTTTTTATTTTTTTGGAAAATAAAAATATGTAAATTCATAACTATATCCCCCGAACTTGTCATTCCAATTTCATCAGAAACAGAGACTCCTATGATCTCCATCTGAAGGGGGTCAATTTCAGCAATTCTGAGACCGTTAAAATTTGACAATCTTGATGGAGGGGATAGAAGTCTCGAATTAAGTTGAATTTGAATGACACAATGGTGACATATTGTGATCTAAAATCCAATAGGTTTCATTTCAGAAAATTAAAAAAATATAGGAGAAAAGGATTGGGAGCATGTAAGTTGGCTACAACCAGGGAGCATACTCCCTTTTCATTATATATAGGGAAATTATCCAATCAGCCCTATGCCCATTTCAGATGAAATGAGCCCACTCATTTTTTACCATAATTTCCTATTATTTTGAGCTTAATATTTATTTATTTACAAGTGTTATATTATAAACTTACTACTAGTAACTATTTTCAGAAAACAAAACCTTAAATTCATGCGAAATGATTGTATTATTATTCGTATTACTAGTGTCATTTTTATTCTTACTAATGACCATTTTTCTTTGAATTTAAGGTTTTCTTTATATGAAAATTGTTACTAATAGTAAGAATATGATATAACAATTGTAAATAAATATTGATGAACGTGAAATTCGCCTCTTTAATAATGAGAAATAGTCGTAGTATAGGAGGCGAATTTGGTTCAGCAAAAACCACGATCTTTAAATATCGTAGAATATTTTAACTTGGCAAGTCTACCAAGGTCGAATACAGGGACACGGCTGCCTAATATGTTTATCGAATTTCGATTCATGATGGCTCAATGTGAATTAATTCCAATTTCAGGTCCATATGGAGAATTATGCAATTACAAAGCAATGCGAAGATGCATGCAATTTTTTTAGTTGGTTTTTATGCAAGTTAAAGTGATGCGTGAACAAATATGCAAGAGAATTTATATACAGATTAAACACTACAATTATACCCTAAAAATTATGAGCAACACAATATAAAATGGTCAGTGTCAATTTAATCACAACAATAAAGTGGTCATCAAATCTAAGCAAGATAAGAAGAGCAGGGTCCCATTTTTCACATAAAAATTCACTTTAATTAAAACAATGGCAAATGAGACAATGAAACATGCTAAAATATAGAGGACAAAACAAGGATCAAAACGACAGTAGAATCATGCAATTTAGACCTACGATGCTCAAGTTTTGCTAAAAACAGTGCAAGGGCATAATTGTAATAAAAATTCAAGAAAAATAAAAGATAAATATTGCATTTAGGTCCCTGGAAGGACCTAATTGCAAATACCAAAAATCGCTTGGGCCCTTATGCAATTTTCCATATGCATGGGGGCATTTTTGTAATTTTCAAAAAGTTGAAGGGCTTCCCTGTAAAATACCCAGGCACGCACGTGAGGCACGTGCCTGGGAACCAAAATACAATTACTGAAAACTTCCAGGTCTTTTATGCAAATTACCCAGCACCTCACGTGCGCTGCACGTGAGGGGCCAGGCTCGGGTTAGCTCCTATGGTTCGGGCCGCGTGGCGAAGTCTGGAGGCTCGGCTGGAGGTCCGGATGACCCGAACCTGTAGGTTGGGCTGGAGGCTCGGGTCAGCCATGTGTCATCATCGTGACCGTCCGATCCATCTGATCGGACGACAACTGTATCTCGTTGTTGAGCGCGAAATTCGAGGGACTTTTGATTTTTCTTTTTATCCCGGCAACGGCAAAATTTTGTTGAGGAAGGAATTTATTGCCGGGAATTTAATTGATGAATAGGTCGTTGCTTTTATCCCCAAAACCCGCGTCAACAAAAAATATTTTTTTTTTAAAATTTTTGCTACTTATTAACCTGTATATCGGACAGGGTCGAACTCAGGGAGGCTACAATTCCCGAGGGTTATTCAATTAATCAGAAACTAATTAAAAGAATACAGAAATCTCAAAGGACAACTATCCTTGGTTTTTGTGATTTTTTTTATTTTCAAAATAAATGAGATCAATGCACGAAATTGATTAAATACACACCACGACTCTTTTTGTAATTTTTTTTTAATTTATCAAGAATGCTAAAAAATTCAGAGAGAATGTTTTTGTGTTTTAAAGGTTTTGAAATATTTTTAGTAATTTTTGTAGAATTTTCGGATTTCAAACAATGAAAAAGACACTGTTTTTAATTTTTTAATAATGCCAAATGAAATCAAAATGCAGTGGAAAATTTATGCTAATAAAATAATCACATCAGGAGCATAGCACAATTTTCTCAAAATTTTTGGATCACAAATAGTCCTTATTTCAATAAAAAGATCGAGCAAGTTTTTGTTCTGCAGTTCGGGGACCAAATCGTAATTACTTGAAAAGTTGTGGACTGAATTGTAAAGACTCACTGTTTTGACCACAGATAAATAATAAAAATAAATAACAGAAGAGAAATCACAATTTTTACCAATAGATCATGTATCTGGCATGTGCTAGAGTCTGGCAGGGGCCGTTCTGCAAATATGAAATCTTCTGGGGGCTGATCTGTAAATTTCAAATCTTTTGAGGGCTGATCTGCAATTTCCCCGTTTTTTTAAATCAAAACCCTACAGAGGGTTTCGTTCTTAGCTTGCGAAAGGGGCAAGGGAGGGAAAGGAGCCGCCGCCCCTGTTCTTCTTCACGCGGGGGCGCGTGTCAACGCAGCGCCACCCCCACGCGGCGGAGGAGGGCTGCGCGTGCGCGTGTCAGGTCGCCGGAGGGAGGGCGTCGGGCTGGAGCGGCGCGCTGTCGCGGTTGGAGCGCGCTGCAGGTGGCGGCGCCGCTTGAAGTCGAAGGTCGCCGCCCTCGCGGCGCGGCGCGGCGCGGGAGATGCTTCAGGCGAAGAGGCGCGGCTTCAAGGGCCGCGATGGCGGTTGAGGTTGGCGCCGCCACGCGGTGCTGGAGGGGCGCGCTGATGGCGACGAGGGAGCTGCGGGATGGCGAGGCGGCCGGGGCTGGTTCGCGCGGTGGTCGGGGGGGGCTGAGCGCCGCGCGGGCTGATCGGCGATGGCAGACCGTTGGAGGGAGGATGACAGGGGGGAGGTCGCCGGGATGATTGAGGGCGGCACTGCCGCCAGCGGTGGAGGCGCAGCGGCCGTCCCTTCCTTTTTTTGTGTTTTATTTTTTATTTTTTTTTGTTTTGAAATGATGTAAACAGGAAAAACAAAGAAAACTTTTTTTTTGTTTTTTTTTGGTAAATCCGAAAATACCGAAATAAATAAAAGAAAAACTTTTTTTTTTAAATTTTTTTAAATCCGAAAATAAGAAAAGCAAGGAAGAAGTTTTTTTTTAATGTTATCCCTGCAAAACAAATGTTAGAGAGCAACTAAAAAACGAATTTTTTTTATTTATTTACACATAGGAATGTGGATGGGGATTCGGCGAACGATGAGGAAATGAATCCGATTCTCCGGCCACCGAACGCGACCGGAGTTGATAGATCGTGAACGATAGAATAGAACGCGTGGGGATCGAGAAAGTGAGATGAAAATTCGGAATCGGAGATGGATAGAATCGTGGTGACAAAAATTTTTATTGATCTAGAAGAACAAAATGATGGAAAAAAATGTGATAAAATAAAAGCAATTAAACTAAGATAAAAAAAATGCGAAGAACAATTGGATCTGACCTTAGGAGCGGAAAACGGATCGTGATCGCCTCGACAAGGCCGACTCGCTGTCACCGGACGGCTCGGAGGCTCGACACCTTTTCTCGACGAAATTTTCTCTCGGAGATCGGGCTCCTCTCTCTAAAGATTGATCAAGTTGGAATGAGGGAGAAGGAGCCATATAAATAGAAGAGATGAAATTTGAATTTTTTGAAGAGATAATAGAGATGAAAATTAAAAATGAATTTTTGAATTTTTTTTGGTGGGAGGGAGATGAAATTTGAAAAAGAAAATAAAAGAGAGATAAAACTAATTACAAAATTATCTAATTTTTTTGAATTTTCGTCACTTTATTTCTTGGAATTAAAAAAAGTTATTTTTTAATTTTTTTATGAAGGTTAATTAAAAATAGCAACTATATACATATACTATATACATATGTGACATTATATACAAGGATAAATGACGAAATTGGCATTTTTTTGTGTTTTAAAAATTTATTATTTTTTTTAATTTTTATTTTTATTAAAAAGAAATCAGTGGGATTAATTTACAATATATACAAATATAATATACACAAAATACATGGGAAAATTGCACAAACCACCCCAGAAAACCGACTTTTCAACCGTAACTCCAAAAATTATGAAAATACAGCCATTTTGAAGATAATTTAATTTCGAGTTCAATGGAATGAGATTGATTCGATTTGAGCTCATATGGAGCCGGAATTGGTCTTTCAATTAGTGCTTAGTGGCTTTTTCCAAGTGTGGCTACTTTTATTCTGTACAAGATTTAATTGTGCAATCAATTTTAGTAATTAGAACACATTTTAATGTACAACTTTGATTTTGAATGTTATTTGATTTGAAGTCAATTAAGATACAAATAAATTAGTGTCAGTTTATACAGATTTATACAAAATGAGTGAGGACACATTTTTTTTGGATTTTCTGGTTGAGGACCCTATCTCCCCCTACTTTATTCCTGGTCGATCAGGTCACATCTTGACCTTCTCTCGGGGTTCGGGTCAGCCTGTACACAGTCTTCCTTTTTTTATTTTCTTTTCTTTATTTATTTTTTATTTTCTTTTCTTTATTTTTCCTTTCTTTCTTTATTTATTTATTTTAGGTTAAAATTAGTCAGAAATGTACAATATTTACACAGATGCAAGTTAGTAAGAATATGGAATTAGCGTGATATGCATGTGTTTTATAAGGGATTTTAAGCTAAAATAAATGAATAAAGATGACGAATCGCAGATTCATCATCCCCCTATGCTTTACCTTTGCTAGTCCCTTAGCAAACACTTATTTGGAAGAATAAGTGAAGAAAAAGAAAAAGAAAGGGAAAGGGAAAATAAAGAAAATAGGACAACATTGAGTATTAAACTTATCTTCATAAAATTGTAGTTTGGAGCTCTGTTGGACCTTTGGATTATTTGTGTGTCGGAACTTCTGTGAGACTTAGAATTTTGAAAACAACAGCCTTCAAGTTCTACACATCATTGTCACAGTTTCGGCTCAGAAGTCATCTTAGATCAATCCTCTTCCTAAAGCACACCCTATGAACATTGAACAATCGACTCATGTGTGTGAAAAGTTTTAGCTCTTCCCATCCAGAATGCAGGACTACCATGCAAATCTCCTCTCCAATAACTCGTCCTCGAGGAGTCAGGTATTTCCTTCTAAGGTCTGTCGCGCTGTGTTCACAATCGAATAGGGGGAGAAGTTAGAAGAAAGAGAAAAGAACTGGAGGGTGGCCAGTGTAGTCACCTCTCCTTGTGGAGATGGCCAGTGTAGCCGAGTCTCCACCAAGATCTGCAGGTTTCTTGAAGCTTGGACCTTTTTGGTCAGATATTTATTTGGTAGTGGCTTCTTTGTATTTGTATTTTTGGTGGTTCTGCTTGGATCTTGTTTGCCCCTACGGATATAGAATCTTTTTTTCCGTACATTTTTTGGGGTCTTAGAAAAAATTGTGCCCAGCCGTCCATCCCTTTTCCGAAGCTTTATTTCAACCCGTACTCCGGTCTTTAGATTTCCACGCTACCAGAAAAGAAACTCACACAGTCTTCCAACATCCCGTCTGAGTTGAGCTAAGTGCATAGTGTGAGAGTACAAATTGATTCCCTATTCCAGAGTTATACCCAGAATGAAGAGACCAGGTTAGACACTAAGAGTCAAACGCTGCACATTGTCATGTGGAACTCAAAGAATTAAGTCAAAGACCTGAAGCTTCTAAAATCCTATTTCTCGGTGAAGTTCCTCTAAGAATTAGGTGGATTAAGGTCCATCTAAGCTCCATTCTTCAATTTTATTCCAGACATAGTTTAAATGTCAATACTATCCTGAAAAATGCACATGCAAATGCAACATATGAACAATGCAAGGGTTTTTTTTTTGAAAAAGGAATGATGCACATGTGAAAAGAACACACTTTTTTTTTTGAACAATTTTCTAGTTTTGGATTTTTTATGCCCTTTTTTTTAAAGGAAAAATGCAAATGTGAAAGAAAGTTTGTTTTTTTTTTTGGTTGAAGGAAAGATGTGAAAGAAAGGTTTTTTTTTTGAAATTTGCAAATTTTTATAGATTTTTGGTTTTGCATTTTTTTTTTGTTTTGTTGTTGTTTTTGTTTTGTTTTTTTTTTGTTTTTTTTTGTTTTTTTTTTGAAGGGGTTAGTAAAATATACAAGTATATACAATGTTTTTTTTTGTGTTTTTGTTGATTTTTTTTATTTTGATATTTTTTTGTATTTTTGTTTTTGTTGTTTTTTTTGCTTGTTTTTTTTTGTTGATTTTTTTTGATATTTTTTATGTTTTTTTTTGGTTTTTTTTATTTTTGGTTTTTTTTACGCACGTGGATTTTACAAACTATATACATAACCCCCCAAATAAACGTATTTAAAAGTACGAGTTATGTCTAAAGTATATATACAATATATACGACACCCCCCTATACTTAGCTCGAACTATGTCCTCATAGTGATCAGAGAGCGAAAAAGGAAGACATAACTCGTGCTAAGTATAGAAAAGTGAAAAGAAAAGATAAAAAGAAGAGAAGATGGTGATCCCCCCCATACTTAGGATCAAGTAATCCTAAGTATAGTAGAGTGTACAAAAGGGGAAGACCGATGACGAGAATGTACAGACTCAAAAAATAAAAAGACACGATATGAACAACATCACCCCCCTATACTTAGGGTAGAGTATCCCTAAGTATAGGCAACAACAAGAGTGATGAACAGGACGAAAATGAACAACACAAATCATTCACCCCCCTATACTTAGGATAAAGCACATCCTAAGTATAGCATATACACACACACACGGAAAATGGGTGGATGATAAAACGGGAGAAGACAGAGTAAAACGAAAGGATATACAAGAGGAGTGGATGTACAAAGGTCAAGAAGGTTGAAAGCGAACCTTCTTGCGGGACCGCTGGGGTATGGATTTGACAAGGTGTAGGTCGATATTTGGATCATCATTAGATATGAACTGAGTAGAATCGACCAAGAATATATCCTCAGCGGTTTCAGATTGTGCAGGCCTAAACCGATTATTGGAAGTAGTATGGTCATGTCTAGCCTGAGAAGTCTCGCAAACATCAAAGTAAAATGGCTCGAATTCATTATCCGAAAAAGTTGGATCATTTTCAGCCTGGTGAGCCTCTATTGGATCATCATCTTTATCAAAAGGCCCAAATTCTTTTATAAAAGCAATCAAATCAAATTGGGCATGATCGGTCTCATCTGAATCAGGGTGAATAGGAACGGACTCATCAGTGGAAGTAGTCAAATCCTGTCCATCCTGTCTAGTATCAGAATCTGCCTTCCGCTCTAGGGTGTCTATCGTGTAAATCCCGCGAATGTCATCAATGCATCTCCACATTCCAGAAGGGGGAACTCCAAGGTCTATGCTTTCCGAGTCTTCCTCCTTCAAGAGGAATTCTTGGGTTTCATTATCATCCAACATATAACAAGAATCTCTGATATTATCGTCGATGTCAAATTCCTTGGGGTTGGCTAACACGGGCGGGTTCTCATGAGATGCAGGTTTCTGGGCAGTGATGGGTGTAGTGATCAACACATCGCTCCCTACATCAGAACGGAAGCGAATCTCTCCTGAACCATAGTCAATAACGGCTCCCGCAGAGGCGAGGAAAGGCCGTCCCAGGATGATTGGAGGGTGCTCCACAGGGGTGGAGGTCTCCATGGGCATTACAATAAAATCCGAAGTAAAATTCAGGCCCTGAATAGAAATGACAGCATTTTCTAGAATACCCTTCGGCCTCTTGATAGATCCATCAGCAAATTGAACTATCATCCTGGTTTTCTTAAGAGGCCCAAGATGAAGAGACTGTACCATAGAGAAGGGTATTACATTGATTGATGAACCACCATCAAGGAGAGTGTTATCACAGGAATAGTCAGATATGGAGCAACTCACAAGAGGTGTGGCAGTGTTCCCTTTCTTAAAATATGGACGGTGAGAGATGGCGTAGGCAGTGGCCATGGTCAAGATGTGACGTTCAGATCTTCTCCTTCGCTTTCTCTTCTTGTGTTGAGGAGTAGATAAATCTGGCATGGCCTGTTGAAGTGGAGTTTTAATGATCTCTTGAAGGGTGGCTACCACTTCGGGTTCTGTCAACATTTTTTTGAATTTTTGGACCTCATCCATACAAGGGAGGAGGTCGGAATCAGCATTTACACGAGGATTTCCAAGAGCAGTCTGTATAATGGAATCCTCGGGGTCAAGATTGGGACATGTGGTGGATGATTGTGTGGGTAAATGATGGGGCATTTGGGTCTTCTCACAAAATGAATGGTTAATGTGTCTCCCAGAATCTTTTTGGATTTTTAAATTTTGCTCATTTTTTTGTAATTTGCGTGATTGCAAGCTCTCATGATTATCCTCAAATGAATCCATATCCTCAAAAAATGGAGCAGCGTTGTGGCTCGTATTTATGTTAAAGAGATTGTTAATCCTCGAATTCATATGCTCCACCATCTGGTTCAGTGTCTCAAGTGTGGAAATCATGAAAGGTGACTCCAAAATCTCAGGACCGGGTGGGCTGAATGAGGGTGGGTGAAAATCAAAGTCCTCCGTTTCCTGAAATAATGGGTTAGGCGGATATGCACAAACTTCAGGAGGAAGATCCTCCTGGAAAAAGGAAGGTGGATCGTCTGGAGAGTACGAGGTATCTTCGAAGATCGGATTAAAATAACTCCAGTCGGCCATCTTCGAAACAAAAGATGAGAGAGCACGAGGGTCAAGCCAAAAGATATGGAGAAGAAGGCGCAAATGCACAGAAGGATCTAGCAAGCACACAAGCAATCAAACACAATACAAACCCTCAGTTCACCAACTCAACTCAATGTGAAGACCGTGAAGGTTCGGTCTGTTAATCTTGTCTGTTTTAGAGTTAGGTGATAATCACAAAGTTGTACAAACACTTAGGCTGAATTATGGGATTTGGGCACTAACCTTAGTGTGTACGCGAGCAAGTTAAAACGAATACAATGAGGGGGTTACTCTCCCCAAAACAATGATTTTTCCTTATGTTTATTTTAGGGTCGAGTTTTCTTTAGCAGTCCCAAATTTTAGGCAGTTATCACTTGGTTTAAGTATATTCAACGAATCGTCTACCGAGTGTCCAATTTCCTTTTAATTTATGTGAGTGAAAACAAGGAAGGAGATCGGAAATACCAATGCGCGATTAAAACGATGATGCATGCAGGGGTTAGAGATGCGTACCTTGTCGCCAGCACTCTACATGCAAGTGATCCGCGCAAAATTTAAATACAGAAAATAAACTAATCTATATGCAAATGCAAGTGAACCGTCCTAGATGATAACTTCTATTAACGGGCAAGAACAAGTTAATTTGACTAAGTCCAAATTACGATCTACTCTATAGGCACAGAAATTTCTTGTTTATGGTGTTTGGACCTAATTAATTACCTGGCTCAAGCAAATTAATTAAAGCAATCAATAGGTGGCTTTCGAAATCCACGGAAAACAAATAAAAATAAAGGCGATGAAAACAAAACCGGTGAGGTCCCCCAAGTGCACCGGCACTTGGCGAAACAGACCCCGCAACAAATGAATGTCCTTTTACAAAGTTCAAATGGAAAAGAAACTCTCTCTCTCTCTCTCTCTCTTTTTTTTTAAAAAAATTTCTCTCTTTTTTTTCGTCTCTTTCACGCTTCTTCTCTTTTTCTCACGCTATCCTGCGGTTTGGTGAAGAATCAAGCCGCCTCCACGTCGCTTGGGTGCTTCGGCTCTCCTAGGATTGCCTCCTTCGCTCCGCGGGCCCTCGCAAGAAAAATGGAAGAAAATATGTAAGAAATACAATTATCATAAATGAGAAAAAGAAAGAAAATGTATGCAGTGGTTATAAACAATGAAGTGAATGACAGAAATGTAAACAGATATTTACAACCAAGAATAGCAGGTCAAAAGAGAAACCTAACTACCCTCGCCGTGCCTCCCCGGCAACGGCGCCATTTTGTTGGACGCGATTTTCGAGGGCTTTTTGAATTTTTTTCTTTTTATCTCCGGCAACGGTAAAAATTTTGTTGAGGAAGGAATTTATTGCCGGAAATTAATTGATGAATAGGTCGTTGCTTTTATCCCCAAAAACCCGCGTCAACAAAAGATTATTTTTTTTAAAATTTTTGCTACTTATTAACCTGTATATCGGACAGGGTCGAACTCAGGGAGGCTACAATTTCCGAGGGTTATTCAATTAATCAGAAACTAATTAAAAGAAAACAGAAATCTCAAAGGACAACTATCCTTGGTTTTTGTGATTTTTTTTATTTTCAAAATAAATGAGATCAATGCACGAAATTGATTAAATACACACCACGACTCTTTTTGTAATTTTTTTTTAATTTATCAAGAATGCTAAAAAAATTCAGAGAGAATGTTTTTGTGTTTTAAAGGTTTTGAAATATTTTTAGTAATTTTTGTAGAATTTTCGGATTTCAAACAATGAAAAAGACACTGTTTTTAATTTTTTAATAATGCCAAATGAAATCAAAATGCAGTGGAAAATTTATGCTAATAAAATAATCACATCAGGAGCATAGCACAATTTTCTCAAAATTTTTGGATCACAAATAGTCCTTATTTCAATAAAAAGATCGAGCAAGTTTTTGTTCTGCAGTTCGGGGACCAAATCGTAATTACTTGAAAAGTTGTGGACTGAATTGTAAAGACTCACTGTTTTGACCACAGATAAATAATAAAAATAAATAACATAAGAGAAATCACAATTTTTACCAATAGATCATGTATCTGGCATGTGCTAGAGTCTGGCAGGGGCCGTTCTGCAAATATGAAATCTTCTGGGGGCTGATCTGTAAATTTCAAATCTTTTGAGGGCTGATCTGCAATTTCCCCGTTTTTTTAAATCAAAACCCTACAGAGGGTTTCGTTCTTAGCTTGCGAAAGGGGCAAGGGAGGGAAAGGAGCCGCCGCCCCTGTTCTTCTTCACGCGGGGGCGCGTGTCAACGCAGCGCCACCCCCACGCGGCGGAGGAGGGCTGCGCGTGCGCGTGTCAGGTCGCCGGAGGGAGGGCGTCGGGCTGGAGCGGCGCGCTGTCGCGGTTGGAGCGCGCTGCAGGTGGCGGCGCCGCTTGAAGTCGAAGGTCGCCGCCCTCGCGGCGCGGCGCGGCGCGGGAGATGCTTCAGGCGAAGAGGCGCGGCTTCAAGGGCCGCGATGGCGGTTGAGGTTGGCGCCGCCACGCGGTGCTGGAGGGGCGCGCTGATGGCGACGAGGGAGCTGCGGGATGGCGAGGCGGCCGGGGCTGGTTCGCGCGGTGGTCGGGGGGGGCTGAGCGCCGCGCGGGCTGATCGGCGATGGCAGACCGTTGGAGGGAGGATGACAGGGGGGAGGTCGCCGGGATGATTGAGGGCGGCACTGCCGCCAGCGGTGGAGGCGCAGCGGCCGTCCCTTCCTTTTTTTGTGTTTTATTTTTTATTTTTTTTTGTTTTGAAATGATGTAAACAGGAAAAACAAAGAAAACTTTTTTTTTGTTTTTTTTTGGTAAATCCGAAAATACCGAAATAAATAAAAGAAAAACTTTTTTTTTTAAATTTTTTTAAATCCGAAAATAAGAAAAGCAAGGAAGAAGTTTTTTTTTAATGTTATCCCTGCAAAACAAATGTTAGAGAGCAACTAAAAAACGAAATTTTTTTATTTATTTACACATAGGAATGTGGATGGGGATTCGGCGAACGATGAGGAAATGAATCCGATTCTCCGGCCACCGAACGCGACCGGAGTTGATAGATCGTGAACGATAGAATAGAACGCGTGGGGATCGAGAAAGTGAGATGAAAATTCGGAATCGGAGATGGATAGAATCGTGGTGACAAAAATTTTTATTGATCTAGAAGAACAAAATGATGGAAAAAAAATGTGATAAAATAAAAGCAATTAAACTAAGATAAAAAAAATGCGAAGAACAATTGGATCTGACCTTAGGAGCGGAAAACGGATCGTGATCGCCTCGACAAGGCCGACTCGCTGTCACCGGACGGCTCGGAGGCTCGACACCTTTTCTCGACGAAATTTTCTCTCGGAGATCGGGCTCCTCTCTCTAAAGATTGATCAAGTTGGAATGAGGGAGAAGGAGCCATATAAATAGAAGAGATGAAATTTGAATTTTTTGAAGAGATAATGGAGATGAAAATTAAAAATGAATTTTTGAATTTTTTTTGGTGGGAGGGAGATGAAATTTGAAAAAGAAAATAAAAGAGAGATAAAACTAATTACAAAATTATCTAATTTTTTTGAATTTTCGTCACTTTATTTCTTGGAATTAAAAAAAGTTATTTTTTAATTTTTTTATGAAGGTTAATTAAAAATAGCAACTATATACATATACTATATACATATGTGACATTATATACAAGGATAAATGACGAAATTGGCATTTTTTTGTGTTTTAAAAATTTATTATTTTTTTAATTTTTATTTTTATTAAAAAGAAATCAGTGGGATTAATTTACAATATATACAAATATAATATACACAAAATACATGGGAAAATTGCACAAACCACCCCAGAAAACCGACTTTTCAACCGTAACTCCAAAAATTATGAAAATACAGCCATTTTGAAGATAATTTAATTTCGAGTTCAATGGAATGAGATTGATTCGATTTGAGCTCATATGGAGCCGGAATTGGTCTTTCAATTAGTGCTTAGTGGCTTTTTCCAAGTGTGGCTACTTTTATTCTGTACAAGATTTAATTGTGCAATCAATTTTAGTAATTAGAACACATTTTAATGTACAACTTTGATTTTGAATGTTATTTGATTTGAAGTCAATTAAGATACAAATAAATTAGTGTCAGTTTATACAGATTTATACAAAATGAGTGAGGACACATTTTTTTTGGATTTTCTGGTTGAGGACCCTATCTCCCCCTACTTTATTCCTGGTCGATCAGGTCACATCTTGACCTTCTCTCGGGGTTCGGGTCAGCCTGTACACAGTCTTCCTTTTTTTTATTTTCTTTTCTTTATTTATTTTTTATTTTCTTTTCTTTATTTTTCCTTTCTTTCTTTATTTATTTATTTTAGGTTAAAATTAGTCAGAAATGTACAATATTTACACAGATGCAAGTTAGTAAGAATATGGAATTAGCGTGATATGCATGTGTTTTATAAGGGATTTTAAGCTAAAATAAATGAATAAAGATGACGAATCGCAGATTCATCACTCGTCCTCCTCCGCAGGTCACCAGAGAAGGCGGGGATCCAGCGACCTGCCATTCGCACCACCGGCATATTTATTAGCTTCTGGAGGTCGGGGAAGATAGCCGGTAGTCTGGTGAAGGATTGGGAAGCATCGCGAGGCTCCGAGGCGGGTCGGAAGGGAAGAACGATGGTGCCTCACCGGCGGAGAAGAGCTCGAATCAGCTCCGACGCAAACTCCGGCAATTGAATTACCTGCAAGCGTTAGATAGCCGAAGCGTGCATGTAGTGCGAGTGAGAGGTGAGTGAAGTGAGGGTCGTGGAGGTGACGAGAAGCGGTGGCCCAGAGCTTCTTCTCCGGCGGTGTTGGAGCAGAAGTGGATCGGAGTGAGGGGAGGTCCTGGAGAGAAGAAAGGTGGTCGGCGAGGGTGTTTAATGAATAGTGAAGGTCGGAAGGTGGTTTAATGAGGATGGCAGCGAGTAATGGAGTCGGGGTAATTCAGAGAAACAATGGATAACTCACCTCACCGGAGCGAGGTGTTTGGTGGAGGCGATGATCTGGGATGAGGTCCTTCTCGGACCTCGGGGGTCGTCGCTCGATGGGGGCGATCAGCGGTGGCGGAGCCAACCGCGACACGGCCAATGCGGACGTGGGTCGACACCGGGAGAGCTCCATCTTCGCATCGACGTTCTGCCCCTCTACTGTCACCGGAGGGGCGGAGGAGGCTAGGAGCAAACCCAAAAATGGTGGACGAGGGTCTATGGTGGCGGAGGTGGCGATTTATAGGAGGGGGGTTCTTGGCGTTATGAGGTGGTGAGCGGTGAATGAATGGCGGTTTAATGGAGGGTGAATAATGGAGGAGGATGATTGGGGGTTACGCGAGGATGGTGGAAGTAAGGGCAATGGAGGGTAGGCGTTAGGGGAGGAAGGCGGTGGCTGGAGCGACGGCCAAAAATGGAGGGGAGGTGTGGTTGAGAGTCGTAATGCCCGGGGCGAGGCGCGCGGGAGGAAGAAGATGAAGACCCGGCCGTTGGATCGTGAGATCCAACGGTTTGGAGTGGAGCACGTTTCGAAGGTGGAGATCAGATCCTAGGATCTGATCGTGTGGCTAGGAATTGGGCGGGGGCAAGTGGTTAGGATTGAATGATGGGGGCGATCTAACGGTGAGGGATAGAGGGGTGACGTGGAGTGTGGAGGACCGTTGGATGTACGTGGATCGAGCGGCTGAGATAGAGGGGCGATGTGGAGGGCTGTGGAGCATTGGATGATGGAGAGATCGGACGGCTAAGGATTAGGCGCTAGTGGACGGCTAAGATTTGATCTGGAGACAGATCAGATGGCTGAGAAGTGAGGCGGTGATGGAGGGATCAGATGCAGGCGGGGGCGAGTGATTCCAACGGCTGAGAAGGGTGTCGGGTGTCAAAAAGGGAAGCGGGCCACGTGGGCGGGCCAGAGGGCGCCACGTGGCCCAATGAGAAAATTCAGAGAATAATTACAAAGAAATTTATAAAAGAAATAGTTAGAGGCCGAATCAGGAAAAAGTCGAACATGAAAGTTGCTTGTTTCGACGAGATCTACAACTTTCATGTTGGTCAAAAAGTCAAAAGAGGTCAATTGTACAAAACATATTTTGGTGGGTATTTTTAGGGGAATAAAAACACTGATTTAGTAGTTTTGAGATGTTTTTTGTATTTTTTTTAGTTTTTTTTAATAGTCAGTGAATTATAGACAATTTTTCTACCTAATTTGTAGGGGTTTTTGAGGATTAAATAATTACAAGAAAAATAATGGAAATTAAATACAGTAATTTAATGGTAAATTATACACAATACGATACAGTATAAGAATAAAGAATTAAAGGATAAATTTATTGGATTGATTAAGTAAGGGTTTTAATTTGCGGCTTTTAGCATGATGAATACGAGATTCATCATATCCCTATACTTGAACCATGCTCGTCCTCGAGCATCTAAAGAATGAAGGAGTCGGATTAATTCCTGACAGTGCGCATGAAATTTTCAAGGCTTAATATTTCGAAGACCCTTGACCTAAGTGATCCTAAAATTCCGGGTTTATCCAAGCCTTAGTCAGAAGGAATCCAACTTCTCTGATTATCAGAATCTCATTTTGTACATAGAATATAAGGATATGACATTTAGTGTACTGCATTTCATGAGAGCCGAGTCGATGCATCACTCAAGGTTCCAGTCCCAAAGACTCTCCTCTAGACCTAATCCTCAATACTAGGGAATAAGTCTACTCTTTCTTCAGTCAACCGTCTCATTAGTTTGTCAGACTTGAAATGTTGATGGACGGCCAGATGATGGAGGTAATGGGATTGTGTCTATTTTTCTCACCCTCACATTGGAACAAGGAGCCTCTCGTCTGCCTTTTTACTCAGCACATGTAAAATTTTAATATTTGTTGATCAATGTGTCCGTCAAAAGAGTTGGAGTCGTCTGCACTTGTTTTTCTGGGAGTACACTAGGGTGTGTCTTTTCCGAGTATCTAAGATACCTTCGACACCCAGACTTATATCGCTTACGATGCAGGGCCCTTTTTGTGGTGTCAGCCTGACTCCTTGGTCCTAATTAGCGCTTAGTCCAAGTGGACACTTTAAAAAAGTTTGGGAGCGCTCGTCATTGGTGGAAGCTCATTTGTAATTTGACTTTAGTATTCAGAGCTTTTACTTTGACATTTCATTTCTTTTGTTGTCTAGCTCCACTGCTTTTACCAAAAGTTGGTGCACACTGATCAACAAATTCTTTTAAGTTTCATCATACCCAGGCACATAGGTAAATATCAAAGAGATAGTATATGAATCTTGTTCACATACTGGCTAGGGTTTTGCTGACACTCAGGTTTTCTGAAGCCTTCATTAATTTTATCCCATCCTCGAATATCATTAGATCAGATCTAAACTCAAATATCTGGTCCTAGTTCCTCAAGTGATATCTCAACTCAGCTCATCAATCATGCAGTTGTGGAAGTGACTGTGCTGATCATATTTTTCTTGAAGGTAGAGATGAAGAGTGCAATATAGCACTCAAATCTTTCAAACCAGGGCAGTGTGGATATTTAAGTCTTAAGAACCCTAATGACTAAGGCATGTTAACTCAGACTCTCAAGATCCCAGAAATCTAGTGTCCTCAAAATCCTCAAGCCTTGAGTGAATGTGAATGTGTCAGGAATACACCAACTCCTTGGGTTAGTGATTTTTGTGTGATTTTGTCTTTTGCAGATTTTTATGGGTTTTAATTTTTTTAATTCCTCGGAGAGACAATGACTGGACCAGGCTCAAATAAAAGTAACCACTCTCAGCCAGTATGGGCGTAAGTACGGACCGAGACCCGTGTTACTTGAGGACGAGGCCATATGTGATGTCCTCTAAACCACCCACTTTGCTAAGGGAGACCGAGGTTCCCTCACTGAAAATGTCTACTAAGCCTAGTAGTCAGCGTCAAATTCTAAGAAAGATTTTTAATTTTTTAATATTTTACACAGGAATATTTACAAAAAATTAATCCCTCAATTTTTAATAAACAATTTTTACACAGTTTTTACTCAGTTCACAAGTTTACCAAAATCCAGCCCGAAAAATAAAATTTTAAAAAGTTTTAAAAACAGGAGCTAAGGCTAAAGTAAATATACAATAATATACGGTACACCCCCCTATACTTAAATTTTGCTAAGTCCTCATAGCACAAGTGCCATGAAGCCAAGGCTCAATTCAAATATCGGGTGATATAGCGGAACTGAGGAGGAGGGTCCCCTTATACTTAGGTCAAAATTGACCTAAGCATAAGAAGACAGGAGGGAGGGATGAGCAGGCAGGTCCCCCCTATACTTAGGCTACAAATAGCCTAAGTAAGGTCTGCATTAGGGGGGAGGGTGTTCTATGATACACGGGTGAAGGGGGGAGGGGTTCGTGAAATATACACACACACACATAGAGAGAGAGAGAGAGTGAAAAATAAAGGGGGATGATGGGAGTGAGTGTGTATGTGCAAGTGTAGGTTTGTGTGGGGGGGGGGGTAGATCATCAAGTGATCTACTCTTCTTTTTTCTTTTTTTCTTTTCTTTTCTCCTTTTTTTACAATATGCAAATCTGGAAATAAATATGCAGATGCAAATATTTTTTTTACAATACGAAATACAATCTATCTGATCTAAAACTCCTAAAATTTCTTCACGATGTCTTTTGCGGTCTCTTCAGCGGAAGCTCCTGACTTCACGCCTCCATGAGGATCAAGCGTCCTCGATCATCATGGGCCCTGCCACAAAAGAGAAAAGTTAGACACACGAGAAATTAATTAGCAGATATTATGCAAAAATGGATGCATGAAATGAGGACCTAAAAAAACTGAAATTTTTCAACAAAAAATCAAAATTCAATAATTAAGCAAAGTCGCATCCCCGGCAACGGCGCCATTTGATGAACGTGAAATTTGCCTTTTTAATAATGAGAAATAGTCATAGTATAGGAGGTGAATTTGGTTCAGCAAAAACCACGATCTTTGAATGTCGTGGAATATTTTAACTTGGCAAGTCTACCAAGATCGAACACAGGGACACGACTGCCTAATATGTTTATCGAATTTCGATTCATGATGGCTCAATGTGAATTAATTCCAATTTCAAGTCCATATGAAGAATTATGCAATAACAAAGCAATACGAAGATGCATGCAATTTTTTTAGTTGGTTTTTATGCAAGTTAAAGTGATGCGTGAACAAATACGCAAGAGAATTTATACACAGATTAAACACTACAATTATACCCTAAAAATTATGAGCAACACAATACAAAATGAAGTCGGTGTCAATTTAATCACAACAATAAAGTGGTCATCAAATCTAAGCAAGACAAGAAGAGTAGGGTCCCATTTTTCACATAAAAATTCACTTTAATTAAAACAATGGCAAATGAGACAATCAAACATGCTAAAATGTAGAGGACAAAACAAGGATCAAAATGACACTAAAATCATGCAATTTGGACTTACGATGCTCAAGTTATGCTAAAAATAGTGCAAGGGCATAATTGTAATAAAAATGCAAGATAAATAAAAGATAAATATTGCATTTAGGTCCCTGGAAGGACCTAATTACAAATACCAAAAACCGCTTGGGCCCTTATGCAATTTTCCATATGCGCGGGGGCATTTTTGTAATTTCCAAAAAGTTGAAGGGCTTCCCTGTAAAATACCCAGGCACATACGTGAGGCACGTGCCTGGGGACCAAAATGCAATTCTTGAAAACTTCCGGGTCTTTTATTCAAATTACCCAGCACCTCACGCGCGCTGCACGTGAGGGGCCAGGCTCGGGTCAGCTCATGTGGTTCGGGCCACGTGGCGAAGTCTGGAGGCTCGGCTGGAGGTTCGGATGACCCGAGCCTGTAGGTTGGGTTGGAGGCTCGGGTCAGCCACGTGTCATCATCGTGACCTTCCGATCCATCTGATCGGACGGCAACTGTATCTCGTCCTCCTCCGCAGGTCACCAGAGAAGGCGGGGCTCCGGCGACCTGCCATTCACACCACCGCCGTATTTATCAGCTTCTGAAGGTCGGGGAAGATAGCCGGTGGTCTGGCGAAGGACTGGGAAGCGCCGCGAGGCTCCGAGGCGTGTCGGAAGGGAAGAACGATAAGCATCGTCGGTGGAGAAGAGCTCGTATCATCTCCGACGCAAACTCTGGCAATTGAAGTACCTGCAAGCGTTAGATAGCCGAAGCGTGCGTGCGTGTAGTGCGAGTGAGAGGTGAGTGAAGTGAGGGTCGTGGAGGCGACGAGAAGCGGTGGCCCATAGCTTCTTCTCCGGCGGTGTTGGAGCAGAAGGGGATCGGAGTGAGGGGAGGTCCTGGAGAGAAGAAAGGTGGTCGGCGAGGGTGTTTGATGAATAGTGAAGGTTGGAAGGTGGTTTAATGAGGGTGGCAGCGAGTAATGGAGTTGGGGTAATTCGGAGAAACAACGGATAATTCACCTCGCCGGAGCGAGGTGTTTGGTGGAGGCGGTGATGTGGGCTGAGGTCCTTCTCGGACCTCGGGGGTCGTCGCACGACGGGGGCGATCAGCCCCGGTGCTCAGCGGTGGCGGAGCCAACCGCTACACGGCCAATGCGATCGTGGGTCGACACCGAGAGAGCTCCATCTTCGCCTCGACGTTCCACCCTCCGCTGTCACCGGAGGGGCGAAGGAGGCTAGGAGCAAACCCAAAAATGGTCGACGAGGGTCTATGGTGGCGGAGGTGGCGATTTATAGGAGGGGGGTTCTTGGCGTTATGAGGTGGTGAGCGGTGAATGAATGGTTGTTTGATGGCGGGTGAATAATGGAGGAGGACGATTGGGGGTTACGCGAGGATGGTGGAAGTAAGGGCAATGGAGGGGAGGCGTTAGGGGAGGAAGGCGGTGGCTGGAGCGACGGCCAAAAATGGAAGGGGGAGGTGTGGTTGAGAGTCGTAACGCCCGGGGCGAGGCGCGCGGGAGGAAGAAGATGAAGACCCAGCCGTTGGATCGTGAGATCCAACGACTGGGAGTGGAGCGCGTTTGGAAGGTGGAGATCAGATCCTAGGATCTGATCGTGTGGCTAGGAATTGGGCGGGGGCGAGTGGTTAGGATTGAATGATGGGGGCGATCTAACGGTGTGGGATAGAGGGGTGACGTGGAGTGTGGAGGACCGTTGGATGTACGTGCGTCGAGCGGCTGAGATAGAGGGGCAACGTGGAGGTCTGTGGAGCGTTGGATGATGGAGAGATCGGACAGCTAAGGATTAGGCGCTAGTGGGCGGCTAAGATTTGATCTGGAGACAGATCAGATGGTTGAGAAGTGAGGCGGTGATGGAAGGCTCAGATGCAGGCGGGAGCGAGTGAATCCAACGGCTGAGAAGGGCGTCGGGTGTCAAAAAGGGAAGCAGGCCACGTGGGCGGGCCAGAGGGCGCCACGTGGCCCAATGAGAAAATTCATAGAATAATTACAAAGGAATTTATAAAAGAAATATTTAGATGCCGAATTAGGAAAAAGTTAAAACATGAAAGTTGCTCGTTTCGACAAGATCTACAACTTTCATGTTGGTCAAAAACCCAAAAGAGGTCAACTATACAAAACGTATTTTTGAGGGTATTTTTAGGGGAATAAAAACACTGATTTAGTGGTTTTGAGATGTTTTTGTATTTTTAATGGTCAGTTAATTATAGACAATTTTTCTACCTAATTTTTAGGGGGTTTTGAGGATAAAATAATTACAAGAAAATAAAGGAAATTAAATACAATAATGTAATGGTAAATTATACACAATATGATACAGTATAAGAATAAAGAATTAAAGGATAATTTTATTGGATTGATTAAGCATGGGTTTTAATTAGCGGCTTTTAGCATGATGAATACGAGATTCATCAAATATGCATTGAACTCAAAATGATAGAAAATATTGGTAAAATATGAGTGGGCTCATCTCATCTCAAATGGGCACAGGACCCATTGGATAAGTCCCCTATATATATATACATATATATGTACATACATATATATATACATACATGTATATATACATACATACATACATACATACATACATACATACATACATACATACATACATACATACATATATATATATATATATATATATGGTGCACTTGAATTGAGGTGACACATTTCCTTGATTATTGAAAGGTGTCATCTAAGGCCGTTGGATGATGAGTGTACGAGTGAGATTGAAACCACTAGGTGGTTTTCGGTCCAACTAACATTCTTAAGATGAGGGTGAATTAAATTAGTACTAATTTAGTAAAATGCACGACATTGATCATTCTATATTTAGGTATATGCCTAATGATTTATAGATTTTTTGAGGAATATCTGATGGAATAAAGGTTCATGTTTTGAAATAACTGTTATCAATTTACAAACGATTGAGATATTTTACAATTTCAAGTTATAAGTTAGAAAAGAATAACCACTATTATTCACAAAAAAGCCCATATCCGATGAAAGTTTATAATTTTTTGTGCACATGTGTTTCCTAAAATATAGGGAACTTTGATCGGATGCTAATTAATCGATATACACGTGTAAGACATTCCTAAAATAATGTTATGTTTTGTTACAACTATATTTCCTAATATATTAGATGGGGTAAACTGTAAACACGTTAAATATGTTACATGTCATACGCATATTAATTTTAGGGGTATTAAACTGCAACATTTTTGGTGAATTTGTAATAGTTGTAAACTACAGTACTTTTTTGTAAATTTCATAGTCTTTTTGTAAACCGCATTTGATTTATTTTTAAAAATTTTATAGTCTCTTTTGAGAACATTATGTGGGATCAACATTTATAAAATATGACATTGTTTTGTAAACTTTGTGGTCTCTTTTGTGAATACATGGGATTTTTGCAAAATAGATTGTAATTATTAATGCAAAAATTATTTTATATGTCCATCCAATGTATTTCGCATATCGTGGGTCCATCGAAATTTGTCATCCATTGTAAATTTGTGTAGATTTTGTAAAATTCTCGCTCTCATTGAAACAATTATATGGTAATCTGCAAAATAAAAAGTCAATCATTAGTTTATAATTTATTCCAAAAAGTTAACATGTAAAAATATATAAAGAATTTTAAATCAATGAATCAAAATGTAAATTATATAATCAATTATGTAAATTAATAGAATAAAAGGTAAAATATAATCATCATATTTTGGTATTTACATGCAATTGAACATGTAAACTTCATCCCTTTAATATTTAATCCACACTCGATGTATTGAACTCAATATACAGTATCAATTCTTTCTTTTAGGTAACATTTTCATTCTCATTATACATAATTCAATATGTAAACAAAACTCAAAAGAAAAAAAAGAAAAGTGTATTGAACTCAAAAGACGGGGGAACCCAAACTTACAAAAGATTGAATATTCCAGAAAATATGATTGAACTCAAAAGAACGAAAAAGTATGTTGAATATTTCAGAAAATATGATTGAATAAAGGCTCGCATTTTGAAATACTTATTATCAATTTACAAAAGATTGATATATATTACATTACTGTCTTATAAATTACAAAATCGTAATCACTGGTATTCGAAAAAAATACTAAATCATAACCACTATTGAATAAAGAACATTGATTCAAAAAAACAAATGAGAAACTTTGAAGAATGGATTGAGATGTAATCAAAATAGAAAGAAAAATTAAAATCCAAATAAAAAACAAAGTAATCTAAAATAGCCTGAAACTTGATGAATAGATGAATAAAAAAGAATAAGAAAAAATTACTAAGAACACGCGTCATCCTCCGTGCGCAACCACCTCATCTGGCTCCATGCATCGTCATCGTCGTCGCCATACATCTCCAAATACAGCCACCGCCGAGGATTGACGAAAAAGAGATGGGGGAGAAGACACTCGTTGAATTTTTTTTGGAAATTTGAGTAATTGAGAGCCAATAACGTGAATGCTATATTTAGAAAATTCATTCGAGTAATTAATTAGCAATGGGATAATGACAAAATCAAGTTCAAAATTTTTCTAAAAATGGCAATTTGAAGGTTGTTTCGACGGTGATTTTGTGTTTGATTTAGTGGTTTTGTTAACCACCGTTGATCTTAATCGAAGGGCTACTAAGAGGTGTCGCACCATACACATGGAAATGTGTCACCTCAATTCAAGTTTTTCATATATATATATATATGTATATATATATATATATATAGGAGAAACTTCAAATGAGGCGGGATTTCACCATATACATGGTGAGCCACCCTCAATTTATGTATCTTTCCAATATGTTTTACAATTTCTAGTTTCATACATATAACAATAAATATTAACACAACATGTATAGTGAAATAAAATTATAAAAATATTATTTTATTTGATGGAAAGTTAATTTAAATTTAGATGCTATATTTTACAAAATTCATTTTTTTACAATGTGCAGTTTATACTTTTACAAAACTGTTACAGAGTTTTTACTAAATTCACAGTGGCCTTTACAATTTCAGAAAAGCCCCCACCTCATTTGAAAGGTCCCCTTTATATATATAAAGGGAAGTTGTTCCATGGAGCAGCTAAGTTGGCTTCTCCACAAAGCATTTTCCTTCAAAATTTTTTATTTTTTTTACGAAATTCCACCATGTTTATTCATCTATATATCCCTCCCATATGTCATTCCAATTTCGTCAGAAACAGAGACTCGTATGCCCTCCATCTAGAACAGGTAGATTTAACTATCTTAAATTTGATGTAATCAATCTATTCTGATTAAGGGCATATGAGTCATTGTTTCTGACGTAATTGAAATGATATAAGAGGGATATATAGATGAATTTATATGGTAGAATTTTGTAACAAAATAAAAAAATTGGAGGAAAATGCTCCGTGGTGCAGCCAACTTAGCTGCTCCATGGAGCAGCCTCCCCGTCCTACATATATATATAGGGTAAAATGGGGCCGGCCCCATGGAGGGAGCTAACTTGGCTCCTCCCGCCCCATTTCGCCCGTTTTTTTATTTTTTTGAGGCCGTAGGAGTCTATGTTTCGCATGAAATTTTAGTGAGATAATATAGGGATATAGTGATGAAATTCCACAGAAGAAATTATCCAAAAAAAATAAAAAAACTGAGTAAAATGAGGCGGGGGAGCCAAGTTAGCTCCCCCCACGGGGCAGCCCCATTTAACCCATATATATATATGTATATATATGGAAAAAGGATCCTACCTCGGCCGGTGCAGGTAACCGGCCTAATTTTTCATTATTTTTGATTTTTTTGAAATGAAACCTTGGGGGATTTAGATCACCATGTATCACCATGTTGTCATTCAAATTCAACTTAATTCGAGACTTCTATCATCTCCATCAAGACTACCAAATTTTAACGGTCTCAGAATTGCTGAAATCGACCCTGTCTAGATAAACATGTTAGGAATGTTTGTTTTGCATGAAACTTGAAACACATATTACCCTTAACATATTAAGTAAATCTCCCAAACTTTTATTTCAAAAAAATAAAAAAATAATCAAAAAAGGGGTGGATGCAGGGAGTTTCCTACACCACAGGGTACAGGCTCCCTGCCCTCATATATATATATATATATATATATATATATATATATGGGTTAAATGGGGTTGCCCCATGTTGGCTCCCCCCGCCCCATTTTGCCCGATTCTTTTTATTTTTTTTTGAAAATTTCGTCCGTGAATATTCATCACTATATCCCTAATCATGATATTTAGATTTCATGCAAAACAAAGACTCCTACGGCCTCCATCAAGACAATCATTTTATAACGATAACAGAATTGCTAAAAACGACCCTTATGGATGGAGGCCGTAGGAGTCTTTGTTTCGCGTGAAATTTTAATGACATAATATAGGGATATATTGATGAAAATCCACGGAAGGAATTTTCAAAAAAAAACCGGGCAAAATGGGGGGGGGGAGCCAAGTTAGCTCCCCCCAGGGGGCAACCCCATTTAATATATATATATATATATACACACACACACACAGTGGGGAGCTAACTTGGCTCCCCCGTCCAGTTTCGCCCAGTTATTTTTATTTTTTTTCGAAAATTTCTTCTGAGGAATTTCATCACTATATCCCTATATTATGTCATTAAAATTTTGTGCGAAACAGAAACTCTTACGGTCTCCATCCAAACAGTCATTTTTTAACGGTAACAGAATTGCTAAAAACGACCACGTCTGGATGGAGGCCGTACGAGTTTCTGTTTCACACGAAATTTTAATTACATAAGATAGGGATATATTGATGAAAATCTATGGAAGAAGTTTTCGAAAAAAAATATAAAACCGGGGAAATGGGATGGGGGAGCCAAGTTAGCTCCCCCCTGGGGGCAGCCCCATTTAACCCTATCTATATAGGGTAAAATGGGGCTGCCCCCATGGGGGGAGCTAACTTCGCTCCCCCCGCCCTATTTCGCTCGATTTTTTTTATTTTTTTTCGAAAATTTCTTTCGTGGATTTTCATCACTATATCACTATATTATGTCATTAAAATTTCGTGCAAAATAGAGACTCCTACGGCCTCCATCCAGACAGTCATTTTTTAACGGTAACAGAATTGCTAAAAACGACCTCGTCTGTATGGAGGCCATAGGAGTCTCTGTTTCACACAAAATTTAATGCCATAATATAGGGATATATTGATGAAAATCCACGGAAGAAAATTTCAATAAAAAACATGGCAATATATATATATATATATATATATATATATATAGGAAAAACTTGAATTGAGGTGGCGCCTCATTTCAATCACTGTGCGACAGATAAACTTACCCGTCCGATTACCATCGACGGTTATAGTAAAAACCACCTTTGGAGAGTCGATACCACTACGACTCTATTAATGATGTTCTATTTATAGAAAATTATCATATTCTATTAATGATGACAGATATGGTGGAAATCAATTGAATTCCTATTTTCTAGCGGATTGGTTATGTTCGAATTGAATTCTCTTTATTCCTAAAATATGTATTTTTCATTAACGTTTCGTTGAACTAGTATTCAGAATTTCTCGTCATATCTCCGTGAAACTCAATGGAAATCGGCGAAACATCAGATCCTGAATTTTACAGAGATAATGCCCAGGTAATGTACCTTTTTCATTTCCATGTAATAATGTTATGT
The DNA here is from genome assembly GCA_037367405.1 of Ottelia alismoides. Lineage (NCBI taxonomy): Eukaryota > Viridiplantae > Streptophyta > Magnoliopsida > Alismatales > Hydrocharitaceae > Ottelia > Ottelia alismoides. The sequence continues at coordinate 339,558 of JAZKJV010010308.1, read as the reverse complement.
ATGCAAATCACCAGAAATATTTTAACTTTGGTTGAAAGACGATCTGGTTATTGAATCGAAGTCGTTATATGCGGTAACATTTTGGGCTTTTTTATTTTAATACGTGACATTATTATATTTTGTATCTCTAGTTATCTGACGGAGAGGGTGAACTTATTGGACTCGGGGCACGAACTGATAATAATTTACATCAAACAGGTATGCTAAACTACACCGATGTTTAAAACTTTGCATCCTTTGTTCATTTATATGTTGTTGTTAATAAAAAATTGCAAATTACGTAAATTACGTATATTTGGTCGTATAGTTCTGTATTTTACATTAATGACCTACAACTTACAATCTTGAACATCATTTTACATCATATGATCCTATGTGATATCGTCCAAATGGTGACATTTCCAGTCTATTATACCAGTTAAATTACATATACGTGCATCATTTTACATTATCTGTCATTATTTTACATTTATAGGTAATAATTTAAATTTAAAATAACTAATTTTTGCAACTACATTTCTAATGAATTTCAGATAACTGCTCTATCAGTGACCCCGTCAATGCTATCACACCGCATATAGGCCAAATATTTCTATCTATTCAAGATGCATATAACTTTTATGAGGCATACGCAACTGAGATTGGATTCAATGTTAGGAAAGCAAGCTCTAGAGTTGGTAAAGATAAGATTTCCAAGGAGCGCAAAGTTATATTTAAATCTTTTGTTTGCTGGAAAGAGGGGTTTTCTAAAAATACAGATAAATCAATGTCAGTGGACAATGCAAGAAGTGATGAGAGTGATGAATGTATATTTTATAAGGAGGAGCGTCGTGTTGGCATATCAAGGACTGGGTGCAAAGCTTTCATGTCTGTATCATATAGGCCTGATCTCAATGATTGGTTTGTATCGAATTTTGAACCTGATCACAATCACAATCTTGTTTCTCCATCTAAACGCAGATACCTCAGACCAAATAGACGTTTTTCAAAAGCCACTAAAATGCTTGTGAAGTCAATGAATGACGTAAATAAACCTGTATCCAAGCAGTCAGCTTTCATAAACATGTCCAGTGGTCAAGTTGGTAGCATTGTTCGAGATATTTATAACTTGAACAGAAAGGAGAAGAAACAACGTATTGGGATGGATGTGCACCTTCTAATTGAACATTTTGAAAGTTGTAAGGCCAATACCCCTGAATTTTACTATGCGTACACAACCGATGATGATAGCAGGCTTACTCAGTGTATATGGATTGATAGTGCCTCAATTGAGGATTACAAATTATTCGGAGATACAATATTGTTTGACACAACATATAGGACCAATGAATACAACCTGGTATTTGGATCTTTTTGTGGTGTTAACCATCACGGTTACACAATCTTCTTTGGGAATTCGTTCATGAGCAGGGAGACAACCGGGTCATTCTCGTGGTTATTTGAGAGATTTCTAGAAGTAATGAGCAAACATCCAGTATCTATAATCACAGATGAAGATCCGGCAATCTGTGCAGCTGTTAGGATATGCTTACCACATACTGTTCATAAATTCTGCACTTGGCATATAATGGCCAAGCTTAAAAGTAAGCTTGGAAAGATTAAATATATAAACGAAGTTCTATCTGCGTTTTCAATAGTTGTATGGAAAAGTATAACTATAAGAGAATTTGAGCAGGGTTGGTGCAAGATAATTGATCAGTATGATCTATCATCTAATGTCTGGTTGAACGAGAAGTATAGTATAAGATTTAAATGGATTAGTTTATATCTTAAGGATTATTTTTGGGCTGGTCAGCGTAGTACACAGAGGAGTGAAAGTATGAATGCATTTTTGCAACATCACATCACTAAACAGAACTCCTTGCTAGAATTTGTCTGTAGATTTCAAAGTGCAATTCAACGACGCAGGGAAAGAGAGAATGACATGGATAACATGGGCGATGTTTACACTCCAAAATCAAACTTCAAATGGAAGATGGAGGTACAGATGGTTCGTATATACACCAAGTTCATATTTTATAAATTTCGATATGAATTGAACGAAGTGAAGGAACTTAATGTTCGAACTCATCTGAACTCCCTGGATTACTGTCAGTATTTTGTGTCATATATTGGGAAGTCTGATGAAGAATTATGCGTTTCATCGTCAACGGAAAGCGACGTTCTTGTTTGTGAATGCAAGAATATGCAATTCTTTGGATATCCATGTAGGCACATACTTGCAGTATTGAAGATACAGAACATGGAGCGTTTGAATGAGGAATATATAATGAAAAGGTGGACAAGAACCATTAAAAAATCAGGAAATTATCCTATTTATGTGACAGTTGCACACCAACAAAGGTCGTCTCAGCTAAATCAATTGTGTTCTCATATTATTTCAGCTTCTGTTGAACATGATGAGGATATATTCTTATTTGCCAAAGAAAGATTAAGTGATTTATGTAGCAGCATTGATCGCATGATAAGTAACAAACCTTCGTCGAGTTCCACAATAGTGAACAATACAAATGTTCCAGATATGATTACGGAACCAGCTGTTAAAGAACCTAACATTGCTAGAACGAAAGAAAGTGGTCGTGGTGGTAGACCTAAGGGCGTTGGCAATCGTATTAGATCGGAAACTGAAATGAGAAGAAACAGAGGCCGACAATGCAAATCTTGCCTCAAATACAATGTTGGACACGATTCCAGGAATTGTCCTAATAACAAATCTGCGAGTCATGGTAAATATTTATCATTCGTTGTTTATTGATATGTTTTTTTCCACTAATCTTTGTGTTTTATTGTGTAGTTGAAAATGAATGAAATTAAAGTGATTTGATCAAATTTTAATAAAGTAAGATTATATTTTTTGATAATTTGTTGCCACATTTTATACATCTAATATAAACCATATTAATATTGCTTATTATTTTCCTTTTTATTCTGTTTGTGTCTGCAGGTTTCCAATCTTCTGAAAGATTCATGGATGCAAATGACCTTTGAAGTTTGGATGCTTATTAGACTTAGATTATCTATTTATATGTATGTTTGATGATTTCTGTTTTTTGATCATTTTTTTGTAGAATTCAAACAATGTGATATTTATGTTCTATCAGATCAGATGTATCCCTTGGTATTATCATAACATTGAATTTATCTATTTATGTTCTATCAGATCAGATGTATCCCTTGGTATTATCATAACATTGAGTATTTCAGATATTTGATTATAAAGTTGACACATTGCAGTAAGCCAGTTGATTATAAAGTTGATCATAAATCAATAATGAAGATTAACAAACAATTAGTAATCAGCGTGCACCCATCATCGTGATGTTATTCTTTAATATAGGAAGTTTTTCTATTATTGGAAAACTCTAATCTTACAAGGAAGTCTTTTAGATATCGAGCGTTGCGATGTATCTGATAAGTTTTACCAAAATGTTCAATAATTTACATACCACGTTATTATTTTACAAAACGTTATCATATTTTACAAAACGTGACAATATTTTACAACTATTTTCTTGACTGAAAGATTGAATTAGCTGAAGGGTTCTTTCATGAAAGGTTGCAACTTTCTGAAAGTTTCATTATTTTACGACTAGATTATTGGCTGAAAGTGTCCAATTGTTAACATAATTGTTTCCATAATAACGAATTAAAATACTTTACGTAAATTTTAATGATTTTAGAAATATGTAGATGATATGAAGAATAACAAACAATTAGCAATCATCGTGCACCCCTCATTGTGATGTTAATCTTTAAAGTAGAAGAAGTTTTTCTATCATTGGAAAACTCTAATCTTACAAGGAAGTCTTTTATATATCGAGCGTTGCAATGTATCTCATATGTTTTACAAATATATTCAATATTTTACAAAGCGTTATCATATTTTACGAAAAGTGACAATATTTTACAACCATTTTCTTGACTGAACGATTGAATTATCTGAAGGTTTCTTTGATGAAAGGTTGGAACTTTCTGAAAGTTTCATTATTTTACGACTAGATTATTGGCTGAAAGTGTGCGATTGTTAACATAATTGTTTCCATAATAACGAATTCCAATATTTTACGTAAATTTTAATGATTTTAGAAATATGTATATGATACGAAGAATAACAAACAATTAGCAATCATCGTGCACCCCTCATTGTGATGTTAATCTTTAAAGTAGAAGAAGTTCTTCTATCATTGGAAAACTCTAATCTTACAAGGAAGTTGTTTAGATATCGAGCATTGCAACATATCTCATATGTTTTACAAATATGTTCAATATTTTACATACCACGTTATTATTTTACAAAGCGTTGTCATATTTTACAAAAAATGACAATATTTTACAAATATTATCTTGACTGAAAGATTGAATTATATGAAGGTTTCTTTGATTAAAGGTTGCAACTTTATGAAAGTTTCATTATTTTACGACTAGATTATTGGCTGAAAGTGTGCAATTGTTAACATAATTGTTTCCATAATAACGAATTGCAATACTTTACGTAAATTTTAACGATTTTAGAAATATGTAGATGATATGAAGAATAACAAACAATTAGCAATCATCGTGCACCCCTCATTGTGATGTTAATATTTAAAGTAGAAGAAGTTTTTCTATAATTGGAAAATTCTAATCTTACAAGGAAGTCGCTTAGATATCGAGCATTGCAATTTATCTCATATGTTTTACAAATATGTTCAATATTTTACAAACCTCGTAACTATTTTACAAATCGTTATCATAATTTACAAAAAGTGGCATTATTTTACAACTATTTTTTTGAATGAAAGATTGAAATATCTGAAGGTTTCTTTGATGAAAGGTTGCAACTTTCTGAAAGTTTCATTATTTTACGACTAGATTATTGGCTGACAGTGTGCAATTGCAATATATCTCATAATTGTTCCCATATTAACAAATTGCAATACTTTACGTTAATTAAAGTATTTGCAACATTATTTGTATCATAATTGTTTAGCTATGCGCAAATAAAAGTCGAATAAGTATGAGTAATAACAATCTTTTACTCCTGTCAATACTTTGATACTATTTGCAAATACAAGTCGTTATCAGCATGATTAATAACAGTAACAAACAAGTAGTAATCATTGCGATGTCAATTGGAATCTATAACATAACCACAATAAATATAATGACTACAACATGTAACATATAGTCAATGCAAACATAGGTTACTCGTCAGATTTAAATGAAATGTTTGGTTCTAAAGAAGTTATAAAGTAGAAACTGTAGAAACCTACACAATTTAAGACAATTAAAGAGTACATAGTTCTGACTTAAAATAAAAAACCCTAAGATATGTATTTAATATGTCATCTAGCTTTATCATTGTGTCGCCGAGTTCTCTATGTGACCACACGTCAACAACAATGAAGCTATTTCAGATCTGAATCTGTCGATATCATCGTAGGTGAAGTCCAACGCCCTTCCTTCACATAAGTACTCCATCATCTTCATCACGTAAATCCCACAATCCAGACTCTGTGAAGGTTGCTGCGGGCAATCTTGCACGTAAATGATCTCCCAACCTACAAGGCAGTCATCTGGTATGTTGTCCATGAAGTACTCAGAAATCCATCCATGCTGACATGTAATTAAAAAAGAATGTTATTGTTGGGAAACGTGAATAAGTTGTTTATTCCATAGCCCTAGGCTCTCTTATATAGGAGAGTAGCCTTTGGGTAAATTACATAAAGAGGATAACAAGAAAAATAAAATAGCAAAAGGCACAATAACTAAGTATGCGTCAACACTCCCCCTCAAGATGGAGCATAGATGTCAATCATGCTCAGCTTGGAAGCACACTTCTGAAATGGGCCACGTAACAATGCCTTGGTGAATATATCTGCAGTCTGGTTCTCTGAAGTAACATGGGATGTGGTAATGAATCCTTTCTGAATCATATCACGTATGAAGTGGCAATCCACCTCAATATGCTTAGTCCGTTCATGGAATGTAGGATTGTTTGCAATGAACAAGGCAGCCTGATTATCACACTCTAGGTTCATAGGAAGCGGTATGTCTAAGCATAAATCTGTCAGCACCGCTTTCACCCACATCATCTCTGTAGTAGCCTGGGCCATAGCCCTATATTCGGATTCAGCACTGGATCTAGCTACCACAGTTTGCTTCTTGCTCCTCCATGAGACTAGGGCATCTCCAACATAGACAGCATACCCTGAGGTGGACTTCCTATCCTTAGGACATCCTGCATAGTCTGCATCTGCACATGCTGAGACAGAAATCCCCTTTCCTTTCTTGAATAGCAGACCTTTACCTGGAGAATATTTGAGATATCTAAGTATCATGTGTATTGCATCCATATGCACCTGGCGTGGCTGCTCCATGAACTGGCTCACACGGCTCACTGCAAATGATATATCTGGCCTAGTGATCGTGACGTATAACAATTTGCCTACCAGCTCTCTGTATCTTCTCCTGTCAACATCCTCTGTGTCATCATCATACAGCTTCATGCTAGGGTCCATTGGTGTCGTAGCAGGTCGACACCCTAGCATACATGTCTCACTCAGCAGATCTGTGACATACTTCCTCTGTGACATGACTAATCCATACGGATTTCTGGCAAACTCCAGCCCCAGAAAATATCTAAGGACTCCCAAGTCCTTGGTGACAAACTCGGTCCCCAGCCTTTCTTTTGCCTGCTTAATGCCCTGGTCATCATCGCCTGTAATCAAGATATCGTCAACATAAACCATGATTACAACAATACCTCTTGCCGTCTTCTGTACAAACAAGGAATGATCAGCATTGGAGCGTTTATATCCTTGTTTCTCAAAGAGGTCTGACAGCTTCTGGAACCATGCTCTGGGGCTCTGCTTAAGGCCATAGATAGCCTTATGTAATCTGCAAACCTTGGAACACTCCCCCTCAACAGCAAAACCTGGTGGCTGTTGCATGTAGACTTCCTCCTGTAGGTCGCCATACAGAAAGGCATTTTTTCACATCCAGTTGACAGAGTGGCCAGTCTCTAGTAACTGCAACTGATAGGAGGATCCGCAGAGTGGAATGACGAGCCACCGGGGAGAACGTGTCAAGGTAATCTACTCCATACGTCTGTGTGAATCCCCTTGCAACTAGGCGTGCCTTGTACCTGTCAATGGAGCCATCTGCATTATGTTTGACTGTAAATACCCACTTACAACTCACCGGGTTGACATCCGGTGGTATAGTAACCAAGCTCCATGTTCCTCTAGACTGAAGTGCCGCCATCTCTTCCTCCATTGCTAGCCGCCATCGAGAATCCTGCAAAGCCTCATGGTGATTTCGTGGAATATCTGTAGCTGAAAGTGCTAATGCAAACGTCCTGAATGGTCCAGATAGCCTCTCAAACGAAACCACAGCTGATACTGGATACTTGGCACAGCTTCTCTTCTGCTTGCGTAGAGCGATTGGAACATCCAGATCCTCTGTGGTAGCACCCTGCTCCTGTAATGCATCCTGCTGAGAAATGTCGTCAGATCCATCAACATTAATATTTTCATTACATACCATAGGCGAGCTAGTTGACTGGTCAGGGCCATGAGCTTGATTCGGCCGCCGGGTGTAATGGAATGGTAACGGGGATATTATTGGTGGCGGTGGTGGTGGTGGTGGTGTTGGTAATGGTGGTGACGGCTGTGATGTTGGTGGTGCCATGAATACGGTATCAGGAGATAATGGTGGTGCCTGCATGTTCCCGGATTCTGAAAAATACATGATAGATTCAAAGAATGTAACATCTGCACTGATCATATACCGCCGACGCACAGGGTCAAAACACTTGTACCCCTTTTGAGTTCTGGAGTACCCCACAAAGACGCACTTGACAGCCCTAGGAGAGAGCTTGTCAGAACCAGGCGACAACTGATGGACAAATGCGACAGACCCAAACACACGAGGGGTAAGAGTGAACAGATCCTTGTCAGGATATATAAGTGAGAAAGGAACCTGTTCATTCAAGACAGACGAGGGCATACGATTTACAAGATAACATGCAGTAAGGACTGCATCACCCCAGTAGGAATACGGAACATGACTCTGAATGAGAAGTGACCTTGTAACATCAAGAAGATGACGGTGTTTTCTTTCTGCAACCCCATTTTATTGATACGTATGAGCACAGGATGTTTGGTGAACAATCCCTTTTGACGAGTAGTAGTTGGCTAGATTGTTGGTGCACAACTCTAAGGCATTGTCAGTTCTCATAATTTTGACCGTTGTGGAAAAAACATTCTGAATCTCATTTAGAAAGTGAATAATAATATTTCCAGCTTCAGACTTATTTTTCATTAGAAATACCCATGATGCTCTAGAAAAATCATCCACAAATACAATATAAAACCTGTGCCCCTGATGATCGGGAACACGACTCGGACCCCAGATGTCGACATGAAACAACTCAAACTTGGAGTTACTACTCCGACCTTGACTACTGGGAAAAGATGACCTGTGATGTTTTCCCAACTGACACGCCTCACACTGGACAGTTGTGTGAGAAAGACTATAGGGTAGGACTCGACGCAACTTCTGAAGCGGTAAATGACCGAAACGCAGATGCCACAGGAGAGGAGATACTTGTTCTGCGGGAGAGGCTGTGATTCCGGCAAACGGGGTCTGGTTCAGACGATAAAGGCCTCCTTGATCATAGCCATGACCAATCACGTTGCCCGTACGGATGTCCTGAAAAATCAAAGAAGATGAATCAAAAATAGCTCGACAATGGAGATCCTTCGTAATCTGACTGATCGACAACAGATTCATGGAAAAATGCGGTGCATGCAAAACATTCTTGAGCTGCATAGAGGATGTCAATCTAATCTCCCCCTGACCCGTGATAGGGGAATGAGTGCCATTGGCAATCACTACTGTCCGTCCTGGAGGAATCTGAGTATATCCTGTAAGTAGACTCTGGTCGCCACATAGGTGATGTGTAGCGCCCGAGTCCATGATCCACGGCAATGTATCTGATCTACTACTGTGAAGAGCAAGTGTACTACCTGAAGTACTCGTAGAGGCAGAAGCAGCGGCATCAGTATGATTCTCTGTCGGCGGTGCTGGGCCAGATGGTGGTATAATGCCCCTAAGACGGGCAACCAGATCATCAAATCGTTGATCCAGTGTAGATGCATACGGGGGCTCTATCTGCTCAGCGGCTCGTGCAGATGCAGGAAATCCATGCTTTGAGTAGCATGTGTCTTCAGTATGGCTGACTCTGTGGCAATATGAGCATGTTGGCCTAGTGCGGCCACCCCTTCCACGGGGAATACGTCCACGTCCCTGGTATTGAGAACCACGGCCTCTGTTGGCTGCCATGGCTGAGGGATTCTGACTAGTGGCTGCTGAAGGTACAGTAATCCTGCTCAATCTGTGAAAAGCTTCCTCCATGGGAGGAATAGTCGAGTCCGCCAAAATCTGTGAACGTGCTGCCTCATACTCTGGATCGAGTGCAGCGAGAAACACACCCACCATTGTCGCATTCCTGTATGTCTTCTGCTGTTCTGGTGTGGCGGTAAGAGGCATGAAGCTATGGAGCTTCTCAAACATTCCTCTCAAAGATGTATAGAGAGAATGTAATGGGCGGCCATTCTGCTTAATTGTGAATATATCATGTTGTAGTTGCAGGATCTTCGTCTCATTCTTCGCCTGAGAATATGTCGCTGCTAGGATATCCCACATGTCTTTGGCTGTGGGTTGATGTAAAATGTCATTGGCGATCTCAATAGCCAATGTGCCAGATAGCCACACCTTTGCATATGCATCGTCAGCCTCCCATGAGGCATGGACTCCAGTCTTCTCTGCAGGCTCGGGCTCTGTGAGAATATGCTTCTTGCCCGTGGACTTCATCATACTCATGAACTGCATTGCCCACAGTTCATAGTTCGTACCATCCATCTTGACAATGGGCGCTGGACCACGAAATGCGCCCATGGACGGAATATCTGCCTTGCTTTCTGACATACTGGATACGGAAGACTGGAGCGAACTGCAATAGATAATATTTGTCTACAATGACATAGACGGGATTAGTTGCATGTGTAGACCTCAAGCAACTATCCCCATGGATCTATGCGCGCTACGATCCACACACGCACAGGTTTCGATTGTAGAAACCCTAGCGCACGCTTGAGATGGTGCCCTAGCGCACGCTATGCGCACAGCACAGGAGGCGCTATGCGCTGGAGATGGTGCCGCACAGGAGGCGCACTAGACCGCACAGCAGGAGGCGCAAGGTGCACTTGAGGCGCACAGCAAGATGCATGGGAAGAGGCGCAAGGTGCACTGGAAGGTGCACGTGATGTGCGCTTTGTAGCGCAGCGATCGGCGAGTAGCGCGAGAGGCGCTAGGCGATCGGCGAGAGGTGAGAGGCGATCGGCGAGAGGCGCTAGGTGATTGGCTCCAGCGCGCGATCGGTGAGAGGCGATAGGCGATCGGCGAGAAGCGCTAGAGGCGCGCTGGGCGATTGGCGAGGGCGCTGGGCGATCGGCGATAGGCGATCGGAGCTGCGCCTATGAGCGATCGGAGGGGAGCGATCGCCGGGAGGAGAGAGAGAGAGACGAGAGGCCGGCGGGTGGGGAGGGTTAGGGTTTCGAGAACTCCGGTCTAGGACCGTCGCTCTGATACCATGTTGGGAAACGTGAATAAGTTGTTTATTCCATAGCCCTAGGCTCTCTTATATAGGAGAGTAGCCTTTGGGTAAATTACATAAAGAGGATAACAAGAAAAATAAAATAGCAAAAGGCACAATAACTAAGTATGCGTCAACAGTTATTAACAGTCAATCAAGAATTTTAATAAAATGTAAACTTTAATTATCTCATACCCATTTCAATACATCCTTCTTATGGAATTTTGTTCCTTTCATAGAATTGTATGAAAGGAACTTTCTTGCTTTAAAATCGGTAACAAGAAGGTGCCAATGGTTTCTTGTGTGGATAACAGTGAAGATTTTCTCCACCCTGGCATGAATAATCCTTCTTTGTATAGCTCTTCAAGCTTATCAAATTCACTTTCTGTAGCATTGACCACCAGGTTCACAAAATATTGCTGCAAAAATACAAGTAATAATACTAAATTATGATGATTAAAGATATTTGAGATTAATTACATCAGTAATCATAATCTCACCATTTGAAATATTGGTGTGAATACAAATGGGACAAGATCATTACTTGTGCAGTATTTATGGTGCAGCACATCCATAAACATGTCGATTATCTACAATATCAAAAACAATTTGGTCATAAACAAATATAAAATGGTAGATATTATAAACATACGTACCGTATCCTTAATCATTCTTTCGTACAAGAAGTTATGAATATCCCTTCCTTTACAACTCCGATTTCCCGGAGTGAAGTATGTGGCGTTTAATCTGATGAATTTTATTTAATTAAGATTATATATCTAAAGTTAATGATTTCTACATATAAAAGATGAAATCTGTGGTAAATTACTTACTTGTCGGCAGGATCGCGAAGAAATTCTTGGATCGTTTTCTTTGTCTGTTCTGACACTTTTTCGTAACCAATGAAATTGGTTACTAGATCGCAGAGATACTGATTCTTATTCAATCAATTATAGACAAGGTTAGAAACAGTTGATATCATAATTATAATATGTATTCAATGACATAAAAGGATTTGTTTTATTTTTTATGGCTTACCTCACTGGATGTGTCACTCTCTTGTCTTCCAATTTCCTCTTTCCCTTGCTTCTCTGCTTCTTGTACAAATTTTTTTGCCTCTCTTCTTTGTTTCAATTTTTTTATTATTGAGCTCTGTTGCACAGTGACTTTTTCCCTCTTTTTTCTTTTTGTAATAGGCTGTGTGTTCTCATTTTCTGATTTTGAATGGTCACCAATGTTCAGATCGAAAGAAGGCATGTCACTCTTGAGAGGTGAATCTTTTTTTGTTGTATCTTGAGATTGATACAGTGGATCATCATCACAGATTTCAGAAATCAAATTCTGAAGTCTTTCTCTGATATCTGAGTCACTAGGTTCCAAATCTCCTGCATTGACATCAGATACATTTCGTGTTGTTGCATCCATGCCTTGGTCATTGTCATCAATGTCACCTTCATCTTTATTTCCAGATATATTCTCCAAAGTTTCTTCTGAATCTAATGTTTTATGACCAAGATCATTCATATCATGATCATGAACCATTTTTATTTTTTCATTCAGCTCCGTAATCATAGTTGTCAACCTAATATTCTCCTTCTTCAATTCTGAATTTATTCTGATATGTTCTTCAACTTTTATCCTATATGTTTCACTTATTTCTTTGATCTTCTCTTTCAGCTCCTCTATCTCAATGGAAAATGCATCACACATACATGTTTTTTGTTTCTTTTTTTTTACAATGTCTGCACTGGAAACCCAAGCATCTTTTTTTTGGACAGTCATTTCTTCCAGCTGTTGCTTTCCTTTCCTTTTTAAAGCATCATCTGGTACTGGGATTGGCTGTACGATCAAAATTTCTGGTCTTCTAACCGCAAAACCATCCATTGTAAACTTCTCAAAAGGAAAGACATACTCGTCTGCTCCTATCTTTACAATTTCATTTTTTTGAAGTTGTAAAGCAGGCAATATCTATATAAACAAGATAATTTATTATTGGAAAAAAAATCAAATTACGAGTCATTCAGTATTTTATTAATCATCTCAAAAAGGCTTACTTGATCACAACTTATTGAAACCAATGCTCTTGAAACTCCTTTGATTGGTCCAGCCCACTTCCTTATTCGTGGCCTAAGATCTCTACTGACCACAAGCTCCTTGCAGCAGTACTCCATCATCCATACCTGATACATTGGTGTTATTAATATTTTTTTTATCATTTAATAAAATATATTTTCAAAATACTCACATATAAGCAGGCAACACATCCTGTAAGGTAACCAAGAGTTACCCTTGATGAACCTGCCCTTCTCTTCTGAACTCTACTCACAACATCATCCATGTTGAATAGTATCATCCTTGCTACAGCCCCAGACCAGTTAAAGTATCTTGTATCTTCAAGTGATTCTACGTAGTGTAACAAATCTTTCGGAAAAGAATAAGAACTGTCTGGGAAAAGGAATGTGGCAAACATCAAAAGTATCAAGCATGTAACATAAATAGAGACAGAGTTGTCATCATCTCTATTGTAGTAGTCCTCGAGTATGTTATTCAACTTCCTTCTATTGAAAATCATTCCTTCTGCAAACATTTTGTGAGATATAAAAGATTTCCATTGAAGGTGTCTTCCTCTCACTGTTATTGAAAATCCGGAGCTTGGCAGGCCCAAAATTGCTCCAACTTCTTCATCACTGAAACTCACTACCTTGTTCCCAAATCTGAAATTTCTGCCTCCTTGGTATTGCTCAACCAACCATTGAAGATTTTTTCTTTGTATGTCAACATGGCTAATGTTAATTATTCTCCCAAAAGCCGTCTTTGACAGTAGTGCTTGTTGTTTGGGCGTGGGTCTATGGTTATCAATGAACTGAACAAAATGTTCAATGTAGCACCTGTGTTGTACATAACCTTTGCCTAAAGAAGAGAAAAAATATATTGTGTTTGAAATAATCAGTGATTTTGTTCTTACAAATAAAAAACCCAATTTATATCTAAGTAAAAATAAGTATTCATACTTCCAAAATCATCGTCAAGCTTCAGAGCATCCTTATCAACATCGAATTCCTTTGTTTTGATAAATTGTAGTTGTTGTCCTTCTGTTCATACCAGTTACCAGAGATAAAATTTGTCTAAAATTGTTAAAATAGTCGTATAAAAATGAAAATATACTTACTTTTGATTTGCTGCTTCGACCGATGGATCTGGAGTTCCATCTTTGCACCCCCACTGTATTGATCTGAGTCTTCATCCCGTTCCCTCGTTGGTTCAACCAGGTTGGATTGCATCTCCTCCATCGTCGCCTGATGTCCCTCTTTTCTCCTTAGATAGTGATTTCTCGAGTGGAAACTCTCTCCTGAATCGAATAGCTAGAAGATCGCCCGCCTTGCCGTCGTCGCCCTTATGCGGTAAGTTCTTTTTGATTAATTTCAAATTAGGTTTTCTTGTAACTTAATTTTATGAATATACTTCATATGTTACTTTCCTTAAATTCGATTTAATTTACTCACATAACTCTTTATTTGAATTATTGGCAATTTTGTATTTTTTGAAATTAAACGGGAGCTCGTTTTCGGTTTTGTCTAAAAATAGAAAGAATTTGAATTTTTAAATTACAAATTGATTTAACTTAATCAATGAGTAATCATTAATTTGGTAATTAATTAATTATCGAAAACTTCATTTCCCCTTTTTCCTTTGCTCTTCAACCATTGGTAGCTATCTTTTGCTTTTGAGAATCATTTCTGCTTTATCTTCTCTACGTCTAAACAGGTCAGTATTTTATCTTCATCTACTCAATATGTTTGTTCTTCTTCTTTTTTTCCTTTGTTTAAAATTCCAGTATATGTTTTCATCAATCTTTATGCACAATTTTAATGTAAAAGATTCATTTTTGCGTTTAGCGTTTGATTCTTTGAATCAGACATGTGTTTCTCGCAAAAAATTATTCATATCATCTGCAATCTCATTCTAAAGCGAAATTTTCCTGTTGTATATAAAATCACTAATTTAATTTTTCAAATCCGTAATTCAGGAATTCATACATTGTTTAGTTATCAATGCTTATGTTATCTATTGAAAGCATCAAAAATTTCAAAGATAAAATTTTTAATATGTTATATAATTCAAATTTCACCATGAGAGCATCATTGTCAGCATTTACCATGTATATCTTCCCATTTTATTTGTAGAGTCGGGAACATCAAACCAAGCGAAAACTCAAATTGTAGAATAGAAGATGAAGATGTAAAATATAACATGCTTTTGTAAAATATAGACTAATAATGTAAAATAGATGCAACTTTGTCAATTACGTAATGCAAAATGTAAGAAAACTCAGTAAAATACACTCAATTCTTGTAAAATAAATTTTACATTTGTAATATATTAACATACAATTGTAAGTATAGGTGATTAAGAGTCTGAGAAAATAAATATACATTCCTATACGTTACGTTCATATATTAATTGAGATATACATTAACATAATAGTGTAGCCTTTTGTAAAATATACAATTTATACGTAAAATATGAAAAGTGTTGGTAAGCTTGTTTAAAAGTTTGTAAAAAATATTCTACAGTTATCATAATGACATTGTAAAATATTTTATAAAATTGTAGTTGTCGTTTGTATCGTGTAAATTATAGATATATAACGTAATTCAATGTTACATTTCCTTATGTCTAAATTTCTAATTATGTATATGCGTATACGAGAGTTTGCAATGTCTTTTTCAATTTCGTATTTTATTACGTAACCGAATGTAATTTTTTTTACTTAATATGTGTAAAATTCATTTGAATAAACGCAATATGTCAACGTCTTTTAGCATTTTTCCCGTATAAGCGGTAGATTATATGTTGTAAAATATGACATAAAGATGTAAAATAGCACAATATTTTGTAATATCATTACAGATTATCTCAAAATAAGTTGCTTCTAATCAACCAAGATATTGCCGAAATGTTGTGTTCTTAAACATGCTTATTTGCTAAATATAGAATGATTAGTGACGTGTAATATTTTATTTAGCATTAATTTAACCATCCCTCATTATAGGAATGTTAGTTGTCACGAAAACCACATAGTGGTTTCAATCTCCTTCGTACAATCTTCATCCCACGGCCTATGATGAAACCTTTCCTTAATCAAGGAAAGGTGCCACCTCAATTCAAGTGCATATATATATATATATATATATATATGGGTAAAATGGGGCTGCTCCCATGGGTGGAGCTAACTTGGCTCCCCCACGTTATTTTGCCCGCTTTTTTTATTTTTTTGGAAAATTTCTTCCGTAAATTTTCATCAATATATACCTATATTATGTCATTCAATTTTTGCGTGAAACAGAGATTCCTACGACCTTCATTCGGAAGGGTCATT
The DNA here is from genome assembly GCA_037367405.1 of Ottelia alismoides. Lineage (NCBI taxonomy): Eukaryota > Viridiplantae > Streptophyta > Magnoliopsida > Alismatales > Hydrocharitaceae > Ottelia > Ottelia alismoides. The sequence goes on along the minus strand of JAZKJV010010308.1, from coordinate 323,539 downwards.
TTTAGCAATTTTGTTACCGTTAAAAAATGAATGTCTGGATGGAGACCGCAGGAGTCTCTGTTTCGCACGAAATTTGAATGACATATATAGAGATATAGTGATAAATATTCACGGAAGGAATTAAAAAAGAAATAAAAAAGCGGGCGAAATAGTGTGGGGGGAGCAAAGTTAGCTCCCCCAAGGGGGCAGACCCATTTAACCCTATATATATATATATATATATATATAGAGAGAGAGAGAGAGAGAGAGAGAGAGAGGCTTCATCATGATGCAGGTAACTTACCTACATCATGCGATTTTTTCCCAATTTTTTTATTTTTTTGAAAAATACTTCACTGGGTTTTCATAACTATATCCCTCTAATATGTCATTCAAATTTCGGCAGAAATAGAGACTCCTATGCCTTACATCCAGAATAAGTAATTTTAACGGTCTTATATTTGTTGTAAATTACATGTTCTGTATGGAGGGCATATGAGTCTTTAATTCTGATGAAATTTGAATGACATATTAGAGGGATATAGTTATGAAAATCCACGGAAGCATTTTTCAAAAATAAAAAATTTTGGGAAAAAATTTGCATGGTGTAGGTAAGACCTACATCATGATGTAGGCTCCCTTTCCTCATATATATATATGACATTAATATTAGAGATTTTAAGATTAGGAACCTTAGAAACATGTTAAATTACTTTACGACTTTTTCCCCACATAATTACCTCATCGACTTCGTAAATTACCTTAAAAATCTATACGAGCTTCAAACAGATTAACAAGATTTATGGGGAAAAAGTTAGTAAGTATAAGGGATCGATGAGAGAATTACGTTGTTTCAAAGATTGAGAATATAATTTACAAAGTTTATAAAATTTGTGAGATTTTTTTTATAAAAATCCCTTAATATTATTTCTGTCTAAAGTATCGAGTATTGTTATGCCTCCTACCATGACCGGTGGCGACTCGTATTTCTTAAATCTACGTGTTTGACTCGAAAATATCATACACCGTTATTTTTTTTATTTTTATCACTTGGAACCAGTGTTTTTGAAACCGGACTGGACCGGCCGGTTCGACCGATCCGACCGGTGAACCGGGCATGGACCGGTCCGGTTAACCAGTTTATATCGGTTCGGTTCGACTATTCAAATTGTAATTAACCCGTCCAGTTCAAGTTTTTTTTTTGACCCGGTTTAACCAGGTCCAACCGAAGTTGAACCACATTTAATTTTTAAATTATTTAAAAGTTTTATGGGTAGTGGGAGTTGAACCTATGACCTTTGGTTATTTATTTCACACTTCTAACCAACTACACTAACACAACATTTTGCATATATTGGGTTTTAAATATAATCAAACTATTATCATGTTATATAGCATCTAGTCCAAATAATATATACATATATATGATATGTATGATATTTGATGGTGTATAAGAAAAATACTTTATGTATAGTGTGAAATATATACATTATATATGTATTTTATATATATTTCAAGTATATTAAGTGTATATTATATATATATAATTTCATTTCGGATTGATTAGCCGGTTCAACCACTTTTTTTCACTAGTCTGGTTTAATCTGGTTTTGAATAATGATGACATCATCATCCGATCGAACCGGTTTGATTACATGGTTCGACTCGATCTGACCATTTCAGCAAGGTTTTCGGTTCGGTGTCCGGTTCAGTTTCAAAAACTTCGCTTGGAACAAGTATGGGAAGCCAATAAGGTGTACACCAATGTCGGTAACAAGTACAGGGAATCTTCAACATATAAATAAGCAAACATATATATTAAGAAAACATCAGACACCCGTATTTTTATGGAATTTTATCACCTGTACCCTTTAACTTGTGCAATATCAGTTATGTTCTTTTTTTAATATCAGTTGCGTCCTTTACTTCTAACAAAATTGAGATTTATGTCATTCTCGTAAGATAAAGTAGAGATATAACTGATGTTAAAAAAGATAGAACTGTGACTTTTGTAAAAAAAGACTAAGAGCACAACTGATATAAAAAAAGATGTTATAATAGATATTGCTTAAGCTAACGACACAAACTATAAAAATCCTATTTTCTCATTCAAAGATCTTAATTTTGTTTTTGAATTGATTGGCAAACCACACACTTGGCAAGAAATGGATCACCCTATTTGTGAAAACGCGTAGGAAACTTGTAAACATCATTGATTATATGTTGTACCACAAACATCCCCTGCCATGCAATCTTTGGGCAACTTGACACCGCTCATCAGACACCTGATTATATATGATTAACAGAAAAGGAAACTCGCTTTATTGATGTTATCATACTATTTTTATTTATTGAACTTTTCATTACATATGCAAACATATACAAAGAAATTTAATGTCCTATTGTTAGAGTCTATTTTTAGTTTATTATTTTGAAATTTCAAGCAACATTTTTCCCTTGTCCTATAAAAGAGATTTGGGTTTACTCTAAACCGTAATTGAAATATATATACATATCTTATGAATATAATATTATCAAAATTTTCTAAAAAAAGTACAATAATTTACATAGATGGTGTCATTTTAGTGTGTATAAAACAATATTGAAAAAAATTGTCGTCTTGTAATTGATATTTTTAAATAAAAAATCATGATAATAATCATATGTGTATAAATAGATCAAATTGATATTAATGCTTTGAGTTGATATTTGTATGAACTTTATTTGCTTGACACGCTTAGAATATCAAAACTAATATGAGTTAGTCTTTTGACATTAACAAGCGTTATATGCATAACATATTACTCGATCTTACTAATTAACTTTTTTTTGTTATGACAACGTATCTTAGAGATAACTAACAAGATATATAGTATGTTTTGATTCGATATAATATGGGGGATATAAATACTATTACCTAAGATCCGATTTTTAAAATATATATAAAATAAATGAAAAAAAGTTGGGATATAATGCATAAAATACATTCAAATACGTCGCCTCTGCCGCTCCTTCCACTTTGTCCACCATTACACGGGCGACACCTAGATCCACACCCTCATCCTGTTAGAGGAGGAGCAGATCGAGGAGCGACGATGTCTGACACCCCATGTGTCAACCCTTGGCCGGCCGGCCAAGTCACGACCCCTATGTGGCAGTTTGAGCTCCAGGGAGTAGGCTGCCCTCGATGAGCAAAGGCATGAGATCCTCCAGACCATCTTCTTCTTCCTCCATGACCCCCTCCATTCCAGGCCATCTCTGGCGAAGGAGATCCACTCTGGGCTCCGCTTTCTCAACCGATAGCCTGCCATCAAACCTCTCTTCTCTTTGGCTATCTTCCCTAGCGAACCCCCTTGCAAGTCAACTCTTCAACGGTCGGAGCCGACACCTTTTCTCTGTTCTAGAACTTCCACGCAAGTGAAGGAGCATCGCCTTGTCGGTCCAGCCATCTCCACAGTTCCCTCCCCCGTCTAGGATCTTCACCAGCCTCCCCGCGAACTTTCCCAACTCTCCGTGCTTGAGAACATTGGCAGAGGAGCTCCAGGGGGCTCGTTGGAGCCCCACCTTCACTGTCGTGCTCGAGGAAGAAGCCGACTGGACCACAGTTTTTACTTCCCAATATTCGGCACAAGTTATGTCTTCTTTTCATCGCTCTTTGATCACTCTGAGGACATCATTCGAGCTATGTACATGGGGGTGTCGTATATATTGTATATATACTTTAGCCATAACTCGTACTTTGTATGAGTGCATTCATAAATAAAATGGCTAAAAACCCTAGGAGATAATACTTGCTCATAAATGCTGATCTCAATTCCTCCCAGGATGTAACAACCTTTCCTAAATGATTAATCCAATATAATGCCTTCTCCATAAGTCTGAATGAGAAGGATGTCATCTTCACTACCTCTAATGGGACGTTGGGTAGTGCATAGTACTACATATGTGGTCAAACTGCTGGAGGTGTACATAAGGTTCTTCATTAATGTGTCCATGGAATATGGAGAGTAAAGGTAAAATCGTCGGCTTCAGCTCAAAATACCCATCAATCGCAGGTATCTGAATCCATGTATTAGTCTGTCTTGCACCTAGATTATAGGCATCCTTAAGTGTGAGCTTAGCCACTGGCTCAACTAGTGGATCTCCTTCCCCATTCCCACCTCCATTCGGTTGCTCATCCTCCTCTATCCTATTTGCTACATCATTCCTCAGCTCTAAGATCATATCTCTCAATCTGGCCTAGATGCTAGCTCGCTCAGTCAACTGTGCCTGAATAGCTTGAATGGAAGCTAACATCGTATTGTTGATCTCACTCTGCTCTGCCATAGAAACCTTTCCCTTTGGTGGCATCAAGTGCTTAGACTCTGTCTCTGAAAATGTATACAACACTCTATTAGTTCTCAAAAATGGTGGAGTCTCAAATGAAAATTCGAGATTAGAGTCAATCTCAAACAATGGATTTATTGGTGAAAATATTGGTGATGTAGAGAAAGAGGGATATTTGGGAGGTGAGTCTTCCCGAATAGAAGACGTTCGAACTGGAGTATGAAATGAGCTCGCAAAATCCAAACAAGAAATACTATAATCTGACATCTTCGATGTCAATTGGAAAGATGTGAGAACACGAAAGTCAACACAATAGGAAAAATGAGAAAAGAAGGTGTGGAGTGCGTAGAGGGACATCTAACACTAGCAAACAAACACAATACAAATCCCCCATTCACCAAATGAACACAAGTGAAGACAATGAAAGTTCAATCAATTATCTTTTTGATTTTAAGTTTAGTGAATCTACACAAAGTTAATTACTACCAAGCACAAAAGGTGAGTCATCGCTATCGCCCAGCGTACGCCTTCAAGTCTCCCCAAATAGTGGAACTATCTTCCTAGGCCATCGGGTTCAATATCATGCCCAAAGGGAGATAGGAGGCGAAGCACACCAAAATGATTTTCTAACTTCTGAGGCAAGTGCTTGCATCTCAACTGTGTACCAAAGAGTAATGCCCAAGAGCATAGGGAATAAGTCTAGGGATTTGGGCTATATCCTTATGGTTGCATCCTCGCCCAACCTGTCTAGAGGTAAGTACCTGCAAATAATGAGGGGGTTACTCTCCCCAACACAAAATGATTTGTCCTTATGTTTAGTTTTAAGATCAAGTGAAATTTAACAGTCCCTTTTTTTATTGGATTATCACTTTTTTTTGTATTTTTTCAAAAAAATGATCTAACAAATTTTCCAATTCCTATATTTCCTAAGTGAGAAAAATCAATGGACGATATCAGAAAAGCCTATGCGACGGAATCAATGATGCATGCAAGAGATAAGAGAGGAGTACCTTACGCCAGCTTTCTACATGCAAAATGATCCTTGCATAAAAATAAAGATAGAAAAATAAACTAATCTAAATGATTCACGAGACACATCCTAAGTAGTAACTTCCATTAGCCGGTAAGAACCAATGATTTTACCTAGGTTCAATCCTACGATCTAGTCTATAAGAACATATATTCTTTTTAAGGGCTTTGGACCTAATCGATTACCTGACTCAACCAAGGAAATAGAACTTGCTTCTAAGAGCTCAAGCACACGAAAATCGCGAGAAACAAATAAGAAATAAAAACGGTGGAAAATAAAAATCTGTGAGGTCCCCCAAGTACACCGGCACTTTGTGAAGTAGACCTCACTATCTACAAAGGTATATAATGACCTTAAAAATAGAAAAAGAGGATAGTTCTAAAATAATTATTACAATTTTTTACAAGAATAATGATGAAAATAGAAGTCTAAAAAGAGAACAAAAATGTGTGTGCAATATATTCCAAAATATTCCGTGTCTTCTACTTCTTCCTCTTCTACACTTTCCAGTTGATCGATGAAGAAAAGAGCTGCCTCTGCTTTGCTCGAGTACGCGGGTGCTCCTAGGAATGATGCCCTCGCTCGTCAGACCATCGCAAGAAAGAGAGAAACGAAAGATATGTCATATCATAATTACGAATAATATGAGCAAAAAAAGGAAAATAAGAACAGAAAATAGACAAACAAGCAAGACACACAGAGGTAGATATGTGAAGACCCGCTAACGCAACTTGGGTTAAGGAATATCTAGGGTCATTGCGACTCGAATCATGAAGCGTGGTCAACAAGAAAAATCAAAGACCTCCAACAAAATCAGACAAGCATGAAAACAAGGCAAGCGGTCTTGCTATTTATTTAACCTGGTATAGCCATGATAATCGGGAAAAATCAAGCGGTCGTATTGATCCACAAGTAGGATCAACAGTTGATGTGTTACCCACTCAACAATCCTCACTCAATCAACAATTAACCCACAACAAGTAAATCAAGCAATGAAAGTAAATGTGCGAGTTAAAATTTATTATAACTCTACAATGAATGTGTATAGTGTGCAAGCAAGTAGAGTGTCGAACATAGGGAACAAGCAGGATAGATCAGGCAATCAAGCACAAGAATGTGAATGTGATGTATTTGCCGACGAATGCAATTTTTGTGGGTTTTTAATTTTTAATTAATTTTTTTAATTTTTGATTTTATAATTTTATATTTTGATTTTTAATTTTCTGATTTTGTATTTTTCTTTTTATAATTTATAATTTTTATATTTCCTTTTAAATAATAAAGTAGATACACAATAAAGAAAAAAGAGATATAATATATAGGAAAATAGGTAAAAATAAGCAAAAATAAGGAAATGAGATATTTTTATGCTTTTTATGTTTTTATAATGTTTTTGTGATTTTTTTTATATTTTTCCTAATTTTTTGGTATTTTTAAAGGAAAAAATACTGAAAATAGTGAAGAAAGTAAAAGGTTGAAATTAAAATGAGGATGAAAAATATTAAATAGAGTCCAAAATTCCTCAAACTAATTTTAAATTAAAGATAATAAATTAGGAAAAATTAGAGACAAAAATTATATTTTTAGGATGTTTCTGGAGTTTTTGAGATTTTTATGAAGTTTTAAGGGGTTTTGCTATTTTAGGGGTTTTCCTTTGAATTTTTTAGTGATTTTTAGAGTGAAGTTAAAACCCATAGAAACAAACAAAATAATTTTTTTTGGATTTTTTCAAGAAGTTTGATAATTTTTATGTATTTTCTAATGCAAACAGAGCTGAAATACATGTTTTTAATTTTTTTTAAATATTAAATTGCAATAAAAATTCAAACTAAAAATATGTCGTGAAAGAGCAACAAACCAGGAGTCTATGCTATTTTTTAGGGAATTTTTAGGATTTATAGATGCATGAAATAAATGCAAACAACAAAGAGAAATGGACCCCTAGCAGGGGTATTTTTGGAAATATGCCAAAGTCCAGGGGTAATTCGCAATTTTTCCAGAAAATAATAAGGCAATAAAATTCTTTCTGAACTAAATTATAAATCCAACAATCACATGGCTAACAGTACAAAATGGCCAATGTCACGTGCACCTAGCACGTGACTAAGGTGGACCTATCCGTAATTTTCCAAACCCTGAGGGGATATAATGCAAAATTGCCAAAACTTTTACACTAAATTAAAAGGTTTCTGGACTAAAACGATATACAAATAACGCTAGGAGTGTCTCTGCAAATCTGCCAAGTCACGTGCACGGGGCACGTGACCTAGTAGGGACTAAAAACTAATATTACAAAACCTAGGCGGTAATGTGCAAAGTTTACAAAATATTTAAAACTGTAGAAGAAAGTTCAAATACTTTTTATGAAATAAAAAAAATTGGCTGGGTATAATATGCAAAATACCTAGCGCCTGATCAGATCGAACGGCGGGGCTTCCTTCACTAATCCACATGGCACTTCGAGGACAGCTGATGACGGTTCGCTGATGACGGCCCAGATTAGATCCTTCGGCGAGGATCTGACGGTGCTGGCTTGCTTGATCGGACGACGGTTGCTGATTCTGGACCAAAGCCTAATGCAACGACCACGACCTTCCTTGCAAGAACAGGGAAGAACACGGTCGAGGTCGAACTTCAGTCGACGATGGGGCATTGCTCCAGCCACCTCCTTCACAGCAGAAGGCCTCTAATGACTCCTGGAAGGTCCCTGGACTCGCTGGTGGAGCCAAAATGGCTCGATGAGCCTCGGTGCGCCACGAAAAGGCCGGAGGAGACTAGGGGGTCCAGGTACCTTTATCTCGATAAAATCCAACTCCAGCTGGAGTCTTTGAGCGCCTGGTACCTACAAGTAAACTCGAGACACGAAGAGGGACGGATTCCATGGCTAGCAGGGTGAAAATGGTTGGCAATGGGCGAATTAGGAGCTCGTCAGAGCCATCTTCGGTGAGGTGGTGGCGGAGGTGGCACAGATGGATCACGGTTCGAAAGCAAAGGTGGTATTCGATTCCTAAGGCTAAGCTAAATAAGAAAATGCAAGAAAAAGAAAGGAAAAACGAGCCTCGAAGGCAGAGATGCCTGAGATGGACCTCACGACCAAGCTTGCCTAGAGATGGTTGGAACGTGGCTTCCAAGTCCTTGTCGTACCTCAACGGGGTTGCAGGGGACTCCCCTATCACCGGAGTCTACCCAGAAGGTCCCCAGAGATCTAAACGTGCCAAGAAAGGGTTCCATTTTCAAAAGAGGCAGAGAGGGGTTTTTGAATGGGATGGTGACGAGGCTCCAAAGAATGAGGCGTGGCGGTCAACTCGACGATCCTCAACTCGAGAAGACCCATGGGCGTAAAAGGTGGATCCTCGAGGAGCAAAAGACCAGAAGACGTCGACACGAGACGGTAAAAGAATTCGCCTCGAAAAACCACAAAGATGGGTCAAAATCCATGTTCTAACAAATTGCAGACCTCAGTCAGAGAGTTGACCGAGGTCAACAAAAGGGTGAAGCTGGTTGGTCAACGTGGACCAACTAGAAAAAACCCTGGAAAAAATATTTGTAAAATCATTTAAAATAGAAAACGAATTTATTAATTTTTGGTTATTAAATAAAAAATATTTATTATTTTATTATGATATTTATTTATTTATTTGAGGTATAAAATTACAAGTTACCTTATATAGCGTATATACATGTATATTTATCTATGTATTTTAATAATTTATTTTTATTTTGTATATTTAATTTTTTTTATTTTTTTTTTATAAATTTATAAAATATTTTTATACACTTAAATATATTTTTTATATTATTTTTCTGATGTGTTTTTGTACACTTAAATAAATAAAAGTATTATTTGTACATGTATACATATTGGTATTATAACTATGTATTGTAGCCATGTACTTATTTTTGTATTTTCTTTAAGTTTTTATTCTGATTTTAATGTACACATATAAATAATATTTACAAAATTATAAAAATATAAAATTGTAAAAATAATGAATAAATAATAAAATGAATATTGTATTTTGTACTAGTATACAATAGGGGTGCAAAATTCAACTTTCAAACCGTAGCTCCACAAAATACAAAACCACCCTCGTTAAATAGCTTATTGAAAATTATATACAATTAAAGATGATTTTGATAGATTTCGAATTTTTATTTGAGAGATACATGTCTGGGAAGTTGGGATTCTGGAATCTTATTCAGATCATAACTTCTTATATATACATTATTTTTCTATGAAATCAATTTTGTATTTTTCTATATTTAATTCACATAAAGAAAATAAATTTTTCAAAACAAACAATTTTTACAAAGGTTGAAAACATGTAACAAAATATTTTCAAAATATTTTCAAAAGATTTTTCATAAAGATTTTCAATCTATTTTCAAACATTTTGCAAAAAACATTTTCACCTAATTTATTAATCAGTAAATACAAAAAGAATTTGAGGGATGACCAACATTTTTTATTAGTTTTTTAATGCATTTTAAAGAATTATTAGCCATATTATTAATAAAAATACGAAAGTATGAGTTATGGCTAAAGTATATACGTAGTATATACGACCCCCTATACTTAGCTTGAGCTATGTCCTCATAGATCAGAGAGAAAGAGAAGACATAACTCGTACCGAGTATAGGAAAAGTCTAAAGAATAAAGAATGAAGAAATTAATGATTGAATGAGAAGTTGACCGCCCCCCATACTTAGGATCAAATAATCCTAAGTATAACAGACTGTACACAAAGCAGGGAGGGTCAAGGGTGGGAATGAACAGATCGTACTCAGATTGTCTCCCCCTATACTTAGGGTAAGATATCCCTAAGTATAGACAAGAAGAGGAGACAGTGGAGAGGATCAAAGAATAGAATCAACCCAGGGTGCACACCCCCTATACTTAAGACAAAGTACATCCTCAGTATAGACGACTGACAAAAAGGGGTGACACCTTTTTGGTAGAAAAAAAAAAGAGAAAAGGAAAAGAAGAAAAAAAGACAAGAGATCCGAAAATGGAAGAAGATATCAGAGGATGTACACATCACTCCCCCTATACTTAGGGTAAAAGAAGCCCTAGGTATAGGCAACGACAGGAGTAATGAAACAGAATGAAGAACACTCGGCTCGTCCACCCTCCTATACTTAGGATGAAGTAAGTCCTAAGTAAGGCAAACACGAGAATGGGTGGAGGAGCAATACGGGAGATGGACAGAGATGAACAGAAGTGGATGTACAACAGAGATGGATGTACACATGATCAAGAAGGTAGAAAGCAAACCTTCTTGCGGGACCGCTGAGGAATGGATCTGGTATGGTGCAGGTCGACATCAGGGTCCACTGTGGATGGAAGCTGATCAGGGTCGATAGGGTGTAGACCCTCGGTGGTCGTAGGGTGTGAAGGCACAGACGGGTGAGTGGAAGAAGTACGACTAGGTCCGGCCTTGGGGTTCTCGCTGATATCGAAGTGAAAGGGGGCGAACTCATCATCATCATCGGAAGTAATGTAATCAGTGTCATCCTGCGAGGTCTCGTCCAGGTCAAAACCAATGGAACAAACTCATAAGTGGAAGTAGTCGAACTCCGTCCGTCCTCTACAATCTCAATCGGATCGTCTTTCTCATCAAAAGACCCGAATTCCTGAATAAAAGCTATCAAATCAAATTCGGCCTTTGTCTTATCTGATTCTGAGTGAACATGCACGGACTCATCAGTGAAAGTAGTCGAATCATGTCTGTCCTGTCTGGTCTCTAAACCTACCCTCCGCTCAATGGTATCAATCGTGTAAATCTCGCGGATGTCATCAACACATCGCCGATCACAGGAAGCAGAAATGCCAAGGTCTATGCTTTTCGAGTCTTCCTCCTTGGAGAAGAATTCTTGGGTCTCATCATCGGTCATAAAGAAAGTCTCTCTAATATCCTCATAAAGGTCACAGGCCTTAGAGTTAGACAAGATAGGTGTGGTCGCATCAGGTGCAGGTCTCTGCTCGGTAGTGGATGCGGTGGTGGTCACCTTGCTCTCTTCAACAGGACGGAAGCGAATCTCTCCCAATCCTTAATCAATAACGACCCTCGCAGAGGCGAGGAATGGTCGTCCCCGGATGATTGGAGAGGGCTCCCCTATGGAGGTCTCCATGGGCAATACGACAAAATCAACATTGTAGATCATTCCCTGAATCGAAATGACGGCATTTTCTAGTATACCCTTCGTCCTCTTGATAGATCCATCAGCAAACTAAATGATCATCTTGGTTTTCTTGAGAGGCCCTAAGTGAAGACATTGTACCTGCGAGAAGGGTAATATGCTAATCGAAGCACCGTCGTCTAGGAGAGTGTGATCACATGTGAAGTCAGAGTTGGTGCAACTAATGAAAGGTGTGTGCAGTGTTCCTCTTTCGAGGAATGAGATGGTGTGTGATGGCGTGGGCAGTGGCCATGGTCAAGATATGATGCTCAGATCAACTCCTCTGCTTTCTCTTCTTGGGAAGAGGAGCAGATAAATCGGTCATGGCCTGTTGAAGTGGGGCACGGATAATTTCATGAATGGTGGCCGCCACTTCGGGTTTAGTCAACATTTTTTTGAATTTTTGGACCTCCTCCATACAAGGGAGGAAGTCGGAATCAACATATACATGAGGCATACCAAGAGCAGTCTATACAGCAGCATCCTCAGGGTTAAAGGTGGAACAACGTGTGAATGCGGGTGTGGTCAAATGGTTTGGTAGGTGGACCCTCTCCTCACAGTTTGACTCGATCACGTGTCTCCCGAACTCTTTTTGGATTTTTAAAATTTTCTCATTTTTTTGTATTTTGGGCCGATTGTAAGCTCTCATGGAAATCCTCGAATGAACCCATATCATCAAATGGTGGAATATCATGGTCGCTCTTATTAGACTAGTGAGGTGGTCAATCCTTTGTCGCATCTGATCCATCATCTGGGTCAAGGGCTCAAGGGTGGACTCCATGAAAGGTGACTCCAACAGGTCAGTCTCAGGTGGATGTGAAGGTGGAAAATACAGAGTCGGAGGTGGGTGTGGGTAGAAGTCCAAGGTCTGATACTGTGGCTGAGACGGATATGTACAAAAATCAGAAAAATTTGGAGAAGGATCCTCCTTATAAAAGGGAGGTGAACCGGCTGGAGTGAACGAGGGATCCGCAAAGTCCGGATAAAATACACTCCAGGGGTCCATCTCGAAAGCAAAAGTAAATGATTCAGGAGAGCACGAAGGTCAAGTCAAAAGAAGGTGAGAAAAAGGCGCAAATGCGCAGAGACGATCTAGAGTGCACACAAGCAAGCACAAATAAACGCACACAAAACAAAACCCTTAATTCACCTACTCAACTCGGTGAAGATCACAAATGTGGTCTTTTTATCTTGTCTATTTTAGAGTTAGTGAGAAGTCAAAAATTTTGCAGACACTTAGGAGGCTTGATAGGATTTGGGCACTAGTCCTTAGGGTGTGCGCGAGCAAGTAAAAGCGAGACAATGAGGGGATTACTCGCCCCAAGATATTGTTTTCCTTTTTGATCGATTTTAGGGTCAAGTAATATTAGCAGTCCCAATTTTATTTGTTATCATTTTTTGGATTTTTAATAGAAAATGCACAAGCCTATCGAGGAGTTGATTCCGTTAAGCACCTAGGTGGTCAAAATCAGAGGGAGAGTCAGAAAGCAATGCAAGCGGCAAATGATGATGGATGATAACGCGTAAATGCTCACCTTGCCTCCAACACTCTACATGCAAGGATGCTTGCAGAATTGAAACCTAATCTATATGCAGATGCAAGCCGATGAAATCGCCCTACAATGATAAGTTGTTATTATCGTGAAGCACGATTTTCAAGATTTGACTAGATCCAAATGAGACTATAGGCACATGCAAATATACTTAGGTGTTTGGACCTAATACTACATCAAGCAACTCTACAGCTAAGGGCTCAATCACACAAAATAAATAAAACAAAATCAGAAAACAAAATAAAAAAAGTGATGAAAACTGTGAAGACCGCGATGAGCCCCCAAGTGTATAAACACCTGGAAAATGGGCCTGAATGTCCAATGTTCGAGTACCTGTATTATTACAATAATAAAGTCTATCTCTCTCTCTCTCTCACTTAAATTACAAAAAGAAATAAAAGCAAAGAAAATGCTACAACTAAAGATGGAGCTCGGTCTTCAAAAAGCACTCTTCATCTCCTTGGTGCTAGGCTGGCAGATGCCGGCTTCACGTGGGTGCCCAGGTGCCTAGGATAGAGCGCCTCCCTCGATCTGCGGTTCCTCGCACAAAGTCAAGAAGTGGGGAGGTTAGACAACTCAATAATCAATATGAAAAATAATGAAAATAAATGTAGGACAAATATAGACACATATCACAATCAAGCAAAAAGCCGAACTAAGCGTTGTTGCTCCTGGAAACGATGCCATTTAATAATCGGGAAAAATCAAGCAGTCGTATTGATCCACAAGGCGGATCACCAGTCGATGCGTTAACCACTCACAATCCTCAATCAATCAATAGTTAACCCACAACAAGTAAATCAAGCAATGAAAGTAAGGTGTGAGTTAAATTTTATTATAACTCTACAACGAATGTGTATAGTGTGCAAGCAAGTAAAGTGCCGAACACAGGGAACAAGCATGATAGATCGGGCCATCAAGCACAAGAATGTGAATGTGATGTATTTGCCTACAAATGTTATTTTTTCGTTGGTTTCCAATTTTTTAATTAATTTTATTTTTTTTATTTTTTTTAATTTATGATTTTAAAATTTTATATTTTGATTTTTTAATTTTTCTGATTTTGTGTTTTTTTTTATTTTATGCTTTTTTATATTTTCTTTTAAATAATAAAGTAGATACACAATAAAGAAAAAAGAGATATAATATATATATAGAAAAATAGGTAAAAATAAGCAAAAATCAGGAAATGAGATATTTTATACTTTTTATGTTTTTATAATGTTTTTGTGATTTTTTTATATTTTTTCTAATTTATTTGGTATTTTTAAAGATAAAAATACTGAAAACAGTGAATAAACTAAAAGGTTGAAATTAAAATGAGGATGAAAAATATCAAACAGAGTCCAAAATTCCTCAAACTAATTTTAAATTGAAGATAATAAATCAGAGAAAATTCAGAGACAAAAATTATATTTTGAAGATTTTTCTGGAGTTTTTGAGATTTTTATGAAGTTTTAGGGGGTTTTGTTATTTTTAGTGATTTTCCTTTGAATTTTTAGTGATTTTTGGATTGAAGTTAAAACACATAGAAACAAATAAAATATATATTTTTTTAAATTTTCAAGAAGTTTTGATAACTTTTATGTATTTTCTAATGCAAACAGAGTTGAAAATGTAGCAATAAAAATGCAAACTAAAATATGGCTTGAAATAACAACAAAACAAGAGCCTATGCTAACTTCTTGGGAATTTTTAGGATTTTATAGATGCCTGAAATAAATGCAAACAACAATGAGAAAATGGACCCCTGACTGGGGTATTTTTGGAAATATGCCAAATAAATCAGAGAAAATTCAGAGAGAAAAATTATATTTTGAAGATTTTTCTGGAGTTTTTTAGATTTTTATGAAGTTTTAGGGGGTTTTGCTATTTTTAGTGATTTTCCTTTGAATTTTTAGTGATTTTTGGATTGAAGTTAAAACACATAGAAACAAATAAAATATAATTTTTTTAAATTTTCAAGAAGTTTTGATAACTTTTATGTATTTTCTAATGCAAACAGAGCTGAAAATGTATGTTTTTTCAAATTTTATAAATTTTAAAATGCAATAAAAATGCAAACTAAAAATATGGCGTGAAATAACAACAAAACAGGAGCCTATGCTAACTTTTTGGGAATTTTTAGGATTTTATAGATGCATGAAATAAATGCAAACAACAAAGAGAAAATGGACCCCTGACTGGGGTATTTTTTGAAATATGCCAAAGTCCAGGCGGTAATTCGCAATTTTTCCAGAAAATAATAAGGCAATACAAATCTTTCTAGACTACATTATAAATCCAACAATTACATGGCTAACAGTGCAAAATGGCCAACGTCACGAGCAACAGGCACGTGACTTGGGTGGACCTATCCGTAATTTTGCTAAAACTTTTACAATAAATTAAAAGGTTTCTACCCTAGGAGTGTCTCTCACGGAATAACCAAGTTACGTATACGAGGCACGTGACCTGGCAGGGACTAAAAACTAATATTACAAAACCTAGGGGGTAACGTACAAAGTTTACAAAATATTTAAAATTGCAGAAGAAAGTTTAAATACTGTTTATGAAATACAAAAATTGGTCGGGTGATATATGCAAAATACCCAGTGCTTGATCAGATCAAATGGCAGGGCTTCGTTCACTAATCCACGTGGCGCTTCGGGGACAACCGATGACGGTTCGCTGATGACGGCCCATATTAGATCCTTCGGCGAGGATCGGACTGTGCTGGCTCGCTTGATCGGACGGCGGCTGCTGATTCTGGGACCAAAGCCCGATCCAATGGCCGTGACCTTCCTTGCAAGAACGGGGAAGAACACGGTCGAGGTCGAACTTCAGTCGACGATGGGGCGTTGCTCTGGCCACCTCCTTTACGGTAGAAGGCCTCTGACGACTCCTGGAAGGTCCCTCGACTCGCCGGTGGAGCCAAAATGGCTCGATGAGCCTCGGTGTGCCACGACAAGGCCGGAGGAGACTAGGGGGTCCATGTACCTTTATCTCGACAAAATTCGGCTCCAGTTGGAGTCTTTGAGTGCCTGGTACCTGCAAGTAAATTCGAGACACGAAGAGGTACGGATTTCAGGGCTAGCGGGGTGAAAATGGTTGGCGATGGGTGAATTAGGATCTCGCCGGAGCCATCTCCGGCGATGTGGTGGCGGAGGTGTCTCGGATGGATCACGGTTCAAAATCAAAGGGGGTATTCGATTCCCTAAGGCTAAGCTAAATAAGAAAATGCAATAAAAAGTAAGGAAAAACTAACCTCGGAGGCAGAGATGCCTGAGATGGACCCCACGGCCAAGCTTGGCCGGAGATGGTTGGAATGCGGCTTTCAAGGCCATGTCGTACCTCAACGGGGTTGCAGGGGACTCTCCTGTCACCATAGTCTACCCAGAAGGTCCCCGAAGATCTAAACGTGCCAAGAAAGGGTTCCATTTTAAAAAGAGGCAGAGAGGGGTTTTTGAATGGGATGGTGACGAGGCTCTAAAGAACGAGGCGTGGCGGTCAACTCGACGATCCTCAGCTCGAGAAGACCCATGGGCGTGAAAGGTGGATCCTCGAGGAGCAAAAGACCAGAAGATGTTGACATGAGACGGTGAAAGAATTTGCCTCGAAAAAACCACGAAGATGGGTCAAAAGCCATGTTCTGACAAATTGCAGACCTCGGTCAGAGAGTTTACTGAGGTCAACAAAAGGGTGAAGCTGGTTGGTCCACGTGGACCAAACAGAAAAAACCCTGGAAAAAATATTTGTAAAATCATTTAAAAATAGAAATCGAATTTATTAATTTTTAGTTATTTAATAAAAATGTTTATTATTTTCTAAATTATTTATTATGATTTTTATTTATTTTTTTGAGGTATAAAATTACAAGTTACCTTATATAGCTTATATACAGGTATATTTATCTATGTATTTTAATAATTTATTTTTATTTTTTATATTTTATTTGATTTTTTATTATTTTATAAATTTATAAAATATTTTTATATACTTAAGTATATTTTTATTTTATTTTTCTTATGTGTTTTGTACACTTAAATAAATAAAAGTACTATTTTTACAAGTATACATATTGGTATTATACCTATGTATTGTATACATGTATTTAATTTTTGTATTTTCTTTAAGTTTTTATTCTGATTTTAATGTACACATATAAATAATATTTACAAAATTATAAAAATAATAAATAAATACTAAAATGAATATTGTATTCTGTACAAGTATGCGATAGGGGTCCAAAACTCAACTTTCAAACCGTAGCTCCACAAAATATGAAACCACCCTCGTTAAATAGCTTATTGAAAATTATATATAATTAAAGGTGATTTTGATAGATTTCGTGTTTTTGTTTGAGAGATACATGTCTGGGAAGTTGGGATTCTGGAATCTTATTCAGATCATAACTTTTTATCTGTACATTACTTTTCTGTGAAATCAATTTTGTATTTTTCTATATTTAATTATCTACAAATTTCATGTACAAAGTTTCTTTATTTGAGGTATAAAAGGTGGAACTAAAAATGGGTCCCAAAATAAATAAAGAAATGAATTAAATAAAAGGGATTTTTATTGTATATTGGCTCTTATCTCCCCCTATTCTATTCCTTATCGACCTAGTCATCGAGATGCCTAGGTCTCGGGGTTTTGGGTCATAAAATATTTGTAATATTTTTTCTTTTCTTTTCTTTTCTTTATTCTATAATTTTGGCTTTAAAAACCGTATTTTGTACACGTTTTACACAAATATGCATGGATGATAAAATGCCTAAATTAACAGTATTTACACGCATTTACTAGGGTTTTTGAGTCCAAAATGATAGAATAATGATGATGAAACAGAGATTCATCAAGCCACCAGGGTCGAACACAAGGAACACGTGAAAACTCCTATGAAGTAGTCAAGTAATCCAAAAAGAAATCAAAATGTCTTTGGTGGTTTTTAATTTTAATTTTTTTATATTTTATATTAAGAAAATGAATAAGAAAATAAAAGCAAACACAACACAAATTTTTTATTAAGATATAAAAAGCTCAAAAATTCAAAGTAAAATTATTTTTGTGTTTTTAGAATATTCAAGTGTTTTTGGGTATTTTATGGGCTTTTTCTGATTTTTATAAGATTTTCTAAAAATAAAAGAAAAACAAAAAAGCAAACAGTGTATAGCTTGGATGAAGAGGCAAATTAAAATAACTAAAATGCCTTTAAAATCCTAGCAGCAATTTTATGTGAAAGTGTACAATAAAATCTACCTATAGAAATTGAAAACACATTTTTATTTTTTATAGAATTTTTAATGATTTTTATATGGTTTTTAATCTTTTATAATTTTTAGGTTTTTTGTAAAAGACAATAGAATGAAAATGGTACAGAAATTAAAACAACACAAAACAAATCACAATTTTTTTGGAATTTTTGAAGGTATTTTTCTATTTTTATGGGTTTTCTAAATTAGACAGAGGTAATTTTTAGGGTTCTTGATTTTTATAAAATAGCAAATAAAATCAAAATATGTCTAAAAAATTACCAAAAATATAACACATTAGCAGGAGTTATTAATATTTTTTTGGGAATTTTTGGAGTTGTTTTGATATTTATCTAATTAAAAATCAACAAAAAGTTCGTAGGGACCTAAATGTAAATTATTTAAGTTTATGTACTAAAAATTAACGTGCGCAAAATGTCTGGGATAAAAAATGCAATTTCACCAATTATGTCCGCACATGCGTCAAAAACACACTCACACGGGCATATTTGCAATTTCAGAAAGCATCTATTCAAAAGATAACATCAAACAAGTTTAGGGTTGATATTGCAAAAATACCAAAGTGCACGTGACGAAGTACGTGTCTCCAGACAGGAAGGACTAAAGTGCAAATAACAGAAACTACAGGGGTAAATGCAAATAGGTTCAACTACCAATTTATTTTACAGACTAAAATGTAAACCAAAATAAACACAAGGTAAAAAGGGAAAGATACCCTTGCAGCACGTGAGGCGCGTGTGGGTGGACACATGTCGACCGCTGGAGACGGGCATGGATGTGCGGCTCTGATGATGTCAGGCGTCAGATCTGACAGTGCCAGAACAATTGGGGATGTGGGGCGCACGTGACCATCAGATCTGACATCCAAACGGTCTGACAAGACGGCTGGATGGATGGCTCGGATATAATCTGGAAGGTCCCGGTCGATCCAACGGAGCAGAGTGCGTCTGGAAGAACAGGCTCCAGGCGACCTTCACCAGAGCCAAGGAAGAGATCCCCAGCTCCGATGGAAGATCAGAGGACACCAGCGTGACGGCGAGATGACTCCGCGTTAGCTGGTCGGCTCAAATGGATGCTCCAACGCTGGATAGGCATGTTGATGGCGAAGGCCTGGAGCTGCTCCGACGAGCCCTGCTGAGGATGGAAAGAGGGATCCCAACGTGCGAAACAACCTGCAGAGGATAGCTCTGACTCGGAGCTATGCTCCGGTCCGGATTATTTGGGCTAAAAAGGAAAGAAGCGACGTGGGGCGGATGTTGGTCTCCGGCGAAGGCGATGGAAGGAGACCTCGAGCCTAATCTCGGCTAGATAGGCTAAGATCAGGGTGATCAGGATGCGGAGTTAGATGGAGGGTGAATATACGATGATATAGGAGCGGCTGGGATGGGGGAACGGAGCTCCGACCGGCTGGTCGGAGCAAACGAAGGTGCGGCGGCGCCGAGATGAAAGGTTGGATCGAAATGACAAATACGAGGGGTAAGAGGCTCACCTAAAGATCTGGATCGACTCCTGAGCTCCAGGCAAAGGTGGTCGTCGGGGTGATGGCCTCGACCGAGCGACAGAAGTCAAGGGAGGCTGCTTGCGGTGGAACTCTGACCACGATGGTTGAGTAGCGGCGTCGCTGCACCAAATCGAACACCAGGCGGCGCTCCAGACGGCTGTCACTCTGCTGGAGGTGGCTAGGGTATCAAGAGGGAGCGAGGCACGAGCTACCAGGCTAGGGAAGAGGATGAGACAATTTATAGGGCTAATGGGCGAGAGCGCGCGAACCGAGAAAAATCCGTGCCTCCCTAGGGATCCGCAAGGGTCTTGGATCCACGGGGAAGACACATGTGAAAATTCGGGCGAAAGAAAGCACGACCCGCACGGGAAAATAGGGAGAAGGAGGTCCAGCCATGCAGTCGGGTCGGGTCAAGCCCTGGAAGAGATGGTTGACCTGAGTCAACATGCACATGTGGACCAATCAGGAGCGGCACAGGAAGAGGACAAAAGCCGCTATAGGACAAAACATCCATGAAAATAAAAAGTAAATAATTTAAAAATAGTAAATGAATTTAAATTAAAAATGAATAAAATGAAAAATTTTTATTATTTTGCAAAGAATTTTTCTGTGATTTTTATTTATTTTTTTGAAAAATAAATTAGTCTATATACAATATAGAGTACTATCTACATGTATATTATACCTATGTATTTTGTACATATATTTTAAATTTTATCATTTCACAAAAATACCCTAATTTTATATTTTATTTTTTTACAATATAATTTTTGGAGTATAAAACATATTTTGTTTTGAATTTTATTATTTATTTACATATATAAAATAAATAGATTAGGGAATATATATACACGCACTATGTACAAGTGAGAGATTTTGTTTTTATTTTATTTTCTTTTTCAGATTTTTATTTTTATTTTTATTTTTAGAGATATATATAAGGAGGTAAAAGAATATATTTTATTTTTATTTTGGCAAAAAAATAATTTATTTACACGCATGGTATATACAATATAGAGTAGGCCCCCATCTCTCTCTACATATTTTATTTGGCGATCAGGCCAATGCTTGTCCCTCTCTTGGGGTTTGGGTCACTCTGTATTTATTCTAAATAACTCCTTCCTTTTTCTTTTTCTTTATTCTTTTATTTTTGCACAAATACATGCTTATTATGTATTATTAACACATGCATGCATATTGCTAACTTATTCTATTTACACCTATTTACATGATGCTTTACCAAGATAATTAGCTAAAATAAAAGAATAAAGAGTTATGAATAGGGATTCATCACCCCCTATACTTTACCTTTGCTAGTCCCTTAGCAAACACTTATTCGAAAAAAGAAGTGAAAAGAGAAAGAAAAGAAAAAGAAGGAGAATCAAGGTTGATTATTAAAGACGTCTTCATTAAATTGAAGTACGGAGCTTAGTCAGACCTTTGGATTATTAGTTTGTCGGAACCTTATTTGGACCTAGGTTTAAAACTCAACAGCCTCTAAGTTCCACCAATCTATGGTCAAGACTCCTCAATAATCCAGATCAGAACAAGTCTACATGCACAAACTCTAATGACCATGAATCTTTTCTTGTACTGTGTACGTGATGTGTAACTCACCACCTCAGAAATGACAAAGTAACAACCCCCCACAACAAGGTAACTCTAATGCCCTAGTCTGACAGTTCTTTCCTCGAGGAGCGGGGTATTCCCTTCTAAGTTCAAGTTTAAACCCGGCTCAACAAGGGGAGGAAGAAGAGAATGGACCATGACCAGTGTAGTCATGTATTCTTGGGAGCCCAACCAGTATAGCTAAGTCTCCCTGCTACAAGCTTCATGAGATGAGAATGGGTAACATAAGCTTTGCTTTATTTGGCTATATACACTCAGGTCGGTATTTCATTTTCTATCAGACCCACCACTTTTTTGGAGTTTTTCTTTTTTTGCACATTTTTTTCGATGTGCATATGTACAACATATCTACATGGTGCAACATATATAGATAAGGATTTTTCCTCGTGAGTCAATAGACTATCCCTCTTTTAAAGCATTATTGCAACCCACAACTCCTGTCTTTAGACCTCAATGCCACCAGACCAAGTTGAGATGCACTTCCTTCACTAAAAGAAGACGAGAGGTTCTGCCTAGAAGTACTACCCTCGTATGCTACCCCAAGCCAAAGAAGACTGCCTCCTCACCACCTCATCTGTAGAGAGCTATGTGTAAGGAGCTAGTGCAAGTAAAGCCATTGTCTGTAAGAGTCATGTGTGCGTTGTTAAGTGTTCTACTTAGGCTCATCAAGATGATATGTGATCATATCCTAGTGGACTTAAAGAATTAAGTCACCAATGGACCTGAAGAGTCTTAACCCTAAGCCCCATAAGGTTCCTCTTAGAATTAGGTGGATTAAGATCTTAACCAAGCTCCATTTTCTAATTTAATTCCAGGCTAGTTTAATTGTCAATCTCTGATTTAAAAGAATGTACAAGTATATACAAAAAGTTTTTTATGCAAAATTTTGAAAATATGCAAAATTTTTGAAAATGCTTGAATGAATGCATGTGATGCAGAATTTTTGCAAGATATTTACACACATTTACACAAGGGTTTTTGCAAACTTTTTTTTTCAAACATTTTACAAAAATTTTGTATTATATACATAATTTTGATATCAAAATATTCACACAAATTTTACAAACAATATATTTTTACAAACATTTGTACAAAAATATTTTTTATAAATAACTATGTATGTGCAAGAAAGAATTTTATGTACAAGAAAAAATTTTAAATTTTTTATGAGTTTTAATAAAGGATTTTAGCCATTTTATTTATTAACACACTCACATAAAGTACGAGTTATGGCTAAGGCATATATGAAATATATACGACACCCCCTATACTTAGCTCAAATGATGTCCTCAGAGTGGATCAAGAGCGATGAAGAAGACATAACTCGTGCTTGGTATAGGGAAGCGAAAAGGAATGCTATACTACAACGATGAATCAAAGAATAGAATGAAGAGGGCTCGGTGCTTCCCCTATACTTAGGATCAAGTGATCCTAAGTATAGCAGACTGTACATAAAGGGAAATCCGAGTGAAAGAATGTACAAGGTCTACCTCCCCTATACTTAGGGTAAATATCCCTAAGTATAGCCAGCAAAATAGAGGTAAAAAAAATCAAAAGAACGATCAAGAGTCTGACACTCCCCCTATACTTAGGTAAAGTGCACCCTAAGTATAGCATAATCACAAGATGCATATGGGGTGTTGGACTAAAGAATGAGATGATATGGATATTTAGATCTATACAAGGCGGAAGACAGTGATAATCAGGCATGAGATGCAATAGATGTGAGTCAAAGATCACACCTCATGCAAAATGAACCGGGGCGATGTCAACGACCAGTGTCTCATGATCTAGATATGGTTTGAGCCGTTGACCTTTAACACGAAAGGTAGAATCAGATGACATTTCAGATATGTTAATACTCCTATTGTCATGTACCTTTCGAATCAGGTATAGTCCCTTCTACTTGCTCTGCAACTTCCTTGGAAATAATCTATGCCTAGTATCAAAACAACCATACTCTCTGATCTGGCTCAAACTGCTTATGGCTGATATGAGAATCATGCCATTCCTTTACTCGCTCCTTATACTGCTCGAAAAAGCTGTGTCCTTAAGCTCCTCCAGTGCTGCCAATTCTGCCTTCCTTTGATCTCCTACACTCACTGGATCCAATAATATATCTGTGACAGCCCAAAGTAACTTGTGCATAATCTCAACAGGTAAATGGAAGGGCTTGCCATAAACGAGGCGAAAGGGAGATGTACCCAAAGGAGTCGTGAAGGAAGTCCAATATGCCTACAAGACCGAGTGCAAAAGATGGGACCAATCCTTTCGGCCTGGACGGACTACCTTCTGCAATATAGTCTTGATCTCCCTGTTCGACACTTCAGCAAGACCATTGGTCTGGGGATGATATGGAGTGGCTACTCTATGGCCTATGCTAAACTCTCTAGCAAGGGCCTTTACCTTGTCGTTGACAAAATGAGACCCCTCGTCAGATATCAAAACTCTAGGCACCCCGAACCATGAAATAATATTCTTCCTAAAAAAATTTGATAACAGTCCTAGAATCTGCGAATCGGGCGGGGATGGCCTCAACCCAACGACTAACATAATCCACGACCAACAGAATGTACTCGAATCCTTGGCTCTACGGAATGGACCCATGAAATCGATGCCCCATGCGTCAAAAACCTCACATAAGTGAATGGGTTGCATCAACATCATATCACGCTGTCCACAAGTGGCCATCCTCTGACAGTCAGTACATCTCTTCACGAATTCTTCAGAATCCTTGAAGAGGGTAGGCCACCATAGACCGGATTGGAGCACTTTTTGTGTCGTTCTCTCCCAGAGTGATGTCCTCCTACCTCAAGCTTGTGGCAATATGTGAGGACACTATGGTGCATCTCCTGAGGAATGCTGACACCAGACGTTATCCCCTCCTTCATGATAAAGGATGGGATCCTCCAAGTGGTAGAACTTGGCCTTCGCAAGGAAGGTCTCAAGTCACTACCTGGGCCAATCTTGTGGAACTTTCTTGGCAACAACATAGTGCACAATGTCGGCATACCACGGGAGAGAAGCGATAGCCAGGATCGCCTCATCTGGAAAGATATCAGAAATGGGATCAGTCTGCTCAGATTCCTCAAGATGGTCTAATAAGAAGAGATGATCCGCCACCACATTCTTGACTTCAGGTTTATCCCTAATCTCAATATCAAACTTCTGGAGTAGAAGGATCCATCTAGTCAGTCTCGCTTTGGCATCCTTCTTAGCCACGAGGCACCTGATGGCGGTATGGTCGGTAAAGATAGTCACTTTTGATCCAATGATGTAAGACCTGAACTTGTCCAAGGCAAAAACTACGGCTAGCATCTCCTTCTTAGTGATAGTGTAGTTCAACTGCGCGGCATCCAATGTACGGCTAGTGTAGTGAATGGTAAAAGGCACTCCATCCCTCCTCTGTCCTAGCACGACCCCTACAGCAAAATCGGAGGCATCCGTCATGATCTCGAATGAGAGAGACTAATCAGGCGGCTGAAGGACATGAGCCTCCACAACTAGACTCTTGAGAGTCTCAAATAATGCAAGACACTTATCATCTACATTGAACTTGGCGTCTTTGGTCAGAAAATCAGTCAACGGTCGGGCAATCCTGCTGAAATCATGAATGAATCATCGGTAGAAACCGACGTGCCCCAGAAAAGACCGTAACTGTTGCAAGTTGGACAGTGGATTGAGTTTCTTGATGATATCCACCTTGGCCGGATCAACCTCCATGCCCCTGTTGGAGATGATATGACCAAGCACCATCCCTTGAGTCACCATGAAGTGACTCTTCTCCCAGGATAACACAAGATGGACCTCGATGCATCGCTGAAGGACGCGGTCTTGGCAGTCAAGACAAGCATCAAACCCGTCACCATAGACCGAAAAGTCATCCATGAAGACCTCTAAGCAATCACCCACCATGTCCGAAAAGATAGACAACATGCACAATTGGAATGTCGCCAAGGCATTACATAGACCAGAGGGCATCCATCTGAAAGCATATATCCCAAACTAACAGGTGAATGTAGTCTTGTCCTGGTCTTTGGGTGCAATGGCCACCTGATTGTAGCCAGAGTACCCGTCAAGGAAACAGTAATGACTCTTCCCAGCTAGCCTCTCTATAATCTGATCAATAAAAGGCAGCGGGAAATGATCCTTCTTGGTGGCCTGACTCAATCGTCTGTAGTCCACACAAACGCTCCAAGAAGTGGGTACCCGGGTGGCTATCTCCTCTCCAGACTCGCTCACAACTGTAGTGATTCCCGTCTTCTTGGGCACCACATGTAATGGACTAACCCACTTGGAGTCGGAGATGGGGTAGATAAAATTTGCGCTCCACCATTTTGAGATTTCCTTCATGACAACTTCTCAAAGGTCCGGGTTCAGCCGTCGCTGGAACTCACGCGATGGCCTAGCATCTTATTCGAGATAGATATGGTGGGAGCACAGGGTCGGACTTATCCCCTGGAGATCAGCTACACTCCATCCTATAGCCTTGCGGTTCTTTTCAAGAGCCTCCATTAAACGGGATTCTTGCTCTTCGGTCAAATCTGCTGAGATAATGACCGGGTGCATATCAAGCTCGTCTGTAAGGAATCTATACTTCAACGATCGCGGCAAGGGTTTCAGCTCTGGACAACTGGGAGCTGGCAAATGTAGCCTCTGAAAAGTCTAAGTGAAGGCAACCAAATCTGCATGGGAGAACTCTCGCTGATCATGGAAAGCTGGTGTAGACTGCTCTGCTAGTGTATTTGTACTCTGTATCGGATCAGTCTCCACCCTATATGCTGGCTCTGT
Organism: Ottelia alismoides; assembly: GCA_037367405.1. Taxonomy (NCBI): domain Eukaryota; kingdom Viridiplantae; phylum Streptophyta; class Magnoliopsida; order Alismatales; family Hydrocharitaceae; genus Ottelia; species Ottelia alismoides. The sequence continues at coordinate 297,295 of JAZKJV010010308.1, read as the reverse complement.
AGGAATCAGACACGGTATAAACTCATCAAACTATGCACAATCGATATCTAACTCCGAGGGATCTGAATCTGAATCACAAGGGGAAGAAACTGCCTCACTATCCGGAACGCGGTCTGTAGCCTCGAATGTGTCCTATGCCAAGAGTGTGCTCTCCAAGATCTCCTCTACTGGAATCTGGGAATCTGTGGCATCTGGATGTGAGAGGATGGCTCGTGAAACGAGATCAGTCCAAGCGGCTTCATCATCTGTAATCACAAAATCACACTCCTGGTGGACGTCTCGCTCTGTCTCTATCACTTGCTTTGAACCGCTGAGCTGCTCTGAGCAGGATGAATCTCGCGCTCTGGTCTCATCGATCGTCTCTATTTATATACTCTCGCCCTTGACGCGAAAGTACACCTTCCTGCTATCATGATCAGACACCGCCTTAGATGTGGCCAAGAATGGACGTCCTAAAATGATGGGGGTATCGGTCACAGACTCAGGGATCTCCATGTCCAATACAATGAAGTCCACGGGAAAATTCAGGCCCTGAATTATGGCAACCACGTCTTTCAACAACCCCTTCGGCCTCTTGACAGATCTATCAATAAATTAAAGGACTGTCCCGCTCCGTCGAAGAGGGCCAAACTCGAATCGGTCGAGTAAGTCTGTCGGAAGTAGGTTGATGGAAGAGCCACTGTCTAATAGAGTACGATTGAACCTCTGCTCATGGATATGGCATCTGACATAGGGAGCTCCTGCATCTGACCTCTATGCTGGCAGATGGTTCTGAATGGTGAAGCAGGTGGCACAGGTGAGCACATGGATCTCTGCATGATGGTTCCTCTTCTTCATGTGAATGGTAGTCTTCTCTCTAAGGTTCCTCTGGAAGAGAGGGATGTGCTCAAGTTCCTTATGTAGAGTCAGATGAATCTGAAATCTGTCTATCACCTACTGGTTGAATGCTAACTGATGGGATTTTTTTGGATTTTCTTTTTTATTCCCCTTAGCCAAGCGGAGTGCTTGAGGGAAGGGGATGGCTGGGCCCTCCTCAGATAGAGGGCTAGGAATGGTTTTCTACTATTGAGATGAAACAGAATCCATACAAACATCTCCAGGCATCGCAGATGGACTCGAAAATAAAGAACCCTTTCCTTTATTAATTTTTTTTAGATTTTTCTGAATAGTCCCGAGACACAGATATGGAAGGAAATGCAACTGGAATATAAGGGGCGGCCTCAGTACCACCCACAGCATCACGAATTGCGGTATCAGCACCACTCTCTGGCTTAACATCTGAATGGTTGGTGGCATCAGCACCATCTCCTACAACTAGTGAAGCGACAGCCTCAGTACTGTCGGCTGGATCTACATCCTTGGTGGCATTAGCACCACCGTCATCATCATCATCATGAGCGGCATCAACACTGCTCTCCTCCTCGTCTGGCACTCCTGAGTCCTCGTGGTGTCGTCGCTCAGACGAGGCGTCGCCGGTTGGCATCCTACCGCTCCTAAGTGTAACAAAGTCAGCATCAAAAGTATATGCAGTAATATTACCCAATGAGTGACGAGACGTAAATCCATCCCTTTAAGAGTGCAGAATTAGCACTCAGATCGTCATCGCAGTCGGGCTGGATTCGGTCCGTCAAAGAACATTTAATTTCATATGTCAATAAAATAAAATGGTCATGTATTTATTTTTTACTTGGTAAGTAACCAAGGTCGAACTCAGGGACACGAGCCTCTCTCGTGTTATTTAGACTCTTATGAATTTTATTAAGTGTTGAATAAGAGAATAGTAGGTCAGTTCATGCAGGAAAGCAAGACTAGATGCATTAAGAAAACAAGAAACATGCACTTTTTTATTTGGTTTTTAATCATGCAAATATATACACAATTAAATGTAATGCAAATATGACCTAGGTCAGAATGATGAGCAAATTAAAAAAAATGAATCAATTTCGGGTTTAATTCAAAAGACAAACTCGATGGATAATATAAACAAGGCATAAGCTTAAGTAATTAGAGACACTTGTTTATTACAATAACACATCAAAATCACATTGTCCAAAACAAGAAATGAATATGCCATTAGAAAGTTCATCATGCAAGCTTCGAAATGAAACTGAAATCGACTGAAACAGTGGTACGATGCTCGAGATATGCATAAAAGAAGACAAGGGTATAACTGTAAGAAAACATGAAAGATAACTAACAAACAGATCCCTGCGAAGGACTAAAATGCAATTAAAAGAAAGTTAGGGACATTCCCTATAAATAACCCACACGTACAGGGGCATTTGTGCAATTATTGAAACCCATAGGCGGTCGGTTGCAAAATACCCCAAGTGCACGTATGCTGCACGTGGTCTCAGGATTTATCTGTAAATTTGAAGACACTGGTGGGCCTCCATGCAATTTCCCAGAACGCACGTGTTTTGCACGTGCACTCCAAGCTCGGTGAAGGTCCAGGCTCGGAGGAGGCTCGAGGCAGCTTCGATTAGGTTCGGGATCAGGCTCTGGCTCGATTGCAGGATCGGAGAGACTCGAAGCTCTGGGAAGGTTCGGCATAGGCTCGAGAGCTCCGAGCCTAATGGGTCGGGTACTGAGGCTCGGAGTAGATCTGGCGTTAACGCGTGGCCCATCGTAGACCGTTGGCTTGAGGATCCAACAGTGGTTGTATCCTCCTCTACTGTATATGTGGCTAGTGCTGCACCGTTGGATGAACTTCAGGGAGGAGCATCTAACGGTGCCTGCTCCTCCATCCTCTGCTGCAACCGGTGGCGATCTTCGAACTCCGGCGAAGGAGCCCAAGCCCTGTCGCTGTTGCTCGGAGTCAGTAGAGGTCCCTGTTTCATCATTGACGTACGTCGAGGAAGCTGGATACTTGGGGAAGGCACCAGACCTCTTGGATCCAATCATCGGAGCTCGTATGTCAACAACGAGTTTGATGAAGTTAGCTCCGATGGAGCTCCGGCCATTGAAGGATTTGAAGACCTGCATGGTTAATAACAATAGTCGAAGCATCCTAGGGCAATGATGAGCGCGGGATGAAGTGGCATGGTTGTCCGTGATGGGCTGAAGAAGGCGGCGGCCAGCTTTCTTCTCTAACGAACCCTGAGGAGTTGGGTCGAAGATGATCTGGGGTTATGGAGGAAGAATTGGGTGATCGGAGGGAGCGCGTGAATGGGGGTGATGTGGTGAAGCTAACGAGGTAGTTAATGGAGGGTATACGGGTGTGTAGAATCCTAATTAATTCAAAGAAAATACAAGGAAAGAATTTAGAGGCTTACCTGATCGGAGATGGAGGTTGGAGGCTTGGGCTTGGGGTTCGATGTGAACCCCGGGTCTTCGCTGGACCCCCTCAGCCAGGTGGGGCAGCTCGAGCGGAGGTGAAGCTCCGTGACACAACCATGGAAGGAGATGGGTCAACACCGGAGGCTTTTCGCCGTCTTCACGCCTCGATCGGACCTCCCCCTGTCACGGGGAGGGGGAGAGAGCTGGGCGAGGCCCCTCGTACAGGTGGACAAGCTTGAATGTAGCTGGAGATGAGGTATTTAAAGGACGAGGATTCGGTTCCAGGTGGTGGACGACGTGTTTTGAATGTGAGAGATGGAGCGCGAGGAGTGGTTACGTTGCAACCTGTTCTTCCCACGAGGATTAGGGATGATTGTGTTACGTCGTGGGGTGGTTAGATCTTGGATATGGGGAACGTGGACTCGAGGAGAAATGGAAGGGGGAAAGTAGTTTGCGAGCTGGTGAACATGGGAGAGAGAGGGGGTCCGAGGTAGAAGACGAAGATTCGACCGTTGGATCTCGCGATCCGACGGTCGAGAGGAGGGCGCTGACTAGCGGTTGGGATTAGATCGCCACTTCTAGATCAAAAGGCGCACATCGCACCATGTGGAGGGTGAAGCGAACGATGCCAACTGGTGGCTTGGAGTTAATCGAAGCTTGATCAGATGACGGGTCAGCAGAGGGTGCGTGGAGATAGTGGGGCCATTGTATCAAGAGGAGATCCAACGGCAGGGAAAGAAGGCGGCAGGGGCAAAGGGGCCGGGCCACGTGGCTCAACCAGAAAGAGCCGGCCCAATCAGATTATTGCGACAAATATTTGAAGAAATGAAGGGACAAATGACCAAATTTGGAAAAACTCAAACATGAAAGTTGTAGATCTTGATGGGATCTACAAGTTTCATGTTGACCAAAAATGGAGATGAGGTCATTTAAGGGCAGAAGATATTTTTGAAGGCATTTTTAAGGCTGAAAACACCACATATTTTAATTTTGCGATTTTTTGTGGTTTTTATTTTATTCAAAGAAACTAATAATTACAAGTATTTTATGGTTTTTATTGACACCTAGTCTAAGATAGGGGGTTAATTTCAGTGAATTAAAGGCATGAAACATGGTTTCATCAACCCCCTATACTTAAACTATGCTCGTCCTTGAGCATCAAAGAAAATGAATGAGCTGGCTTGACTCCCTTGTGCATGTGCGTACAGGATCCGATCTGTTAAAGTCTTCTTAATTTTAGAGACCCAAAATCTTAGAGCTCAACCCAGCCTTAATCAAGAGGCACCCTATTCCTCTAATTATCCAGACTCTCTCTGATGTACATATAGACTAAGGGTATGATATTTAGTGTTGACTGCATTCACGAGAGTCGAGTCAAAACGTCACCCAAGGTCTTGGTCCGAGAACTTCTCCTAAGGACCCAATCCTCAACACTAGGGAATAAATCAGATCTTGCATTCAGTCCACCGTCTCTTTAGTTGTCAGTCTTATAAGTGTATATGGCAAGCCAGATGATGGAGGGATTTAGGATTGTGTCACTTCTTCTCTCCCTCTCACTGGAAAAAGGATTCTCTCTAGTGCCTTATTACGTAACACATTTTTTTTGTGTTGATCAGTGCATCCGTCAAGAGAAGTTGGAGCTGTCTGCACTTGTTTTCCTGGGAAAACACCGGGGGTGTGTCTTTTTTGAGTATTTTTCGTACCTTCTACACCCAGACTTGTAGCATTTGCGATGTAGAGCCCTTTTTTGGTGCAAGCCCGACTCCTGGTCCTAATAGCGGTGGTCCAAGTGGACACTTTGAAATGGTTGGGAGCGCTCGCCTTTAGTGGAAGCTCTTTGATATTTGACTTTGTGGAATGAGAGCTTTTCTTTGACATTTCATTGATTTGTAGTATTTTGGCTAGCTCCACTGCTTTTACCAAGAGTTGGCGCACACTAATCAACATTTTTTATTTTATCACACCCTGTCACTTAGGTTAATATCAAGAGATTAGTATAAGAGCCAAGGTCTCATACTGGCTAAAGTTGCTGACACTCAGGTTTCATGAAGCCTTCAAAGATTTTATCCCATCCTCGAGTATCATCAAATCAGGTCCAAACTCAAATCCCTCATCCCAGTTCCTCAAGTGAAATCCCAACTCATCTCATCATAACTGCAGTCGTGTATGTGAGGTGCTGATCATATTCTTAAGGTAGAGACTAAGCATGCAATATAGCACACAAATCTTTAAAACTAGGGAAATGTAAATAATTAAGTCAAGGACCCTAATGACTAAGGCTGGTTAACTCAAAATCTCGAGACCTCCTAAACCAAGTGTTCTTGAACATCACTAGTCTTGTGTGAAAGTGTAAGTGTCAGGGATTATACCAACCTATTAGTTAGTTTTTTCTTGTTTGTATTTTTTTAAGGAAAGGAAGAAAGAAAGATTTTTTTCAAAGGTTTTTTGAAAAACACATTTTTGACCAATTTTACCCACCCCGTAATTATTGTAATATATATAAAAATACGTGAAAGTACGAGCTATGGGTAAACTATATATGTAATATATACACGCCCTCCTATACTTAGCATGTGCTATGTCCTCAGAGCACAAGAAGCGAGAAAAAGACATAGCTCGTGCTAAGCGTAGGACAACTAAAATAATAAAAAGTATAGAAGTCGATCCGCTCCCTATACTTAAGCTTTGGTCAGCCTAAGTGTTGAAGAAGAGCAAAAAATGGGGCGGTCAAGGTCAAGAGGTGAAATGGATGAGTATGTACACATGGTGGGCATTGGCTCCCCCTATACTTATGCTATGGTCAGCCTAAGTATAGGACATGAGTAAGTGTGAGAACCGATGTGATCTGGAGAATATACAAAGTAGGGATAATATACATGAGCGAATGAATCTTCTAAGCTGCTGAATCTTGATGCTGCATCTTCATGAAGAGTAATATGATGTATCTGCTCTGTGCTCACTCTGTATGAAGTTGATGACCTCGACTTGGACTAATTGCTCTTTGGAATCTACAAAATGCTTCAACAGTTGTCCATTCACCACATGCGATTGGGCACCATCTGTGAGATCAGCTATCTCTACACTTCCATTCTCGTGCACTTTCTTAACAACAAAGGGACCCGTCCATTTAGATTTTAGCTTCCCATGGAACATCTTCAACCTGGCATTTGAACAACCATACCTTTTATCCAGGGACAAAGTCTTTGCACCTAATGTGCTGATCATGCCATCTCTTCACTTTGTCCTTATAAATCAAACTGTTCCCATATGCCCTATTTTGGATTTCCACGAGCTCGTTCAAGTTCAAGTCTCGACAAAGTTTCCCTAGGTGACAACTCCAATTAATCTGCTTAATTGCCCATTCGGATTTATGAATTAACTCTGCGGGCAGATGGCATGGCTTGCCATAGATCATTCTAAATGGTGAAGTACCCAATGGTGTCTTGTAGGCTGTCCTATAGGCCCATAGAACTTGGTCCAAGAGCTGGGACCAGTTCTTCCTATCGGGACAAACCAACTTATGCAAAATACTCTTCACCTCTCTGTTCGAAACCTCTGCCATGCCGTTGGACTGTGGGTAGTAAGGACTAGTAACTATATGCTCAAATCCATAGTCCTTAGCTAAAGATCTCATATCTCGGTTCACAAAGTGGCTACCCCCATCAGATATCAAAACTTTAGGCACCCCGAACCTAGCAATAATATGATCTCTCACAAACTTACAGTCAGTCTTGCTGTTTACGGTTCCGGTTTGGATAGCCTCCACCTACCTAGATAAATAATCAACCGCCAACAATATGTACTCATGTCCTTGGCTATTGGGAAAGGGACCCATAAAATCTATACCCCATGCATCAAAAACATCACAAATAATCATCGGTTGCATGGGCATCTCATCTATCTGTCCAACTGTCCCTCCCATCCTTTGACAGATCGGGCACGACCGAACAAACTCAATAGCATCTCTAAACAAGGTCGGCCAATACAATCCACATTGAAGTACTTTGTGAGCGGTTCTCTTTCCCGAATGGTGTCCTCCAGCCTCGAGTGAATGACAATATGTGAGGACACTCTGCTACTCCTCTTGAGGAATACATCTTCTCCAAACACAATTCGGCCCTTCGAAAAAAGGAAAGAATCGTCCCAGTGGTATCTCCTCGAATCCAACTTCAGTCGATCAATGCTGCTCCTAGTCCAACCATGGGGAACCTGCTTGGAGACAAGATAGTTCACCATGTTGGCATACCACGGGAGTGAGTCAATAACACAAATTGACTCGTTTGGGAAGGTCTCTCTAATCCACTCATATTCAGGAGAATCTTTAAGTTCAATCCGAGAAAGGTGATCAACCACAACATTCTTCACTCTAGGTTTATCTTTTATCTCCAAATCAAATTCTTAGAGGTGTAAAATCCACCTAAGAAGACGCACCTTCGCGTCCTTCTTTTCCATTAAATATCAAATGGTTGTGTGATCAGTATAGATTGTCACATCAGAACCCAAAATATATAACCTGAACTTCTCGAGGGCCCATACTACAGTGAGCGTTTCCTTTTCAGTCATTGTATAATTCTTCCGTGTAGGATCTAATACTTTTCTCGTGTAGTGGATCGCAAACAGGATCCCCTCTCGTCGTTGTCCTAACACAGCTCCTATAACGAAATCTGAAGCGTCAGTCATGATCTCAAAGGGGAGAGACTTGTCAGGAGCTTGTAGGATAGGCGAGGCACAAATCTTCCTCTTCAAGAGCTCAAAGGTCTCCAGACACCTGTGATCTACAACGAACTCTGTGTCTTTCCCTAAGAGCTCAGTCAGTGGGTGGGCGATCTTAGAAAATTCCTGAATAAATCTCCTATAGAATCCAACATGCCCTAGAAAAGACCTCACTGACTTCACATTGGTAGGTGGATCGAGTTTCTTGATCACCTCCACCTTGGCAGGGTCAACCTCCATTCCCCTTTTGGAGATGACATGCCCCAACACGATACCCTCCGTCACCATAAAGTGACTCTTCTCCCATTAGAGTACCAGATTCACCTCTCTACACCTCGTGAGGACTCGGTCCAAGTGCGCTAAACATGTATCAAAGGAATCACCATGAACCGAGAAGTCATCCATGAACACTTCTAGGAAATCTCCCACCATTTCGGCAAATATGGCTATCATGCACCGTTGGCATGTGCCTGGCGCATTGCAGAGCCCGAATGGCATGCGCCTGAAAGCATAAGTACCGAATGGACATGTAAATGTGATCTTTTATTGGTTCTCAGGTGCTATAGCTACCTGGTTGTAGCCTGAGTACCCATCAAGAAAATAGAAGAACTCTTTCCCTGCGAGTCTCTCCTAGATCTGATCAATAAAAGGCAAGGGAAAGTGATCTTTCTTGGTCGCGACATTCAATCAAATGTGGTTTAAATGCGTCTGTAATCCCCAGCAACAGTGCCATCTGACGAGTCGCTGAATACGTGGTTTAATTTGGGCACGTTGTAATACGTGTACTTAGCGAAACAATCAGAACAGAGAGAGGATCTCCGTGAAGAGGGCTCGGCTTTATTTATATCACGGGCAAGTCCGAGGTCGAACAAAGGGAGGCAAAGGAACAAGTTTGGGGTTAATTCGAAAATTAAGATTTAGATTTTTAATGTGAATTTTTTTATATAATTTTTTTCAATGCAAAAACAAATGAAAAAGCAAAATGCGGGTGAATTAAGAAACTAAGAAAACACACAACAAGGCCAAATTAATTTTAATATGAAATTACTTTGATTTAGCCAAATTATATTTTTCCTAAAATCCTAATCCAGAGATGAATGCAAGACACGTTTTTTTAGAATTTTATGGGTTAAAATGCAATAATAAAAAATACACACTTTTTATGGGTTTTTCACAATTTGTCACTCAAACAATATAAAAAAATTATGAAAAATTTATTGGAAATTAAATATGATGAAATGAGACTACAATAATGTTTTTGGAATTTTTTAATAACATATGATTTTTTATGAATTTTTTAGTGAAAACAGAGTGATTGTGAGTAATTAAATCCTAATAAATCCACAATAGCAAATTAGATAGAGAGCGAATTATCTCACATAGGTATTTTCATATGGAATACATGAGACTTGAAATTTTTGTGAAAATAATGTAGTAGATTTAATTAAAAATCAAATATGAAAATCACTCTACAATTTATTTCAGGCACAAACAACTCCATTTTGGATGAAATTTGGACAGTAATGCAACCACATTTCAAGGCATCGTATCTAATTTTTATGGAATTTTTAGAGCAACTATGTGGTAGATATATATTTAATAGCACATAATGGGTAAAATATGCAGAATTGCAGTTAGAAATTTTTAATTAATTACCCAAATATTAGAAAAATATAAATAAATATCCACGTGGTAAAGAACTAGTTGCTCAAGATCAAGACATTTTTCATTGGATAAAATGACGCTATACAAATGCCCAAATTAAGATGCGAACATAGGGGTATCCATGCAAAATGGAAATTGGAAATAAACAACACAAATATGTACAAGGATGTTTTTGTAATTATAGAAACTATGCTGGAAACTTATGCAATTTTTACAATAAAAAAATTAAAGGAAAAAGAAATAAGCTTTATTCTTCCTGGGCTGGGCGGCTAGGCACGATGGGATGAGGGCGGCACCGGCGGTGCGCATCGGAGAGGCGGCGGTCGGTAGCCACGGCTGGACGGCGAGAGGGCGACACAACCTGCGCGAGGAGATGGTGGTGAAGAGGTAGATTTTTCATTTTTTTTATTTTGTTAAAAAAGAAATGCAAATTATGTGATGATGGTGGTGAAGATGATGTGGAATAAATAAATGGGAGTATATGGATGGTAATGTGATGTGATTAAAAAATGAGAAAATAACAACGATGATAAAATGAAGGGAAAATTACCTACGATAGAGACGATCGCCTATGAAGTGCTCACGAGAGCACGGTCTTCGCTCGAATCGCTGGCGAGCGATGAGCTCGAGCAACGCACGGATGTGGCTGTAATGTTGACCGAAAAGCCAACGGATCTCATTGGAGAGGGGGCTGTCATCGCTCAACCGCGGTTGCGTCGCTGTCACCAATTCAACTCTGGGAACTAGGCTCTCCTCACATAAAGATGGATAAAGTGCAAATTGAGTAGGATGTGGTGTATATAAATAGAAGACATGAGATGTTATTAAGGTGGTGGAGTTGAATGGGAGTTTTTATTATTAATGGAGTTGAATGGGAAGTTGTTAAAAAATGGTGGAATGGTGGAGCTGAATGGTGGTTATTGTAGAGAATGGAAAATAAATAAAGAAAAAATAAAATAAAATAAAGTAGGCTACTTTAAATACAACAAAAATATAAAGAACGAAAAATAGTGGAGAATTTACAAAGGAATACATACAACATGTACATTTTTTTGCTTTTCTAATATGTATTTTTTTGTCTTTTTAATAAGAGATATTTACAATGGCAAAATGACAATAAAATACTATAATCAAAATACAACACAACAATGATTTTTTTTGGATTTTTAGTAATTGAGAAAGATAAAACAAAAAATGAAGAAAGAATGAATATATACATAATATACAATGTACATCTAGGTCCCAAAATCCAACTTTTGCAAATGAGCTCCGATTTTAATGAAACCACTTCCGTTGGATAGATAATTTTCTAACTTGAACTTTAAAAGTGAGTTTGGTGAATTTGGAGTTCATACGGAGCGGGAATTTGCCCTGGAAGTTGGACTTTACGACTTTTTCTCTTTGGGATCTAGGAGCATTTATTTGAGCTGAAATTTGTTTTGTATTTTTCTAATTTTATATACATTTTTATGAGCAAGTTAGAGAAATAATTAGCCAAAAAGGAGTTGAAATGAATTTATTAACAATACATGAAGTTTTGGGCTATTACAGGTAAAAAACTCCTTTATTTTTGCGCCTTTTTATTTTTAATTTATTTTATACAATCTAACATACATTAATTAGTGTGTTTTATTTACAAGAGTCATTTTGTTAATTTATTGATTTTAGGGATATTTATTTCAGATTTTACTCGGAGATTTTGCTAAGATCAAGCTATTGAGATGATGAATCACAGATTCATCAATGAGTCACTAGGAGTGGTAACCTCTGTAAACTGTACCTGCTCAGATTTTCTCCTGCATGTTTTTTGGATTCGGCTCAATCTGAGTGGGTATGGCGGCCTTGCCCTTGACGATCTCCCTCATCTACTGACAGAACTCGTCCATCTCCCACCTAAAGTTGGCCTGCTGCTCGGAAATAAGGCAGGCTAGGTCGTCAAGTGCTGGGTTCTCATAGGCTGGTCCATGAGAAATGGACGGGTTGCCTCTCTGGAAGTGAGGCTGCTACTGGGAAGGATCAGGGGGATACTGCTGAGAATACTGCTGAGGCTGCTGCCTCCACGATTGTCCCTGCTGGTAGGGATGAAGATCCTGCTGGTAGTACGGTTGTGTCTGTGGGAACTAGGGCTGCTGCTGCTGCTGGCTGTACTGTCCACCCTGAACTGGAGGTCGAGATGGGATGAGGCACCTCCAGTCAACCATCGGAATCCGTGATGGTCTCTGCGGATCCTACGCTGTGGACGATCGTACCAAATCCTGTTAACTTCCATCAATGGCTCTTGCTCGTAATGGGGTGGGGGCAGGACTGCCAGGGGCTAATCCGGCTGGTATACCACCATCTGAGTGTCCTGAGATGGTGGCGGCTGGACATACTGGTGCTGCGGCTGCTGGAATGACTCTGCCTGAATGTAGTGGACCTGTCTGTAGTTGGCGGAGAGCTGGATCGAGCTACTACTCTTGGGGTCAGCCCGTGACCTGAGACGGGGCCGAGAAGCCGTCTGTGTCTCCTGGAGACACATGATCTGGGTCTTCAAGTTACTCAGCGTCTATGCCATCTGATCTATCTGTGACATGCCCTGACACCGTTTCTTTTCTATGATCTCGATGCGATCCAGCTTCTCGCTGATAATGACCATATTAGCGGCCTATGACTTTGCATGTGCTACGGCTACTGAAGATGTGGATGGACCTGCATCGACCCGTGCTATCCTCTGATAGGACATGGCCTGTGATGGGGTCTTCCCCTATGTGTAGAGTCGGGTCTGGGACATGACGGTGTAATTCTATGCCATCTCCTCATAGATTGCCCAGACCTGATCCTCATCCTTGGAAAAGTTTGATCCTCCACATGATGCATTCACTAGCCCCTACAGCTCCGATGTCAGCCTACAAAAGAAACTCTGGACAAGGTTGGTCTTGGATATATCATGATGTGGACACCGGTCGATAAGCTCTCTGAATCGGTCCCGTGCTTCATGAAACTGCTCATTGGGAAGCATGGAGAAGTTGTTGATGAGGGCTCTCGCTGCATTCGTCTGACTGAGTGGGTAGTACTTGTTCAAGTACTCGTTGCCGAGCTATTCCCATGATGTCACGTATCTCCCTAAATGCTTTAGACAATAGGTTGCTTTGTCGACGAGGGAGAACGAAAAGGCCATCATCTTGATGGTATCCTCGTCAACGAATCTGTCATGGACCGTACTGCAGATCATCTCAAACTCTGGGAGATGGAGGTGTGGCTCCTCGGTGTCTAGCCCATGAAATCTGGCAGTAACTGAATGGTCTGAGGAGGGAGCTTGAAATCTCCTAGAATCACAGGCAGCTGGATCCAACAGTGTGTTAGAGTTGCAGCAGGGTTGTGCAACTCTCTCATCAGGCGTGCTGGTCGGACTGGCTCCTGGGGCTCGTCGAGATGTGGTCCATCTCCTCATCCTAGCTCTGGAATGTCTCCACCATTGGCTCTGTTTGACTCTCCTCTGTCCGCTTGCATCTAAGCCATCTCCCTGCGCATATCGGCCATGAAAGCTCCCTGGTCTCTAATCTGTCACTTCATGGTCTCCAGGGAGGCTAACAGGGTGTTGTTATTGGCACCCTAATCAAGAACATACGTGTGAGTCTGGTTGGGTCCATCAGTGCGCTTCTCGCTGCTGGCCATGGTCTCTGCAAAGGCAAAAGACACGAACTCAGGTGCCATCAAATGAATATACATCTGCTGTTGTCTCTGTTCTGACACTGCGGGACTGGTAGAAGGGTGGTCGAGGGGGAACAGGGTGGAGTTAAACTCAGGTTCGGAGAGCGGGTTTGGGCTCTCATGAACCAACCTAGATGAATGGGGCGAAGTGCTCAAAAGCGGCACAATCAAAGGCTGCCTAAGGGACCTGCGGCCCATCATCGTGATGTGGAGAGAAAAGGCGGATGTGATCTGGAAACACACAAGATCATTAAAACAAACCTCCAATTCACCTACTCAACGCTGAGCTTATGACCGTAAAGGTTTGGTCTTTTATCTTGTCAATTTTATTAGGTGATAATTCAGTCTATCAGAGTAATTAAGCGAGCTGGTAGGAACCTGATGCTCTCAGGAGACTATCCTGATCCTGAATCTAGATCTTTCCTAGCCAGTACAAGTTGCGGATTGTTTACCGGCTACCCGATCAACTCGCTCTACAAAGGATATTGTGGCCTGCTTTACCGGAAACCGGAGCGATCCTCACTTGAGAACAACTAACCCAGAAATCAGTAGTCTGAAGAAAGGTCAGGCATGGCTCTATCCTAGTGTGTGGGTCACTCTCTCGCTCATCCAAACCAAACAAGGAGGATATTGCTCTCCCAAGACAGTTTTTTCAATGAGTGTCTTTTATGGTCAAGTGTGTTTAGCAGTACCAATTTTATGGTCTTTATTTTTAGGTATTTTTCAATATCAAACAACGCCTAACGAATTTTTCGATTCTCCTGATTATTTTAAGTCCGAAAACAGGGGGAGAAGTCAAAAAAACCGATGCGCAGTTAAACACAATGATGCATGCAAAGTCAGAAATGTGTACCTGATGCTAGCACTCTACATGCAGGGTGATCCGCGCATAAAATAAAGATAGAAATTAAACTACCTATATGATGCATGAAGAAAACGACCTTAAACGAAAGGTTTCTACACACGAAAGAACAGTAGCTAATAGGTCAACAAGAGAGGTCGGAGTCCTGTCTCTGATGCCGATTGGTGTCTGCCACAACGGATCCTGCCAGTGCTGTATACGACCTCTAGCGGCACATGACCTCTCAGGTGATCAGATTAGCTTATTCTTTGTGATTTAATTAATTAAGTCTAGTTATCAATCTATAGGTGCAGGCAGATAATTAGGGCTGGGATCTTAATTAATTATGTCACAATCAAAATAAAATCCTATGTATAGGGGCTAAATTCTACGTGAATCAAAAATAAAATAAAAGTACGGGAAGACAAAACCGACGACAAACCGCGGTGAGGTCCCCCGAGCACACCGGTGCTGGACGAAACAGACCCCGATAAAATGCCAAGTCCAAAGAGTCTCTGAGTCCTGTTTTATTACAAACTATAGAGCAAAAAAATAAAAATAAAGTAAAAATATGAGAAAATCCTTCAAGGTCTTCCAAGTTTTCTGCTCCTCCTCTCCTACACTTGCATGCGGCTCGATGCAGAAATGAGCCGCCTCCGCTTCGCTCGGGTGCGCCGGCGCTCCTAGGAAAGCTGCCCTCGCTTGTCGGGCCCCTCGGAAGAGATAGAGAAACAAAAGATGGTCAGATCACAGTTATGAAAATTAAAAATAAAAATAAAGAAAAAGAAATAAGACAGAAATAAAAAGTAAATAAAGAATAAGAGAAAAACAATAATAAAGAAAAAGAAAATAAAAACAAAACAGAAAACCGGCTACTAAGTCGTGCTCCTCGGTAACGGTGCCATTTTGACGACCCACTAACACAACTTGGGTTAAGGAATATCTAGGGTCGTTGCGACCCAAATCGCATGGCGTGATCAACAAGAAAAATCAGAGACCACCAACAAAATCAAACAAGCATGAAAGCAAGGCAAGTAGTCTTGCTATTTATTTAACATGGTATAGCCACCAGGGTCGAACACAAGGAGCACGGGAAAAATCCTATGAAGTAGTTAAGTAATCAAAAAAGAAATCAAAATGTCTTTGGTGGTTCTTAGTTTTCAAATTTTTTTATATTTTCTATTAATAAAATGAATAAGAAAATAAAAGCAAACACAACACAACAATTTTTATTAAGATATAAATAGCTCAAAATTTTAAAATAAAATTATTTTTGTGTTTTTAGAATATTCAAGTCTTTTGAGGTATTTTATGGGCCTTTTCTGATTTTTATAAGATTTTCTAAAATAAAAGAAAAATAAAAAAAGCAAACAATGTATAGCTTGGATGAAGAGGCAAATTAAAAATAACTAAAATGCTTTAAAATCCTAGCAACAATTTTATGTAAAAGTATACAATAAAATATACCTACAGAAATAGAAAACACATTTGTTTGATTTTTTCAGAATTTTTAATGATTTTTTATAAAGTTTTTAGTCTTTTACAATTTTTAGGTGTTTTATAAAAGATAATGGAATGAAAACGGTACAGAAATTAAAACAACATAAAACAAACATTCACAAATTTTTTTGGAATTTTTGAAGGTATCTTTCTATTTTTTATGGGTTTTCTAAATTAGACAGAGGCAATTTTTAGGGTTCTTGATTTTTAGAAAATAACAAATAAAATCAAAATTCGTCAAAAAAATTACCAAAAATATTACACAGTAGTAGGAGCTACTGGTAATTTTTGGGAATTTTTGTAGTTTTGATATTTTTCTAATTAAAAACTCATTACACAGTTCATAGGGACCTAAATGCAAATTATTTAAGTTTCTGTATTAAACATTAACATGCGTAAAAAGTCTAGGATCAAAATGCAATTTCACCAAATAATTCCACACATGCATCAAAAACACACTCACAGGGGCATATTTGCAATTTCAGAAAACATCTATTCAAAAGATAACATCAAATAAGTTCGAGGCTGATACTGCAAAAATACAAAAGTGCACGTGACGAAGCACGTGTCTCCAAACATGTGGGACTAAAGTGCAAATAATAGAAACTATAAGGGGGTAAAATGCAAATAGGTTCAACTACCAACTTAATTTACAAACTAAAATGTAAACCAAATTAAACGCGGGGTAAAAAGGGAAAGATACCCTTACAGTACGTGAGGCGCGCGTGAGGTGGACGCGTTTCGACCGCTGGAGACGGGTGTGGACGTGCAGCTCTGATGATGTCAGGCGTCAGATCTGACGGTGCCAGAACGGTCGGGGATGTGGGGGCGCACTTGACCGTCATATCTGACATCCAACGGTCTGACATGGCGGCTGGATGGACGGCTCGGATATGATCTGGAAGGTCCCGGTTGATCCAACGGAGCAAAGTGCGTCTGGAAGAACAGGCACCAGGCGACCTTCACTAGAGCCAGGGAAGAGATCCCTTGCTCCGATGGAAGATCGAAGGACACTTGCGTGACGGTGAGACGGCTCCGCGTTAGCTGGTTGGCTCAGATGGTTGCTCCAACGGCTGGATAGGCGTGTCGACGGTAAAGGCCTGGAGATGCTATGGCGAGCTCTGGTGAGGATGGAAAGAGGGCTCCCAACGCACGAAACAACCTGCGGAGGATGGCTCTTATTCGCAGCTATGCTCCGGTCCTGATTATTTGGGCTAAAAAGGAAAGAACGACGTGGGGCGGATGTTGGTCTCTGGCGAAGGTAATGGAAAGGGACCTCGATCCTAATCTCAGCTAAATAGGCTAAGATCAGGGTGATCAAGATGCGGAACTAGATGGAGGGTTAATATGCGATAAAATCAGAGCGGTTGGGATGGGGGAACGGAGCTCCGACCGGCTGGTCAGAGCAAACGAAGGTGCGGCGGTGCTGAGATGAAAGGTTGGATCAAAATGAAAATGCGAGGGTTAAGAGGCTCACCGAAGATCTGGATCGACACTTGAGCTCTAGGCGAAGGTGGTCGTCGGGGTGATGGCCTCGACCGAGCGGCGGAAGGCAAGGGAGGCTGCATGCGGTGGAACTCCGGCCACGATGGTTGAGTTGCGGCATCGCTGCACCAAATCAAACACCAGGTGGTGCTCCAGATAGCTATCACTCTGCTGGAGGTGGCTTGGGTATCAAGAGGGAGCGAGGCACGAGCTAAAGGGCTCAGAAAGAGGATGAGACAATTTATAGGGCTCCTAGGTGGTTGGAAAGAATGGGCGAGGGTGCGCGAACCGAGAAAGATCTGTGCCTCCCTAGGGATCCGCAAGGGTCTTGGATCCATGGGGAAGACAAGGGTGAACATTCGGGGCGAAAGGACGGATGACCCGCCTGGGAAAAAAGGGAGAAGGAGGTCCGGCCACCCGGTCGGGTCGGGTCAAGTCCTGGAAGAAGGGGTTGACCCGAGTCAACATGCGCACGTGGACCAATCAGGAGCGGCGCAGGAAGAGGACAAAAGCTGCTACAAGACAAAATAGCCATGAAAATAAAAGATAAATAAATTAAAGATAGTAAATGAATTTAAATTAAAAAATGAACAAAATGAAAATTGTTTATTATTTTGCAAAGAATTTTTCTGTGATTTTTATTTATTTTTTTGAAAAATAAATTAGTCTATACAATATAGAGTACTATCTGCAGGTATATTATACCTATGTATTTGTACAATTATTTTTTAATGTTATTATTTTCACAAAAATGCCCAAATTTTATATTATATTTTTTTACAATATAATTTTTGGAGTATAAATTATTTTTTGTTTTAATTTTATTATTTATTTACAAGTTTAGAATAAATAGAGAAGGGAATATATATACATGTACTATGTACAAGTGAGAGATTTTGTTTTTATTTTATTTTATTTTTCTATTTTTTATTTTTATTTTTAGAGATATATAAGGAGGTAAAAGAATATATTTTATTTTTATTTTGACAAAAAAATAATTTATTTACACACATGGTATATACAATATAGAGTAGGCCCTATCTCTCTCTACATATTTTATTTGGCGATCAGGCCAATGCTTGGCCCTCTCTTGGGGTTCGGGCCACTCTGCATTTATTCTAAATACATCCTTCCTTTTTCTTTTCCTTTATTCTTTTATTTTTGCACAAATACATGCTAATTATGTATTATTAATACATGCATGCATATTGCTAACTTATTCTATTTACACCTATTTACATGATGCTTTGCCAAGATAATTAGCTAAAATAAAAGAATAAAGAGTGATGAACAGGAATTCGTCAATATGAAGCAAAATGAGAAGAGCAAGAGATAATGATCTGAAATGAATACTCAATGTCCGATCTTAGGGAGCTTTTGATGTCTAACAAAACGTATCCTACAAGCATTGTATAAGCTCCCTCTCTACACGTTGTACTCTAGATGAGTTCTCACTCCTCAACAAAATGTAGATCCACAACAAAGATACTTATAGAAAATAAAAGAGAAATAAATGACAAAAAATATGTATAGACAGGAAATGAAGACAAGACAATAAGAAAAGAAATGACAAAAATATTGATAAGACAAAATAAGAAGAAACACATATATACACAATCCAAGTATAACAGGTTATAAGGAGAACCTAACTAGCCTCGTTGTGCCTCCCGGCAAAGGTGCCATTTATTGAACATAGAAAATCATGGGTTTAATTTAATAGAATTATTAAGTCTTGATGCAACCCTAATTATCCCTCAGCAAAAACTTTATTTAATTCTCAAGCCAAAAAATAAAAGAAATGTAAGCAAGAGAAATTACTATTTATTTACCTGTATAGCATACATGATCGAACTTACGGTGGCTACAAATATCGTGAGGGTTATTAAAATCAAAGACAAGCAAATGAAATAAAAAGCAGGATGTTCAAAGTGGACTACTCTGGATTTTTGGTGGATTTGTCTTTTTTTTGAAAATTTTTTAGAATTTTTAGTTTATACATATATTACACTTTTCTGACTTTATATTTTTTTTAGTTTTTAGTTTTGCAAATTTTCACATTTTAAGAAAAGAAAACAAAATGAATAAAGGGATAAAAGAAAATGAAAGGAAAACAATATTTTTGTATTTTAAAATGTAGCAAAATTAACAATGTAGCAAAATATACAAAAAAATAAAGAAAATAATTTTCAAGTTTTTGATATTATTAATATTTCTATGATTTTTTTGATAATTTTTAGATTTTTAAGGGTTTTCAAATAAATTAAAAATAGGTTATTAAAAAAACAGTAAATGCATCAAATGTTTTTGGATTTTTAAAATAGCAAATAAAATCAAAATTACAGGAAATAAAAGCCAAAACAAAGATAACTTTTTAATTTTCTAGAAATTATTTTTGTGATTTTTAAAAAATTCCCCATGATTTAATACGACTTTCTAGGTGTTGAGTATTTTGTTTTTTTTGGTTTTTTAAGGAATTAGCATGTGAAATTAATAGAGAAATAAAACCAATAAAACTTACACATAATATTTTTTTAGAATTTTCAAAATATTGTTCAATTTTTTATTGATTTTCTCACGCAATCAGGAATATATTTATAGTTTTTGAATTATTAAAAATAATAAAAGTAAATAAAATGTGAAACCAAAATTATTGTAAATAAAAGAGATTAGCAAGCACTTATGGTGATTTTTATGGATTTTTTTAATGAAAGTGTTCTATTTATTAACATAAACCAATCACCAAATAATTAAAATTTAGAACATGGGTATAAGTGCAGAGAAAATTAGCCACAGGACCATGCAGATATAGATACTAAAAAGCGAGGTGTTTTTGCAATTTTCACACAAATATAAATGTTTATTAAATCAAAGAGGACTAGATAGCAAATAGCAAACACAAGATGGAAAAGAACGCAAATATTAACTTAAACAGAGTCTGATGCGTGCCCTATTAAGAGCTTATTTACAAAATAAAAGAAACAAACGGGTTGGAGTGCAATATTTCTACTAATCCATGTGGCGTATCGGACGACGGAGGTATGATCCTTAGCTTTATTTGACCATTCAGCTAGGGCTCACACTGATGTCTTAGATCAAATCTGGAAACTGAATCGATGATGGAAATTTGGGGCATTATCAATGGATATGATTCATTCTGGCATTGGTTGTTCTTTATCGTATGGACACTAAGGCAGCTGGAAGATCAGGTTTAAATATCTTCTCCAGCAAAGTTCGATTGGCCTGATCTTGTATGAGCTAAGTCGATGGAGTTGTCTGAAGGTCTAATCCGCTTCCTCACACTCTCCTGCGTCGTTTAGATGCGACAGTAAGGTATGATTCCGACCAATGATAAATCTGAAGCTTCAGATATCTACTACTCTAATGCAACCTCCAAATCCTGATTCATGCCTCCAGTTCCCCTCCGAAGACCTGTAAGTTGTTCATTCATGCTCGGAGGGGCATTCCTACCAATTTATTATAATAGAAAACAAACGTGTGGAGTGGATGGTTATCTCCGGCGAAGGGTGAGCCGAAATCCAGATCTAGCAAGATTTGGGGTGATCAGGCATGGAAAGGAAGAAGAAGAATGCCATGTGAAGGTTTTCAGAGTGAAAGGAGGTGATGTCGATGATAGTGGAGATCCGATCAGGAAGATTGTTGTGAAGGAGAGAGATGAATGGATTTTACCTAATAATGGAATTAACACATGAAAATAAAATTGAAATTAAATCTACTGAATACCTAGGCTACCTATGGTAAACAAGAGGGGGAAAAATCACCTCGATTTGCTTCTTAGAACTGAGAAACAAAACATGGTGGTGGAGCTCCAGCCACATATGGGATCTCGGTAATCGTACACCTCCTCACGCTCTTGATCGAGAGTACTCATCGGTGTTACCTCGGCGCAATCTGACCATCGATTTCGGGCAAAGAAGATAGAGAAAAATGGTTCAACCCGAGCAAGAAGGATCTGTCTCTATAATAGGCATGGCAATGATAAAGTTTGAAATTCAAATATCATGCAATATGAGGTAGGAAGAAGGGAAGTGATGATCTAGCGATGGAGGTAATGGTGAGACTAATGAAGTGGAGAAGAATGCGAGAGGAGTTGATGATTGAAACATGCTGGAAAATGAGGTGAAATAGGGTCGGTGAGGGACATACTCAGGGGGGAGACATGGATTGGGGAGTTGACTTGAGTCAACATACCCGAGCTCAACCAATCGGGGCTCGGATGGGTAGAAGACAAAAGACACTACACGACAAATTGCATAAAAATGTCAAATTAATTAAAAAAAATCAAAAATCAATGCAAATAAAAAGTTTCAAAAATAAAAATGTTAGTAATTAAATTAACTTATTTATGATGATTTTGATTAATTATATAACCTATATACATGGTAAAAATAATTAAAGCATGTTATTCCTAGGTATATATACCTATATATACAACACCTTAATTTTTAATACATTATTTTTAAATATACAAATAATTTAATAGTTTATTATTTTACAATATTTTACTTTTAATGATATTTTTATTTTATTTTTAGGAAGTAATTTAATAGAGTTAATAAATAGGAGTATTTTACAATATACATAGTGATACATATATAATATATACATGATTTTATTTTTGTTTATTTTTGATTTTATGATTTTTATTTCTATTTTATATAAATTAAATACAATGTATACAAATAGTTTGAAATGTAATTCATACAAAAATATAAGGAAAATACATATACACAAATAATATACATAGGTATAAATGGTACCCCCAAAGGCCACATTTCATATCTTGGCTCTGATTTTTAAGAAATCACTTTCATTTTATATTATTGAATTTAGAATACAATGAATGTGAGTTTGGTTTAGTTTGAGTTTCTGTGGAGAAGATATTGATATGACAATTTGAGTTTTGTGGCTTTTTCAAAGTGTTGTTATTTACAAAATGTACAATGATTCTTCTTGCAATTACTTTTAATATTTACATCTTATTTTTATGTACAAGTTCCTAGAGGCAAACATTTTTATTTGAGGTGAAATTGATGATGAATGTAAGGACTATGTAATATATACAATAGTGTACAAGTGATGAATATACACAAGTGAGTATTGGTTTTCTTGATTTTCTGAATGAAGGCCTTATCTTCCCTAACTTTATTCCTTGTTGATAAGGTCAAGTCTTGAACTTCTCTCGGGGTCAGAGTCATCATGTATTTATTTCATATATATTATCTTTGGTTTGCTTTATTTTTCTTTTATTTCTTTATTTTAGGTTAAAATAGTGATAAATATACAATATTTAAGCAAGAATTAGGATTAGTAAAAGGAGAGAGTTATTGATAGTTACAAGAGTTTTATAAGGGATTTTAAGATAAAATAAATGAATAAAGATGATGAAAAGCATATTCTTCATTATTTCTCTAAAGAAGCCAAAACAATCTATAAAAATTGCAAAAATTCAAAAATCACAAAAAAGATCATTAAATTTTGAGTTGGTATATTCCTGACACATTCACTATCACTCAAGGCTTGAGGATTTGAACACTTGGTTTTTGAAGTCTTCAGAGTATGATTTAACCAGCCTTAATCATTAGGGTTTGCTACTTAATAATCCACACTTCCCTAGTTTGAAAAATATGAGTGTTATATTGCACTCAATCTCTACCTTTTAAGAATACGATCAGTACATCACTTTTACAAGTACATGAATGATGAGATGAGTTGAGGTTTCACTTGAGGAACTGGGACTTGAGGTTTGAATCTAGAATTGATTTTATGATTCTTGAGAATGGGATAAAGATAATGAAAGCTTCATGAAACCTGAGTGTCAGCAAACCCTAGCCAGTACGTGAATAAGTTCTCATGCGGTCTTTTGATATTGACCTATGTGCCAGGATGTGATGAAACATAATAAATTATTGATCAGTGTGTGCCAACTTGGTAAAAGCAGTGGGGCTAGCCAAAAGAAAAGATAAGAAAAGGAAATATTGACAGAAAATCTCTCTCAATACCAAATCAACTTCAAAGAGCTTCCGTCAAAGGCGAGTGCTCCCAACCATTTCAAAGTGTCCATTTGGACAAAAGCTATTAGGACCATGAGTCGGGATAATACCTCAAAAAGGGATCTACAACGTAAGCGACACGAGTCTAGGTGTAAGTATATTAGATACTTAAAGAAGACACAAAACGGTGTACTTCTAGGAAAATAAGTACATGCAACTCAACAATTCTTGATGGACACACTAATAAGGCACTAGAGAGGACCCTTGTTCAAATGAGAGTGAGAGAAGAAAATACACAAACTTATGCCCTTCATCAGCTTGCCTTCCATCTACACTTTTAAGTTTGGCAAACTACTGAGACGGTGGATTGAACGCAAGAACTGACTTATTTCCTAGTGTTGAGGATCAAGTCTTGAGGAGAGTCTCCTGGACTAGAACGTTGGGTGAAATCTCGACTCGACTCTCATGACTGCAGTACACTAAATGTCACATACTTATATTATATATACAAACAGAGAGTCTGATAATTAGGGAAGTTGGATTCCTTTTGACTAGAGCTTGATTGAGCCCAGAATTTTAGGATCACTCAAATTAATGGTTCTTAATGAATTAATCCTTGAAATTCACATGCATTGTCAGGGGATTAATCCGACTCTTTTATTCTTTAAAATGCTCGAGCATGAGCATAGTTTAAGTATTGGGGGTGATGAATCTCTGCTTTATCATCACCATAGTCCTTTATTATCCCCAAGCTTGAACAAATTAATAAAAATTCATCAATAATTCATCTTAATTAATAATTGACCCTCTTTCTGCAATTAACCCTAACTATTTTATTAAAATAACATTATTTTATTTTCTTTATTTTTCTTATTTTATTCTTATTAAAAAAATCCAAAAATAGATTATTAATTATACATATTTATTTTGGCTTCAAAAAGAAATTAAAAATACAAAAAAATCAAAATAATTAAAAGAGTGATTTTATTTATTAAAATACTTTCAAACATTTTTACTTTGATTATTTGAACTCTTTTGACTTTTTGTTCAGCATGAAACTTGTAGATTTTATCGAGATCTCCAACTTTCATGTTTTGAATTTTTCTAAATTTGCTTCCTTTCAATACCTTTTGAATTTATCCTTATTTTCCCTTTTTGAATAAATTCCATTAGGCCATGTGGCGTTCTCTGGAGCCTCCATGTAGCTCACTCCCCTTACGCCGCCTACTTGTGCCTAGCCGTTCATCGCCTCCTGATGATCTCCATATGGTCCATTCCTCCACATTCTGCTCTCCGCCCTTGGATCATAAGCCTGAATTCTATCCACATTGCTCCCTCGCGCCTTCCTCCTGACCATTGGATCGCCCGATCCAAAGGTCATGTCTCATCATCTAGCTTCGTAACCGTCCTACACCTCACTGCCCACTCTTCTTCTCCAATTTACTGTAGCCACCTCAGCCACTCTCTCCATGATTCTCTGACTCTCCCACATAGCCCCATCATCCCCGTTACTCACCCGAACTTCAATGCCCACGAACCATGCTTCAATCCCATCCAATCGCTTGTTACTTGCACCCTGTCCATCACCTATATTGGTCAGACTTCCCCTTCAAATACATCGCCCATGCCACTCCTTCCACTTTGCTTACCATTACACGAGCGATAGCCAAGCTTCACTCCCTCCACCTATGACATAGGAGTAGCAGATCGAGGAGCGATGATGTGTGACCGCCCAGGTCTCGACCCTCGGCTCGTTGACCAAGACACAGACCATCCACCGTCGTTTGAGCTCAGGGGAGTAGGCTGCCCTCGACGAGCAACGACCTGAGATCCTCCGCGAGCTCCACCCAAGACATTTCCTCCAGCTCCTCCCCCTAATTCTCTAGGTAAATCTCTCTCTCTCATTTTCCTCTGTTTTCTCCTTTTTAATTAGACGCATACACACCTTATCACCAACATCTAACCAGCCTACAAGCTTTGTCAGACCTCCCTCTCCCTCGCGGGAGGTCCGAACCTTCATCTCCTTCCCCAATGACCCCCTTACACTCTAGGCCATCTCCGCCGGAGGTGGAGGAGATCCCACTCCGGGATCATCTTTCTCCACTGATAGCTCGCCATCGCACCTCCATTTTCTTCGGCTATCTTCCCCAGCTAACCCCCTACATATCAACTCTTCAATAGTCAGATCTGACACCTTTGCTCCATTCTAGAACTCCCACACCGGCGAGTGAGCGTCGCTTCGTCGCTTCAGCCAGGTTCATAGCTCCCTCCCCTGTCCAGGTACTTCTCCTCTTCCTCGTGAACTTTCCCAACCCTCCGTACTTAAGAATGATGGTAGAGGAGCTCTAGAGGACTTGCCAGTGCCCCACCTTTGCCACCGCGCTCGAGGAAGAAGCTGGCTGAGCCATGGGCTACATTTACCGTCTGATCATCTTGATCGGATGATCCATATCATGCTCCAACCTTGGCTCCAGTACAAGAAGTTCGGTGGAATAGAAGCAAAGATGAAGCAAAGAGGCCATGCCACATGGCCTCCGAACCTACAACTGACAAGGCCTCTATTCGATCCTAGCGCACATGCGTTCCATGCACGTGCGGCTGGGTAATTTGCATCTGCAGCTTGCTAGTTTCTCCATTGTGCAGATTGGTCCCTCCATGCAAGCGTGCCTCATGTGCCCTGCTTGGGAAATTATAAAAGGGCCCCATTGACATTCCAATATTGTATATTTTGCAAATTTTATCCTTTTTATTCTCTTTGTTTTTACTGCATTTATGCTTATGGAGTCATTTAATTATAACTTGAGCATCTGAACTCCAAATTGAGTGATTTCAATATCATTTTATTTCTTATTTCATTCTCTTCCTCATGGTTACAATTAATCACTGATTTGAAGCTTTAGTCAATATGCTGAATTTTAGATATCTCATGTGTCATCGGCTCTTCATATAAACATCATTAATTATTCTTATACCCCAATTGATCATGGAATTGAATCTGTCTTATAAAGCTCAATTAATTGGATTGATTTATGGGTATTTTTGCTCGCATCATCTTGTTGCATAGCATATCATGACATATGCATTTTAAGTTGCATAAAATAAAACTAAAAAGGTGGCATGGTATATTGTTCAACATTCTTTAGCATGCACCACATGTATTGCACCTTTGTTTTGTCTTGCATTATTTTTTTGCATTATTGTTTGTATCATTTCATACATCATTATTTGCATTATTTTGTGTGCATATGTGCATCATATGTCTACCTGGAGATGTCGGTCAAGGAAATAATTCACTCATTTTTAACATTGATTTCATAATAATCCTCAAGGAGGCTTGTGTCCCTGTGTTCAACCTTTTTATGCTTGATAAGTAAAATTTATTGCAACATATTCAAAGTTTTGGTTGAATATGTTAAATAATTGTCACCTCTTGTGCTACGATAAAATGATGATATTAAAGAGGCAATTTTGTGGTTCATCAGAGCACTGACCAACAATCATGCTTATTAGGGACGGGGCACTCATTCGCCTAATATTACTACTGCTAGGGCATCAGAACTGGCTTTGCTAGCTTCAGGTCCTCCCACTCCTGTAACACTAATAAGTTTTGATTCAGCTAGAGATCATTGGATTTATTAGATGCCCAAAAAGCATCGTATATAAAAATGCACTTTATATACTAGACCATGTGCAAAATTCCTCAAAACTTTATTTTTAAATCATCATCAAAAGATCATGTGCACTCTTAAAACTAATTTGAATATTTCTTCCAAAATATTTACTTAACATGATCTTCTCTAATGGCGGGTGATATATTATAAGTTTCTCTCGATATTCCCTAAATTGAAAAAAATAGTCAATTATGTAAGCAATTAAACTAACGATTTGGTTAAGATAGCATACATGGCATAAGGTCTTAAATCATCGTAATTATCCAACACATGCATCTCAACAGTTTCTTTTCTTACTTAGTCAACAAACATGTCTTGGCCTTTCGAACAACTTTGATTAAAACCTGAATAAGCTACTAAATTACATGCATTGAAGACGAGAGATACATTTCTCATTAGTTGATTATTTATTGATTCTACCTTGTTCGAAATGTAACATGCGCAAAATGTTGCAACGTCCTCATTTGTCTACTAAACATTAATGTATCATTCAGCAATACTCTTAATTAGAACTTTTCTCTTTGAAAAAAAATGTACATGATTTTTGACACAAATGGATCACAATAAATCCAGTTATTTGTTTTCTTATAAACTTGAAAGAAAAGTTATGTTAAATAATAATACCTCCCAAATGGATATATTCATCTATATTTGACTAGTCTACCAATTTCAGACTCATACCAAAGATATATCATCAAAGGTACCTTTTATTAAAGGAAATTATAAGGAAATATCCCATTTTTACCTAGTATAAGCTCGATATTTTGCCTTAGAATTTCCATCTCTTCGACGGGTAGTCTTGTTGTGTAGATCGTTTGGAAATTTCTTCTAAATCAGTTGAAATGTTCATTAACATATTATAGCAACAACACTATAAATGACTAGGGGAGCAAACCTTTCCATGAAAAATGCAATCATGGTTCTTCAATCTGCACTCTTTTAAATGTATTTTTCTATTTAGATCTAAACGATTGTATATATTTGACATATCCATCTAGAAACTTCAACTTATTAGCGCATTCACAAACTTGACTTTACGGACCTTTACAATACAATTAGTGAACTCCATTATATAAACTTCTGAGCAATCACAAAGAAGTCTTAGATCTCATCTAGCATTTAGTGCATCCTTTATTTGATTGTTAACATTCATCACCATGCAAAAGACCCCTCAAAATATTTTTCTTGATAAGAATTACACAAATCCAACTCACCTCCCTTATACTTAGCATATGCAAAGTATAAAACGGTGCAAAAGAAGGGAGGAATGGGGTAGAACGTAGAAGTCATCCACACCCCATACTTAGGCTCTCGACAACCCAAGTATAGAAGAAATCAAAAACATGGCGGTTAAGGGAAGGAAAGGATATGATGAGTATATAAAGGGTTGGCATCGGTCCCCCATATACTTTGGTCTTTGCCTAAGTACAAAAGAAGTACTATGGAACCGATGTGATGGGGGCAAGATGTGGTTAGGTGTTAGAGCACTCATGAAGGTTCTGAGAGGTGAAGTGTGTATGGGCATGGTCTCATATAGAGTCTGCAGGTATGTCTTCAGTATCTGCTTCATGCATGAATATTTTCTCAACTCTTGGCAAGTGATCATATGGTTCGACGGACAGTTTCAGTAGCTGCCCATTTATTAGAAATACGATGCACCCTCAGTGAGTTCTGAGATGTCAATGTTATAGTAGTCGTGTATTATTTTGAAAATGTAGGGCTCCACACAATTTTATTTTAATTTACCTTGTAAGATTATCAACTTCGCATTGAACAACCATACTTTCTGCCTAAAAAACCTTTATCCTTGTGTGTTTATAATGACATATCTTCACTTTATCCTTGTAGATCATGTTTTTGTCATATGCCTGGTTTCTGATCTCCACTAGCTAATTCAAGTCCATATCTCTCTGTTTCTGACCTGAGTGACTATTTCAATTGATTTATTAATCGCCATTATTATTTGTACACTAGCTCCATAGACAAATGACATGGCTTCCCAAAAACGATCCTGAATGGGGAAGTACATGATGAATATGTTATTCATCACTCTAAAATAGGACAATTAAGCTCAGTTACCCAAAATTCATTGGCACTTAATCATCTAAATTGCATAATTATTATTCATGCATGTGTAAATAATATTCATATTTTATCAGTCATCCATTACATCAAATGAGAAGCCAAGAATCCAACGTATAATTGACCTATAAAACACCTAACTTTATGCAATTTTAATTAATTCATGCTAACTCAAATTGACATAAAACCAACTTCATTGTGTACATATCACTAACTTTAATTCATGAAAAATCCTAAAAATGTTAACTTATACATATGCAAAATATTCTCAAACCCCAATTTAAGAAATGATAGAAGAAAATGATGATATCTCTCTCACAGAGTGTCCAAATGAACTCTACTCGCTTTTGAATAATGTAAATTCAATTATCTATAAATCAAGACCAATTTAAAAGAATCAGACTCCATTTGTGAAAAGCAGGGTTTGGGTCCTAACTATGCAGTATACATATTTGCTAATTTTGACCCGTCATTTCTCATACATATTTCACTCATTTTAATTATTTCCTTTTTCATTTCTTTATTTTATTCTTTATTTAAATAAATTACATAAAAATCAAAATCCAAAAAGAACCATAAAAGTGATAAAAAAGGACCAATTCTGTTTAAGCTTTCTAACTTGATCAATCTGTATACATTCCACTTCTCTAATTTTTTTGACATTAACTAAACCCATAAAAATCCAAAAAATGTCAATTGAGTTCATTGCATTATTTCATAGCATGTTTAATTTTTGGATGTATTTTTTATCATCAACAAATCAAATAAAAATTTTAAAGCCAAAAAATTGATATTTTATATACATAAAATATCACCAAAAACTCATATCTTGCATGGATCATTTCATTTGCATTCAAGTCATGAACATTGTAGGTTGCATTTAAACGAACATTTTTTGTGTTAAGCACTTTTGCATATGAGTCTATTTTCTAATTCCAATCTATTTATCCCGATATTTCATGCATGGTCAACATTTAGTCAACTCTATGCCATGCCACACCGCTGGGTTGGTCCACCTGGAGCCTAGTCCTACCCCCTCTAGTCTCTCTCCACGTGCATCGCACGTGACTCCCTTCAGACCTCTCTCCTCACATGCCTAGAATGTGACCCATGTCTCCTGCCTCCTCACGTACCATGCACGTGAGGGTTTCCTCCTCCTACCGACTCGCCTCTACACCGCCTTGCTTTGATGAATCTCCCATCCCCAGCAGCGCGACTCCTCCTTTGACTGATCAACCCCTTTTTTTATCCCTGCTGTGGTCAAACCACCACTTCTATCTCCTCCGGTCGTTGACATCTTATCCTATCCTCTCTCTATCTCCAAACATCTAACCAATCCACCCTTCACCTGTAACCAACGTGATCCCCAACCGATCCCTCCCCTCTCCCAATGATCTCGACCACCAGCAACCACCCTATCTCCTAATCCTCACCAACCATTAGCCAAACTATCCCCGACTCTTCTCCTATAAATTCCATCATTGAACAATAGAGGAATGAGCTAACATCATCTCCTGAAATCAGAGAGAAAGAGAGAGAGAAAGAACAAGCCGGAGAGATAGCGTAGTGACATGACCCTATCTCCTCTCAGAAGATGACCTCCTTGGCACGATTCAAAGGATATCCTCTGTGTTGCTCCTCTTCTAGAAGCAGCGAAAGCCTCGAGGAGCTCCGTCGCTCCTCTGTAGGCAATTACCTGGGAGTCGGGCATCCTCCTCCCATTTTCAAGCGAAGCTACCCCCTTCTTCCTCTTCTTCTCCTTGTCTTTCTTATTTCCTTTTATCTTCCTCGATCTACACCTTCGCTTTGCCACTTCACACGTCTCCACAGATCGACAGCCCCACCACCACCTTCGAGCCTCGTCACCTTCCCTTCTATCTCTTCCATACCCTCTCACCAACTCGCGCTCTGACTATCACCACCAAAGAGCTCCACATGGTCCACCGATCTCCCTCGTCGTAGCCTCTGGTTTGACACCCCACGATTATGTGTCGGCCATCCTCCATCGTAGATGGAGCACCTTCCACACGAGTAGTAGAACCCCCAAGCAGAGTGCACAATAAACACATGATCAAGAACTCATGAGATGTGAACCGTCCAGATTCGCCCAAATCAGGGTTGTTCGATCATTTTTCATCAGACGAGCCTAAATGATCAAAGCCTTGAAACCACGCCTTAGCCTTGGGAGCTGAACCACAACCAGCCACCCAGTCGCTACCAATCACGTGGAGGATGGGTAAGCCCTAGCCTCAGGCTCGGACCGAAGTGCCCCAACCACGCGCATCTCACGCGTACGTAGGGGGACAATTGCATTGACAACCTTTAACTCCCAACGAATATTAGAAGGAACCACACCAGCTAAGGCACGTGTGAGGCACGTGCCAAGTGGTGCATTTGTAGACGCGCCCCTCAGCTTCACTAGAACCGCAGCTATACCCTCGCACATGGGTAATTTATAGAAGGGCCCAGTGCCTAAGGCAAATTACAAAATAGCCCTCTACAAGGGTATACCTACGAACTTATATTTAGTTTTATTACAATATAGTCCCTAAACTTCATTTCATCATAACTAGAGCATCTGTCATCGGATTTATTCGTTCTTGGTGTCGTTTTGATCCTTATAACATTGTCTATCATATTGAACACTAAGATTCTATATTTGATACAATATTTGACAATTATTATTTGAGGAGATCATTTCTTAAATTTTGTGCACTATTATTTTGTTCATTACCTTGATTTCTCAATCACTAGTGATTTGTGGGAATTTATTTCAGGAAATTAATTGGAGCTTAACGAAATAATTATTTACGGTAATCATTGGGGTAAGTGCTAAATTCTTGGATGTTGCTTGGTTTGACTACTCCACATTCACATTCATCTTTTCATTATCATTTCAATATATCATTGCATCATTTTAAAAATCAATAAAAATTGCACTTATTTTATTTCTACCAACACATGGCATAACATTAATTCTCTATATTAAAATTATTTGCAAAACCCATGCAACATATTTTCTTTTCGCAATTAATTACATCGTTTTAATTAAAATTCCACAAAAAGTTGAAAAGATAAAAATACCAAATATATTCTTCTTCCTCTAAAAACCTAATTTCTTAAATTATTTGAAGATTAATTTTGAACCCTCATATTACCTCCCTGAGATTGACCTTGGGACTTACCCAAGTAAAATAAATAAAATGTGATCGTATTGAGACTTGATTCCTGATGAATCTGTGATTCATCACTTCAAAAGTTAAAAATAGAACCTTGTTCCCGAATAAATAGAGGCATATTTCCCTTTATAATACATAGATAGCATTCATGCATGCATACATAATACATGCATTTTAGCAGTCCAATTGCATTTAAATAAGAAGCCAAAATCCCTTGTAAAATATCCACTTACCAAAATAACCTCTTCCTTATAATTTGTACTCCTTAGTTAATAATATAGGGAAGATAGCCAAAATTCCCCCTTGTCAAATAGCCAACAAAGCCCTAGAATCCCTGGATCAGAAAATACACATAAGTCCCTCATACAAACTACGAAATAGGTCTACTCACTTTTTAAAAAATACACATTAAAAGACCTTTAAAATGAGACTAATTTCATCCAATTTGGAGCTCGTATGAGAAAGTTGGGTTTTTGGGCCTCTTTGTATACTACATGTATGCATATTTGTATCTTTATAGTTATGTATCATATTTGACCTCATTTCCGTCCTTGGTACATGAAACTTGTAGATCTCATCGAGATCTACAACTTTCATGTTTTGAGTTTTTCCAAATTCGGCCTCTTCTTCTCTCTACCTTTATTTTTTGGTCCAGCAAACCACAATAGGCCACGTGGTGCCCTCTGGTTGCGCCACGCGGCCCGCATCCCTTGTCCAGACCGCCGCAGCTTTCAGCCGTTGGATGGTCGTCCAGATCCAACGGCCTAGCCGCCTCCACGTATGCCCTTCACTTTGACCGTCAGATTAAAACCCCTGCCTCATCTCCATCACCCGTTCGCGCCTCTCCCTCATCATGCCACGTGGCGCATCCTGCGCCATCAGATCACGCTCCAGTCTCTTCATCTGAGCCGTTAGCCCCGCAAGCATCTGGACCGCCCAATTAAACTCCTGATGTTCATCACAGCCGTCCGCCCACGCCCCGTTCCTGTTGCACCACATGGCCGCTTCACAATGCTCGGATCGCCACGACCAGATCTACATCCAGCCGCTCCATCCCGCTTCGATCACCACCGTTGGATCACAAGATCCAACGGTGGAGACTTCGTCTTCCACCTCGGGAGCCCCTCTCTCCCATATTCTCCGCCTTGCGGGAGGGGCACCCCCTTCCTATTCTTGGCCGCGCCTCTACCACCGTAGACGACCACCACCACCTCCACGATGACCCCCACTCATCCCTTATCCTCTCCAGCTACTCCATCACCCACGTCGACCTCCAGCTCTCTCCCACGAACTCCTTAAACATCGCTCCATCGTCAGCATGGCCGAGACCTTCGACCTTTAAATACTCCACCACCGGCCATCGTCGCACCTATCCCGCCCTCTGTGAGAGATACTCCGAGCTCGGAGCATCTAGTTGGTGACAGGAATTGCAAGTTCCTCGAGCGAAGACGACCGTCTTCTCCGGCGAGATCCTCGGCCACCGCCGAGTCACAGCTCTCCACCGCCGAGCCGCTGCTTGAGCTCAGGGACCCACCGCCCCTTCGAGCGACGACCTGGAACTCAAAGTCGAGCTCTAATCCCCAGGTGAATGCCTCCATCCCCGATCGATCGTCATTTCATTTTTTTCTTCGATTTCTCGTATTTTATTCGCCGCCTACGGTCACCTTCTCGCCTTTATTTCACTCCGCCGAGCTCCGCGTCGGAGCTCTCATCTTTGCGGTCACCTTTACGGCCGCCGACGATGCATCTCACCATCCATCGATCTCCAGCTCCGCCACTTGGCCGGAGCACCGTCGCCAGATCATCCCCCTCTGCCTTAGGCCTCGCCAGTCATCCACCCACCTCCACGAGTGCACGCTCGAGCTTCGGCTCCTTCTCTAATGCTTGCAGGTGCCCTCTGATTCACTGATCGGAGCTTCGCCGGAGTCGCCATCGAGCTTCATCGCCAGCCGCCTCCGACGGCATTCTCTAACTCCTGAGATCACCGTTACCTTCACCGCAGTGCCACGATTCTATTGGGATAGCTCCGACAAGTCGGAGAGCTTCATCGACGCGAGGAGGCACTGATGGAGCAAAGGCCGCTTCGCCGGAGCCAAGCCATCTCCTCCGCAGGCGGCGGAGGCCCGTTGAAGGAGAAGCCCAGCAGCCGTTCGATCACCCCGATAGAACGGGTGTCATCTGAAGGATATGGTTAGATCCTCAAGTGCATCACGGAAGCGTGAGCGTCGTATCGAATACGACGAAGAGCGACTAGTCGCACTAGTTGCTCGATGCAACGGAATTTAAAAAATTTTCTTACAACGAAACCACATGATCCAAGAACACTTCTCGGATCATTTCGACTAAACCACAAACAAGTAATAGGATTACCTCTTGAAGCGTGGTTGCGATTGAGTCTCTAAACATAGAGACCTCCTGTCTCAAGTCCGATCCGATGGAGGAGACGCTTGCGAGCGCGGGGATGAACCGCGTGCTTCTCGCAATCCATGTTGATGATCCAAGCGGCGGATCTCCTAATCTCGACACACGAGATCCGACGTCTTCTTCCCGAGCGAGGCGCACCGAAGGAGACGGAGATCCACGAGCAGATGATCGGGCAGCATAACGACGACACTGCGGCGATGAAGACTCTCTCCATGGCATCCATGGTGGACGGCCGTGAGAGGGAGAGAGAGGGCTGACGTCTAGAGAGAAAGAGAGAGAGATGCTTCTCAAGCATTATGTGTAAAATAGAGAGCATGGTATGCCTCTCTATTTATAGGGTTTTGGGATCCATGGATCTCAATCCTTGTGACATATAAAATCAATGGATGAGATTGATTTATGTCAATCCAATGGTCAAGATTATTGTTGGTAAAAACCAACAACTTGTGATTTAATTTTGATAAAATATATTTGATAAATCAAATAAATATTAATACCAAATTAAATCAATCAAATAAGGAGAGAAAATACAAAGGAGATCAACCTTCCCCTTTAGAGGGCAATCTCATGGATTCCCATGAGATTGCACATCTCCTTGATTTTCTCTCTATTTATTTTCCAACAACTATTTGTTGGGATTTTTATTCACCAAAATAATTCTCAATTAAATTTGGGAATATTGCAATCTTGACATTGGAATATTGTGAATCATATTCACAACCCAAAACAACATGTAATTTACATTTTCAATTAATTAGACAATGTGTATCCAATACACATTAATAATTAATCTACTAATATAAATTATATTTAACTCTCTCTAATACATTATAAATCACATTTATAATATATTATGAATAATTGGATATTACTATCCACATTATTCTTATCCATAATAATTAAATCACATTTGATTATATTGGATAACTTATTCTCATGTGCTCAAATAATATGAATCACATTCATATTATTTACATCTTTGATAATCAAATCACATTTAATATCTAAGATAACTCTCCTTATAATATGAATCAAATTCATATTATTCATGATAATTAAATCACATTTAATTATCCATTTTCTCAAGGCTCAGATACATATATCAACAATAGAATTATCCATGAACTCTTTCAAGGATAATGCGCTTTCTCCGCGAATACTTGGAGATAAGGACATGGCGATTGTATTGTTCCACGTATAGTGACATGGATATTGAGATTATATCTCATATCCAGATCGCGGGCCTCCCATAGATGCTTGATTAAATCAAGACCGCAAATCTAATCTTCTCATTGCATCTGAATCACATTCAGATCAATGTCCAACATTTGGACTAAGATCAGATTACTTCTCTACTGAGAGGAGTCACTAAAATCCAGACCCGTTTCATCACTCCCTAGGAATGGAAGCGTCATGGTTATACAATCGTTAATGATCACATCACCCTCAGGTATTCCCAATACCTGTACATCCTGCATACTAGAAGACTCAGAATAAACCCGAAGTATTAGATCAACTTTATACTGCTTACTTCAGGGTTTTATCAGTAAGTTTCTCATTCGGTCATTGGGAGTCGATATCGATCATACACTTTCCAAATACATATATCATACCTAGGTCGTGATCATATACTTTCCAAAAGTATATATCAAACCTACAAATTCAGTCAAGCTTCCAAAGCGAGACGACCATGCGCATGGAATTTGATTCTTCCCAATATCTCATGAGTGAGCTCATGTCTTCCGGTTAGTAATTGAACCTGTATGATCCCTTTGAGAGATCGTATTACTCATATGCCCTTATATGCACACCAGCGCGCCGGTGTATAGACCTTAATTAGGTCATCAACCTATTGGTCTGCCAAATGTACATACTCAAACATATAGTAACACATCTGTCTCCGGTCAGAGGATGCGTGCCTATATCATGACAGCATATGATATAGGACTTTGGTTATCTCGATCTCGTTAAGTCAACTCTTTGACCCAACTCATCTGACACCTCCGAATCTCTATTCCTATGCAGAGGACCTGCATCAAGAGGTCGGTCAGATATCAGCCTAAATGAGATAGGATTGCCATTTCCTACTCAGGCTGGAGATCATCTCTTAACAATCATTTGACGGTGCTTGATGAGTCCTCAATCTAACTCATTAGATATTCATCCAAGCACCAGCCTCTATGATTCAATAATTGAATCAACAGCTGTATGATCATTAAGATGGCCATGGTACATAACCCTAATTGTACTAAGGGACCTATTATGCAAATTATGTACTCTTTATTTCAGATTAAGGAGTGAATTGCAATAACATTTATTGCATAATGGCTCGCCGTGGGCTCGCATGTCCAACAATCTCCCACTAGCCCAAAGAGCCATTAATGGGCTAATCATTTAAACCCACACTCATGTGACAATCATAGACTATTTAGAAAATAGCTAGGTAAGTTGATCAGTCACTCCATTCCCAAGAGACTACGCCAAGTCCTTTTACGGCACTTGCATATCTCCTAGTAACAGTGCTCGCATCCAATGCGAATGTTGCATCTCATGCAACTGATACTCAATTTTGTTGGTTATAGTGTCCTTGACACTACATCTTATTAATTATCATAACCAGTATTCCCATAATCCTTATTAGAATACATTCATTCCTAGAGATCTCTATCTCCTAAGGTATCTACAGTTAAGACCCTTATAGATCACTATCTACAAGGTCTTAAACCTTTTAAGATAAGACTTTCAGATCACTATCTCGAAGTTTCATCATCTTTGAAGATATTGTTATTACTGCAACTAAGTGTTTTATTTTCAGAGTAGGATTAGTAATAGTTTACTACTCCCACTGCATGGCAGACATCTTGCTCTTGTACACATCTAGCATATACCCAGCTTCTCATAACTGATGCACAAGTGCAAGCAGTTCTAGCATTCACTTCCTCAACTCTTTGAGGTGCTATCCCTTTAGACATGTCACTACCACATCTTAAGGGAAGGAAGCCTTTCTTGGAATTTTTCAAGAAAATGGAATAAGTCCAAGGTGTACTACTAATGTGACAGTCCCAATACCCTCTTCTCTTTTCTTCTGAACGACTTCAGAATTAAGATCTAAGAGGTATCCTTGAGATTGTATCTCAAGGTATGGAACAACCAAATTATAAAACACTTATTATTTATTCTTATATCATTCCAAATGATTAGGATAATATCTACATTTAGCACGATGAATACAATGGCACTCCCACTAAGCTTCACATGGTTCATCAAGATTTTATCTGAAATCATAACATTTACAATTTCATCAAATCTTATGTTCCAAATACAAGAAGCTTATTTGAGTCCAAAGATGGAGTTCTTTGGCTTGCACACCTTGCTTTCCTCAACCATGAAGCCCTGGGGCTACTTCATATGAATATCCTCAGAGAGATATTCATAGAGGAATGCAATCTTGACTCACATCATGAAGATGTCATAGTCAAGTTGTGTAGCTATAGTTAGCAATATTCTGATGAGTTAAAGCAAGGTCACTGGAGAGCAAGTCTCATCGTAAGCGATGTCTTCTCTTCGGTGTGTAGCTCATGGCTACGGACCATGCTTTGAAGGTCTCTACCTTCTCATCAGGTTTCCTCTTTCTCTTGAAGATCCATTTACACCTTAATGGGTCTGACCCATATAGGTGGATCCTCGAGGGTCCATATACAACATTTGTATATGAAGTCTACATTAGACTTTTATTGCCAACATCCATCTTTCCATGTCATGATCCTTAGGAACTTCATCACATGAAGTCCGATCATTTTCACATGGAATACATCCTCAAACTTATTTGAAGAAGTATTAGTGTTTCATCTTCAATTATTCTTTTTGTTTCTGATTTCAGGAGCCTCATTATCTTCTCAAGATTTAAATGAGTTCCTTTACTTCATTTTATCTTGATTCTTAAGAGATTCATCCTCCAAGAATCACATTCTCAGATATGAGATCTTTTAATAATATCAAGGTCATAAAGTAGGTATACAATACCATCCTTTATTTTCCTAATGAACTAGCACTCTCTAGTGCTAGATTCCAGCTTACATGCATGGAACCTTATTAAGTATATAATGTAGTCTCTACTACATATACACCTTTGGAAACTAAGAGATAATTATGTTAGGATTAATCATTGATTAAATCATGTCACACATGATCAATTGTATCTCCCTACAACTCCATTGAGTTCAGGTTCATTAGGAGGATTGAGATAGGAATGATATTCATATCTCCATAAGGTATTTCTTGAATTCATCTAATAGGTACAGGCTACCTTGGTTAGATCAAATTCATTTCATCTTCCTTCAAACTTTGGTTCTAAACCAAAATTGTGAAATCTTTGAACATTTCAAATTTTTCTAAGTGAAGAGAAGAAATCTCATATCATACATAATCATTTACAGATATCACAATCCATAATGTTTACTATGATATAGATGATCTGCATACATCAATATGTATGAGATCATGAATACCTTGACATCTTACACCTTTCCCAAGGAAGGGTGTATTGGACATTTTACTTTGAATATAATATTCACAAGTATGTGAGATTTGAATCTTTAGACAATCTAAAGTTTCATGTCTTACTAGTCCATTGATCTCATCAATAGACATATGTCCAAAACTTGATGCCAGATCATTGTCAAATGATCTTCATCCTCCTATTGATCTTTTAAAGGTTTAATTTTCAGTATTAGAAATCCTAATGAACCATTCATTAATTTTCTAATTTAATAGAGTCCACTAGATTTTAGACTACTATCTGAAATATCTCCATCATAACTCTTTATGACAGATTTATTACAGAATTCATGTTTATACCCAAAAATTAGAAATAAACAATGAGTGTATTCTAATATCTAGGTCATAGAGACATTCTCTAAGACTAAGGGCTCCTACTGAAAATATGAAGTCTATTGATCCAATGGAAATTGTTGCAACACTTGCATCACTTTCAACATGGATGACCAATAAACCATAAGATCAATTTTTTTTTAATATTCCAATACATATGCAACCAATTGCAAGTGTTATTAGAAGAATGAGATACAATTATTAGACTTTACCTTATCAAATAAGTAAGTCAATTTCAATGATTATATGTAGCTATTCTGATATATTATCCGATTCCTTTTCTAAGGATTCTAGATAGATTTGATAGTCATACTATCAACACATCAACATATTGCAGTATTGGCATTCATCCAACTCTTTGGATGTCATGTGGAAGTCACAGAAGTACAGCCAACTCTTTGATTATACTTCTTGCTTGGGTCCAACCCATGCTTCCACTGCGCTCCCTTTATCTATAAACAACCATTGCTTAAGACTAAGGACCTCTTATGTTAAATTTAAAAGAATTTAATGTAAGAGCATTTCGACATTTATACATGCTTCACCCAATTCATACAATATGAATATTATGAAGCTTCATGAATGACTAGAGTATAGACAGTAGAATGATGACACTCATCATCTACATCCATCTAAACTCTTAAAACATAGGTTCAGGTAGGTATTCAAATAATTTGAATACATCATCTCTTATAGAGCTACCATTCTACATGATGCAGAGAACCATGTCATTCATGATTAAATGTCAAGAGCACATATGTATGCCAGAAAATCTTTATTGATTTTATAAGAATTATTTGATAATTACAATCATCATCGACATGTCACTTCCAAAGTACATTCAATGAGATCAAGACTTATAGAGACATACAAACCCTAGGGTTTTAGTCCTATTGTCTTATTTAATTATCACTTCTCACTATTATGAGGAAACTTGCACATTGCAACCACATACATTATGTGTTCAATTGCAAGTACAATATCTGGATCAAGGGTCCAATCCATGATATTCTACTGGTTATTATTGAGTATAACATTGAGTGGGTTTAATGAAGGATTATCTGAAATAAGAAATTAGCATAAGGGTATATATTTATATATATACATGTTTTACTTTGATTTAGGTATTTTTATATCAAAGTTGCCTTGCCATGTCAACAATGAAAGCTCATTCCCTTAATCACTTTCAATGTAAGAGATATACTTACCATTATATCTCAAGCAAGATCTGGGATCTCCTTCCTTATCTTTGTTGCATCCCAATAATATGAGAACCTACAACTCGGATAAAAAGAAGCGGGAACACATTCCACCTTGCAAGTCCAACTTGCATCTCCCAATTCGGTCTTTAACACCCGGGCCCACCACCCCTATGGTGATGTTGACCTGTCATTAATTGAACCAACCGTCAACAGGAATACAACTCGCTATGCGCAATCCAATATCGCCCCAATAATATGAGGACCCGATATTGGGGTCACTACGCATACGTCCTTACTCTTTCGAGAAGCGACGAGCCCGATCCAAATGGATCATATGCTGGAGCTGTCACTTCGGACATGCGTCTCCTACATATAATATCTGGCGACGAAACTCTTCGCCTTGACGGGAGACCATGGATGTCACTTATGTGATCCTCCATATCATATTCAAATTCTAATTAATTATCATTAATCACATTCACATAATTAATTCTTCCAAGGGAATTATCAACTCTAATCATATTAGAGTATAATTAGACATAATCAGTTCAATCATATTAAATTAATTATCAATCCAATTCAATCAATCAAACTTGATTGTTATGCTTGAATATATATGGTATTATTCTCAAAGTACGTATTAATTCGTATTTTAATAAATAGAAAAATACAACTTAATCCCTCGGATATTATCCCAGCCGTACCCGCTGTCATGGCCAGTACCGGCGGGAGTGGGACGGACCACATACGTTGCAATCCGCTACCCCAGCGATCCCCGACTAGACACCATATCCGCCTCGGTAAAGGATAATGCCAAATTGGTTAACTTGTACTTGAGATGATCATCGGTTTTTCAACCGAAATTATACCATATAGTAATCAAAACAATTTTGATTATAAGGAAATTTGCTAGACAAATTCCCAATCCTATTCAAGGAAGGAGTTTGATGATTGTGTTTCCAATTATGATTTAGATCAAATCTAATCAATTAATTGGTTGAGGCCAAGTCAATTAAGGAAATAATCATCTTCTAATATTTCTCAAATATGTTCCATAATTATTTCATGAAATTAACAATTAATTTCACTAATTGACAATCACATGATTCTTGATTAGGAAAGTAATTTCAGCAGTGACCCCTACTTACTAAAATTATCATATCTCAATCAATTTAAATCCAAATTAAGCAAAGTAAGTTTCCATAGTTTGCTAACTTGATTTAGAACAGAACCTATGTGATTTGCACGCATTTCGAGGCGTCTCTTAACAATAATTAACTCCTTAATTACGTTAAGATTCGCAGTTCCCGTAACAGTGAATACATGTTCATTAAAATAACCATATCTAGAGAAAACGAAATCCGATTTACGCAAATTCAGATCCTATGGTTTCCTTATTTAATGGGGAATAAAATCCAAATATTAAATTCGTGTTTAAACAATTTAAACAGTGCCGAATTTATTTACTAAACAGATCTGCGAAATCAAATGCGATGAAAACTTTCGCGACCTTAACGAACCCAAGTCGTCCTCGGTTTGCGAATCATATTGAAACCGTCGACCTAAGGCTCTGATACCACTTGAAGGATATGGTTAGATCCTCAAGCGTATCACGGAAGCATGATCGTCGTATCGAATACGACGAAGAGCGAGTAGTCGCACTAGTTGCTCGATGCAGTGGAATTTAAAAATTTTTCTTACGACGAAACCACATGATCCAAGAACACTTCTCGGATCGTTTCGTCTAAACCACAAACAAGTAATAGGATTACCTCTTGAAGCGTGGTTGCGATCGAGTCTCTAAATGAAGAGACCTCCTGTCTCAAGTCCGATCCGACGGAGGAGACGCTTGCGAGCGCGGGGATGAACCGCGTGCTTCTCGCAATCCATGTTGATGATCCAAGCGGCGGATCTCCTGATCTCGACACACGAGATCCGACGTCTTCTTCCCGAGCGAGGCGCACCGAAGGACACGGAGATCCACGAGCAGATGATCGGACAGCATAACGACGACGCTGCGGCGATGAAGACTCTCTCCATGGCATCCATGATGGACGACCATGTGAGGGAGAGAGAGGGCTGACGTCTAGAGAGAAAGAGAGAGAGAGAGATGCTTCTCAAGCATTATGTGTAAAATAGAGAGCATGGGATGCCTCTCTATTTATAGGGTTTTGGGATCCATGGATCTCAATCCATGTGACATATAAAATCAATGGATG
The DNA here is from genome assembly GCA_037367405.1 of Ottelia alismoides. Classification (NCBI taxonomy): domain Eukaryota; kingdom Viridiplantae; phylum Streptophyta; class Magnoliopsida; order Alismatales; family Hydrocharitaceae; genus Ottelia; species Ottelia alismoides. Next base: position 254,444 of record JAZKJV010010308.1, on the reverse strand, counting down.
AGATTGATTTATGTCAATCCAATGGTCAAGATTATTTTTGGTAAAAACCAACAACTTGTGATTTAATTTTGATAAAATATATTTGATAAATCAAATAAATATTAATACCAACTTAAATCAATCAAATAAGGAGAGAAAATAAAGAGGAGAACAACCTTCCCCTTTAGAGGGCAATCTCATGGATTCCCATGAGATTGCACTTCTCCTTCATTTTCTCTCTACTTATTTTCCAACAACTATTTGTTGGGATTTTTATTCACCAAAATAATTCTCAATTAAATTTGGGAATATTGCAATCTTGACATTGGAATATTGTGAATCATATTCACAACCCAAAACAACATGTAATTTACATTTTCAATTAATTAGACAATGTGTATCCAATACACATTAATAATTAATCTACTAATATAAATTATATTTAACTCTCTCTAATACATTATAAATCACATTTATAATATATTATGAATAATTGGATATTACTATCCACATTATTCTTATCCATAATAATTAAATCACATTTGATTATATTGGATAACTTATTCTCATGTGCTCAAATAATATGAATCACATTCATATTATTTACATCTTTGATAATCAAATCACATTTAATTATCTAAGATAACTCTCCTTATAATATGAATCAAATTCATATTATTCATGATAATTAAATCACATTTAATAATCCATTTTCTCAAGGCTCGGATACATATATCAACAATAGAATTATCCATGAACTCTTTCAAGGATAATGCGCTTTCTCCGCGAATACTTGGAGATAAGGACAGGGCGATTGTATTGTTCCACGTATAGTGACATGGATATTGAGATTATATCTCATATCCAGATCGCGGGCCTCCCATAGATGCTTGATTAAATCAACACCGCAAATCTAATCTTCTCATTGCATCTGAATCACATTCAGATCAATGTCCAACATTTGGACTAAGATCAGATTACTTCTCTATTGAGAGGAGTCACTAAAATCCAGACACGTTTCATCACTCCCTAGGAATGGAAGCGTCATGGTTATACAATCGTTTATGATCACATCACCCTCAGGTATTCCCAATACCTGTACATCCTGCATACTGGAAGACTCAGAATAAACCCGAAGTATTAGATCAACTTTATACTGTCTACTTCAGGGTTTTATCAGTAAGTTTCTCATTCGATCATTGGGAGTCGATATCGATCATACACTTTCCAAAAACATATATCATACCTAGGTCTTGATCATATACTTTCCAAAAGTATATATCAAACCTATAAATTCAGTCAAGCTTCCAAAGCGAGACGACCATGCGCATGGAATTTGATTCTTCCCAATATCTCATGAGTGAGCTCATGTCTTCCGGTTAGTAATTGAACCTGTATGATCCGTTTGAGAGATCGTATTACTTATATGCCCTTATATGCACACCAGCGCGCCGGTGCATAGACCTTGATTAGGTCATAAACCTATTGGTCTGCCAAATGAACATACTCAAACATATAGTAACACATCTGTCTCCGGTCAGAGGATGCGTGCCTATATCATGACAGCATATGATATAGGACTTTGGTTATCTCGATCTTGTTAAGTCAACTCTTTGACCCAACTCATCTGACACCTCCGAATCTCTATTCCTATGCAGAGGACCTGCATCAAGAGGTCGGTCAGATATCAGCCTAAATGAGATAGGATTGCCATTTCCTACTCAGGATGGAGATCATCTCTTAACAATCATTTGACGGTGCTTGATGAGTCCTCAATCTAACTCATTAGATATTCATCCAAGCACCAGCCTCTATGATTCAATAATTGAATCAACAGCTGTATGATCATTAAGATGGCCATGGTACATAACCCTAATTGTACTAAGGGACCTATTATGCAAATTATGTACTCTTTATTTCAGATTAAGGAGTGAATTGCAATAACATTTATTGCATAATGGCTCGCCGTGGGCTCGCATGTCCAACATCATCCTGCCACGTCGCCTCTCAGCCGAGCTTCACAGGAACCGTTGGATCTCTACAGATCTAACGGCGCTTCGTGAGCCACGTGTCCCACCTCCGCAGCAGCTGACAGCCGTTGGATAATCATCTGATCCAACGGCTGGCAGTCATCCACGTCGCCCTCTCCATCACGAGCCAGGAGCCGTTGCATCAACATAGATCTAACGGCCTAAGATCTCGCCACGAGTCTTCACCGCCATCCATTGGATCGAGCTTGATCCAAGGGTCCGCAGCACGCCACGCAGCTCTTCTCCGAGCCTCTTCTCCGAGCCTAGGCTCGGACCGCCCGAGCCTCACTCCAGACCTTCAGAAGCGCCCACGTCGAGTCCCAAGCCTCTGCAGCCATCCGAGCCTAGGCCGCCCACGTGAGGAGCACGTGCGGCCTGGAAAATTTACACAGAGACCCTCGGGACTTTTCATAATTGCAACAAGGTCCCTGTGAAGCAGACCCCACGTGAGGAGCACGTGCCCTGTGGAGAATTTGCACTCCAGTCCCCAGCATTATAGGTAATTGCACTTAAGTCCCTGTTAGAATATTTGCTTTATGTAATTTTATTTTTCTGTATTGCATATACACCCCTGTGTTTGCACGCATCCCTAGGTTGCATTTTACATCATTTTTAAATTCCAAAAGTTGCATTTTGTTGAGAAACTTGTCCTCTATCTATTGTGCCGCCTGTCATATTTTTGTTACAGTTGATTTTTAAATGAATTAATTGGTTGAAATGTGTAATATTTTGCCTAGTGACACCTTTTAATTTCTAATTATTTTTCTTTGACTCCAAAAATCCTCAAAAATTCACAGTAGCTCTAGGACAGTGAACTTAACATTGCATAAAAATTTCATGTCATTTGCACACATATCGAGGCTGAATAAATTGTTGAGTGATTTTCTTATTTTAATTTTAGTAAATTCATTTTACATTGAAATTAGGATTTGTCAATTTTCCTGGATTCCTTATCATTAGAGCTATTTAGGATAATTTTATCTCCTGAATAAATGTGATTTGTTATTTATTAAAAATTAATTAGTTAAAATCACCCTGTCTGCATGTTTAATTCACTATAAATTCATTTAGTGTCTAAAAATTCCCAAAAAATTAGAGTAGCTTAGTTTCATCATCATTAATCATCTGTCCAATTTTTACAATTTTTGGACTCCATTTGATACCTTAATTGAAATGATGAATAAATTGGCTTGATTCCTGCATATGTCTTGCATATAAATTATAAAAAAAAATTCCCTGAAAATCCAACACTTGATTTTTGTTAAAATTTACCTAAGGAGACAGATGCCTCCCTGAGTTCGACCTTGGACTTCACCAAGTAAAAAAATCCGCCGCTTGAAATTAACTCGAATCTAATTAAAAGTGGTTTTTGATTAGCCCCTCGTATCCGACTGCAACGAACACATCTAATTAATTTGGACATTAACTTGACCGGATTAACATAGGGTGCGGGAGCGGCTATCAAAATGGCACCATTGCCGGGGAGGCACGGCTTAGGTTAATTTTTAGTCAAATTCCGAGTGTTTGATTTTCTTTCCCCGGGTAGTCTGACCCCCGGTTTTCTTGTAATTATTTTCTCTCTTGTATTTCTTTGCATTATTTTATTTTTTTTTGAGTCACTCTCTGACCTCACTCTTTTTCTGTGCGAGGAACGCGAGGAGTCGAAGACGCATCGACAATCGAGCATTTTAATTGAGTGAATAGAGAGGCATTGTAATTTTTATTTATTTTATTTCTTTTTCGCAGCATTTCCAGCGGTTCCTGTTTGGGATCTCGTGCGTGTAAGTATAGTGGAACTGTGTCCCGTGTGCTGTGTGGATGAATGTAAATTAGCTTGCACTAGTGGCTCCCCGAGCCAATCTAGGAACTGCTTGTGCTCGTAATCATTAGGACCACACAACTCACTTAATAGACGCACTTAGACCGCAGGACTTAGCCAAAATAACCTGTTCTTCACGCTAATAGAACTGCTTGTCTAGGAGCGGCTTTCATCGCCTGCATTTGCATGTAGATAAATTTTTCAATTCTGTTTTGCATCCTGCATAAAAAAAGCGAAGGGATCACTGTAAGTCTCCTGAACTCAGCATAACATCATTATTTTAACTTGCTCGGATTTCTCGATTTCCCCCTCTGATTTTATCACATTTAATTAAACGGAAATTGGGATTGACGATAGGCGTGCTGTGTGGTTGGACCTAATCAGTGAGAACCTAACTTAAAATCGGGACTGCTAAACAGTATTGACCAAAAAAAGAATAAAATTTGAAAATAGTTTGCGGGAGATTAATCCCCGACCTTGTTTTCAGGCTGAGTGAGGGTACTTGAGTGTGTGTGAACACCTTAAGGTAGAGCACAAATCCCCGCCTTCCATATCACGTTCTGACTGATCCTAGCAAATATCACAAGTCGAATAGATTCAGATTCATTGACTAGTACCAAGTAGCCTCCGCCTGTCTAAGGTAGATAGGGGCGAACTTGCGGTACTTTGCGACAAGTTGCCAGTAACCCCCCGGGGTGAAGTTCCGGTCTTGTCAGCCTACGCCTGCTTACAGGTAGATAGGGGTGTGGTCATTGAATCCATCGACTTGGGATAGGAGCGAAGAAAGGAAGGACCGGCGGTATCTTAGGCGACAGGTTAAACAGGGAAGACGCATCCGGCTCTGAGCCGACTTCCCTATAGGCCGCGTAATCCTTGCTATTTTTGCTTGAAAAATCACACTTAAAAACCACAAGATTAATTGGACTCGATTTCGAGTCCTTCACTGTGTTGAGTGTGAACCCAGGGTCTTGGATTGATTGTTTGCTTCAGGAAGGAGTAAAATCCTATCTTCTTCTCGCCATATCAAGATGAGCAACTGGGGAGATCTCGACGCGTTATTTACCGATCTCTCTATGAGTCCCCCAAGTAACTCATCTTCATCGGTCCAAGCGCACCTAGGACCACCCAGGACTCATGACCCTCTTGAGTCTTGGTTCCCTCATACTTAGTGTGGTTACTCTCAAACCAACCCTTTCATCTCCTCTGAGATTACCAAGGAAGACCATTGCCTCGGTAATCCCTTCCTTGATTTGTCCTCTGACACCAATCTCATTTACCACCCAGGACTAGAGGACAAGATGCCGCCAAAGATGCCACCGGATGAGGAACAAATACGACAGATTCTTGCTCGTCTTGCCGAAGCCGAACAGAAGAATGCAAATCTCACGGCGCAGATGGGACAGATTATAGTAGCTGGAGGAATCGACCGACCAATGGTCGATACCTACAACCCGGCGGAGAACGAGATTCAGAATTGGTTAGCAATAGCGGTTCCCACCCAGGCATTTGAGCTGAAGCCCCACTTCCTTAGTCTGCTTCCGAAGTTCAACGGAAACATAAATGAAGAACCATACACTTTCCTCCGTGACTTCGAGCTAGTGTGCAACAATCTTAGCCATCCCAATGTTGGCCAAGATTATATTCGACTGAAGGCCACCCCTTTTGCCTTAGGATAAGGCTACTCATTGGATGAAGAACTTAGGGGTGGTATGCACTACCTGGATGCAATTCAAGGACCTATTCTTGAAAAAGTTCTACCCTCTCAATAGGACTAACCAGATGAGAACGAAGATCGCCAGCTTCGCTCAAGGACCCAGTGAACCTTTCCATGACGCTTGGGATAGGTTCAATGATTTAGTGCAGAAATGCCCCTGCCACGGCATTTCGAAGGCGATCTTAGTCCAGACCTTGTTCTGTGGTCTAACCTCGGAGATGCAAGGGTTAGTCAGTGCCGCCTGTGGAGGAAGCTATCTGAACAAAAACGAGCACGCTGTGTGGAAGATCCTGGAACAGATGGCGGAAACCGGCAGGTCGCAGGCCACCAGGGCCTATCAGTTGTCTCCCTCAATCCTATCCAATGAGACAACCCGAAGGACTGTAGCGAATCTGACCGAGGACCTGATCCCCAGCATGGGGATGATTGCCGACAAGCTTACCATGGTCGAGCAGATCCACAAGAGGGTCACTGACCTTGAGTCTCTCTCGCGTCTACCGAAGAAAGTGGAGGAACTCACTGAGAAGGTAGCCAAGATGAAGCTACCTGCCCCTTCTACACCACCTACACCCATGCATAGAGTCCATCTTGTGCAGGAGAAGGCACTGGGGCCTCACAGTGGCTAGGTGGAGGATCAGACTTACACCACCAGGACCAGCATGCACCCCCACAAGCAGAGACTGGATACGAGGACCCTCCGCAGGTGTTCGAGATTAACAGGCTGTGGTACAACCGCGACCCCGTCAGTAGACAGTCGGGGATGGGGAATGGGCAGCCTCACCGACCTTCCCCAGCTTACCAAGCAACCAGCTCCGTTCCCGCACCGCGCTTTCAGTCCAAGCCAGAGCAAGTGTACCAGCCTCAGCAGCACCAGCAGCAGCAGCGCACATATCAGCAGGGCCCAGCACCGTCCCACCAGTAGCAGCAGTATCGGCATGGCCAGCAGGGCCACTACCGAACCTCGTCCGCACAGCAGCAAGCCCAGCCCACCGAATTGGAGTCTCTCACCTTGGCGATCCAGACCCTATCTGATAGGGTCCAACAGATGCAGAATGACTACCTGGACATGAGAATCGATATCAATTGGGTCTCTCGTACCCAGGACCAACAGATGGCGCCAAAGACCCCAATTCCCGCACAGGTTCAGGCCAACCCGAATAGCTTACACCATGGCCAGAACCGACCTCGAGATCAGGTATATTATTCAGATAATTATTTATCTGAACATGAGATCCTTTCGTACGATAATGTAAATCATATGTCCCTCAGGAGCGGAAGGACCGTGACCAAACCTGATCGGGCATGGGCGTAGAAGGAAGGAGCCTCTAAGACTCTACCTGAGGAGAACTCGGAGGAAGAAAAGGAGGAGCATCACCCCCACCATCGTCGGCAGAAGAAGAGGACATCTGAGTCCTCAAAGCAGCATTCTCGCATCCGCATGGAGTTCGACGAAATCTATGAAGAGCCCGCACCTCCATCTGAGGAGGATCGTCCAGCAGTCGCGGAAGAAGCATCACCGGTTTCGCCCCAGCATTTTCATTTCAGTCAGAGTCAAAGTCCGAGTCTGTTACAAAACTCAGTTCATGATCTTAATGAGAACATTTCAGTTTCCGAACATGAGTTGAAGACAATAATCCCTTCCCCCAAGCTCTCAAGGGAGGAAAGAAGAAAATGAAAAAAATTCAAAAAGATGACCCTGAGATGGCAGAGTTCTGCAACAAACACATCAAGGTCACAATCCCATTTGACAAGTACGTGGAGATGACCCCTGCATTCCAAAAATACCTTAAGGTGCGATGCACACCTACTAGGGTTAGCAGGAAGACCAAAAGCCGTGTTGAGAAACACGTTTTATCAGTAGCCATGACTTGTGCAATAAAGAACTCGTTTCCAAGGAAACGAAGAGACATGAGTGCACATTATGTAGTGATTGATGACATCGCGTTTGCACGCACTCTCCTGGACAATGGTTCCTCCATCAATTTGATGCCTACAGCCCTCTATGAGCGGCTTAATCTCGGACCTCTTAGGAAATCTAGAGCCCTTCTACAGTTTGCTGATAAATCAACCAAGAGGTCCCAAGGAGAATTGAGGAACATTGTGATCAAAGTCGAGGGGCAAGAATACATGGTGGACTTCACTGTCCTAGATATGGAAACCCCTCGTAATTGGAGAGACTCCCAGATCATTTTAGGTAGGCCCTTCCTCAGAACAGCAGGGGCCTTATTTGATTACAAGATCGGGAAAATTCAGTTCCAAACTCCAGGCGGAGATGAGGAACTCGAGATGAAGCAGACAAGATGGCAGAGACCAGATTCAGAATCCAGCACCGAGTGCTCTTCTACCGGAACAGACTGCGATCATGTAGACACAGTTGGGCCATGGAGACAGAACCCAGCCAGCACCGATGCGTCCATCTCCTCCGAAGATGATCCGGTGCATGAGTCAGTCTGCGAGATCCTTAGGAACGAGTACAGCTCTGAACCTGCATCACCCTACATCTTCGATGATGTAGAGGCCCAAGTGGGCCTGTCAGTCCTTACATCTTTAGGACAATCGGAAGATGAGGATGACGAGTCGAACGAGGCGTTTGCCGATTGTATGGAGACCTTTGACGATCCGACTCCAGAGCCGAACTTGGTGGCAGCTATCACAGAGAACAATCCAGCCACTTCCAACACTGAACCAGATCAGATTGAGCCAGATTTCTTAGACGATCACACTATTCCTGAGCTCAAACCCTTACCCACAACCTTAAAATACGCCTTCCTTGCGGGTCAAGACAAGAAATTTCCGGTCATCATCAGTTCGCGATTGACCGAGGAGCAGGAATCTTGCTTGCTAGAGATCCTGGAGAAAAACCGCAAGGCTATAGGCTTGAGTATTTCTGATCTCCATGGGATAAATCATGCTCTGTGTTCGCACCATATTTACTTGGAGAATGAAGTCAAACCCTCCCGTGAATTCCAACGCCAGTTGAATCCAAATTTACGAGAGGTCGTGAAGAAGGAGATAGAAAAATGGTGCAACGCGGGTTTCATTTACCCAATCTCTGACTCTAAGTGGGTGGCCCCAATTCATGTTGTCCCGAAAAAGTCGGGAATTCAGATGACCACCAACGAGGACGGAGAGGAGATCGTGACGAGAGTGCCCACGTTGTGGCATGTCTGTGTGGATTACAGACGCTTGAATGCCGCAACAAAGAAGGATCATTTCCCCCTACCGTTCATTGATTAAATCTTAGAGAGACTAGCGGGGAAAGAGTTCTTCTGCTTCTTAGATGGGTTCTCGGGCTACAATCAAGTAGCCATAGCTCCGGAGGACCAGGAAAAGACCACGTTTACATGCCCCTTTGGTACCTATGCTTTCAGGCGCATGCCTTTTGGGCTATGCAATGCTCCAGGTACTTTCCAAAGGTGCATGATTGTTGTATTCGTCAAAATGGTCGGCGAATTCCTGGAAGTCTTCATGGATGACTTCTCGGTCCACGGCGATTCCTTCGATTCCTGTCTTAGGAACCTGGACCGAGTCCTCAAAAAATGTTGTGAGGTTAATCTGGTGCTCTCCTAGGAGAAAAGTCACTTCATGGTGACGGAGGGCATAGTGTTGGGGCATGTCATCTCCAAGAGAGGAATGAAGGTTAACCCTGCCAAGGTGGATGTGATCAGACGACTCCAGCCACCAACCAACGTAAAGTAGTTGCGGTCGTTCCTCGGGCATGTTGGATTTTATCGGAGATTCATTTAGGATTTTTCTAAGATTGCCCGACCGCTAACTGAGCTTTTAGGCAAAGACATGGAGTTTGTTGTTGATCACAAATGTCTTGAGGACTTTAAACTTTTGCAAGGAATGATTATGGACGCACCCATACTACAAGCCCCAGATTGGTCTCTACCTTTTGAGATCATGACGGACGCCTCAGATTATGCTGTTGGGACTGTGTTGGGACAAAGAAGAGATGGCATCCCGTTTGCAATTCACTACGCAAGCAAAGTGCTTAATACTGCTCAGCGTAACTATACAGTTACGGAAAAGGAAATGCTTGCGGTAGTGTTTGCCTTGGACAAATTCAGATCTCACCTAATCGGATCCAAGGTAACTGTGTTCACTGACCATACGGCACTACAGTACTTGATGGAGAAGAAAGACGCGAAGGCGCGTCTTCTTCGATGGATTTTACTTATCCAGGAGTTTGACTTGGACATCCGTGATAAACCTGAAAAGAAAAACGTAGTGGCCGATCATCTTTCTCGTCTCGAAGATCTTAATACTTCTGAGGTTTCACCAATTCGAGACTCCTTCCCTGACGAGTCGATTTTTGTTATCGACTCACTCCCATGGTACGCCAATATCGTGAATTATCTTGTCTCCAAGAAAGTTCCTGAAGATTGGCCCAAGAGCCAAATCGACCGACTGAAGTCGGACGCTAGACACTACCATTGGGAGGATCCGATCCTTTTCTTTGAAGGATCGGATTGTGTCTGGAGACGATGTATTCCTCAGGAGGAATACCAGAGTGTCCTTTCTTTATGCCACAGCTTAGAGGCAGGAGGACACCACTCCGGGAAGAGGACCGCATGGAAGGTACTTCAGTGTGGCTTCTACTGGCCGACTCTGTTTCGCGATGCCACCGCCTTTGCGAAGTCGTGCCCAGTATGCCAGAGAATGGGAGGAACCGTCGGTTCCAAGGATGAGATGCCAATGCAGCCGGTCATCATTTGTGATGTCTTTGATGCCCGGGGCATCGATTTCATGGGCCCATTCCCTGTTAGCCACGGGTTCGAATATATCCTTCTTACGGTTGATTATCTATCTAGATGGGTAGAGGCTATCCCGACCTGAGCCGCAGACAGTAGAACTGTCTGTAAATTCATTAGAGAGCACATCATCTCTAGGTTCGGGATCCCCAAAATGATGATATCAGACGGGGGTAGCCACTTTGTGAATTAGGAGGTGAAGAAACTCCTGAAGGACTATGGCATCGAACACCGTGTCGCGAGTCCTTATCACCCACAAACCAATGGTATGGCTGAGGTGTCAAATAGGGAGGTGAAAACCATATTGCAAAAGCTTGTCCGCCTGGACAGGAAGGACTGGTCTTAGATCTTGGATCAAGTCCTCTGGGCGTATAGGACGGCTTACAAGACACCGTTAGGCACCTCCCCATTCCGAATGGTATTCAGAAAGCCGTGCCATTTGCCACAGAGTTAGTGCACAAATCAGAATGGGCAATCAAGAAGGTCAACTGGAACACGCACCTGGGACAGAAGCAGAGAGACATGGATCTGAATGAGCTTGTGGAAGTCAGAAACCGCGCATACGACAACAGTTTGGTGTACAAGGACAAGGTGAAGCGTTGGCATGATAGATATATCAGACGAAAGACCTTTGTTCCTGGACAGAAGGTATGGTTGTTCAATGCTAGGCTGAAGATTTTCCAAGGCAAGTTGAAGTCTAAGTGCACAGGCCCATTTGTCGTCCGTACGGTGCATGATAGTGGATGTGTCGAGATCTCAGATCTCGCAGATGACGCACCGACATTCCTAGTGAATGGACAGCTGTTGAAGCACTTCGTCGAATCCAATGAGCAGTTAGTCCATGTTGAAGAGATTGTATTCATGCGCGAGACAGATACATCAGATACACCTCGAGCCGCGTATGAGACCTTGCAGCAGTGAACTCCAGCCATCCGCAGATCTCGAAAGATTCAAACCGACTCATCTGTATATATCATCATTCTTGTACATCCTATCCTTTCTCCCGTGACTCTAGTAACTCATCCCCATCAAATTACATCACTATCTTGGACTATACTTAGGATGACCAGATCCTAAGTATAGGGGGGAGGAGTCACTTGAGTCGGTTCTTTGTACATTCTTCAGATCACATTGGTCCTCATACTCACTTCCGTCCTATACTTAGGCTAACCTGAGCCTAAGTATAGGGGGGACCGATGCCCGCATTGTATATTCATCCACTTCTCTACTTGACCTCGTCCGCCCCACTTTCTGATCTTCTTCTACACTTAAGCTCCCAGAGCCTAAGTATAGGGGGGCGGGACGACTTCTATACTTTTTGTTATTTTAGCTCTCCTACGCTTAGCACGAGCTATGTCGTTTTCCTCTCTTTTCGTGCTCTGAGGACATAGCACACGCTAAGTATAGGGGGGCGTGTATATATTACATATATACTGTAGCCATAGCTCGTACTTTCGTGTATTTTCGCGTACTTTTTGTATATATTTTGCAATAATTACGGGTGGGTAAATTTAAAAAAAAACGAAAAAGGCTTCTTATTTACTCTTGCATATCATCTCTGCATCTAAAAAGAAAAGAAAAAGAGTCTTGCATTTTCATTCATCTTCATAGCATGACATCTACATCTCATCAGCATATCTTGCATATGCAAGGTGGAAAGCTAGTGGGTTCTGAACCATGTTATGAGTAGATATTGAGGATGGACTTGATTTGACCTTAATCCACCTAATTTCAGAGGAACCTTATAGGAACTGGAGTTAAGATTTCTCAGGTCAAGTGACTTAATTCTTTGAGTCCGCAAGTCTATGTTCACATGTCATCTTGATTAGTCTAAGTAGAATATCTCGTGCATACGCAGGATTTTTTTAGATAATGACCTAACTTGGACAAGCACAATGCACGTAGCTCTTCATTGATGAGGTGGTGAGGTGGTAGAATCCTTTAGCTTGGAGTAGCACACGGGTGGAAACATCCGTCCTCCTCTAGGGAGGGTAGTGCATCTCAACCTAGTCTGGTGGTGTTGACATCTAAGGACAGGATGCTGTGGGTTGCAATAATGCTTCAAAAGAGGGATAGTCTACTGACTCAAGAGGAACAACTCCTGATGTACATGCTGCACCGCGTATGAGTTAAAAAAAAGCAAAAAACTCCAAAAAAATCAGACAGGTCCAAGTGAAAAAAATAATACCTGTTGGAGTATGTATATTAGCAAAGAAAATGCAGCTGGATGACTTGGCTACACTGGTCAAGCATCCCGGGATAGGTGGCTACACCGGCCACCGTCCATTCTTTTCTCTACCCCCTCCTCTTGAATTGGTTGCACTTGAACTTAGAAGGGAATACCCCTCTCCTCGAGGAAAGAGTTACTGGACCGGGTTATTGAGTTACCTTGTTAGAGGAGGCTGCTTCCGAGCCATTTCTGATGTGGAGAGCTATACCTCACTTACACAGTACAAGTAAGAATCATAGTCATCAGAAATTTGCGTTTGAGGATTTGTTCTGACCTGACTATTAAGGCATCTTGAATAGAAGACTTGTGGAACTTGAAGTCTGTTAGGTCCTAAGTTCAGGTCCAAATAAGGTTCCGCCACACAACTAATCCAAAGGTCGAGTCAAGCTCCATTTTTAACTTTTGTTCATGACCTTGGTATGGAACCCAAAATCATTTCACTCTTGCATTTCATTTAGTTGCTCGGGGACGAGCAAGGTTTAAGTATAGGAGGTTGATGAATCTGTGATTCATCACTTCAAAAGTTAAAAATAGAGCCTTGTTCTCGAGTAAATAGAGGCATATTTCCCTTTATAATACATAAATAGCATTCATGCATGCATACATAATACATGCATTTTAACAGTCCATTTGCATTTAAATAAGAAGCCAAAATCCCTTGTAAAATATCCACTTACCAAAATAACCTCTTTCTTATAATTTGTACTCCTTAGTTAATAATATAGGGAAGATAGCCAAAATTCCCCCTTGTCAAATAGCCAACAAAGCCCTAGAATCCCTGGATCAGAAAATACACATAAGTCCCTCATACAAACTCCGAAATAGGTCTACTCACTTTTAGAAAAATACACATTAAAAGACCTTTAAAATCAGACTAATTTCATCCAATTTGAAGCTCGTATGAGAAAGTTGGGTTTTTGGGCCTCTTTGTATACTACATGTATGTATATTTGTATCTTTATATTTATCTATCATATTTGAACTCATTTCCGTCTTTGGTCAACATGAAACTTGTAGATCTCATCGAGATCTACAACTTTCATGTTTTGAGTTTTTCCAAATTCGGCCCCCTCTTCTCTCTACCTTTATTTTTTGGTCCAGCCAACCACAGCAGGCCCCGTGGCGCCCTCTGGTTGCGCCACGCGGCCCGCATCCCTTATCCAGACCGCCGCAGCTTTTAGCCGTTGGATGGTCGTCCAGATCCAACGGCCTAGCCGCATCCATGTATGCCCTTCACTTTGACCGTCAGATCAAAACCCCCGCCTCATCTCCATCGCTCGTTCGCGCCTCTCCCTCATCATGCCACGTGGCGCATTCTGCGCCATCAGATCACGCTCCAGTCTCCTCATCTGAGCCGTTAGCCCCGCAAGCATCTGGACCGCCCAATTAAACTCCTGATGTTCATCACAGCCGTCCGCCCACGCCCTGTTCCCGTTGCACCACGTGGTCGCTTCACAACGCTTGGATCGCCACGACCAGATCTACATCCAGCCGCTCCATCCCGCTTCGATCACCACCGTTGGATCACAAGATCCAACGGTGGAGACTTCGTCTTCCACCTCGGGAGCCCCTCTCTCCCACGTTCTCCACCTTGCGGGAGGGGCACCCCCTTCCTATTCTTGGCCGTGCCTCTACCACCGTAGACGACCACCACCACCTCCACGATGACCCCCACTCATCCCTGATCCTCGCCAGCTACTCCATCACCCACGTCGACCTCCAGCTCTCTCCCACGAACTCCTTAAACATCGCTCCATCGTCAGCATGGCCGAGACCTTCGACCTTTAAATACTCCACCACCGGCCATCGTCGCACCTATCCCACCCTCCGTGAGAGATACTCCGAGCTCGGATCTTCCAGTTGGTGACAGGAATTGCAAGTTCCTCGAGCGAAGACGACCGTCTTCTCCGGTGAGATCCTTGGCCACCGCCGAGTCGCAGCTCTCCACCGCCGAGCCGTTGCTTGAGCTCAGGGACCCACCGCCCCTTCGAGCGACGACCTGGAACTCAAAGTCGAGCTCCAATCCCCAGGTGAACGCCTCCATCCCCGATCGATCGTCATTTCATTTTTTTTCTTCGATTTCTCGCATTTTATTCGCCGCCTACGGTCACCTTCTCGCCTTTATTTCACTCCGCCGAGCTCCGCGTCGGAGCTCTCATCTTCGCGGTCACCTTTACGGCCGCCGACGACGCATCTCACCATCCATCGATCTCCAGCTCCGCCACTTGGCCGGAGCACCATCGCTAGATCACCCCCCGCCGCCTTAGGCCTCTCCAGTCATCCACCCACCTCCACGAGTGCACGCCCGAGCTTCGGCTCCTTCTCTAACGCTTGCAGGTGCCCTCTGATTCACTGATCGGAGCTTCGCCGGAGTCGCCATCGAGCTTCGTCGCCAGCCGCCTCCGACGGCCTTCTCCAACTCCTGAGATCACCGTTACCTTCGCCGCAACGCCATGATTCTATTGGGATAGCTACGACAAGTCGGAGAGCTTCATCAACGCGAGGAGGCACTGGCGGAGCAAAGGCCGCTTCGCCGGAGCCAAGCCATCTCCTCCGCAGGCGGCAGAGGCCCGTTGAAGGAGAAGCCCAGCTGTCGTCCGATCACCCCGATCGAACGGGTGTCATCCTGCCACGTCGCCTCTCAGCCGAGCTTCACAGGTTCCGTTGGATCTCTCCAGATCTAACGGCGCTTCGTGAGCCACGTGTCCCACATCTGCAGTAGCTGACAGCCGTTGGATAATCATCTGATCCAGCGGCCGGCAGTCATCCACGTCGCCCTCTCCATCGCGAGCCAGGAGCCGTTGGATCAACTTAGATCTAACGGCCTAAGATCTCGCCACGAGTCTTCACCGCCATCCGTTGGATCGAGCTTGATCCAAGGGTCCGCAGCACGCCACGCAGCTCTTCTCCGAGCCTCTTCTCCGAGCCTAGGCTCGGACCGCCCGAGCCTCACTCCAGACCTCCAGAAGCGCCCGAGCCGAGTCCCGAGCCTCTGCAGCCATCCGAGCCTAGGCCGCCCACGTGAGGAGCACGTGCGGCCTGGAAAATTTACACAGAGACCCTCGGGACTTTTCATGATTGCAACAAGGTCCCTGTGAAGCAGACCCCACGTGAGGAGCACGTGCCCTGTGGAGAATTTGCACTCCAGTCCCCAGCATTATAGGTAATTGCACTTAAGTCCCTGTTAGAATATTTGCTTTATGTAATTTTATTTTTCTGTATTGCATATACACCCCTGTGTTTGCACGCATCCTTAGGTTACATTTTACATCATTTTTAAATTCCAAAAGTTGCATTTTGTTGAGAAACTTGTCCTCTATCTATTGTGCCATGTGTCATATTTTTGTAATTACAGTTGATTTTTAAATGAATTAATTGGTTGAAATGTGTAATATTTTGCCCAGTGACACCTTTTAATTTCTAATTAATTTTCTGTGACTCCAAAAATCCACAAAAATTCACAATAGCTTTAAGACAGTGAACTTAACATTGCATAAAAATTTCATGTCATTTGCACACATATCGAGGCTGAATAAATTGTTGAGTGATTTTCTTATTTTAATTTTAGTAAATTCATTTCACATTGAAAATAAGATTTGTCAATTTTCCTGGATTCCTTATCATTAGAACTATTTAGGATAATTTTATCTCCTGAAAAAAATGTGATTTGTTATTTACTAAATTTAATTAGTGAAAATCACCCTGTCTGCATGTTTAATTCACTATAAATTCATTTAGTGTCTAAAAATTCCCAAAAAAATTAGAGTAGCTTAGTTTCATCATCATTAATCATCTGGCCAATTTTTACAATTTTTGGACTCCATTTGATACCTTAATTGAAATGATGAATAAATTGGCTTGATTCCTGCATGTGTCTTGCATAGAAATTAAAAAAAAGAAAAAAATAATTCCCTAAAAATCCAACACTTGAGTTTTGCTAAAATTTACCTAAGGAGACAGATGCCTCCCTGAGTTCGACCTTGGACTTCACCACGTAAAAAAATCTTCCGCTTGAAATGAACTCGAATCTGATTAAAAGTGGTTTTTGATTAGCCCCTCGTATCCGACTGCAACGAACACATCTAATTAATTTGGACATTAACTTGATCGGATTAACATAGGGTGCGGGAGCGGCTATCAATTCCCCATATCATTTCTCGGTATGATCATTTTTTACGAATCGTTGAATTTTCCGACTATAACAATTTGATAAAACTAACATAGGGATTTATACGCTCGTTAAATGGCGTAGTTGTTAGGGAGGTATATGGTTTAGGATTAATTTTTAGGTAATTTATTTTTTAGGTATTTCTATCCCCAAGTATTCTGATCTCTGATCTTCTCTATTTATTTTCTTTTCTTATTTTTCTCAGTATTTTTATTTCTTATATTTTATATATAATTTTTCTGTGAACATATATCTGGCATTTATTTCTATTATTTTTCATGTTAGGTGACGGATGGACTTGGAGTGGCTTTCTAGGAAGCCGACACAACTCGATGTGACTGTAATCGTGAAGAGTTTTTATTTTTTGGAGAGAGAGTTCAACTTTATTTTTGTAATTATTTGTAATAATTTAGGTAACTGCTCATTTCCAGCAGTCTTCATTTGAAGACTCGTGCTTGTACCCGGACTGGACACTTAACATATCTGGCCCCTATTTTTGTGGTAATTGACATAGTCCTAGGATTACACCGTAGCTATTAAAGCAACTAGGTTTATGCTTGTGCTCGTATGACTAGGTTCACACTCTCACTTTAATTGGACACACTAGATCGAATCTTATTTAGCCAATTAAATTGTTCTATCACTCACTAACAGAAATTCTTGTTCTAATAGCGATTTCGGTGCATTCATATTAGACTAAAATTTCAGTATTGTTGAGCATCCTACATGGAGATTGCGAGGAAACACTGTAATTGTCTTTGACTTTGCATTCATCATTGTGTTTCTGTTGCACGACTTTTTCAATTCTCCCTTTATTTTCACTCACATAGGATTAAAGGAAATTGGAATCCCCATGTTGACATGCATTAATCTCAACTCAAATTCAAAGTGATAATTGAATTAAAATAAAGGGACTGCTAACATTATTGACTAGTTAAGAACCAGATAAAATTAAATATCATTGATTGTGGGAGAGAAACCCCATCCTTGTACGAAGGATATATTGTGCTTGCAGAGAGGCGAGGACGCATCCCTAGGATAGTACCCAAAACCCACCTTTTAATCTTTTATCACTAATTTAAACTGAATAGATAAACGGCTGAACATTCACGACCTTCACTGTGTGAGTTGGTGAATTTTGGGGTCTGCATTGTATATTGAATTTTAAAGTTCATTTGCACTTGCATACAAAAATCAAGGTTCACGAATCAGTCTTAACCCTTCATTTTCAGATATCGGAGTATTGGTATTCATACCCGAACTCTGTCAGACGTGCTAACATGATCGAATTCTGACGATCTTCGTCTTCATTATCGCATCAAGAGAATCCTCTCTTAAAGTCGGTTCTCCCCCAGCCATCATACACTCCACCCTCATTCCACCCCACTCCTTCTTTGGTTGAATATTCACGATTATGAACCACTCGCAGAATCGAATGAATATTATGTAGACACAATGGAGCGAACGAATTCGAGGATGGACATGTGCATAAATGATAGAGAAACACGATTCCCGATTATGATTGAGATCCCCTACTCTGGATGACTCTCTCCCCACGTACAACATGTTTTCCATTGACCAGACCTATGAGAGCTAGAGTCAAGAAAATAAAACTCAAGACTAGGCCACTACATCATAATATGACTATTACTCAGCTCAAGATAGCATGCTAGAGTCATGACATGCTGAGTACAGTCATCTTCAAGTTATGAGACAATAACAGATGACATACTCGAATCAATCATAGAGTCGATGCTTTGATAGAACAACTTCACAATGTCATCCAAGTGGTTAAAGAAATGATGAGCATCTAAGGAGGAGTGAGGGCCACACAAAGCGAACTCGAGACATTTCCTGTGCAACACCTTTAGACAAATACACCACAATTACCGCCCATCACTGACCAGTCCACTGACCATTCTACTGACTCCAATGAAAATACCAAAAAATAAAAAAAAATAGAAAATTCAAAAAAATGGTACAACACTGATATGGAAGCATTTTGTGAAAATATGATCTTAGAGCATTCATTAATCAAGACCATAGAGTATATGCTTGATCTTCAAAGATTTGTTAAGAGTCGACTATCACCCAAGAAGACGGGTAGAAAGAGATCTAGAACTGAATATCACCTAATTATTATGGCCAGTTCAATGGTGATAACCAAAAAGAGAAAAAGACGTAGAGTCAAATAATTAGCTAGGGTAACTTGTGAAATTGAGAACACCGAGTTTACCCATGTTCTGATTGACGATGAATCAACCTTGAACATCTTCCTGAAGTCCATATTTGACCGACTCGAACTCGGACCGCACAAAAAGACTAGAGTGATCGTTCAGTTTCTTAACTAATCCACCAAAAGTTCGAGAGTAATTGTTGCTGTCATCATGAACTTCCAAGGTGTCAAACATAGGGTGGACTTCATTGTCCTGGACATGGAGCACCAAGGAATGTTCTCTGAGTCTCCCATCATTCTGGGGAAGCTATTCTTAGCCGATGCTAAGGAAACTATTGATTGTGAGACTCAAGGCATAAGATTCCCGAACCAAAACCATAATGATCAATATCTTAAGGACACACCTGGCCCTGAAACAACTGAACATAAAGCCAACAATCGTGATCAGGAGACGACCACTTTACATGATCAGACTTCTCCTCATGACACACAGACACAAACCCTAGGAGAGACGCCTAAGAAACCGACTGTTGAATCGAAATTCAAGTATCACCACGCCTCTATGAAGAACCACCCTGACACTGCTCCTAAAATGAACCTAGATACATGAGCTTATGTGGAATCAAACCGTACTTATAAATATTATCATGATTATTTGAGTGGTCTAATTTTTGAGGCGGTTGTAATTCATGAAATACTGAAACAGTCAAAGAGCTGACTTAGGGAATCTATTATGTCACCAAAACTTCAGACCATCAAAAGATGACACCTTCTACCACTAGGGACAAGCACACAAGACATACTCAAATTGAGGAAACACCCTTGAGACGTGCCATGACCCTACAAGAGTGGTTTAATTTTAATGGTGATTCGTATGATGAGGAACCCATATATGCCATAATTTCCATATCCATTATCTATGGTAGGAAAAGGAATTATGACCATCATCCTAGAAACAAATCGATTAAGAAAGTCACGCTTGACCATAGAAATCAGGAGACTTCTGAAGATTCCTCATCATGTTCCACATCTGGTCCTTTAGTGGTACACCAGGTAAGTGCAATCAGTATAGCAGCTATTAAGGGACACTTACCTTTAATTGACAATGGTTGGAGATCCTCTACATATGACTATTATTCTTCTGAGTATGACTTCGATGATGCTGGGATTCTTCTTCACATTCTTCATTTCTATATTCCCTCCTGCCACATGCCCGAATGAAAACTTGCCAAAAACCTCCTTGAACATCAGCACCTTCTCCCCGATCTCATTAGTTCCCTTGTACTACTTCTATACTTAGGCTGACCAGAGACTAAGTATAGGGGATTTGATGCCCGTTGTATATACCCTTTTCGTCCACTTATTCTCTTGTCCGCCCCATTCTTGCTCCTCTTCAATACTTAGACTATCCATAGCCTAAGTATAGGGGGTGAGCTGACTTCTATTTTCTTTTCTTTTTCACTCTCTTATGCTTAACCCGAGCTACGGATTCTCTGCACTTATTATGCTCTGAGGGCATAGCACCTGCTAAGTATAAGGGGGTGTGTATACTTTGTACATATTTTACCCATAGATTGTACTTTGCGTAAGTATATATCGGGGTTGGTAACAATCTTGTAAAAAACCATAAAAATCTGAAAATTAAAATCTTTTCTTGGGTAGAAATTCTAACTACTAAGTTTAAAAATGAATAGCTAATTTTCAATGAGGTAACTACGGTCTCCCTTAGTAGAGTAGGTAGTTAAAATATAACACATCTAACACTATCTTGAAGTAACACGGGGAACCGTCTAATGGTCCGTACTTACACCCATACTAGCTGAAAGTGGATGTAGCTATTTATATGAGCTTGGGCCAGTCATTATTTCTCCAAAGATAAAAAACAAAAAATTATGCAACTAACACTGTTGTGCCAAATCGTATGTGCAACAAAAGTTTTTAAAAATTGGCTTATTATTCTTTTTGCATAAAAATATTACGTTAAAAATCTCTAAAAAAACATTTTGCATTCTTGCACTTCATTCAACATCTCATTTATCCATGCATTCTTTAGTTGGATATATCCCTGACACTCATACTCACAGGCGACTTGAGAAGTTCAAGGACACTTGGTTTAAGAGGTTCTAAGATTTAGAGTTAACCAGCCTTAGTCATTAGGCTCTACATCTTAATTATTCACACTTCCCTAGTTTGAAAGATGTGTGTGCTATATTGCATACTTAGTCTCTTCCTTAAAGAATATGATCAACACCTCACACGCATGACTGCAGTTATGATGAGATGAGTTGGGATTTCACTTGAGGAACTGGGATGACGGATTTGAGTTTGGACCAGATTTTATGATGCTCGAGGATGGGATAAAATCGATGAAGGCTTCATGAAACCTAAGCACTTTCAGTCAGTATGAAAACATGGTTATTATACTAAATAATTGTTTTCGATCAATGCGCACCAACTTGATAAAAGCAGTGGAGCTATCCAACCATCAAATAAATTTCGAGAGAAATTCTCTCCTAAAAATCCCTCTCATTATAATTTCAATTACAAAGAGCTTCCACCAAAGGCGAGCGCTTGCAACATTTTCAAAAGTGTCCACTTGGACCATAGCTATTAGGACCAAGAGTCGGGCTAGCACCTAAAAAGGGCTTTGTATCATGTAATGATATAAGTCTGGGTGTTGAAGGTACGATAGGTACTCAAAAAAGACACAACCCAGTGTACTCCCAAGAAAACAAATGCAGATGACTCCGAACTCTCTTGACATATGCACTAGTCAACAATCTAAAATTCATGCATTGAGTTAATATGGCACTCGAGATGATACTTGTTCCAATGAGAGGGAGAGAAGAAAATTACACAAACCTATGCCTTCCATCAAATGTCCTCCATCTACACTTTTAAGACTGACAACTAAAGAGATAGTGAATTGTATGCAAGAACTGATTTTATTCCCTATGTGTTGAGGATTGGGTTCTTAGGAGAGTCTCTCTGACTAGAAACTTGGGTAATGTTTTGACTCTAATCTTGTGGCTGCAGTCCACACATAGATGTCATATCCTTATGATATATGTAAACAAAGAGAGTCTCGAAACTAGAGAAGTTGGATACCTTTCGACTAAAGCTTAGTTCAACTTAAAATTTTGGGATCATTAAAAGCGAGAGGTCTTTAACATATAGAGTCTTGTATTCCATACGCATAGTCAAGGGTTGATCCGACTAAATAATTCATTCTCTAGTTTATCGGGGATGGGCATGGTTAAAGTATAGGGGGTTTATGAATATGTGATTCATCACTCTAAAGGAGGATAACTAAGCTCAGTTACCAAAATTCATTGGCATTTATTCATCTAAATTGCATAATTATCATTCATGCATGTGGAAATAATATTCATATTTTATCAGTCATCATTACATCAAATGAGGAGCCAAGAATCCAGTGTATAATTGACTTGTAAAACACCTAATTTTACACATTTTTAATTAATTCATGCTGACTCCAATTGATATGAAACCAACTTCATTGTGTACATATAACTAACCTTAATTCATGAAAAAATCCTAAAAATGATAACTTGTACATATGTAAAATAATCTCAAACCCTAATTCAGAAAAGATGGATGAAAACGACTGATATCTCTCTCATACATTGTCTAGATGAACTCTACTCACTTTTGAATTAATGTACATTCAATTATCTACAAATCAAATCGAATTCAAAAGAATCGGTGTCCATTTGTGAAAATCAGGGTTTGGGTCCTAACTGTGCATTATACATATTTTCTAATTTTGACCTATCATTTCATGTGCATATTTCACTCATTTTAATTATTTCCTTATTTATTTATTTATTTATTTTATTCTATGTTTTAATAAATTACATATAAATCAAAATCCAAAAAATTAGAAATTGATAAAAAAACCAATTCTGACTTGAGCTTTCTAACTTGATCCATCTGCACACATTCTGCCTCCATAATTTATTTTGGCATTAACACAACCCATAAAAATCCATAAAATGTCATTTGAGTTCATTGCATTATTTCATAACATTTTAATTTTTGTTTATATTTATTTATAATAAAAAAATCAAATAAAAATTTTGAAATCATAAAAAATTATATTTTAAATACATAAAATATCACCAAAAAATTATATCTTGCATGGATCATTTCATTTTCATTCGAGTCATTCATGAACATCGTAGGTTGCATTTAAAAGAACACTTTTGTTAAGCACTTTTGCATTTTAGTCTATTTGCTAATTCTAATCTATGTATCCCTATATTTCATGCATGGTCAACATTTGGTCAATTCTATGCCGCGTGGCACTGCCTGGTTGGTCCACTTGGCGCATGGTCCCACCCCCTCTAGTCTCTCTCCATGTACATCACACGTGACTCCCTTCAAACCTCTCTCCTCGCGTGCCTAGCACATGACCTGTGTCTCCTACCTCCTCACGTACTATGCACGTGAGGGTCTCCTCCTCCGCCCGTGCATCTTGAACCCTCATATTACCTCCCTGAGTTCGATCTTGGGACTTACCCAAGTAAAATAAATAAACTTTAATCGCATTGAAACTTGATTCTCCATATCATTTCTCAGTGTGATCATTTTTGATGAATCATTGAATTTCCCGACTACAACAATTTGACAAAATTAACATAGTGATTTCTGTGCTCGTTAGTACCTAAGGGAGTCTTGTAAGCTATCCGGTAAGCCCGCAGAACTTGGTCCAAGAGTTGGGATCGGTTCTTCCTGTCAGGGCAGATGACTTCGACAAAATTCTCTTTGCTTTCCTATTCGACATCTCTGCCATGCCATTGGATTATGGGTGGTATGTATCAGCGACAAGGTGTTCGATTTTGTAGTATTTCAACAAATTCTTCAGATCTTAGTTCATAAAATGGATACCCCCACCAGAGTTCAAGACCTTGGGGGCCCTGAACATAGAAATTATGTTTTCCCTCATAAATTTACCAACAGTTTTGTTGTCTGCAGCTCAGATAGGGATTGCCTCCACCCACAGTGACAAGTAATCCACTGTGAGAAGGATATACTCAAAACCTTGACTTCCAAGGAATGGTCCCATGAAATCAATGCTTCACGCATAGAATACATCATAAATGACGACTAGGTGCATTGGCATTTCATCCTTAAAATCGATTATTCTTCCCATTCTCTAACAAACTAGGCACAACTTCACGAAGGATTAGGCATCGCAAAATAGAGACGGATGAAAATATGATTTTGCTAGCGGTTAATTTTGATGTCGGATGCAGCGAACTGCTGAACAAAATCCATTATATCAAACAAAATTCAACAATTCAGGAGAGAGAGAAATATAAAGAAAATGATTATTTCTCTCCTAATTTGGTGTTCACTAAATATTTAGCTAGGCAAGTGTCCGTGGATCGAACTCAAGGAGGCGGAAAACCAAGCTCCAATTTTCGAGTGAAGAAAAAAATTATGTGATTTTTTAATTTTCTTTCCTTCTTCCATGAGAATTTTTTTGTCGATTTTAATTTTTATTTGATTTTTAATTTTCTATTTTTATTTAATTTTTCAAAGAGATATTTTCAACAATTTATTTACAATATAGTATGTAAAGATGATAGAGAATAAGATGATACTAGATAGTAGATGAATTACTCGAGCAACGGGCTAAAAGAACTTAAAAAATGAATCAAACTAATTCAAAAATCGAAGAATAAAATCCTAACAAAAAGTGACTAAAAATCTTCAATGTTTGATGCAAAAAAATGTCGAAAAATACTATGCAAAAATAAATGTCCAACGGTCCACAATGTTCAAGAGTCAAAGTAGAAAGTAAAAAAAATACAAGAAAAATAAATGAATCTTTCTTTCAATTAGGTCCCTAGCAAGGGACCTAATTGCAAGAAAAATATGGAATCCTTACACTTAGGCCCCCGTATGGGGGCATAAATGTAAATACGAGAAACTTCTAGAGCGAGAAAGATTTTTGGAGTCTACGGGGGCTCTTTAGCAATTTGAATACCCCTTCGTAGACTGACGTCTTAGATTAGAAGATATGTTGCAATCTCTATCGTCCACTGATGATGCATGGCACAAACCAGCACCTCAGTTATTCTTCCCCAAATGATGGGGGCGAATGGCGGTGATTTCGTCTCTTTCCAGCAATCCTTGGCTACACGGCGACAAAGGTTGGAGTGGTCTAGAGGTAGGGCCAGAAGGGGAGTGCCTTCCCCTTTGAGATTGCCTACTGTGAGGGGAGAAAGATCAAAGATGATGGTGGCAGAGTCGATGGATGTAGATTAGGATTTTAATAGCTCCAGGATAAAGAACAACTTCTCTGATCGATGGATTAGTGATGAAAACGACAAACTATAGATGAAGATTGAAATAGGATGCTCCAAAAGATTGTACACCTGCAAATGAGATTTGGTTTGCTCGATTCTTGAGGAATCATCCAAGATTATAAGATGAATTCACAGATTAAATATAGCTCCAGGAAGTTATTATGTCAGAACAAAAAATGAAATAGAATTGAATCGAATTGAATCAAAGTCGATTGGAATGGTAGCTTCAAACATGAATCAAAGCACTAGAGTATACCAATCTAATGATGGGTTTAGCTTCGCTGATCAAGTGCGAATAACAAGAAAAATGAAGGATGAATGAAGGTTGGTACTTGGGCGTGTAGGGTTTAGGATCCTACAGTTTGTTGCTCGATGGGGTGACGTTCTCGGAGCTCAACGCTCATGATGCGGCAGTGCAAAGAGGATAACCACCTTGGAATTTCTCCTCCATCGTTCCACCTTCCGTATGAGGATTCTCTTAAAATCTGTCACCACCTGAGGTAGCCGAAGTAGGGTGGAGAATATGGTCGACGACCAATTGCGTGCTAGTGAGGGAGAGTTAGTTTGTAATGATGGATCTTTAGTGAATTATATAGATGAATCAGTGAAGAGTTGGTGTAGATCCAAGGGTTGGCGAGAATCTAGGTTGGTAGGAGAATTAAATGGAGGGTGGAGATTATGGTTTGGGTGTTTGGATTGACGGGAATAATGGGCAAAGATGGGTTGTTGGAACAGCTCTTCCAACAGAATCTTGGGAGGAAGAAGGCCTGAGGTGCTGACACGTGTCAGCTACTCATAGGCCAAAATAATAAATTATCTTATAAATTAGATAATAAATAATAAATAGACTCATTTAAATTAGATATAAAAATAAAAATGTAAATAATTAATTTAACTAAATTATGGTATAATATATTTTTTAAATAATATTTATTTCATGAATTAAAAATATAATAAGAATAAATAGATATATAGTATATTGAAAATTTAGGTTTTGGATTTTTAATTCAATATTTTAATAAATAACCTATTATTTTAATATTTTATTAATTAATATAGTAATAAATAGGAGTAGTATGAATTTTTCTAGATTTTAGTACATTAGTTTATATGTATAAATAAATAGAGGTATATCTACCACAGTTCAATTTCATCTATAAATTAGTGTATTTGAATTATTTCAAATATTAAATAAGGGTTTAAAATGCTGAAATAATTTATAGATAATCTACAAGATCATGAAATCAATTATTTTGTAAATAGTATGTACAGAATAAAATAAATATCTTAGAAACCCAATTGTCCTTTGGTCCCAAAATCGACTTTTTGCAAATGTACTCAAATTTTAGTGAAATTATATTCATTATTAGATAATATTATTTTATGAACTTCAAAGGTAAGTGGAAAATTTGAAATTTAAAATTAGATTTCTGGTCATATATGCAGGCTGGGATTTTTTTAGGATTTTTATATTTTTATATTTTTTTTATGAATACATAGGAGAAGAGTTTGGTGGAATACAAATGAATTAATTAAAAATCATTGAAGTGTTGATAAATAATGAATAAATAACAAATATATTCTGTCTATAATTAATTCTTTTTTTGACAAATTCATGCTGACTTGGTCTCGTGGGTTAGGTTATACAAATATATCTTGCATCTATATTTATATTTATTTAAGCCATATTCTACATATATACATATTTATAGTCTGTTTCTTTTCTTTCTTTTTATTCTTTTATTTATTTACATGTTTTTAATGCATAAAAGTGCATTTTTATTCATGAATGGTATTTTTATAATATATGAGAATTAGTCAATATTTACATGCATTCGTTAAGGAGTTTAAGATAAAAGGCACAAGAAAAGTTAATGAATCACGGATTCATCAAAACCCCCTATACATAAACTTTGTTAGTCTTTAAGCAAACCGTTATTTTAAAAATAAGGAAAAAGAATGAAAGTTAGAATGAATTTCTTTTCCTAAACCAATTCATGAGAATAGTCAAAGGACAGAGCTTGGTCGGGCCTAAAATAAGCATTTTACTGAACCTTAACTAAGATTAGGATTTTAATCTCAACATACCTCATGTTCCACAAATCCTTATTTAGGTTCACCTCAATAGCTAGCTCAGATCCACTTATCCATATCGTTAACTCTATCAACCTTGAACTCAATTTGTACGGTGTGTGAATTGTGTTAGCTCATCCTGCTTAAAGAAGCGAAGAAACTGCCCATCCCAATAATACACTCCCATTGGTTCCTCATCCATCTACTCTTTCCTCGGGGAGGGGGTATTTCCTTATAAGGCCAGTCGTGACGTATTCACAATCGAATAATGAGAAAGTAGAAGAAAGATAAAAGAACCGGAGTGTGACCGGTGTAGTCACATCTCCATGTGAAGCTCATCCGGTGTATCTAAGTATCAACTAAGATGTCCAGGCTTTTTATAAGCTTGGACCATAGTGGTCATATTTGTATTTGATGGTTGTCTTCTTTTCGTAGAATTTGTAATGTTGCTTGCACTACATCAATCTTTTGTGATTCCACAGATATAGCGTCTTCTTTTCCGTCTATTTTTTAGGGTCTTGGAAAAATTGTGCCAGCATGTCCTTCCCTCATCCGAATCTTTATTTCAACCCCACAACTCCCATCTTTAGATGTCTGTGCCACTAGACAATGATGGAAATGCACCACTAAAATGAACTACCCTTTGCAACCTCATGCAAGTCGAGCTAAGTGCTAAGTGCAAGTGTCCAAAATTGGTTCATTGTTGGAGAGTTAAACATATAACACCAAGTCTTCTACTTAGCAAGTTTAAGTTAAATTCCCAAATCATGAAACCCAAAGATTTAAGTCAAAGACCTGAATAGTCTAAATTAACTAGGCTCCTTACAATGAAAGTCAAAGGCCATAATCAAGCTCCATCGTTTAGATTATTCCCAATCTTTAGTTCGAGAAATCAAACTTATTCCGAAAAATGCTAATGCAAATTCAACCACATTTTTTGTGAAGTGTATTTTTCTAAATTTTACTCCTTTTTTATGAATATTAAAGATTTTGCAATTTTTATTAATTCTAGGACTTTGTATTTTTTATGGATTTTTCAATTTTTATAAACAAGCATATTTACAAGAATTTTATAAGATAAATTTACTAATATTTTATTTTAGGTTAAATAACTAATGTATTTTACAAGTTTTATATACAAATATTTTAAAGATTAATTTTATAGTTATATTTTACTAAATAGGATTTTAAATAAATATTATACACATTTAAATACAAATTTTAAATACAAATTTTAGATTAAGAATTTTAAATAAGAATTTTACATATATTTTACTTATTTATAATGATTTTATAAATATTTAATTAATATATTTTAAATAAAATTAGCCTTTACCTACTTTTGTAGATTTTATAGATATAGAAAATACATAAAAGTATGAGTTATGTACAAAAGTATATATAAAATATAAATGCACCCCCATACTTAGCTTGTGCTATGTCCTCATAGCATGAAAAGAGAAAAAGGAGGACACAACTCATGCTAAGTAAAAGTTGGTAAAAAGAATAAAAAAATGTTAAGTCAATCACTCCCTGCATACTTACGATCTAGTCATCGTAAGTATAGGGGAAAAAACAAAAATGAGGTGACTGAGGGCAAGGAATATAAAACAAAAGAAAGAAGAATAAATGAAATCAATCGATCCCCCTATACTTAGGATCAGACATCCTATGTTCATAAAAGAATGTGGCCAAAAATAAGGGATGTGTGATTGGTGTACAAGAAAGGAAACTCAAAAGAAAAGTAAAAAGAATAAAATAAAAAACGAGAATCAATGGCCAATTGGTCCCCCCCATTCTTAGGACATGGTATCCTAAGTATAAAGACGAGCAAAAATGGGGACGATTGGGATCTAAGAAGAATATACAAGTGATGGTGTACTCCAGAAAACTGAATGGCTCACAAGTCTCTGTACAGGATAAAATGAAGTGGAAGAGTAGTCATGAGTCCTGTACAGAGTAGATCACCTCAACATGGGTCGTACGGAATCATCTGTTGTGCAAGTGTATACCAATCTCTGGCTGGCCGAGTAGAGCCGCTTCTATAATGGAACATTTTACGTGGCATAGGTCTCTCTATTGTAGTAACTATCTCTGGAGTAGGACTACAGAAGGTGTCTATACATGTGTCCATCACACCATCTGACTCTCTATGTTGAACAGATCGCATGATATTTGAAATGTAATCAACTAGCTCTTGTGTTGGAATATATGAACTCTCAGTCTGTGGCATTGAGATGTCTACTACAACTGGCTGCTCCTCTGGTCCATATTTGATCTCTGTATCTGCATGTAAACAATCATATTACGAACTAGGTACCATATGATCAACCCAATCCTCATGTAGGATTCGTGGGAATTGACGAGCCTCGACTTACCCTACCTAATTCAACCATGTTATCGATCAAATTTAATGTGTGTTCATTGTAGTCAGGTAAATCAAGACTGATCAAAAACCACTTAGATTAATGTTGAATTAAATGCAAGCGGTAATTTTTTTATTTTACTTGGGCAAGCCCAAGGTCGAACTCAGGGAGGCAGCTTTTTACTTTAGGTTAATTTGGAGTTAATTTCGATGTTAGATTTTCAGGGGAATATTTTTGGTATTTTTTATGCAATTAAAGAAAATACGATGCAATTCAAGCCAAATTTTAAGGTTAAATTTGAAAGATGGCCAATTAAGTCCAAAAATGATGAAACATGGGCAGAATATGAAATGCAATGAAATTAAGCTACTATAATTTTTTTGGAATTTTTTGACTTTAAATGAATTAAATATGATTGTAGTGTAGTTTTTGCAAAATTAATTTTAATAAATGCCAAATCAAATCATTTTCAAATACAAAAATTAATCTAGATAATTCTATGTGAGATGAATCTAGGAAAGTTATTAAACTTAAAAAATGATGAATTTTGGACCTATTAAAAATCAATTAATAAAATACTATTAATTTGTTAAGGTCTCGTTATGCGTGCAATTGATGTGATTTTTGGCCACAAAGTAGAACAACTTAAACTGAACCTATTGCAATTTTTTGGTGATTTTTGGAGCTATAAATGATTTACTATGGAATTTAAAGCACACAGTGGCTGAACAATGTAAATTTCCACAAAAATAATAATATTAAATTCCTCGAAGCTCTCAAAAATATGACAAGTGTCTACAATGATAAAGCACAAGTTTCTCTACAACAAGCAATTTTTGGAATTTAAAAATGATGCTAGATGAATGGTGAAATAAACGTACAAACACAGGGACCAAAATGCAAATAGAAATAAAATTGTTCAAAATAGAAACATGCATATAGGGAATAAAATGCAATTACCTATAATGTTGGGGGTATGTGCGTAAATTGTCCATGGAACACGTGCGCCTCATGTGACGCGCCTGGTAGGGATTGGAATGCAATTTGGAAAACTTGCAGGGGCCTCAGTGTAAAATGCACAGTCCGCACGTACGGACCTCGTGAGTTGCTAGGATTGGACGGCGATGGAGGCTCGGACGGTGGCTCAGGTCTTCTACAGGCTCGGGGTAGCTTCGGAGTAGATTCGGGAGATCTGAGCCTAAAGGTCGGGGAAGAGGCTCGGAGGGAAAGATGGACCGTTTGATTGAGATGATCCAACGGAGGCGGTGACTCTTGGAGCGGGCGACGTGGCGTGAAGCGGGCCGTGTCACGACCCCGTTTCCCGGACTGTCGGATCCTCCCATATCCAGATCTGGTTACTCAGCAATAATTTATTCAGCAATCACAGCTAACATTCAGAAATAGACTGCAAATAAAAATACTCAGAAGAAAGTATTTCAATACTTTTCCATTCATAAAATAAAGTTCAGATGATACACTGTCCCACTATAACCACTTACATGTACATCATCTTGAAAGGAAAATATAGAAAAGATTACTAACTACCTTAAAGAGTAAAGCTACTGTGGCTGGCTGGATGTCTAGTATGTAAGCTGGATGTATTTTTTAAAGTCCTTGCGATGGCTCACCGATACTTGTTGGGTTTTCCATAAATTATAGGATAAAAATTAGCGAATGCTAAGTAACGAAGAAGAAAAGCAAACAAATTGTGTAATTTTTCAAAACTTGATATCACAAAAATTTTATTCCTCCTCATTAATTTAAGTCATATTCCTTTCTATTCCACATCAGGGATTAGTCCAGGGGAACCCCACCATTCTTGGACTCCGAAGCTGTGGATACTTCGGGATTGAAGATTGTGTTGATCTTGGTAAGATTATGCCGCCACATGTCGCCTCAACCAATCCTCCAATACTACCCTGACAATTTCCTTTCCTTTTATTAAACAGGGTCTCAACCCTCAGCCTGGAAAATCAAATGAGCACACCGTCCTCGAGGACTTGGTTGTTTAAAACCTCAGGCTAACATTTAATCATACCCCGTGCCTCCAGATGGCACGACTACATCTTCCGTCGTTCCAACCCGAAAATATTGGCTCCCGGTACCACGCATTGCAAAACATTCATTTCGTGCGCACTTATCATAACAGGGCAACTGTGTACCACCTAGGTAGGGAAACACCAATATGGGTTCCTTCCGACAAACCTACAGGTTGCATGCCCGACCTGTAGTTCTACTCCCAGTCATCCTTAACGTGACACACGATCCTTCTCAGGATCCAACTCGAACCACATCAATTCCCATGATGTAATTCTTTCGTTAAGTCTTCGATTTGCATAATCAACAATACATAGTATAGACTCACATATATATTATTCATAACCATATATATACTCGTATTTATGCCTATTTTAACTCCTAAACCCTAACTTTCAGAGCCAACGCATCAATTTGATGCGTAAACCTTATTTTAGTGGGAATCATAAAGCAATTCTTCAGACTTTTTCAAAAATAGCCAAAATTAGGATTCTTCATAGCAAAGAACACAAAATCAAGAATTTCAATAATTTCGTATGAAAACCCAACAGCAAAAGGAAGGATTTCATTACTTAATCGAGATCTCTCTCGTGTATGCAAGGCTTTATCGTGTTTCGTTTTTAGAAATGCTATTTTAAGGCTCCTGAAAAGATTGAATTTCATTTTCACATCAAAACGCTAAGAACATGTCAAGAACGTGAAGAACGAAGAACGCGAAGAACACGAAGAACGTCAAGAACATATTTTCTCTTAAAATTTCGGCAGAGTTTCCCTTTATATCGGGACATATTTCTCGGAAGATTTCGACAGAGTTTCCCCTTATATCAGGACATATTTCTCGGAAAATTTCGGCAGAGTTTCCCCTTATATCGGGACATATTTCAAAATAAAAGCGAAAAGAGTTTCCTTTATAAAATCAATCGAGAAGAAAATAACAACGAAACTGAAAGAATATACTCAACAACAAGAGATGAAGACCCGGTAGACACCACACATCTTAGGAGAGTGAACGTGTGACGAATCACAGGGTCACTGACGTGCATAGCCGCCCGTGCCTAAGTAGGGTATTACACAGATTTCTCCAACAAAATAACTTATAAAAGCAAAATACGAAGAATAGAAACATAAACGATGGAGAATAGGTAGACACCACACGTCTTAGATGAGTGAACGTGTGACGGATCACAGGATCACTGACGTGCATAGCCGCCCGCACCTAAGTAGGGTGTTACATAGATTTCTCCTCAAACCACAACAGGAAAACGAATCGGAAAGAAAGATGAATCAAGAACAAAACTTGGAAGAACAAGAGTATGAATTGAAAGCCTAGATTACGAAGCAAACTAAGAGAAGTTCATACCTTTCTCCTCCTTGTTCTCCCGGCAGCGCTTCGCTAGCGCTCCTCCCTCACCTCCCACTCCTCCTCCCGACCTCTCGACCCTAGCCCTTGGGGTGGTGGTGGTAGTGGAAGTCGTAGAGAATGAATGGGTAGGGGGGTCTATTTATAGGCCCCAGAAAATCACTAACCATGGTTAGAAAATCATGGTTTAGACCTTAACCATGGTTTAGTGGCCCATGGTTTTAGACAAAACTTATCCCAAACTTGAGGCTTAAGTTAGAACATTCTAGAGGATTCTAGATTCGCTAATGATGCTTAATTACACTAATCATGATTATCTTTCACTAATCGTAATTTATCTTTCGCAGCTTACATGTATCTTTTGCTAACTATTGATTAGTGTTTACTAATGACCATTAGCGGTTTTTAATACATCATTAGTTTCTTTAATCATGTTTAATTAGTCTTAATGACATTCATTATGGGTTAATGACATCTTAGGCTTCCTTGCTTCTCTTTCTTCCGAATTTCATAACAAATCGAAACGAAGTCCGATTCACACGAAACAAATTCCGTTGGTTTCCTCTTGACGAGCCGGATCTTATTATATAGGATATGAGATATGCCAAGTTCAAGGCTCTACAATTATAATAACCTTAAAGGAAGTCTCATCCTCGAGACTAGAAATGCAGGCATAACAACCTTAAAGAGGATTGTACTCATAACAACCTTAAAGAGAATGAACGTCCTTTCATTTATAAAGAAGATATACAATACACAGTGTTATTACTTAAATAAGTAGGCGTATTTCTCTCTCATTTCTGCCTCAGGTTCCCATGTGGCTTCTTCAACTCTTGGTTCCGCCATAATATTTTAACTAGAGGCACCTCTTTGTTTCTCAACTTCTTGATATCCCTTTCAAGTATTTGCACAGGTATCTCTTGGTATGTCAAGTCTGGCTCAATATGTAAATCATCATAACTTATCTTATGCTCTGGATCCCTAATGTACTTTTTCAGATTTGATACATGAAATACATCATGTATTGCCGAAAGATGTGGAGGAAGCGCAAGTCTATAGGCAACTTTTCCAATCCGTTGAATAATTTCAAAGGGACCCACGAACCTGGGTGCTAACTTCCCACGCAAGCCAAACCTCTGAACACCCTTCATAGGTGATACTTTGAGAAATACAAAGTCACCTACCTCAAATTCAAGGTCTCTTCGCCTGGTATCATTATAACTTTTCTGGCGACTCTGGGCAGTTAATAGTCTTTTTCTAGCATGTTCTACAGCTTCCCGTGTCTCCTGAAGTCTATCTGAATCATAAAGGTTCTTTATTCCGACCTCTTGCCAACACAAGGGAGTAGTACACCTTCGTCCATATAGTGCTTCAAATGGTGCCATGCCAATACTTGTATGGTAACTATTATTGTAGGTGAATTCTGCAAGAGGTAAATGTTTAATCCACGATCCCTTCCATTCTAAGGCACATGCTCGTAGCATATCCTCTAGTGTCTAAATCGTACGTTATGACTGACCGTCTGTTTGTGGATGATATGCTATGCTTAAGCATAAATGTGTACCTAAGGCTTTCATGAAGTTCTCCCAATAGTGTGAGGTGAATCGTGAATCTCGATCGGAAACTACTTCCTTTGGGATACCATGGAGACGAATCACATGTGTAATATATAACTCAGCAAGCTGGTCTGAAGTGAAAGATAGGCTTATCGGAATGAAGTGTGCTACCTTTGTCAGACGATCTATTATAACCCAGATACTATCTTTACTACTTGTCGTCTGAGGTAAGCCAGTAATGAAATCCATGGAAATGCTTTCCCATTTCCATTCAGGTATAGGGAGGGGTTGCAATAATCCCGGTGGCTTTTGGTGTGAAGCCTTTACTCGCTGGCAAGTGTAACATGAATTCACAAACTCAGCAACATCTTTCTTCATTCCCGGCCACCAAAAGTATGAATGAAGATCCTTATACATCTTTATAATTCCTGGATGAATAGATAATCTTGAGCAGTGCGCTTCTCGTTAGATGTCTTTCCTTAGTTCAGATATGTTTGGTACACAAACTCTGTGATGGTTATACAGTAACCCATCTTGTATTTGGAATCCCTCTATCTCATTCTTTTCTAGTTGTTGTCTCAAGTCTTTAAGTATTGGATCATCCTCATGTCCTTTCTTTATCCTATCCCAGATCTCTGGTTTGTATTGGTGAGGAATAGTTATAGTATCAGCACTACTATCAAATGGTTTCCATTCACTTAACGTTGATAGTAAACCCCAGAAGTGGATAGCACTTACCAACCCAGGTGAATAAGTTCTTCTGCTAAGGGCATCTGCTACGACGTTCCCCTTACCAGGGTTGTAGGAGATAGTGCAATCATAATCTTTCAACAACTCTAGCCACCGTCTCTGTCTCATATTGAGCTCCTTTTGATCAAACAGATATTTCAAGCTTTTATGATCGGTGAAGATTTCAAAAGTAATACCATACAGGTAGTTTCTCCATATCTTTAAAGCGAAAACTACGACAGCTAATTCAAGGTCATGTGTTGGGTAGTTCTTCTCATGTGTCCTGAGTTGTCGTGATGCATACGCAACTACTTTACCATGTTGCATAAGAACCACCCCAAGTCCTTCTTTAGATGTGTTAGTGTACAATGTAAACCCTTCACTCCCGGAGGGTAGAGTTAGGATTGGTGCAGATGTTAGGTATTCTTTCAGTGTCTGAAAACTAACTTCAAATGTATAAGACCATAAGAATGGGACCTCCTTCTGAGTTAGTCTAGTCATTGGCAATGCTATTCGTGAAAAGTCCTTCACGAATCTTCTATAATATCCAGCTAACCCCAGAAAAGATCGTATTTCTGTGACAGTCTTCGGACGTTCTTAACTCATCACCGCACTAACCTTTGTAGGATCGACTGATATACCTTCCCCAGAAATAACATGGCCTAAGAAAGATACTTCAGATAGCCAGAAGTCACATTTGTTATATTTAGCATACATTTTCTTCTTCCTTAGAGTTTCAAGTATCTTCCTGAGATGATGTTCATGCAGATACTTATCATTGGAGTAAATAAGCACATCATCAATAAAGACTACTCCAAAGTGATCTATGAACTCCTTAAATACCCTATTCATGAGATCCATAAAGGTTGCTGGGGCATTTTTAGTCCAAAAGGTATAACTAAGAATTCATAATGCATGTATCTAGTTCGAAAAGCTGTCTTGGGAATATCTGTATCTTTAATTTTCAACTGATGATATACAGATCTTAAATCAATCTTGGAATACACAGTTGAACCATGTAACTGATCAAAGAGATCATCTATTCTTCGTAGAGGATACTTATTCTTTATTGTCCTCTTGTTTAGTTGTCTATAGTCAATGCACAATCGCATCGACCCATCCTTTTTCCTGACAAATAAGACAGGTGCACCCCATGGTGAAGTACTAGGACGAATGAATCCTTTATCTAACAGTTCTTGCAACTGTACCTTTAACTCTCGTAACTCAGCTGGTGCCATCCTATACGGAGGGATAGAGATAGGTTGAGTATCAAGCATAAGAGAGATTTCAAATTCAATCTCTCGCTCAGGTGGTAATCCAGGTAGTTCCTCTGGAAATACATCAGGAAACTCGCACACTATAGGTATATCTACCATCATTCTGTCTGACTCTGATGTAGTGGTTACATAAGCTAAATAACCTTGGCACCCTTGCTCTAACAACTGTTGTGCCTTCAATGTAGAGATATATTTGATATTCTCATTGGATGTCTTTCCAATGAACTGGAACTCTATCGAGTTAGAAAGGTGAAACGTTACTGTCTTCTGGAAACAGTCAAGACATGCATGATGCCTTTCTAACCAATCCATTCCTCGTATAAGATCAAAGTCCTCCATTTCAATTAGTAGTAGTGAAGTAGGTAACTGATGTCCCGCTATCACTACTATGCAATTATCCATGATTTCTCGAATTATAAACACTTGTCCTCCTGGTCCCTTAATCAGATAGGACTGTTGTACTTCTATTGGTTTCTTACCCAAAGTGGGTACTAACCGTCGAGCAATAAATGAATGTGAAGCCCCAGAATCAAATAAGGCATGTACAAAAAAGCCATGAATAGTAACGGTACCTCGTACGACTGTGCCTAAATTGTAGGCTTGTTCTTCAGTAATTGCATTGAGCTGGCCATTAGGAATAGGAAAGCTAGAACCCGCAACACTTTGTGGTGGTTGTTGTGTAGGAGATGCTCCTTGTGAGCCCCGACCTCTACCATGTCTTCCTCTGTGTGTTACTCCATTGCTCGAGGTGGATGTTATACTGTTAATTTTGGTTGATTTAAATCCTGAACCTCTCAACTTCGGACAATCTTTCTTGATGTGGCCTTCCAGATGACAGTAAAAACACACACGTGCTCCTGTTTGAGCTGAAGACCCAGCCACAGAGGTGCTAGCTCCTGCTGCTGAGTCGCGAGGATATAGTGGAGGTCTAGATAAACCCCGTCTTCTTGATAATTCCTGACCTAAGGTCTGTGGTGAGCTTATATTGGAATCGGCTGGATGATAGCGACGATCTATACGATTATAATGTACCTTGCTTTTGGATGGTCCACCATTAAAGTGGAAACTTCTTCTTTGGCGGTTTTCATCCCTCTCCATCTCAATACGAGAGGCGATATCCATTGCTTCATCTATGGTTGTGACTCTAAAACCAGCAAGCTTTTCTCGTAGATCTCCCTGAAGACCGCTAACAAATTTGGTAAGACACTCTTGTGGTGAAGCTTCTCGAGCTGGTGAGTACCGTAGTAGCTCAGTAAAGTGGATATGATAATCTCGTACGGTCTTAGAACCTTGATTCAGAGAAGCCAACTCTCTCCTCTTTAATTCTTCCCAATAAGAGGGACATAAGTGAGCTCGGAACCTCTCTTCGAAGATATCCCATGGAACAAGATCTACTAACTTCTTGGAAATTGCTCTCCACCATCGTCGTGCATAATCTGCTAGGGAGTAATCAACAAAGTGCACCCATGTGTCAACTGGTGCATGGATTATCCTCAACATCCTAGTAACGTCATCGAGCCATAACTCAGCCTCAGCAGGTGTCTCTACACCTTTGAATTGAGGAATTTTACCCTTTCGATAATTATCTAGTAATGTTTGGTGTCTAAGAAGGGCCTTCTCCATTGCTCCTTCATTTGGGGTAGGAGCAGACTCAGTTGAAGGATGGTAACTAGATTCTTCCTCATAAAGATGGACAGAACCTTCAATCCTGGCATCCGCAGGCTTAGAAGCCTCGGGTCTCTCAGCCTGTGCATTGAGCCTCTCCTTCAATGCTTGTTGCCTTTGCCCCATGTCTTGGAGCATTGCCATCATAGCCACTAATTGTCTAGACACGTCTTGGTCTGCCATGATCCTGCGATGAGTCAAGGTCAAAGGTCAGATCCTATATGTCTTAGCATGATGTACATAAGGGACAATGACTTGTGAATGGTACTGCGGTCATTTATTAAGATCAAAAGATCTTAATACAACCTTAGTTTTCTGAATACCGCTCATAGTTGTTAATTACTAAATAAATTATTGGAGTAACCGGGCTCTAATACCAATTTGTCGCGACCCCGTTTCCCGGGCCGTCGGATCCTCCCATATCCAGATCTGGTTACTTAGTAATAATTTATTCAACAATCACAACTAACATTCAGAAATAGACTGCAAATAAAAATACTGAGAAGAAAGTATTACAACACTTTTCCATTCACAAAATAAAGTTCAGATGATACCCTATCCCACTATAACCATTTACATGTACATCAGCTTGAAAGGAAAATATACAAAAGATTACTAACCACCTTAAAGAGTAAAACTACTGTGGCTGGCTGGATGTCTAGTATGTAAGCTGGATGTATTTTTTAAGTCCTTGTGATGGCTCACCGATACCTGTTGGGTTTTCCTTAATCATGGGTTAAAAATTAGCGAATGCTAAGTAACAAAGAAGAGAAAAGCAAACAAATTATGTAATTTTTCAAAACTTGATATCACAAAAACTTTATTCCTTCTCATTAATTTAAGTCCTATTCCTTTCTATTCCACATCAGGGATTAGTCCAGGGGAACCCCACCATTCTTGGACTCCGAAGCTGTGGATACTTCGGGATTGGAGATTGTGTTGATCTTGGTAAGCTTATGTCGCCGCACGTCGCCTCAACCAATCCTCCAATACTACCCTGACAATTTCCTTCCCTTTTATTAAACAGGATCTCAACCCTCAGCCTGAAAATCAAATGAGCACACCGTCCTCAAGGACTCGGTTGTTTAAAACCTCAGGCTAACATTTAATCATATAACATAGCTGCTCTAAATACATGTTATCGTGACCCTGCTGCTATTGAACCACCCGTGCCTCCACATGGCA
The DNA here is from genome assembly GCA_037367405.1 of Ottelia alismoides. Lineage (NCBI taxonomy): Eukaryota > Viridiplantae > Streptophyta > Magnoliopsida > Alismatales > Hydrocharitaceae > Ottelia > Ottelia alismoides. The sequence goes on along the minus strand of JAZKJV010010308.1, from coordinate 214,985 downwards.
CGACCACATATTCCGTCGTTCCAACCTGAATATATTGGCTCCCAGTACCATGCGTTGCAAAACATTCATTTCGTGCACACTTATCATAACAAGGCAACCGTGTACCACCTAGGTAGGGAAACGCCAATACGTGTTTCTTCTGACAAACCTACAGGTTGCATGCCCGACCTGTGGTTCTACTCCCAGTCATCCTTAACGTGACACACGATCCTTCTCAGGATCCAACTCAAACCACATCAATTCCCATGATGTAATTCTTTCGTTAAGTCTTCGATTTGCATAATCAACAATACTTAGTATAGACTCACATATATATTATTCATAACCATATATATACTCGTATTTATGCCTATTGTAACTCCTAAACCCTAACTTTCAGAGCCAACGCATCAATTTGATGCGTAAACCTTATTTTAGTGGGAATAACAAAGCAATTCTTCAGACTTTTTCAAAAATAGCCAAAATTAGGGTTCTTCATAGCAAAGAACACAAAATCAAGAATTTCAATAATTTCGTATGAAAACCCAACAGCAAAAGGAAGGATTTCGTTACCTAATCGAGCTATCTCTCGTGTATGCAAGGCTTTATCGTGTTTCATTTTTAGAAAGGCTATTTTAAGGCTCCTGAAAAGATCGAATTTCATTTTCGTATCAAAATGCTAAGAACATGTCAAGAATGCGAAGAACGAACGAAGAACTCGAAGAACACGAAGAACGTCAAAAACATATTTTCTCTTAAAATTTCAGCAGAGTTTCCCCTTATATCGGGACATACTTCTCGGAAAATTTCGGCAGAGTTTCCCCTTATATCGGGACATATTTCTCGGAAAATTTTGGCAGAATTTCCCCTTATATTTGGGACATATTTCAAAATAAAAGCGAAAAGAGTTTCCTCTATAAAATCAATCGAGAGGAAAATAACAACGAAACTGAAAGAATATACTCAACAACAAGAGATGAAGAACCAGTAGACACCACACATCTTAGGTGAGTCAACGTGTGACGAATCACAGGGTCACTGACGTGCATAGCCGCCCACACCTAAGTAGGGTATTACATAGATTTCTCCATCAAAATAACTTATAAAAGCATAATACGAAGAATAGAAACATAAACAATGGAGAATCAGTAGACACCACGCGTTTTAGATGAGTGAACGTGTGACGAATCACAGGGTCACTGACGTGCATAGCCGGTCGCACCTAAGTAGGGTGTTACACAGATTTCTCCTCGAACCACAAAAGGAAAACGAATCGGAAAGAAAGATGAATCAAGAACAAAACTTGGAAGAACAAGAGTATGAATTGACAGCCTAGCTTACGAAGCAAACTAAGAGAAGATCATACCTTTCTCCTCCTCGTTCTCCCGACAGCGCTTCGCTAGCGCTCCTCCCTCGCCTCCAACTCCTCCTCCCGACCTCTCGACCCTAGCCCTTGGGGTGGTGGTGGTAGTGGAAGTCGTAGAGAATGAATGGGTAGGGGGTCTATTTATAGGCCCCATAAAACCACTAACCATGGTTAGAAAACCATTGTTTAGACCATAACCATGGTTTAGTGGCCCATGGTTTTGTCCCGTGGTTTTAGCCAAAACTTATCCCAAACTTGGGACTTAAGTTAGAACATTCTAGAGGATTCTAGATTCGCTAATGACGCTTAATTAACACTAATCATGATTAACTTTCACTAATCGCGATTTAACTTTCGCAGCTTACGCTTATCTTTTGCTAACTATTGATTAGTGTTTACTAATGATCATTAGCGGTTTTTAATACATCATTAGTTTCTTTAATCATGTTTAATTAGTCTTAATGACAACCATTATGGGTTAATGACATCTTAGCCTTCCTTGCTTCTCTTTCTTCCGAAATTCATAACAAATCGAAACGAAGTCCGATTCACACGAAACAAATTCCGATGGTTTCCTCTTGACGAGCTGGATCTTATTATATAGGATCCGAGATATGCAAAGTTCAAGGCTTTACAGGCTGTCAAATCTAGATGGATCCAACGGTATCTGGAACTACTGGCGATAGCGACGTGGACGAACGATGGCCATTGGATGATCATCGGGGGGTGAATCCTACGGCAGTTGTAGCCTGGGTTCTTCCTCCTCCGCCGGGAGGGGGCGGCGACTTCAGAGCTCCAGCGAAGCCTCTGCAGCTCCGCCACCTTACCTCGTGCTCGGTGAAGATCCTCGAGACTCCTAAGTGGCTGGGAGTGATCGTGGAAGCTTTAGGGAGCTGCCGGAGGTTTTGAAAGCGGCTGGGGTGATCTGTAGGCTGGAGATGATAAAGCTCGATGCAGCTTCAGTGATGATTCTGACCAATGATGAAAGAGTACCTGAAATGTTAGGGTATGCCAAAAAATCGTGTGCTCGTGTTCGTGTGGGTGCTGTGACTGATGCGAGGCCGGTGGGGCGAAGATGTCGAGTGGTCGTCAAGCTCCTCTGCCGGGAGGGGCAGAGTGGTGGTCGAAGGTGGCTCAAAGTGTCGTAAAGGTGAATGAAGGGGTGCGCGAAGATGGGAGCTCCAAGGCGGAGCTCAGGCGATGGTCAGTGGGAAGTGATGTCGAGCGAGGAAGGCGAGAAAAATGCGAGAAAATTAGATGAAAAGAAGAAGAAGATTGGAGGAGATAATGGAGGGATCTACCTAGGAATGAAGGCTCGAAGTGGAGCTTCCGGTCATCGCTCGAGGGTCGGTAGGAGCCCGAGCTCTAGCAGCTCGTCGGAGAAGCTTCTTGCATAGCGAATCTCGTCGAGGATCTCGCCAGAGATGGACCGCGGTCATCGCTCAATTTTACGCCTGATCTCTATCACCGATAGGTATAGAAGAGCTCTAGGGTATCTCGTGCAAGGGCGGATAGGGTTGAAGCTTGCCAGAGGTGGAGTATTTATAGAGAGAAGATGGAGGTCTGGGCGATGGAGCAAGTGGTTTGCGTGGGGTGTATAGAGCGAGGAAGAGGGGGTCATGGCGATAGCAGACTCCCGCAAGGGTGAGGGACGTCGGATCTTCATTATGCGGCGATCAACGGGTGGAGATGGTGGCTGTAATGGCGTCGAAAATAGAAAGGGGGAAGATGGTTGGTGAAGTGGGCACGTGAGTGATGAATCTCATATTCATCACTCTAAATCTCATTAGTTAAGCTCTGGTCCCTCAAAATCAACAGCATATCTACATCTATTCTGCATAGTTAGCATTCATGCATGTTTTCATAAGAATTGCATTTTATCCATTATGTTTGCACAAAATAAGAAGCTAAAAATCCAAGCCAAAATTGACCTGTAAATAGCCTAACTTCCCTGATTTTTAACTCCATCACGCTAACTCCGATTGATCCAAAACTACCTCCACTATATACATATCACTCACAAGAATAAATGAAAAATACAAAAAAAAATAACTAACTTAAAAAAGTTGACCAAAAACCCAAACCCAATTTCAGGATTTCCGGACTAAAAACCCCATATCTTCCCCATCCAGTGTCCGTTTTGTTTCTACTCACTTTTGAACTAATGTACATTAATTTACCTTCAAAACAAGACCAAGTTCAAGTGAATCGGAGCTCATATGTGAAAGTTGGGTTTTGGGCCTCTTTTGTACATTGTGTATTTTAGCGGTTTTTGACCTGATATTTATGTACATATTTTACCTATTAATAAAAATCCAAAAAATTGGATTAAGGTGTCTCTAATTATCTTAGATTTTTCCATATTTTTTCCGGATTTTTATCTGGTTTAAAAATGACAAAAAAAATACAAAACCCCAAAATCAAGGTATTCTATGTACATGGGATACCCCAAAAATACCACTTTGTGCATTTAATCGATTTTGGTTTTGATATCTTCATGAAAGTTGTAGTACGAGCAATTTTTGTGAATAGACTTTTGCAATCTGAGGTCATTTGCTATTTATTTTTTATTTTAGAAAATCTTTATCTATGGATTTTTATTGTGCTGACACATGGCAGCCCCTGGGGCCGCCACATGTCAGTGTTTTTTGGTCTTATCATATACTCGTTTTTATAAAAAAAAAATTTAAAGGCCCGCACGTGCGAGGCACGTGCCGCCCAGGCACACGCCAAGCACGTGCGTCGCGCCTCCTTTGCGCCCTCAGCCGCCATGTGCCACCTCCTGGGCCGTCTGGTCTCGGTCGATCGGACGACCCACGTCCTTCGTCAACCTCCCAGTGTTCCCCCGCGATTTGCGCCGCCCTTCTCGCCAACCGTCGCCTCTGTGTCCTTCGTCGCCAACGGCCAACTGCCTCCTCCGCTTCTCTCGTGCCGCCAATGACCTTCCTCAACCCTATTTAATAAACGCCTCGTCTTCATTGGCCAAACATCCACCAATAGCTTGGTCTTCAACGCAACGGTGGAGGTGACAACGCCTCCATTTCGTCCCGACAAGATCCGAAGCCCTTCGGGCCTCGATGCAGTCGCACCCCTACGCCGCGTACTGCCAAGCTCCGTTGTTGCGTCGAGCCTACGACCAATGACACCGCCACATCGACCAATTACTCCACCTACTTCACCAACCCTCCATTAGTCTCGCACGCTCCAATGCCGTCTACTCCGACAACGCTTCTTCGACCTCACCAATGATTCTTCACCGACCTACGCTTTCTGCTCTGCCGTCCCCGCCGTCTTCTTTGACAACCATCGGAGCTACATCCACCCTCGACAGCCTACTCCATCGACAACGTCATCGACTTTGCTGCCACGATCTTCATCGACAAGTGACGCAGCCACGCCGCCTACGTCTCCGACAACCTCTTCTCCGACAATCACCCCCGAGCATCCCCAACTTCACCAACCTCCGGCCACCAATAGCCAGAGGCTCCTCCGCTATGACATCCACCGCCTCGCCGGCCCTCAAAGCTACAGACTTGGTTGGGCTCCCCTTTGGCGTTTCTCCAACACTCCAACGGAGCCCCTCCACTGCTCCGCCACCGATAAAGCCTTCACCGGACCGCTTCGCCTCTCTGCCTCACCGATAGGACCAGGCTCTAACCCCGAGGTCCCTCGCACGTGCTATGCACGTGCGTGGGGAAACGTCAGCAGCAATAAACACAAGTCACGTGCATTGCACGTGATGTGGGGAAAATTGCATAAGTCGCCCCGGGAGTCTTGATATTTGTAGATCAATCTGTCTCCAGAGCACGTGCCCCTTTGAACATTTTGCAGAAAGCCCCCCCATCAGTCCTGGAAAATACATATAGGCCCCATGCATATTTTATTTATTTTATTATATTGCATTGTTACCCCTGTCTTTCCCTATAGGTCTGGACCTCTACATTGCATCGTTTTATTTATCAAAAATTAGCATTTCGTTCTACACTTAATTCTCTACTGTTTGACATATTGTGGACATTTTTATGAGTAGTGGTTAATTAATAATTATTTATTTTTGGAAAATTGCAAATTTTACTATTTTATGTTCTTAAATTTGCTATTAATTAACCATTGCTCTAAAAATCCCCGAAAAATCACATATTGTAGAGTTTATTGTGCCTGACATTGAGCCCAAAAAGAATTGCATTTACATGCATAAATTGCTCTGTAAAAATCATTTCGCATTATTCAGTGTTTGATTTTTAGTACGCATTCGATCTCATATTTTCGAGGTTAAGGATTTTTCTGAGGTCCATTACCTAGTAATAGATCATAGATAATTTAATTCCTTAAATAAATAGGTTTTATATTTATTATAATTCAATATTGGAATTTATTGTGTTTGCATTTGAAAATTCATAAAAAATTCATATTGCATCAAAAATTCCAAAAAAAAAATTTTGCATTCATTTCATCATAATTTACATCGTGGCAAAGTTTCATATTTTTCGGACATTGTTGATAGAAATTTACATTTTAGTCACTAAAATAGGACAAAACTCCATTTTGCATCCTTTATTGCATTAAAATAGCAAAAAAACGCCTCGAAACCCGTGCACGAACTTTAATAGATATAATTCTAGGTTGTTCCTTTGCCTCCTTGTGTTCGACCTTGGGACTTGCCCAAGTAAAATAAACATAAAACCATACTGCTTGAAATTGACGAATATTTTGTGTGGTTATTTTCTTGACCGATTCTGATTGCCGCCTACAACGAACGACTCATTAATTTTTACGTACGACGATAAATACATCTTCTTAACAAGCGGATTTCGGACCCATCAGAGTGCACCGTTCCCGGGGAGGCAAACAACTTAGTTTTGTGTTTTGAAAATTTTTGTTCGATTTTCCGCATTCGGGTAGTCTTACCCCCGAATTTTTCATTGTAAATTCCATTTTTTTCTTTCTGCATTTATTTTCAGCATTTATTTCTTTTATTTTATTTTTGATTTATTTTTTGAGTCACTCTCTTACATCTTCTCTCTTATTTTTCTTACGAGGCACCCAGCATACATGGAGCGGTTTTTCAAGAAATTGAAGCATCTTCACCGACATCCGAAAAAGTCGCAATTAATTTAAGATCGAGTCGAGTTGTAAGAGAGCGTAGAGTCTAGGTTTTTAATTTCTTCAATTTTATTTTTGTAATTAATTGCTCATTTACAGCGGTGTCCGTTTGGACTCTCGCGTGTGTAAAAGACTTTGAACTCTTTTGTGGTATGCCGTGGCATGTTTCACTCTCCGGTGAGGGTGGGGCCTGACTTGAGTGGCGATTAGGATAGATCTGCATATGCGGCTCTCAGAGCATTTATATTTATGATTGTGCTCGTAGGATTAAGCCACACTTCACATTAACTGAGACACACATAGATTGTTCAATTTAGCCAAAATTTAACTCAATTCTTCCCCACTAATAGAACTTTCTGCTTAGGTGCAGTTTTTCATCGGCTTGCATTCATATAGAATAATTTTTCAATTATATATTGCATCCCACATGGAGATTGCGAGGATTCACTGTAAGTCTTCTAAGTGAGCATACGTCATTATTTTTGCGTACATCGGCTTTTCCCGAACTTCTCCCTCTTGTTTTATCACATAATTTTAAAGGAAATTGGGACTGGACGGTAGACATGTATTTGTGCTCATTTAAATTCTTCAGTGATCACCTAATTAAAATTGGGATTGTTAAATATAGTCGATTTCAAAATAACGCATAAAATCAAGAATTTTTGCGGGAGAGCAACCCTGACCTTGGATGCTTTTATTTTTTTTTTTTGAGTGAGAGAGAGATGACACTTAAGACTAGAGCCCAAACCCAGATTTTCATATTGACTACTGATTCTACCAAAAATGATTAGCTACTTCTTAGTGAGGATCTACGGGCAGTCGGTAAACGGTCCGGATTTCCTTAGCGGAGTGGGTGGTTTAGAGGACACTACGTAAGGCTCCATCCTCAAGTAACACGGGTAGCCGTTCTACGGTCCGTACTTACACTCATACTGGCTGAAAGTAGATGCAACTAGTCATAAGAATTCAGGCCAGTCATTACGAAAATTTCGGCACCTAACAGCTCGGTAAATTTTTGCCAAGATTGATTTAACACCAACTAAAATTGAAAAGAAAATAGTCGAACTCTTACGGCTTCATAGTGTGAGTTCGTGAACCTGGGGTTTGATTTGTTTTTGCATTGGTGTGCGTGAACTGATTTCGAAGATCAACAGTCGTACATTTGATAAAATTTCTTTTGACTATCCCGTGTAATCATCTCTCTCCTTTCTTGATTTAAATCTCTTCATGGAACTCTTGTCCAAAAACTCTTGCAGACCCAACCCGTCATTCCTTTCAGCTCTTTCAAAAATGGCCGAACTTTATCCGAGAATCCATCAGAGCTATACTAAGAAAATGAATTCGTACCGTTAGACCCAAAACACCTCCTCCTACTTCCACTAGAGACTCTCAACCATCAATAGATCCATATCTCTCTACAGATCCGATCTACTCTCTGAATGACAACCCTTTGTATTCGGATCATACAAACCCACAACCGACTGAGGTCTCCACTTCTTCATACATCAATCCACTCTATGTCGACCATATGATTCATCCTTCATATTCGGTAAATGTCAATCCATCATTCATGGGAGATGATAACCACATGATTGAATTGAACATATCTTCACCTCTTACATCTACCCTACCCTGGAACACAAATGAACAATTATCATCTTGGATTGACCATGACAACACCCTCTTCAGACATGATACAGAGGATTGGACAGACCACATAGAAACACATCAACCCTGTATGCTGACTTTACAATATCAAGGTCCGACCACTCAAAGGATTGAACTCTACTCGGACCAACTCCACATAACTGGACCATATGAGCAGTCGCCTTCCATAACTATTGGGGAGATGTTTTCAGAAAATAATGATCATATATCAAATATTTCAAGAGACTCCTCTCCTAGTACATATAGGAAAATGGAAGAGGAAATTCAATTACAAAAACACACCCCAACTGCTCCCAGGATTGATCATGAAAAGATTTTGGAGGATATTTTAAGGATGAATAAGAAATTTGATTTAATGGAGGATAGATTTGAAGAATTTGCCCATCAATTAATTTCAATATCTGGTAGCTCGGATATTAAAATGAATGAGGAAATGATTGGATCTAAGATTAAAAATTTTGAGGATATTCAAGAATCTGGGGATGATTCTGACAATGTCACTTCTGCATATTATTCCCCTAGAAATGACTATGCCTCTGACTCTGAACATCAGAACCCCTGCTCATCTGACTCCCCCCATTCTAAACATCAGAACCCCTGCTCATCTGAGGAACACACCACATCACCACACCACAAAGAAAATACCAAAAAAATGGAAAATCCAGAAAATTTCATAAAAATTAAGACTGAAGAAGATCGGATGAATTTGGATCCTACTGTACGGGAAGCATTGGAGAAGAAATTAATTTTTGAACTTCCCTTTATACAGGCCATTGAACACTTCCCCGACCTTAAAGGATTTGTAATGGACAAACTAATGATCAAAAATTCGGGCGGGATTAGAACAAAGATCGAGAGAGATATCTTGTCAATGGCCTCCTCCTTGGTGTTGAGGAGAAAAATCAAGAGCCGCATAGTGAAGCGGTTGCCCAGATTTGACTGCATAATCAAAGACACGATTTTCACCCATGCTCGAATTGATGACGATTCATCGATCAGTATCCTCCCGACCTCTGTATTTCACGAACTCAAACTTGGAACGATTCAGAAGATACGAGAGATTATTCAATTGGCAGACCGATCAATAAAGAGGCCGAGAGGAATTATTTCTGTCATCATGAAATTCCAAGGTGCTCCGCTCAAAGTAGAATTCACGATCATTGATATTGAGCATCAAGGAGAATTCACCCAATCTCCAATCATTCTCAGAAAGCCATTCTTAGCATTGGCTAAGGCAATTATTAATTGTGAGACTCGGGAAATCAATTTTAAAGCATTGGAAGCACTTAGATCGGACCAAGTCTTTGAGGAACCACGATCTTCTGAGGAAACCCACGAAGACCCCGACAGCCACAACCATGAAGATGTAGAAGAGCCCTACCCCACTGCTACACCTGAGATAGCGGTTGTTGATGAGACTATTGGTTTAGAGAATCCCCCCCCTGCTCCGTTCCCAGCCGCTCTCACCATGGAGAACCGAGTATATGAATCATATGATCTGGAGACTTATACATGATCGCACCCTGGGTCGACCTATTCTGACTACCTTAATCACATCGAATCGACACAGGGGTGCTCCAACATCAAATCAATTGAAAACGAACATGCAGAGACTCTCCCCAGTATTTCCATTCCTGCATATCTCAAAATAGACAAATCCTTCTACTACGATCCTGAGGCATATGCATGGTCGCACCTTGGAGCAACCTTTTCTGAATACCTTGATTAAATCATTCCAAATCGAGAATGCACCAATATTCAGAAGACTAAGAACAAACACACACGACGATCACCAACTAAGGAGAATTACAATGGCTATTCATCTGGATACTCAAGTGAACCGACACCATCACGAAACAAGAAAAAGAAAGTCACCTTTGACCTTTCGGAAGAGTAAGCCGCTGATGATCCCTCATCAGGTCCGGAAAAGGTAGTCTACATGAATGAAGTATGTTCGGCAGCTCTAAAGCCATATCTTCGCAAGGATCCAAAGTTCAATTCTCGTTGGACAACTCCCGTTCCTAACTACTATTCATCCAAAGCTGATGCTCCTGCCCTCTACAACTACACTGGAATTATTTCTTATGAGCTGACTATACCGGTGCTTCTGAGTATTCATCTGAGGACAAATCGCTTGATCTCAAGAAGGAACGAATTCTGAGGAAACAAGTGAGGAAATAAAAAGACCAGAATATTTGGAGTATGTCCACTTTCAAATACTATTCCTCTAAGGATAACTCTGATGATGGCTACCTTTCAACTGACTCAAATGTTTCATCTATTATCCATCATTATTTTTCTGAGGATGACACTGATAATAGTTGGGAATCATATCCTTCATCTCCATCTCATCATTACGATCTCCCACAGCAGGCTCACAAGAAGATCAACCGAAAATCTTCTTAATCATCAGCTACCCACCCTCCCTCCCGACCACATCGGTCCCCTTGTATAGCTTCTTCCTCTACTTAGGTCAAGGCCTACGTATAGTGGGGACCGATGCCATCTGTATATACCAATTCCCTCATCATACTCCTTCTCCCAATTGCCTCACTTCCACCCTTCTTCTATACTTAGGCTGACCAGAGCCTAAGTATAGGGGGAACAGATGCCCATCTGTATATACTTTCCTCGTTCACATATCCCGACCGCCTCATTTTTTCTCTCTTCTTCTATACTTAGATTGTTCACATCCTAAGTATGGGGGGGTGTTCCGATCCATCTTTTTCTTTTCCTATTTCACTCTCTTATGCTTAGCCCAAGCTATGTCTTCTTTACGCTTCTTGTGCTCTGAGGACACATCACTCGCTAAGTATAGGGGGTCTGTATATATACTTTGTATATATTTTACCCATATCTCGTACTTTCACGTAAGTCTATATGTATTTATAGGGTGGGTAACTAATTTGAAAACAAAAAAAAACGATAAAAAAACAACAAAAAAACAAAACAAAAGAAAAAGAGTTTTGCTACTAACAGTGACTATGCCCATTTTTTTTTGAAAAAAATGGCTTCTTATCCATTTTTGCATAAAAAAATCCCTTGCATAAAATTTTAAAAAAAATCAAAAAAATTCACAAAAAAATGTGTCTGCATTTCACGCACCTGCACTTCATCCAGCATTTCATGCATTTGCATCTGTGAAAAGTCATTGGGTTCTGAACCGAGTGATTAGCCGAAACCGAGAGTCTGGACTTGTCCTTAATCCACCTAATTTTCAGAGGAACTTCACCGAGAAATAGGATTTTAGAAGCTTCAGGTCTTTGACTTAATTCTTTGAGTTCCACATGACAATGTGCAGCATTTGACTCTTAGTGTCTAACCTGGTCTCTTCATTCTGGGTACAACTCTGGAATAGAGATTTAATTTGTACTCTCGCACTATGCACTTAGCTCAACTTAGACGGGATATGGTAAGACTATGTGAGTTTCTTTTCTGGTAGCGTGGAAATCTAAAGACCGGAGTACGGGTTGAAATAAAGCTTCGGAAAAGGGTGGACGGCTGGTCACAATTTTTTCTAAGACCCCAAAAAATGTATGGAAACAAAAAGATTCTATATCCTTAGGGGCACAACAAGATCCAAGCAGAGCCACCAAAAATTCCAAATACAAAGAAGCATTCTACCAAATAAAAATCTGACCAAAAAGGTCCAAGCTTCAAGAAACTTGCAGATCTTGGTGGAGACTCGGCTACACTGGCCATCTTCACAAGGAGAGGTGACTACACTGGCCACCGTCCAATTTTTTTCTCCTTCTTCTATCTTCTCGCCCAATTTGATTGTGAACACAGCACGACAGACCTTAGAAAGAAATACCTGACTCCCCAAGGACGAGTTGCTGGAGAGGAGAGGAGCATGGTAGTCCGGCATTCTGGATGGGAAAAGCTAAAACCTTTCACACACATGAGTCGGTTGTTCAATGATCATAGGGTATACTTTGGAAAGAGGATTGATCTAAGATAACTTCTGAGCTGAAACTGTGACAATAATGTGTAGAACTTGAGGGTTGTTGATTTTAAAATTCTAAGTCTCACAGAAGTTCCGACACACTATTAATCCAAAGGTCGAGTCTAGTTTCATTTTCACCTATATCTCATGTCTTGGTATGGAACCCAATCTCATTTCACTTCATGGCATTTCTTTTTTATGCTCCGGGACGAGCATGGTTTATGTATAGGGGGATGATGAATCTCGGATTCATCACTCTAAATCTCATTATATAAGCTCATATCCCTCAAAATCAACAGCATATCTGCATCTATTCGGCATAATTAGCATTCATGCATGTTTTCAAAAGAATTGCATTTTATCCATTATGTTTGCACAAAATAAGAAGCCAAAATCCCAAGCCAAAATTGACCTGTAAATATCCTAACTTCCCTGATTTTTAACTCCTTCATGCTAACTCTGATTGATCCAAAACCACCTCCACTATATACATATCACTCACAAGAATAAATGAAAAATACAAAAAAATAACTAACCCAAATAAGTGGACCAAAAACCCAAACCCTAGTTTCAGGATTTCCGGACTAAAAACCCCATATCTTCCCCATCCAGTGTCCTTTTTGATTCTACTCATTTTTGAACTAATGTACATTCAATTACCTTCAAAACAAGATCAAGTTCAAGTGAATCAGATCTCATATATGAAAGTTGGGTTTCGGGCCTCTTTTGTACATTGTGTATTTTAACGGTTTTTGACCTGATATTTATGTACATAATTTACCTATTAATAAAAATCCAAAAAAATTGATTAAGGTGTCTTTATTTATCTTAGATTTTTCCAAATTTGTTCCGGATTTTTATCTGGTTTAAAAATGACAAAAAATACAAAACCCCAAAATCAAGGTATTCTATGTACATGGGATACCCCAAAAATACCATTTTGTGCATTTGATCGATTTTGGTTTTGATGTCTTCATGAAAGTCGTAGATCTCATCGAGACGAGCAATTTTTGTGAGCGATTCGAGGTCATTTGCTATTTATTTTTGATTTTACAAAATCTTTCTATGGAGTTTTGTTGTGCTGACACGTAGCAGCCCCTGGGGTCGCCACATGTTAGCATTTTTTGGTCTTATCATATACTCGTTTTTATAAAAAAAAAATTTAAAGGCCCGCACGTGCGAGGCACGTGCCGCCCAGGCACACGCCAAGCACGTGTGTCATGACTCCTTTGCGCCCTCAGCCGCCACGTGCCACCTCCTGGGCCGTCCGATCTCGGCCGATCGGACGGCCCGCGTCCTTCGTGAACCTCCCAGCATTCCCCCGCAATTTGCACCACCCTTCTCACCAACCGCCACCTCTGCGTCCTTCGTCACCAATGGCCAACCGCCTCCTCCGCTTCTCTCGCGCCGCCAACGACCTCCCTCAACCCAATTTAAGAATCACCTCGTCCGCCATGGACAAACATTTGTTGATAGCTTGGTCTTCAACGCAAAGGTGGCGGTGACAGCGCCTCCATTTCATCTCGGCAAGATCTGAAGCCCTTCGAGCCTCATTGCAGTCGTGCCCCTCTGCTGCGTACTGCCAAACTCCGCTATTGCGTCGAGCCTATGACAAACGACACTGCCACTTCGACCAATTACTCCACCTACTTCACCGACCCTCCATCAGTCTCGCACGCTCCAACGCTGTCTACTCTGACAACGCTTATTCGACCTAATCAACGATTCTTCACCGACCTACGCTTTCTGCTCTGCCATCCCCGCCGTCTTCTTCGACAACCACCGGAGCTACATCCACCCTCGATAGCCAACTCCATCGACAACGTCATCAACTTCGATGCCACGATCTTCATCGACACCTGACGCAGCCACACCGCCTACATCTCCAACAACCTCTTCTCCGACAATCACCCCCGAGCATCCCCTACTTCGCCAACCTCCGGCCACCAACAGCCAGAGGCTCCTCCGCTACGACATCCGCCGCCTTGCCGGCCCTCGAAGCTACGGACTTCACCGGGCTCCCCTTTGGCGTTCCTCCAACACTCTGCCGGAGCCCCTCCACTGCTTCGCCACCGACAAAGCCTTCGCTGGACCGCTTCGCCTCTCCGCCTCACTGACAAGATCGAGCTCTAACCCTGAGGTCCCCCGCACGTGCTCCGCACGTGCGTAGGGAAACAACAGCAGCAATCAACACAAGTCACGTGCATTGCACGTGGCGTGGGGAAAATTGCGTAAGTCGCCCCGGGAGTCTTGATATTTATAGATCAATCCGTCTCCAGAGGGTACGTGCCACGCACGTGCCCCTCTGAACATTTTGCAGAAAGCCCCCCCATCAGTCCTGGTAAATACATATAGGCCCCCTGCGTATTTTATTTATTGTATTATATTGTATTGTTACCCCTGTCTTTCCTATAGTTATGGACCTCTACATTGCATCGTTTTATTTATCAAAAATTGGCATTTTGTTCTACACTTAATTCTCTATTGTTTGACATATTGTGGCCATTTTTATGAGTAGTGGTTAATTAATAAGTAATTATTTTGTGGAAAATTGCAAACTTTTCTATTTTATGTTCTTAAATTTGCCATTAATTAACCATTGCTCTAAAAATCCCCGAAAAATCACATATTGTAGAGTTTATTGTGCTTTACGTGCCCAAAAAGATTTGCATTTGCATGCATAAATTGCTCTGTAAAAATCATTTTGCATATTTCAGTGTTTGATTTTTAATAGGTATTCGATCTCACATTTTTGAGGTTTAGGATTTTTCTGAGGTCAATTGCCTAGGAATAGATCTTAGATAAGTTTATTCCTTGAAAAATAAGTAGGTTTAATATTTATTATAATTAAATATTGGAATTCATTCTGTTTGCATTTGAAAATTCATAAAAAAAAATCATATTGCATCAAAAAATTCCTAAAAAAATTACTATGCATTCATTTCATCATAATTTACATCGTTGCAAAGTTTCACATTTTTCGGACATCATTTGATCGAAATTTACATTTTAGTCCCTAAAATAGGCCAAAACTGCATTTTGCATCTTTTATTGCATTAAAACTAACAAAAAAATCGCCTCGAAAACCGTGCACGAACTTTAATAGACATAATTTTAGGTTGTTCCTTTGCCTCCTTGTGTTCGACCTTGGGACTTGCCCAAGTAAAATAAACATAAAACCACATTGCTTGAAATTGACGAATATTTTGTGTGGTTATTTTCTTGACCAATATCGATTGCCGCCTACAATGAACGACTCATTAATTTTTATGTACGACGATAAGTACATCTTCTTAAAGAGTAGATTTCAGACCCGTCAATGGGTGAGGGGGAAGCGGAAGCTAGATGATGACCCTCGATTGTTGTATCTAGTGATCCAACGGCTACACTAAGCAAGGGCCTGGATCAGATCAGGCGGGTGAGATCGAAGGGCGATGGTCATGCGACATGGCGGGATGTGGGTGTGGCACTAGCAAACGGTCGTGATGAGTGATCAGACCTTGATCGAAGGGTCAAGATTTGCGTAGGAGTGTGCGGTGGAGATCACAGCGCTGGAGATGAATCAGACGGATGGGGGCGGGACATGTGGCCACAGGAGAACGCGGCGCTTGCGGACGGGTGAGATGAGATCTGGAGTTTGATCCGACGGCTGCAAGATGATGCATGCTTGGACGGTCGAGATTGCTGCGCTTAAGCCTGATCCAACGACAAAGAGTGGAGGGCCCGCGACAAGTAGGTAGATGGCCATGTGGCGCAACCAGAAGGCGCCACGTGGCCCAATCAGATGCGAAGAAGAAGGTGAAATAAGAGGGGGAAAATGGCCGAATTTGGAAAAACTCAAAACATGACAGTTGTAGATCTCGACGAGATCTACAAGTTTTATGTTGACCAAAAATGGAAACGAGGCCATATGAGGTGATAAAATACAAGGGTATAAATACAAATACATATAGCATACAAAGGGGACCCAAAACCCAAGTTTTGCATACGAGCTCCGATTCTAATGAAATTGGTCTCATTTTGAAGATCTCTGAATGTATATTATTTTAAAAGTGAGTAGACCTATATTTGAGGCTGTATAAGAAAGATATGGGTATTTTAAGGTCCATGGTCTCAAACTTGGATTGGGGTTTTATTGGTCAATTTTACAAGTCAGCATTTTTTTGATATTTTACTGTATTAGTGTTAGTAATATGTAGGGTTGGGTTTATGGAATTTGGAGTAAGTGTAAAATATATACAAATGAATGATTTTTACAAGTGACTTTGGATTCTTATTTAATGCAAATGTAGATGCTAAAATGCAGATGTTATCAGTGCATGCATGAATGATAATTATGCAATATAGGTGGAAATATGCCTCTAATAACTCGAGAACAAGGCACTATTTTCAACTTTTAGAGTGATGAATCACATATTCGTCAACCCCTATACTTAAACCTTGCTCGTCCTCGAGCAACTAAAATGAAATGCAAAAGTGAAATGATTTTGGGTTCCTTACCAAGGTCATGAACAAAAGTTGAAAATGGAGCTTGACTCGACCTTTGGATTAATTGTGTGGCAGAACCTTATTGGGATCTGAACATAAGACCTAACAGACTTCAAGTTCCACAAGTCTTCTATTCAAGACGCCTCAACTGTCAGGTCAGAATAAATCCTCAAACGTAAATTTTTGATAACTATGATTCTTACTTGTACTGTGTAAGTATAAAATTGCTCTCCACATCAGAAATGGCAAAGAAGGAGCATCCTATAACAAGGTAACTCTAATTCCCCGGTCTAGTGCTCTTTCCTCGAGGAGCAGGGTATTCCCTTCTAAGTTCAAGTGCGACCAGTTCAAGAAGATGGGGTGGAGAAAAGAATGGACGATTGCCAGAGTAGCTACCTATCCCAGGTTGCCTGACCAATGTAGCCAAGTCATCTAGTTGCAGACTTCTTGCTAATATACATACTCCGACAGGTATTTTATTTTCATTCAGGCTTGTCTTATTTTTTTGGAGTTCTTGCATTTTTTCTGATACAAGGTGCAGCATGTACATCGGGAGTTTTTCCTCTTGAGCCAATAGACTATCCCTCTTTTGAAGCATTGTTGTAACTCATAGCATCCCATCCTTAGATGTCAACACCATCAGACTAGGTTGAGATGCACTTCCCTCCCTAGAGGAGGACGGATGTTTCCACCTGTGTGCTACTCGAAGCTAAAGGATTCTACCTCCTCACCACCTCATCAATGAAGAGCTACGTGCATAGTGCTTGTCCAAGTTAGGTCACTATCTATAAGAATCATGCATGTATACGAGATATTCTACTTAGACCAATCAAGATGACATGTGAACATAGACCTGCGGACTCAAAGAATTAAGTCACTTGACCTGAAAAATCTTAACTCCAGTTCCTATAAGGTTCCTCTGAAAAGAACCCACTAACATTTCGCTTTGCATATGCTAGATATGCAGATGAAGTGCATATGATATGCTATGTAGATGAATACAAGACTCTTTTTTCTTTCTTTTTAAATGCAGAGATGATATGCCATAGTAATTAAGAAGCCTTCGATTTTGATTTTGATTGATTTTTTTTCCATTAAAATTATACAAGTGTATTGCAAATATACAAGTATTTTACAAAAAAATAATTTTTACCCACCCCGTAATTATTGTATAGTATATACAAAAATATGCGAAAGTGCGAGCTATGGGTAAAGTATATATGTAATATATACACGCCCTCCTATACTTAGCATGTGCTATGTCCTCAAAGCACGAAAAGCGAGGAAAAAGACAGCTCGTGCTAAGCACAGGAGAGCCAAAATAAGAAATATGTATAGAAGTCGTCCCTTCCCCCCTATACATAGGCTCTGGCATCCTAAGTGTAGAAGAAGAACAAAAATGGGGCGGACGAGGTCAAGAGGGGAAATGGATGAGTACATATATGATGGTCATCGGTCACCCTATACTTAGGTTCTAGTCAGCCTAAGTATAGGACATGAGTGTTTGTGAGAACCGATGAGCTCTGGAGGATGTACAATGAATGATTAAGTGACTCGGGTCACTTTCCCCCCTATACTTAGGATCTGGTCATCCTAAGTATAGTCATGAAATGAAAAGATACGTAGTTGGGGTGAGTAACTTGAGTCACGGGAGGGAGGGAAAGAATATATACAGGAAAGGTGAGTATATATAAGTATCATGATCTGAATCTTTTCGATGCTACTGATGGCGAGAGCTCACTTTTGCAAGGTCTCATGCGTGACTTTATGTGTGTCTACTGAGTCTGCCTCGCGTATGGAAACAATCTCCTTGACATGGACTAATTGTTCATTGGGTTCGACAAAGTGTTTTAGCAGTTGTCCATTAACTAGGGATGTTTTTGCTTCGCCTGTAAGATCTGAGATCTCTACACATCCACTATCATGCACAGCACGGACTATGAACAGATCCGTCCACTCTGATTTTAGCTTACCTTGGAAAACATTTACCTTCGCATTGAACAACCATACCTTCTGTCCAGGAACAAAGGTATTTTGTCTGATATATATAATGTGCCAACGCTTTACCTTGTCCTTGTATACCAAACTGTTATCATATGCTCGGTTTCTGACCTCCACAAGCTCATTCAGATCCACCTGTCTCTGTTTCTACCCTAGTTGTGTGTTTCAGTTGACCTTCTTGATTGCCCATTCGGATTTGTGCACTAATTCAGCGGGCAAATGGTATGGCTTTCCAAACACCATTCTATATGGGTAGGTTCCTAAAGTAGTCTTGTAAGCTGTCCTGTAAGCCCAAAGGACCTGATCCACGATCTGAGACCGGTCCTTTCTGTCTGGGCGGACAAGCTTCTCCAATATAGTCTTCACCTCCCTATTCGACACCTCTGCCATGCCATTGGTGTATGGGTGGTAAGGACTAGCGACACGGTATTCGATGCCGTAATCCTTTAAGAGTTTCTTCACTTCTCTGTTCACAAAATGGCTACCCCCATCAGATATCAACACTTTGGGGATCCCAAACCTAGAGATGATATGATCTCTAATAAATCTCAGACAGTCCTGCTGTCTGCGACTCGGGTCAGGATAGCCTCCACCCACCTTGACAGATAGTCCACCACATGAAGGATATATTCGAAACCATGGCTATCCGGGAATGGGCCCATGAAGTCGATGCCCAAGGCATCAAAGACATCACAAATGATGAAAGTCTGCATCGGCATCTCGTCCTTGGAACCAATGATTCTTCCCATTCGTTGGCATACTGGGCACGACTTCGCAAAGGTGAGTGATGAATCTCGGATTCACCATTCTAAGTCTCATTAATTAAGCTCAAGTCCCTCAAAATCAACTGCATTTCTGTATTTATTCTGTATAATTAGCATTCATGCATGATTTCATAAGAATTGCATTTTAGCGTTAATTTCTTCATAAAATAAGAAGCCGAAAATCCCATCAAAAGTTGACCTGTAAATAGCCTAACTTCTCCTATTTTTAACTCCTTCATGCTAACACCGCATAACCCAAAACCACCTCCACTGTGCACATATCACTAACAAGAATAAATGAAAAATACAAAAAAAATAATTAACCCAGGTAAGTGGACCAAAAACTCAAACCCTAGTTTCAGGATTTTCGGACTAAAAGCCCCATATCTTCTCCATCCAGTGTCCGATTTGATCCTACTCACTTTTGAACTAATACACATTCAATTACCTTCAAAACAAGACCAAGTTCAAGTGAATCGGAGCTCGTATGTGAAAGTTGGGTTTTGGGCCTCTTTTGTACATTGTATATTTTCGCGGTTTTTGACCTTGTATTTTATGTATATATTTTCTTCATTTATAAAAATCCAAAAAAATTAGTTTAAGGTGTCTTTTATTCATCTTTGATTTTCCCATATTTTTCCGGATTTTTATCTTGTTTAAAAATGACAAAAAAATAGAAAACCAAAAATCAAGGTATTCTATGTACATGGGATACCCCAAAAATTCACTTTTTACATTTGACCGAATTTGGCTTTGATGTCTTCATGAAAGTTGTAGATCTCGTCGAAACGAGCATTTTTCATGAAGGAACATTTTCGATCGGAGGTCATTTGTTGTTTTTTATCGATTTTACAAATCTTTTATTTTCGGATTTTTCTGGAGCTGACACGTGGCGGCCCCAGAGGCCGCCACGTGTCATCATTTTTTAAGCCTTTTATTTATCCGTTTTTATAAAAAATAAATAAAAATTCAAATCGGCCGCACGTGCATCGCATGTGCCCCCAGGCACGTGCTCCGCACGTGCTGCGCCTCCCCAGGCCCTCGCCACGTGGCTCCTTTTTGGCCGTCCGATCTCGGCCTATCTGACGGCCTACCCGCGTCTCCCTCCTCCCAACGACTCCTCCAAAACCTCCACCGCCTCCTCCGCTATCTTCGCGCGTCGCCGCTCTCCTAAAACCCCGCAACCCCTTATCTCCGCCAACGGCCTCCGACACCGGCCATCTCCCTCCGCTCATCCCGCGCCTCCCCTCCCATCACCGGCCTCTCCCCTATATAAACATCTTCGCCGACCCCCAGAACCGCATCCGCTTATAGAGCTTGGAGGAAGCGGCGGTGACAGGGCCCCTCCTCCTTCTTCTTGGCGAGGTCCGAGGCCCAGGTCTCGTCGCAGTGCGGCCACGCCGCCTTTCTGCCCAGCTCCGAGCTTGAGCTCCGTCGAGCCTACCACGACTTCATCCTCCGCCATAGCCGTACTACTCCGCCCAGGTCCATCTTCTTCACCGACACGCCATCGCCGACCTCCATCTCCAACCCCTCCACCTCGCCATCTGCCTCGCCATCGTCATCAGCACCATCGCTAGGAGCAGCTCGACCCTCCACCGACCGGACAGGAACCGGGCCTCCACCTTCGTCTTCTTCGACATCACCAACACCGCCCGCTACGGCCGGGCCCATCCAGCTCCTCCACCAGCCATCGGAGCACCTCAGCATAGACCGGGCACGAAGCCCGAGGTCCCCCTCCGTCTCTCCTTGCTCCGGGAACCTCCAGTAGCCGCCACAGTCTACCGCAGCTCCGCCAGGAGCGGCCCCCCTCCGCCGCACTCGCCACCACCGGGCGCCAGGCTCAAGACCCCCCGCACGTGAGCCGCACGTGCGTGGGGGGACGACCTCAGCATTGCGTCAGCAGCCCAGGTCACGTGCTTAGCACGTGACCGTGGGTAAATTACAAGGAGAACCTCGGCGGATATCCTATTTGCGCTCCAACCCAGCCAACCAGAGGCACGTGCAGGGCACGTGCTCTCTAGTAATTTTGCAGAACTCCCCCCCCCCCCCCCCGTTATAGGTAATTTCAAGTAGGTCCCAGTCTACACATTTTTATTTATTTTATTTATATTTATTACATTTACCCCCCTGTGTTCTCCCTCTGTTTGGAACCTCTTCTAGACATCATTTTATTTATACAAAAATAGCACTTTGTTCATTGCTTAATGCTCTACATTCTGAGATACTGCGGGTATTTTTGTGATCATCGGCTAATTATTAATTAATTATTTTGTGGAAAATTGCGTATTTTGCCCATCTTATGCTCTGGAATTTATCATTAATTAACCGTGGCTCTAAAAATCCCCGAAAAATCACATAGTATAGGGTTTATTGTGGTTAACATTGTGCCCAAAAATCTTTGCATTTGCATGCATATTTTGTCTTGTAAAAATCTTCCTGCATATTTCACGATTTAATTTTTAATAAGTATTAAACTCCACATTTTCGAGGACTAGGATTTTTCTGAGATCCATCACATGGTGATAGCTCTTAGATAATTTTATCTCTCGAAAATAAGTAGGTTTAATATTTATTATAATTAAATATTAAAAATCATTCTGTTTGCATTTAAAAATTCATAAAAAATTCATATTGCATTAGAAAATTCCAAAAAAATTACAGTGCACTTATTTCATCATATTTTACATCTGGCCAAGTTTCGTATTTTTCGGACATCATTTGAACGTAATTTACATTTTAGTCCATAAAGTAGGCCGGATTTGCATATTGCACCCTCTATTGCATTGAAAAAATTCCAAAAAAAAGATCGCCTTGAAAACCGAACTCAAAATTGGATAGACACAACTCTAGGTTGTTCCTTTGCCTCCTTGTGATCGACCTTGGGACTTGCCCAAGTAAAATAAACATAAAAACCACTTGATTAAATTTGATTAAAAATTGTGGTTATTTCTTGACTGTTTCCGATCACCGCCTACAACGAACGACTTTAAGTTTTTTCACAACCGAGCATAAAGACACATCCCTAACGCGGCTTTTTCGGACTCGTCAGATGGCGCCGTTGCCGGGGAGGCAAACGGCTTAGTTTTTTGTTTTGAAAATTTTTGTTCGGTTTTCCGAATTCGGGTAGTCTGACCCCCGAATTTTTCACTGTAAATCCCATTTTATTTCGTGTATTTATTTTTCAGCATTTATTTCATTTATTTTATTTTTGATTATTTTCTGAGTCACTCTCTTACACCCATCTCTCTTATTTTTCTTGCGAGGTACCCGGCGCACGTGGAGCGGTTTTTCAAGGAACCGACGCATATTCACCGACACCCGAAGAAACCGCAATTAAATTAAGATCGAGTCGAGTCGTGAGAGAGAGTATAGTCTAGGTTTTTAATTTCTGCACTTTTAATTTCTGCTCATTTATAGCGGTGTCCGTTTGGACTCTCGCGTGTGTAAAAAGACCTTGAACTCTATTTGTGGTGTGTCGTGGCCTGTTTCACTCTTCGGAGAGGGTGGGGTCCGACTTGAGTGGCGATTAGGATAAACCTGCACATACGGCTCTCAGAGCAATTTTATTTTTTGATTGTGCTCGTAAGATCTTAAGCCACACTTCACTTTAATCAAGACGCACATTAGATCGTTCAACTTAGCCAAACTTAACTCAATTCTTCCCGCTAATAGAACTTTCTGCTTAGGTGCGGTTTTCATCGGCTTGCACGCATTTAGTATAAAATTTTCAATTCGGTACTGCATCCCACATGGAGATTACGAGGAGGCACTGTAAGTCTTATAACTGAGCATTCATCATAGTTTTCCGCGTGCATCGGCTTTTCCCGAAATCATCTCTCTTGTTTTATCACATAAATCTAAAGGAAATTGGGACTGGACGGTAGACGTGTATTTGTGTTCATCTAAATTCTTCAGTGATCGCCTCATTAAAATTGGGACTGCTAAATATAGCCGATTTCAAAATATCCCATAAAATCAAGAATTTTTGCGGGAGAGCAACCCCGACATTGTTTGATTTTATCTTGCAGCGAGGAGAGAGACGCACACTAGGATAGAGCCTAGCTCCAAACCTAACAGCTCGTTTAAACGGCTTGCAAGATTGAATTTATCACCAACTAAAATTGAAAAGATAATAGCCGAACTCTTACGGCTTCGTTGTGTGAGTTGGTGAACCCGGGGTTTGAATTGTGTTTGCATTGGTGTGCGTGAACCGATTTCAAGATCAATAGCCGTACATTCGATAAAAAATCTCTTTGACTATCCCGTGCAATCATCTCTTCCCTATCTTGATTTGAACCTCATAATGGAACTCTTGTCCAAAAATCCCGCAGATCCAACCCCCCATTCCTCTCAAAAATGACCGAACACCCATCAGAGCTATACTATGAAAATGAATTTGTTTCGGTTAGGCCCAAATCAACTCAATCCCCTTCTTTCAATAATCCTCCAACATTTGC
This sequence comes from Ottelia alismoides, assembly GCA_037367405.1. Classification (NCBI taxonomy): domain Eukaryota; kingdom Viridiplantae; phylum Streptophyta; class Magnoliopsida; order Alismatales; family Hydrocharitaceae; genus Ottelia; species Ottelia alismoides. The sequence continues at coordinate 191,210 of JAZKJV010010308.1, read as the reverse complement.
GGGAGGCTTTCACCCGCAGATAAAATCGACCTCCTCATTGAATTTCTATTCGAACCATCCAACCGCAAATGACCACCTACCATCTTGGACTGAACCGCCTTATTCTCAGGTTCACGCCAACGAAACTTTTCAAGATCGAAATCTCTTCAAATCTCATGATTGGCAGAGAAACCAAACTCAGATGGAAAGACATGCACTGAATAATCATCGGCATTGGATTGACCATGATAGACCCCTCATCAGACATGATACTCATACAGAGGACTGGACTGACCTCCTAGAAACACATAAACCATGTATGTTGACTCCACAATATCATGGTCTGACCAATCAAATACACATGTCTGAACCATATGAGCAGCCTCCTTCCATTATTTTTGAGGAGAAAGTTTCAGAAAATAATGATCATATTTCGGATATTCCAAGAAATTCTCCTCCCAGCACAAACGAGAAAATGGAAGATGAAATTATCGAACATACACCTACTGCTCCCATAATTAATCATGAACCGAATCTTGAGGAGAATATTTCAAGGATAAATAAGAGATTCATCTCAATAGAGGAGAGATTTCAAAAATTTACCGATCGATTCATTGCATTCTATGGTAGCTCGGACAGTAAAATGAATGAGGAAATAATTGGATCTGAGATTGAAAATTCTGAGGATATTCAGGGAGCTAGGGACGATTCTCACAATGACTATGTCATTGACCCTCACCCTGAACTCCAGAGCCCCTTTTCATCTGAGGAACACACCACACCCCCACACCACCCAGAAAATACCAAAAAATAGAAACATTTGAAAATCACGAAAAAATTGAAAATTCAGAAAAATTCATAAAAATTGAAACTGAAGACGATCTCAGGAATCTGGATCCGACTGTACGGGAAGCACTGGAAAAATGCTTGATGTTTGAACTTCCCTTTATACAGGCCATTGAACACTTCCCCGACCTTAAAAGATTTATAACAGATAAATTAATGAACAAAAAGTCGGGCAGGATACGAACAAAGACTGAAAGACATATCTTGTCAATGGCCTCCTCCTTGGTGTTGAGGAGAAAAACCAAGAGCTGCATAGTGAAGCGGTTGCCCAGATTTGACTGTGAAATCAAAGACACAATTTTCACCCATGCTCGGATTGATGACGATTCACCAATCAATATCCTTCCGACCTCTGTATTTCATGAACTCAAACTCGGACCAATTTGGAAGATACGAGAGATTGTCCAATTGGCAGACCGATCGATAAAAAGGCCGAGAGGAACCATTTCTGTCATCATGAAGTTCCAAGGTGCTCCGTTCAAGGCAGAATTCACGATCATTGATATTGAGCATCAAGGAGAATTCACCCAGTCTCCAGTCATTCTCGGAAAGCCATTCTTGGCATTGGCCAAGGCGAGTATCGATTGTGAGACTCGGGAAATCAATTTCACAGCATTGGAAGCACTTAAATCTGACCCTATCTTTGAGGAACCACGATCTTCTGAGGCAACCCACGAAGTCCCCAACAACCGTAACCATGAAGCGGTAGAAGAGCCCTACCCTGCAGCCACACCTGAGATAGCGGTTGTTGATGAGACTATTGGTTTAGAAAATCTTCCCCCTGCTCCATTCCCAGCCGCTCTCACCATGGACAATCATGTATATGAATCATATGATCCGGAGACTTATGCACGGGCACACCCTGGGTCAACCTACTCTGACTACATGGATTACATCAACTCGACACAAGAATGCGCCAACATCGAATCAGTTGAGAAAGAACATGCAGAGACTCTCCCCAATATTCAAATCCCCGAGGATCTCAAAATAGACAAATCTTTCTACTACGATCCTGAGACATATGCATGGTCTCACCCGGGAGCAACATTCTCTGAATATCTTGACCAAATCATCCCAAATCGAGAGTGCTCAAACATTCGAGAGACTAAGAACAATCACGCAGACCAAGCACCAACCAAGGAAAATTCTAATGGCTATTCATCTGGATATTCGAGTGAACCGACACCTTCACGACGAAATAAAAAGAGAGCCACCTTTGACCATTCGGAAGAGGAATCAGTTGATGATCCCTCATCAGGTCCGGAAAAAATGGTCTACATGAGTGAAGTCTGTTCGGCAGCCCTAAAGCCATATCTTCGTAAGGATCCAAAATTCAATTCTCGTTGGACAACTCCTGTTCCTAACTACTACTCATCCAAAGCTGATGCTCCTGCATTCTTCAAGTACACTGGAATTCTTTCGTATGAGCTGACTGAGACCGGTGCTTCTGAGTACTCATCTGAGGACAAACCGACTGACCCCAAGAAGGAACGAAGTCTGAGGAAACAACTGAAGAAATAAAAAGACCAGAATACTTGGAGTATGTCCACTTTCAAATACTACTCCTCTGAGGATAACTCTGATGATGGATATCTTTCATCTGACTCAAACACTTTATCTATTATCTATCATGATTTTGCTGAGGATGACACTGATCATAATTGGGAATCATATGCCTCATCTCCGACTCATCATTACGATCTCCCACCGCAGGCTCACAAAAAGATCAGCCGAAAATCGCCTTAATCATCGGCTACCCACCCTCCCTCCCGACCACATCGGTCTCTTGTACAGCTTCTTCCTTTACTTAGGCCAAGACCTAAGTATAGGGGGGGACCGATGCCATCTGTATATATCATTCTTCTCCTGACTCCTAATCGCTCCATTTCCACCCTTCTTCCATACTTAGGCTGTCCAGAGCCTAAGTATAGGGGGAACCAACATCCACCTGTATATACTCTCTTCATTTACATATCCAGACATCTTAATTTTTTCTTTTCATTTTTTCACTCCCTTACGCTTAGCCCTAGCTATGTCTTCTTTACGCTTCTTGTGCTCTGAGGACACAACACTCGCTAAGTATAGGGGGGTCTGTATATATACTTTGTATATATTTTACCCATATCTCGTACTTTCGCGTAATTCCATATGTATTTACGGGGTGGGTACTAACTTGACACAAAAAAACACAAAAAAAACACCAAAAAAAAAGGTTTTTTTCTACTAACACTAACAGTACCCTAAATTTTTGAAAAAAAAAAGAAGGCTTCTTATTCCATTTTCTGCATAAAAAAATCCTTTGCATAAAATATCAAAAAAAATGTGTCTGCATTGCACACACCTGCACTTCATCCAACATCACATGCATTTGCATATGTGAAAAGTCATTGGGTTCTGAACCGAGTTATGAGCCGAAACCGAGAGTGGTATGGACTTGACCTTAATCCACCTAATTTTCAGAGGAGCTTCACCGAGAAATAGGATTTTAAGAGCTTCAGGTCTTTCTGACTTAATTCCTTAAGTTCCACATGACAATGTATAGCGTTTGACTCTTAGTGTCTAACCTGGTATCTTCGTTCTGGGTACAACTCTGGAATAGGGAATTAATTCGCACTCTCGCACCATGCACTTAGCTCAACCCAGACGGGATGTTGGAAGACTGTGTGAGTCTCTTTTCTGGTAGCGTGGAAATCTAAAGACCGGAGTACGGGTTGAAATAAAGCTTCGGAAAAGGGATGGACGACTGGGCACAATTTTTCTAAGACCCCAAAAAAATGTACGGAACAAAAAGATTCTATACCCGTAGGGGCACAACAAGATCCAAGCAGAACCACCAAAAATTCCAAATACAAAGAAGCATTCCACCAAATAAAAATCCGACCAAAAAGGTCCAAGCTTCAAGAAACCTGCAGATCTTGGTGGAGACTCGGCTACACTGGCCATCTTCACAAGGAGAGGTGGCTACACTGGCCACCCTCCAGTTCTTTTCCCCTTCTTCTATCTTCTCCCTCATTCGATTGTGAACACAGCGCGACAGACCTTAGAAGGAAATACCTGACTCCCCGAGGACGAGTTACTGGAGAGGAGAGGAGCATGGTAGTCCGGCATTCTGAATGGGAAGAGCTAAAAACCTTCACACACATGAGTCGGTTATTCAATATTCATAGGGTATACTTTGGGAAGAGGATTGATCTAAGATGACTTCTGAGCCAAAACTGTGACAATGATGTGTAGAACTTGAGGGCTATTGATTTTAAAATTCTAAGTCTCACCGAAGTTCCGCCACACTATTAATCCAAAGGTCAAGTTTAGTTTCACTTTCACCTTCAGTTCATGGTCTTGGTATGGAACCCAGTCTCATTTCACTTCATGGCATTTCTTTTTGATGCTCAGGGACGAGCATGGTTTAAGTATAGGGGGATGATGAATCTCGGATTCACCATTCTAAGTCTCATTAATTAAGCTCAAGTCCCTCAAAATCAACTGCATTTCTGTATTTATTCTGTATAATTAGCATTCATGTATGATTTCATAAGAATTGCATTTTAGCGTTAATTTCTGCATAAAATAAGAAGCCAAAAATCCCAGCCAAAGTTGACCTGTAAATAGCCTAACTTCTCCTATTTTTAACTCCTTCATGCTAACACCGCATAACCCAAAACCACCTCCACTGTGCACATATCACTAACAAGAATAAATGAAAAATACAAAAAAAAATTAACCCAGGTAAGTGGACCAAAAACTCAAACCCTAGTTTCAGGATTTTCGGACTAAAAGACCCATATCTTCTCTATCTAGTGTCCGATTTGATCCTACTCACTTTTGAACTAATACACATTCAACTACCTTCAAAACAAGACCAAGTTCAAGTGAATCGGAGCTCGTATGTGAAAGTTGGGTTTTGGGCCTCTTTTGTACATTGTATATTTTCGTGGTTTTTGACCTTGTATTTTATGTATATATTTTCTTAATTTATAAAAATCCAAAAAAATAGTTTAAGGTGTCTTTTATTCATCTTTGATTTTCCCATATTTTTCTGGATTTTTATCTTGTTTAAAAATGACAAAAAAATTAGAAAACCAAAAATCAAGGTATTCTATGTACATGGGATACCCCAAAAATTCACTTTTTACATTTGACCGAATTTGGCTTTGATGTCTTTATGAAAGTTGTAGATCTCGTCGAGACGAGCATTTTTTGTGAAGGAACTTTTTCGATCAAAGGTCATTTGCTATTTTTTATCGATTTTACAAATCTTTTATTTTCGGATTTTTCTGGAGCTGACACGTGGCCGCCCCAGAGGCTGCCACGTGTTATCGTTTTTTAAGCCTTTTATTTATCCATTTTTATAAAAAAATTAAAATCGGCCGCACGTGCGTCGCACGTGCCCCCAGGCACGTGCTCCGCACGTGCTGCGCCTCCCCAGGCCCTCGCCACGTGGCTCCTTTTTGGCCGTCCGATCTCGGCCGATCGGACGGCCCATCCGCGTCTCCCTCCTCCCAACGACTCCTCCGAAACCTCTGCCGCCTCCTCCGCTATCTTCGCGCGCCGCCGCTCTCCTAAAACCCCGCAACCCCTTATCTCCTCCAACGGCCTCCTACACCGGCCAACTCCCTCCGCTCATCTCGCGCCTCCCCTCCCAGCACCGGCCTCTCCCCTATATAAACATCTTCGCCGACCCCCAGAACCGCATCCGCCGATAGAGCTTGGAGGAGGCGGCGGTGACAGGGCCCCTCCTCCTTCTTCTTGGCGAGGTCCGAGGCCCAGGTCTCGTCGCAGTGCGGCCACGCCGCCTTTCTGCCCAGCTCCGAGCTTGAGCTCCGTCGAGCCTAACACGACTTCATCCTCCGCCATAGTCGTACTACTCCGCCCAGGTCCATCTTCTTCACCGACACGCCATTGCCGACCTCCATCTCCAACCCCTCCGCCTCGCCATCCGCCTCGCCATCGTCATCAGCGCCATCGCCAGGAGCAGCTCGACCCTCCACCGACCGGACAGGAGCCGGGCCTCCAACTTCATCTTCTTCGACATCACCAACGCCGCCCGCTACGGCCGGGCCCATCCAGCTCCTCCACCAGCCATCGGAGCACCTCAGCACAGACCGGGCACGAAGCCCGAGGTCCCCCTCCGTCTCTCCTTGCTCCGGGAACCTCCAGTAGCCGCCACAGTCTGCCGCAGCTCCGCCAGGAGCGGCCCCCCTCCGCCGCACTCGCCACCACCGGGCGCCAGGCCCGAGACCCCCGCACGTGAGCCGCACGTGCGTGGGGGGACGACCTCAGCATTGCGTCAGCAGCCCAGGTCACGTTCTTAGCACGTGACCGTGGGTAAATTGTAAGATGAACCCCGGTGGATATCCTATTTGCGCTCCAACCCAGCCAACCAGAGGCACGTGCAGGGCACGCTCTCTGGTAATTTTGCAGAACTCCCCCCCCCCCCGGTTATAGGTAATTTCAAGTAGGTCCCTGTCTACACATTTTTATTTATTTTATTTATATTTATTGCATTTACCCCCTGTGTTCTCCCTCTGTTTGGAACCTCTTCTAGACATCATTTTATTTATACAAAAATAGCACTTTGTTCATTGCTTAATGCTCTACATTCTGAGATACTGTGGGTATTTTTTTGATCATCGGCTAATTATTAATTAATTATTTTGTGGAAAATTGCGCATTTCTCCCATCTTATGCTCTAGAATTTATCATTAATTAATCGTGGCTCTAAAAATCCCCGAAAAATCACATAATATAGGGTTTATTGTGGTTAACATTGTGCCCAAAAATCTTTGCATTTACATGCATATTTTGTCCTGTAAAAATCATCCTGCATATTTCATTATTTAATTTTTAATAAGTATTAAACTCCACATTTTCGAGGATTAGGATTTTTCTGAGATCCATCACCTAGTGATAGCTCTTAGATAATTTTATCTCTCGAAAATAAGTAGGTTTAATATTTATTATAATTAAATATCAAAAATCATTCTGTTTGCATTTAAAAATTCATAAAAAATTCATATTGCATTAGAAAATTTCAAAAAAATTATAGTGCACTTATTTCATCATATTTTACATCTCGGCCAAGTTTCGTATTTTTCGGACATCATTTGAACGTAATTTACATTTTAGTCCATAAAGTAGGCCGGATTTGCATATTGCACCCTCCATTGCATTGAAAAATTCCAAAAAAAAGACCGCCTTGAAAACCGAACTCAAAATTGGATAGACACAACTCTAGGTTGTTCCTTTGCCTCCTTGTGATTGACCATGGGACTTGCCCAAGTAAAATAAACATAAAAACCACTTGATTAAATTTGATTAAAAATTGTGGTTATTTCTTGACTGTTTCCGATCGCCGCCTACAACGAACGACTTTAAGTATTTTCACAACCGAGCATAAAGACACATCCCTAACGTGGCTTTTTCGGACTCATCAATGAGCGCATTGCAAAACAGAGGCAGTCAGTATAATCCACATTGAAGTACCTTCCCTGCGGTCCTCTTCCCGGAGTGGTGTCCTCCTGCCTCCATACTATATCATAAAGTAAGGACACTCTGATATTCCTCCTGAGGAATACACCTCCTCCAGACACAATCTGGTCCATTAAAGAAAAGGATCAGATCCTCCCAATGGTAATGTCTCGCATCTGACTTGAGTCGGTCTTTGTGGCTCTTCGGCCAATCTTCGGGAACTTTCTTGGAGACAAGATAGTTCACTATATTGGCGTACCATGAGAGTGAGTCGATAACAAAAACCGACTCGTCAGGGAAGGAGTCTCGAATAGGCATATCATCAGAAGCATCATGATTTTTGAGACAGGAGAGGTGATTAGCCACTACGTTCTTCTTTCCAGGTTTATCTCTAATGTCCAAATCAAACTCCTAGATAAGTAAAATCCACCTAAGAAGACGTGCCTTCGCATCCTTCTTTTCCATTAAATACCTTAGTGTTGTATGATCTATAAACACAATCACCTTAGATCCAATTATATGTGATTTGAACTTATCCAAGGCGAACACCACCACAAGCATCTCCTTTTCGGTAACTGTATAGTTACGTTGAGCGGTATCAAGCACTTTGCTTGCATAGTGTATGACAAACGGAACGCCATCCCTTCTTTGTCCTAACACAGCCCCAACAACAAAATATGAGGCATCCTTCATGATCTCAAAAGGAAGAGACCAATCTGGGGCTTGTAGGATCAGGTCATCCATGATCATCCCTTGCAATTTCTTAAAGGCCTCAAGACATTTATGATCAACAATAAACTCCATGTCTTTGCCTAAAAGCTCAGTTAGCAGTCAGGCAATCTTCAAAAAATCCTTGATAAATCTCCAATAAAATCCAACATGCCCGAGGAATGACCACAACTGTTTTCACGTTGGTTGGTGCCTGGAGTCATCTGTCACGTCCACCTTGGCATGGTCAACCTCCATTCCTCTCTTGGAGATGACATGCCCCAACACAATGCCCTCCGTCACCATGAAGTGACTTTTCTCCCAGGAGAACACCAGATTAACCTCAAAACATCTTTTGAGGACTCGGTCCAGATTCCTAAGACAGAAATCGAAGGAATCGCCATGGACCGAGAAGTCATCCATGAATACTTCCAGGAATTCACCGACCATCTCGTCGAATACTGCAATCATGCACCTTTGAAATGTACCAGGAGCATTGCATCACCCAAAGGGCATGCGCCTGAAAGCATAGGTACCGAAAGGGAATGTGAACATGGTTTTCTCCTGGTCCTCAGGAGCGATGGCTAATTGATTGTAGCCCGAGAACCCATCTAAGAAGCAGAAGAATTCTTTTCTCGCTAATCTTTCTAAGTTTTGATCAATGAATGTGAGGGGAAAATGATCCTTCTTCATCGCGACATTCAAGCGTCTGTAATCCACACAGACACGCCACGACGTGGGTACTCGTGTCACGATCTCCTCTCCATCCTCATTGGTGGTCATCTGAATTCCTGACTTTTTGGGGACAACATGGATAGGTGCCACCCACTTGGAGTCAAAGATGGGGTAAATGAAACCCGCGTCACACCATTTCTCAATCTTCTTCTTCATGACCTCTCGTAGATTTGGATTCAACCTACGTTGGAATTCACGAGAGGGTTTAGCCTCATTCTCTAAGTAGATATGGTGCGAACACAGAGCGGGATTTATCCCGTGGAGATCGGAGATGCTTTAGCCTATCGCCTTGTGGTTTTTCTCTAGGATCTCTAGCAAGCGAGATTCCTGCTCCTCGGTCAATCGTGAGATGATGATGACCGGAAATTTCCTCTCTTGTCCCGTAAGGAAGGCACATTTAAGGGTTGTGGGTAGTGGTTTGAGCTCAGGTAAGGTTTGATCATCAAGGAAGCCTGGCTCAATTAGTTCCGACTCTGTGCTGGTAGTGGCTGGATCTATCTCTGAAGTTACTGCCACCAACTTATTCAGCTCTGGAGTCGGATCGTCAAAAGTATCCAAGCAATCGGCAAAAGCCACATCCGACTCATCATCCTCATCTTCTGATTGTCCTAAAGAGGGAAGGACTGACAGGCCCAACTGGGCCTCTACGTCATCGAAAATGTAGGGGGATGCACTTTCCACGTTGTACTTGCTCCTAAGGTTCTCGCAAACTACTCATGCACAAGATCTTCTCCAAAGGAGAGGAACTCATTGGTGTTGGCTGGGTTCTGTCTCCATGGCCCAACGGTGTCTACATGAACGCAATCTGCTTCTGACGAAGAGTATTCAGTGCTAGATTCAAAATCTGGCCTCTGCCACCTTGTCTGCTTCATTTTAAGTTCCCCATCTCCGCCTGGAGTTTGGAACTAAATTTTCCCAATCTTATAATCAAATAAGGCCCCTGTTGTTCTAAGGAAGGGCCTTCCTAGTATGATATAAGAATCTCTCCAATTTCGAGGGGTCTCCATATAAAAGACTGTAAAGTCCACCATGTAATCCTAACCCTCGACTTTGATGATAACGTTCCTCAATTATCCCTGGGACCTCTTGGTTGATTTGTCTGTGAACTGGAGTAAGCTCTGAATTTCCTAAGAGGTCCTAGACTTAGTCGCTCATAGAGGGTTGTAGGCATCAGATTAATTGAGGATCCATTATCTAGGAGAGTGCATGCAAACGTGGTGTCATCGACATGATTCACCACATAATGGGCACCCATGTCCCTTCATTTCTTTTGAAACACATTCTTGACGGCGCAAATAGGGGCTAGTGACAGAACGTGCTTCTCAGCACGGCTTTTTGTTTTCCTGTTGACCCTAGTAGGTGTGCATCTCACCTTAAGGTATTTCTGAAATGTAGGTGTCATGTCCACATACTTATCGAAGGGGATTGCGACCTTGATATACTTGTTGCAAAACTCTGCCATCTCAAGGTCATCTTTTTGTATTTTCTTAGTTTTCTTCTTTCCACCCTTAAGAGCACAATGGAAAGGGATTATTGACGACAACTCAGATTCTGAAACTAAAAGATTTTTACTAAGACGGGAAATTGAGTTCTTTACAAGACTCTGACTCTAACATGGACTCGGACGAAACAGAAATTCTTTTGGCAAAACAGGTGATGCGTCTTCCGCGACTTCTGGGACGTCCTCCTCAGATGGAGGTGTGTGCTCCTCATCTGATTCATTGGATTCACTGCTGGTGCTCCTCTCCTTCTTCTTTCTTGAGGACTTGGAAATCCTCTTATTCTGTTGGTGGTGGTGGTGATACTGCTCCTCTGCCTCCAAGTTCTCCTCAGGTAGAGACTTGGCGGCATCTTCCTCATGTGCTTGTTCCCGATCAGGTCTAGTCTACAAGTCTATATGTCCTTAATGGACCCCTTTCTACAAAAATATAAAATAGGAAGTGCCCTTCCCCTTTCACCGAAAACAGTTAAACGGGCACGAGGCCCTGACTCTCATAATAAAACAAAAAATGACTCTAAAGAAAATAGAAAATATTTGATTGTCTAACTCGCTCTGCTCTTCTAAAGGTGACAGGTAGAAGATTGAACCGATTTCTACACTCTGAGATGGTTTAGCTTCTTAAGAAGCCATCTCATCCTGTAAGCCCTGTAACACGGCTTAGCACAGATAAATATATAAAAGAATCAAACAAAAACTCAAGTAAAATCAGAAAAAAAGGGAACTCAAAATGAGAATAAAATCAACAATAAAAAAGCTGATAAAAACCAAGAAAACAAAAACAGAGAAATTGAGAAAAACCAAAGAAAATAAAACAAACAAAAATCCAGATGAAATAAAGAAAATAAAAGAAAAAACCGAGAAAATCAAGAGAAAAATAAATAGACAAAAATCGAGAAAAAATGAGAAATTGAGAAAACGGAGAAGAAGAGAAGAAAGGGAAAAAATCACAAACTAAAACTCATAAAATCAAGCACGGCTACACCTCCCCGACAGTGGTGCCATTTTGATATTTTGGAAAAATAAGCTATTGTCGGGAAGAAGAGAAGAAGTAAATAAATGGGCAATTATCGGAAGCAAGTTAGAAAATCAGATAAAATCTAACTCATCCCCGGCAACAACGCCATTTTGATGTATGAGAGATTTTATTAGCGATTAAAATTATATCATTTGTAGTGAACCGCTGAAAAAAATCTATCTATCAAACAAAGGACACCAAAATCAAGAGAGATAGAGAGAGAAAGAGAGAGAAAATGAATAATGCAGCTCTTCTCTTCTAATTTCAGTGGTTTACTATATTTTTAACTAGACAAGTGTTCTGGTTCAACCTCAAGGAGGCAAAAAATCATGCTCAGAATTTTAGAGTGAATAAATTATTTTGTGATTTTTTATCTTTTTCTTTCTTCCACGAGAAAAATCTTTTTTTGTTGATTTTAGTTTTTATATTTTTTATTTGATTTTTCTTCTAATTTATATCTATTTTTTAAAAGATATATTTTTCAAGTAATTGATCTATAATATAGTATGTAGGGATGATAGAGAAAAATATTGATACTATATAGTAGATGAATCGCTGGAGCAACGGGCTCGAGAAAGAACTCACAAAATAAAACTTAGAAAATTAAGCACGACTATGCCTCCTCGACAACGATGCCATTTTGATATTTAGGAAATATAAGTTGTTGTCGGGAAGAAGAGAAGAAGTGAAGAAATGGACAGTTATCAGAAGCAAGTCAGAAACTCATAGAAAATCTAACTCATCCCCGACAGCGGTGCCTTTCTGAAAACCAGATTTTGCTAGCGGTTAGTTTTGATGCCGGATGTATCGAATTGTCGATTCAACAATTCATGAGAGAGTGAAAGATATAGAAAATGATTATTTCTCTCCTAAATTGTTGTTCATTAAATGTTTTACCAAGCAAGTGTTCCTAGGTCAAATTCAAGGAGGTAGAAAATCATGCTCATATTTCTCGAGTGGAGAAATAATTTTTGTGATTATTTTATCTCTTTCTTTTCTTCTTCTATGAGAAAACTCTTTCTGATTGATTTTAGTTTTATTTTTTATTTGATTTTTAATTATTATTAATATTTATTTTTTCAAAGTGATATTTTAAAACAATTTATCTGCAATATAGTTTATATGGATGATGGAGTAATAGTGATATTATATAATAGATGAATCACTTGAGCATCGAGCTCGAGAAGAACTGAAACCAATACAGATCGAAAACTGAAAAACAAAATCTTAATAGAAATATGATGAAATTCCTCAAAACTAAATGCAAAATAAAAAAAATACAATGCTAGAATAATGTCCAGAGGTTCACAAGTGTTCACAGTTCAATGTAGAAGTACGTAAAATATATAATAAAAGAAAATAGACTTTCTTTCAATTAGGTCCCTGATCAGGGATCGAATTGTAAGAAAAAGTCCGGATTCTTACACTTAGGTCCTCACGTAGGGACCTAAATTTAAATAGAGAAAACTTCTAGATTACGGATTAATTTCTGGAGATATTTAAAAATGTGCTTGGTATCTTTGTAAAAGTCCCATCCCTTCACGTTTGATGGTGACGATTAGATTCTCTCGCACGATCTGGGTTGTCCCTTAGGGACACGCATCGTAAACTTGTAAAGTGAATGTTCTTGGTTGGTTCTTCCCCAATTGCTTTAGTGGTGACGGTGGTTTTGGTCCTTTCTTCAATCTCCAACGACTCGCTAGAAGGGGATCCTCGCCTACTGTGAGGGGAGTAAGCTCAAAGACAACGGCAACATAGTTGAGGAAGAAGGCCGACTAGGGTTTGGAATTCTTGAGCTCTGCCGCTCTATTGATCCACGAAGATGACGATGATGCTCCGATCGTTAAGAAATATGCTCCATAAGCGTATGTGGCTCTGTAATGAAGTTGTTATTGCTTGATTTCGTAGGAAATCGGGCAAAAATATTAAAGTGAAATGCAGGTTTAATATGGTTCCAAGAAGAGGGTTTCTCATAGCAAAATAAATGTGATTCGAGTCGATTTGGAAAGTGATTTTTGTGTGTAGGTCAAAGAATGTGATTAGAGCTAACTAACGATGGTCTTAAACTACCTAATTGATGCACAAAGGTTGAGAAAATTGAAGGATGAATGAAGGTTGGTACATGGGCTTGTAAGGCTTAGGACCCTACAAGTTGTTTCTTGACAGGCAGCATTCCCGGATCTCGACACTCACGATGCAAAGGTGCAAAGTGGATAACCACCTTGGAACATCTCCTCTATTGTTCCACCTTCCGTGAGGATTCTCCTAGGAGTTGTCACCACCTGAGGTAGCTAGAGTGGGGTGGAGAATATGGGTCGACGACCAGTTGTGTGCTGGTGAGGGAGGGTTAGTTTGTAACGATGGATTTTAGTGAATTATATCAATGAATAGGTGGTGTTGGTGTAGATCTAAGGGTTGGCGAGAATTTGGGTAATTATTAGAATTAAATGTGAAGGATATGGTTTAATCCTCAAGCGCATCTCAGAAGCGTGAGCGTCGTTATCGAATACGATGAAGAACGACTAGTCGTACTAGTTGTTCTATGCAGCGGAATTTAAAAAATTTTCATGCGATGAAACCACATGATCCAAGAACGATTCTTGGATCATTTCATCTATAACCACAACAAGTATAAAGGAATATCTCTTGAAGCGTGGTTGATCGAGTCTCTACGAAAAAGAGACCTCTTGTCTCAAGTCCGATCGTCGGAGAAGAAGCTTGCGAGCGCGGGGATGAGTCACGTGATCCTCGCAAATCCAACGAGTTGATCCAAGCACGGGGAACTCCTGATCTCGTCGTACGAGATCGAACGTCTTCTTCGCGAGCGTAGCACTCCAAGAAGATGGAGAACCGAAGAATGTCGAAGCGGCGGCGCGGTGGCGAGGGCGTCGACGACTATTCCTCTCTAGGGTTTGGTGGACGGCCACCAAGGAGAGAGGAGAGAGGTTGGCGTGTAGAAGAAAGAGAGAGAGAGAGAGAGAGAGAGAGAGACGTGCTTCAAAAGCATAATCTAGAGAGCATGGTATGCCTCTCTATTTATAGGGTTTTGGGATCCATGGTTCTCAATCCATGGGACACATAAAATCAATGGATGAGATTGATTTATGTCTAATCCAATGGTCAAGATTGTTGTTGGTAAAAACCAACAACTTATGATTTAATTTAGATCAAATATATTTGACAAATCAAATATACATCAATCCTAAAATTAAACCAATCAAATAAAGAGACAATCAACATGGAGATTACATCTCCCATGTCAACATGGTGGACGGCCACCAATTCCATATAGGACTTGGTAGCCATCCACATGTTTCCATGTGGAGGCAATCTCATGAGATTTCATGAGATTGCATATCTCCATGGAAATCTCCATTATTTAATCCAATAATTTTTGTTGTGATTTATTCTTCAAAAATAATTCATAATTAATTTTGAGAATATTGCAATCTTGCCATTGGAAATTTGTGAATCTCATTCACAATCCAAAACAAAATATAATTTACATTTTTAATTAATTACACAATGTGTATCCAATGCACATTAATAATTAATCAACAAATATAAATTATAGTTAGCTCTCTCTAATACATTATAAATCACATTTATAATATATTATGAATAATTGGATATTGCTATCTACATTATTCTTATCCACAATAATTAAATCGCATTTAATTATATTGGATAATTTCCACACACATCAATATAATTAAATCACATCTAATTATCAATTTCTTAATTCTTAGATCTATAGAATTATTCTTGAACCCTTTCAAGAATAATGCGATTTCTCCTCAGATACTTGGAGATAAGGACATGGTGATTGTATTGTTCCACGTATAGTGACTTGCATATTGAGATCACATCTAAAATCCAGATCTCATGGACCTCCCATAGATGCTTGATTAAATCAAGGCCGTAAACCTAATCTTCTCATTGCATCTGAATCTCATTCAGATCAATGTCCAATACATGGATTAAGATTAGGTCACTTCTCTACTGAGAGGAGTCACTAAAATCCAGACCTGTTTCACCACTCCCTCGGAATGGAAGCGTCATGGTTATACAATCGTTTATGATCACATCACCCTCAGGTATTCCCAACACCTGTACATCCTGCATACTGGAAGACCTATGATCGTCCTGAAGATATTGATCACTTTTACACTATCATCTTCATGGTTTGATCACTAAGTTTCTCAATCTTGGTCATTGGGATTTGGTACAGATCATATGCTTTCACAAATCATATACCTTACCTTCAATTCATGTCATGCTTCCAAAGCATGACGACCATGCATGGAATTTGATCAGTCCCAATACCTCATGAGTGAGCTCATGTCTCTCGGTTCACAAGTGAACTTGTATGATCCCTTCGAGAGATCTTATTACTCATATGCCCTTACATGCACACCAGCTCGTCGGTGTATAGACCTTGGTTAGGTCATCAACCTATTGGTCTGCCAAATTTACACACTCAGACATATAGCAACACATATGTCTCTGGTCAGAGGATGTGTGCCTATGATGTGACAATATTCAACATAGATATTTGGTTATCTCTATCTCGTTAAGTCAACCCATTGACTTAAATAATCTGATATATCTGAATCACTATTCCCATGTAGAGGACCTGCATCAAGAGGTCGATCAGATATCAGCCTAATGAGAAAAGGATTGCCATCTCCTACTAAGGCTAGAGATCATCACTTGACAATCATTTGATGATGCTTGATGAGTCATGTATCTAACTCCTTAGATATTCATCAAGCATCAGCCTCTATGATTCATTGAATCAACAACTGTATGATTATCAAGTTGGCCATGGTACATAACCCTTATTGTACAAAGGGACCTTATAGTGCATTCATTCATTCAATCTCAGAAAGGGAGCAAAACATAATCAATAACTTTTATTGATAAATCATTTATTACAATAACATTTATTGTAGGAATGGTTAGCCTCGTGCTCACATTGCTAACAATCTCCCACTAGCCCTCAGAACCATTCAGGAACAATCCTTAAACCCATAATCATTACATGTTGGTCAAAAACCTTCTGTGTCAGAGGTTTGGTAAGAGGATCAGCAACGTTGTCGGCAGAGGCCGCCTTGGTGATGATGATATCACCACGCTTTTGAATCTCCCGAATGATGTGGTAATTTCCTTTCCATGTGCTTTCTCTTCTGATGCCAGCTGGGTTCCTTTGCCTGGGCATTGGCTCCCGTGTTATAGCAGAGTAGCAGGATGGGAGTATCAGAGGAAAGTACGCCAAGCTCCATGATGAACTTGCGCAACTACACCGCCTCCTTTGCAGCATCCGATGCGGCAATGTACTCGGCTTCTGTTGTTGAATCTGTTGTAGTGTCCTGCTTCTTGCTTCTCCAGCTTACAGCACCACCGTTCAATAGGAATACAAACCCTGATGTCGACTTTTGATCATCAATATCCGATTGCAAGTCAGAATATGTATATCCCAAGACTTGGAGATCACCATCTCCATAGATCAAGATGTAATCTTGCGTCCGTCTTAGATATTTGAATATGTTCTTCACTACATTCCAGTGTTGTTCTCCATAGCAGGATTGGTAACGACTTACCACCCACTGCATGGCAGATATCTAGCCTAGTACACATCATAGCATACATTAAGCTTCCTACAGCTGATGCATAAGGGCATCCAGCCATGGCCTTCTTTTCCTCAACAGTTTGAGGAGCCATTCCTTTAGACAGGTGGATACCATGTCTTACAGGTAGGAATCCTTTCTTGGAACTATCCATACAGAATCGTTTAAGAATCTTCTTAATGTATCCATGTTGTGACAATCACAAAATCCTCTTTTCTCGGTTTCTGAACAACTTCAGGCCTAAGATGTAAGAGGCTTCTCCAAGATCTTTCATCTCAAAGGTATGGGATAGCCAAATCTTCACACTGGTCATCATCTCTGTATCATTCCCAATGATAAGGATGTCATCTACGTAAAGCATGATGAACACAATGGCACTCCCACTAAGCTTCTTTCACACGCAAGGTTCATCATGATTCTGCACAAAATCATAACTCTTTATGGTTTCGTCAAATTTGATGTTCTAGGTACGAGAAGCTTTTTTGAGCCCATAGATGGATTTCTTCAGCTTGCATACTTTGCCATCCTCAGTTATGAAGTCCTAGGGCTGCTCCATATAGATATCCTCCTCGAGGTATCCATTGAGGAAAGCCGTCTTGGCATCCATCTACCAGATGTCGTAGTCAAGATATGCAGCTATAGCTAGCAGTGTCCTGATGGATTTAAGCATAGCCACAGGAGAGAATGTCTCATCTTAGTCGATGCCTTCTCTCTGTGTGTAGCCCTTGGCTACGAGCCGTGCCTTGAAAGTCTTTACTTTCCCATCAGGTCCCCTCTTTCTCTTGAAGATCCATTTACACCCAATGGGTTTTACCCCTTTAGGTGGATCCTCTAGGGTCCATACAGCATTCCTATACATGAAGTCAATTTCTGACTTCATTGCTAGCATCCATCTATCCATGTCATGATCCGCGAGTGCTTTATCAAATGAAGTAGGATCATTGTCAGTTTCACTTGACACATGAAATCCATACCTTTCAGGTGGTTCAACCACCCTCGAACTCCTTTGAAGAGGTATGGGTGTTTCATCTTTATTTACCACTTCAGTTTCTGGTCTATGAAGCTCAGAATCTTCAGGGGATTAAATGAGTTCCTCTACTTCATTTTTGTTTGACCTTTAAGGAAATCATCCTCCAGAAATTTCACATCTCTAGAGACAAAAACATTTTGGGTCTCAGGGTCATAGAGCCGGTATCCAATACCATCTTTAACATATCCAATGAAGTAATACTCACAAGTACGAGATTCTACCTTACTTGCGTCCACGTTCTTTGCATGAACCGAGCAACCCCAAACCCTCAAGTGATTAACACAAGGTTTGGTTCCATACCAGAGCTCATGAGGAGTCTTAGGTACAGATTTGCTGGGAATCTTATTCAGGATATATATTTGCAGTCTCTCCTGCATATCCCCAGAAACCAAGTGGTAAATGTGTTTTGCTCGTCATTGAATGGACCATATCCATGATGGTCCTGTTGTGTCTTTCAGCAACATCATTAAGTTGGGGAGTTCCAGGAGGAGTTAGATTGGAGACAATTCCATTCTCTTTAAGGTATTCCTTGAATTCATCTGAGAAGTACTCGCCACCTCGATCAGATCGAATCCGTTTAATCTTCATATCGATTTGGTTCTCAACCAAAGCCTTGAATTCTTTGAACTTTTCAAAGGTTTCAGATTTATGACGTAATAGGAAGACAAACCCCTATCGCAAATAGTCATCAATAAACGTCAAATAATATTGATATCCATTTCGAGTTGCGGTACTGAAGGGACCGCATACATCGGTGTGTATTAGGCCAATAATACCTTCGCATCTTGTAACCTTGTTATGGAAAGGCATCCTAGTCATTTTACCTCGAATACAATGTTCACAAGTAGGTAAAGATTGAACCTGTAGAAAATCCAAAGGTCCATCCTTTATCAATCTATTGATCCTATCAACAGATAAATGACCAAGCCTTTGATGCCAAATCATATTTGAATGATTTTTATTCTCCCTGGATCTTTTAGGATTTTTATTAGTGGTTGTAACGTTCATGACATGCTCATTAATGCACAATTCATAGAGTCCACTAGAAGTCAAAATACCATCCGTAATATATTTATCATAATGATTTATGACTAATTTATTACAGAAAAGGAATGAATATCCATTTCTAACTAGCTTGGATACAGATATCAAATTCCTTCTGACTTCAGGTACATAAATACACTCTTTAAGTACTAGGACTCTACCACTAGATAATGATAGTCGACAGGTCCCGATGGCTACTGCTGCAACACTTGCATCAGATCCCATCTGTATGACTATCTCCCCCTTCCAGATTTCTAGTTTCCTGGAACAAATGCAACAAATTGCATACATGAACAGAAGCACCAGAATCAACAACCCAACTTCCTTCTCGTCCAACGAGAAAAGTGGTTTCAATGATAAAAGTAGATTTCATACCTGTTGGGGATTTACCTTTGTCAATCGACTTCAGGTATTCCGGGCAGTTACGCCTCCAGTGCCCCGGCTTCTTGCAGTGGTGACAGACGTCGGTTTTCTTCGACGCTATCAGTGTGGATGCATTGGAAGATGAGACAACACCTTGTCCCTTCTTCTTTCTCTTCTGGGTCGGGCCCTTCCGAGAACCTTGCTTCCGACCGCACTTCCCTCTGACCTGTGCAACCATTGCACTGCCAGCGGGACCATCTTTCTTCATTACGTCTTCAACAGACTTTAATGCAGCAAGAAGTCCAGCATTCGTCAATTCCAGTTTGTTCATGTGGAATGAAACCACAAAGTTATTGAAAGACTTGGGAAAAGACAGCAGAATGAAATCAGATTGCATGTCCGCATCCATGCTTGCCCCAAGAGTTTCGAGCTCCGACAAGTACCCAAACATTTTGAGTACATGTTCACGTACTGAAGTTCCTTCTTGCATCTTGCGAACGAGTTCTTTCATAACGTTGTATCGCTGGGTGCGGTTAATGTCACCAAACATATCTTTCAGATTCTGCATTATTTCCTGACATGTGCTCATCTCCACATGTTGTTTCTGAAGAACATTGGAGAGAGAACCCAGGATATAGCATCTAGCCAAGACATGATCTTCATCATACTTGTCATTGTATGCCCTTTCTTCCTTCGTTTTAGGGCTTTCATGCTTATCTTCTGAGAGCACATAACTTATGCGCTCAGCCGAGAGAACAAGCTCCAAATAACGGATCCAATCCGAGTAATTTGGTCTGGTCAACTGGTTAACCTCCAGAAGCCTGCTTAGTGGGTTCATGGACTTCATTTTTTGAAATTAAGAATGTACTATATTAGAACATATAATCATATATTCAATTTAAGATATTTGATTAAGGCATTTTAAATGAAATTATTCTTGCTCTGTCAACTTTGAAAGTTTATTCCCTTAGTCACTTTTCAAAGTAAGAGATATACTTACCGCTATATCTCAAGCAAGAACTGGGATCTCCTCTTTACCTTTGTCATATCCCAATAATATGAGAACCTATGACTCCAATAAAGAGAAGCGGGAACACATTCCGCCTTGTAAGCCCAACTTGCATTTCCCAATTCGGTCTTTAATATCTGGGCCCACCACCCCTAAGGTTATGTTGACCCGTCATTAATTGAACCAACCGTCAACAGGAATACAACTCGCTATGCGCAATCCAATATCGCCCCAATAATATGAGGACCCGATATTGAGGTTACTACGCATACGTCCTTACTCTTTCGAGAAGCGATGAGCCCGATCCAAATGGATCGTATGCAAGAGCTGTCACTTCGGACAGGCGTCTCCCGCATACAATATCTGGCGACGGAACCCTTCGCCTTGATGGGAGACCATGGATGTCACTTATGTGATCCTCCACCTCTTATTCAAATTTTAATCAATTATTATGAATTATATTCATATAATTAATTCCTCCAAGGGAAATAATAACTCTATTCATAATCGAGTGATTTTAATTGGATATAATTAACTTAATAATATTAAATTAATTTTCAGTCCAATTCAATCAACAAACTTGATTTTTACTTGAATATATGGTATTATCTCAAAGTATGTATTAATTCGAATTTTAATAATTAGAAAAATATATCAACATCTCTCAGGCATCATCCGTTCCCTACCTGTTGTCATGGCCAGTACCGGCGGGAGTGGGACAGACCGTAACCGGTGCGACCCACTACCCCAGCGATCCCCGACTAGACACCATAACCGTCTCGGGAAAAAATAATGCCGAGTCAATCACTTTGTACTTGAGATGATCATCGATTCTTCAACCGAAATTATACCATATAGTAATAACCAAAATATTTTTTATTATAAGAAAATTTGCTAGACAAATTCCCAATCCTATTCAAGTAAGGAGTTTGATGATTGTGTTTCCAATCATGATGTAGATCAAATCTAATCAATTTATTAGTTGAGGCCAAGTCAATTAAGAAAATAATCATAATTAAATGTTTCTCAAATATTTTCCATAATTATTTCATGAAATTAACAATTAATTTCACTAATTGACAATCACATGGTTCTTGATTAGGACAGTAATTTCAGCAGTGACCCCTACTTACTAAAATTAACATATCTCAATAAATTTAAATCCAAATTAGACAAAATCAATTTTCGAATATTGCTAATTTGATTTAGGACAGAACCTGATATTTCACGTATTTCAAGGTAGATCAAAACAGTAATTAACTCATTAATCATGTTAAGATTTGCAATTCCCGTAACAGTGAATACAAGTTCATTAAAACAACCATATCTCGAGCAAACGGAATGCAAATTACGTAAACTCAGATCCTATGGTTTCCTTATTTAATGGAGAAAAAATCCAAGTGATCAATTCGTGTTAAACAATTTAAACAGTGCCGAATTTATTCACTAAAGAGAAGTACAAAAATCAAATGCGACAAAAAACTTTTGCATCCTCTACGAACTCAAGTCATCCTAGGTTTGTGGATCGTATCCAAAATCTTCGACCTAAGGCTCTGATACCACTTGAAGGATATGCTTTAATCCTCAAGCACATCACAGAAACGTAAGCGTCGTTATCAAATACGACGAAGAACGACTAGTTGTACTAGTTGTTCTATGCAGCGGAATTTAAAAAATTTTCATGCGATGAAACCACATGATCCAAGAATGATTCTTGGATTGTTTCATCTATAACAACAACAAGTATAAAGGAATACCTCTTGAAGCATGGTTGATCGAGTCTCTACGAAAAAGAGACCTCCTGTCTCAAGTCCGATCGTCGGAGAAGAAGCTTGCGAGCGCGGGGATGAGTCACGTGATCCTCGCAATCCAACGAGTTGATCCATGCATGGGGAACTCCTGATCTCGTCGTACGAGATCGAACGTCTTCTTCGCGAGTGTAGCACTCCAAGAAGACGGAGAACCGAAGAACATCAAAGCAGCGACGCAGTGGGTAGGAAGTAGACGGCTATTCCTCTCTAGGGTTTGGTGGACGGCCACCAAGGAGAGAGGAGAGAGGTTGGCGTGTAGAAGAAAGAGAGAGAGAGAGAGATGTGCTTCAAAAGAATAATCTAGAGAGCATGGTATGCCTCTCTAATTATAGGGTTTTGGGATCCATGGATCTCAATCCATGGGACACATAAAATCAATGGATGAGATTGATTTATGTCTAATCCAATGGTCAAGATTGTTGTTGGTAAAAACCAACAACTTATGATTTACTTTAGATCAAATATAGTTGACAAATCAAATATACATCAATCCTAAAATTAAACCAATCAAATAAAGAGACAATCAACATGGAGATTACGTCTCCCATGTAAACATGGTGGACGACCACCAATTCCATATAGGACTTGGTAGCCGTCCACATGTTTCCATGTGGAGGCAATCTCATGAGATTTCATGAGAGTGCATATCTCCATGGAAATCTCCATTATTTAATCCAACAATTTGTGTTGCGATTTATTCTTCAAAAATAATTCATAATTAATTTTGAGAATATTGCAATCTTGCCAATGGAAATTTGTGAATCACATTTACAACCCAAAATAAAATATAATTTACATTTTCAATTAATTACACAATGTGTATCAAATGCACATTAATAACTAATCAACAAATATAAATTATAATTAGCTCTCTCTAATACATTATAAATCACATTTATTATATATTGTGAATAATTGGATATTGCTATCCACATTATTCTTATCCACAATAATTAAATCACATTTAATTATATTGGATAATTTCTACACACATCAAGATAATTAAATCACATTTAATTATCAATTTCTTAGTGCTTAGATCTATGGAATTATTCTTGAACCCTTTCAAGAATAATGGGATTTCTCATCAGATACTTGGAGATAAGGACAGGGCGATTGTATTGTTCCACGTATAGTGACTTGGATATTGAGATCACATCTCAAATCCAGATCTCATGGACCTCCCATAGATGCTTGATTAAATCAAGGCCGTAAACCTAATCTTCTCATTGCATCTGATCTCATTCATATCAATGTCCAATACATGGACTAAGATTAGGTCACTTCTCTACTGAGAGGAGTCACTAAAATCCAGACATGTTTCATCACTCCCTCAGAATGGAAGCGTCATGGTTATACAATCGTTTATGATCACATCACCCTAAGGTATCCCCAACACCTGTACATCCTGCATACTGGAAGACCTATGATCATCCTGAAGATATAGATCACTTTTACACTATCATCTTCAGGGTTTGATCACTAAGTTTCTCAATCTTGGTCATTGGGATTTGGTACAGATCATATGCTTTCACAAAGCATATACCTTACCTTCAAATTCATGTGATGCTTCCAAAGCATGACGACCATGCATGGAATTTAATCAGTCCCAATACCTCATGAGTGAGCTCATGTCTCCCGGTTCACTAATGAAGCTGTATGATCCCTTCGAGAGATCGTATTTACTCATATGTCCTAAAATGCACACCAGCTCGCCGGTGTATAGACCTTGGTTAGGTCATCAACCTATTGGTCTGCCAACTGTACACATTCAGACATATAGCAACACATCTATCTCAGGTCAGAGGATGTGTGTCTATGATGTGATAGTATTCAACATAGATCTTTGGTTATCTCGATCTCATTGAGTCAACCCATTGACTTAACTAATCTGATACCTCCGAATCACTATTCCCATGCAGAGGACCTGCATCAAGAGGTCAATCAGATATCAGCCTAATGAGAAAAGGATTGCCATCTCCTACTCAGGCTGGAGATCGTCACTAGACAATCATTTGATGATGCTTGATGAGTCCTCTATCTAACTCCTTAGACATTCATCAAGCATCAGCCTCTATGATTCAATGAATCAACAACTGTATGATTATCAAATTAGCCATGGTACATAACCCTTATTGTACAGAGGGACCTTATAGTGCATTCATTCATTCAATCTCAGAAAGGGAGTGAAGCATAATCAATAACTTTTATTGATATATCATTTATTACAATAACATTTATTATAGGAATGGTTCGCCTCGGGCTCACATTGCTAACAAAACGGAGGGTGGAGATCATGTTTGGGGGTTTTGGGTTGACGGGAATAAATGGGCAAAGATGGGTCATTGGAATATCTCTTCCAATAGAATCTTAGGAGGAAGAAGGCATGAGGTGCTGACACGTGTCAGCACCTCATAGTCTATAATAATAATATTTCTTATAAATTAGCTAATAAATAGCCTCATTTAAATTAGGTAAAAAATAAAAAGTGTAAATAATTAATTTAAATAAATTAAAATATAATATATTTTTATATATGATATTTTTTATGAATTGTAAATATAATATTAATAAATAGATTTATAGTTTATTGAATAATTAGGTTTTGTATTTTTAATTCAATATTTTCATAAATAACATTTTGTTTTTATATTTTACTAATTATTATATTAATAAATAGGAGTTGTATGAATTTTCTAGGTTTTAGTAAATTAGTTTATATATATAAATAAATATAGGAATATTTACCACATTTCAATTTCATCTATAAATTAGGGTATTTGAATTATTTAAAGTAATAAATAGGGGTTTAAATTCTAAAATAATTTATAGATCTTCTAAAATATCATGAAAATAATAAAAAATGTAAAATCAATTATACTATAAATATTATTTAAAGAATAAAATAAATAGCCTAGAAACCAAGTTGTCACAAGGTCCCAAAACCAACTTCTTGCAAATGAGCCCTAGCTTTAGTGAGATCAATTTCATTAATTAGAGAATATTATTTTATGAACATTAAAGGTGAGTATAGTAAAATTGAAGTTCATATGAAGAAGTTATGTGGTTTGAAAGTTGAGAAATTGATAATTTGAAAGTTGGATTTCTTGGCATATATTAAGATTGGGATTTTTTTAGGGTTTTATATTTTTATATATTTTTTTATAAATACATAGAAGAAGTGTTTGGTGAAAAATATGAACTAATTAATTAATTAAAAATCATTGAAGTTTTGATAAATAATGAAAATGTTCAAATCTCATGTATTTTTAATTCATTATATTTATATTTATCAATAAATCATAAGGAATAATGTTCTATGTATATAATTAATTCTTTTGTTGTTTTCTTCCTTATCTCCCCCTACTTATTGTTTATCTACCAATCCATGTTGACTTGGTCTCGGGAGTTAGGTTATATAAATATATCTTGGAGCTATATTTATATTTTTTTAGCCATACTGCTTCTTGCTTAGGCTTGCTTTTTAATCCTCGCCCTCGACCTGAATTGAATTGCTCGGATTCAGCGGATAAGTCCTCTTTTGAGTGCTTTTGAACTATATTCAAGCCATATTAGCATGCTTTTCTTACCCTCATTGAAGTCTCAGCCCTCATGCCCACATGTAGTCATATTTATATTTATTTTAGCCATACTATACATATATACATATTTACATGCATAAAAGTGCATTTTTATTCATGAATAGTATTTTTATAATATGCAAGAATTAATGAATATTTACATGCATTTGTTAAGGGTTTTAAGATAAAATACACAAGAAAAGTTAATAAATCATGAATTCATCGTCATCAATTAGAAGCCACAAAATAATACCTTACACACAGCCCTCTTCTCGGAGTGGTGCCCTCCTACCTCCAAAGTATGGCAGTGGGTGAAGACACTATTATAGGAATACATCTCTTCTAGAAACAATCCATTCCTTGAAGAAAAGGAATGAGTCCTCACAATGGTAGTTCATGGATTCTAACTTTAGTTGGCAATGCGGTTATTGGGCCAATCATGGAGAACCTACCTAGAAACCAATTAGTTCACCATATTAGCATATCACGAAGAAAGTCAAGAGCAAAAATAGACTCATCGAGGAAGAATCCTTGAATCGATGTAGGGCCATAAGATTTTGCTTGCTCGAGGTGGGGGAGGTGATGGACCACTACATTCTTCACTCCAAGTCTATCATTAATGTCCAACTCAAACTCTTGAATCAAAAAAATCCATCTGAATAGATGTGCCTTCGCATTGTTCTTCTCCACGAGATACATGAGTGCTAAGTGATATGTGTAGATTGTCATTTTCGATCCTATTAGATGTAATCTGAACTTGTCCAAGGTAAATACCACATCAAGAATTTCTTTCTCAGTAACTATGTAGTTATGCTGAGAAGGATCTATAGCTTTGCCTGCATAGTGGATAGTGAATGGGATGTCTCCCCTTCTTTGTCCCAACATGGCCCCTACAGCAAAATCAAAAGCATCTATCATGATCTCAAAGGGAAGAAACTAGTCTAGGGCCTGCAGGATCGGGATGTCTATAATTAACTCCTTCAAAAGCTCGAAGGCCTCAAGACACTCGTGATTCACAACAAACTCCATGTCTTTGCCGAAAATCTCAGTCAACGGTTGGACGATCTTTGAAAAGTCCTTAACAAATCTCTGATAAAATCCAACATGCCTTATTAATGATCGTAACTATTTTATGTTGGTTGGTGGTTGGAGTTTTGATCACATCCACCTTGTAAAGGTCAACTTCCTTTCCCTTCTTGGATATGACGTGCCTCAACACAATACCCTCATGCACCATGAACTGACTCTTTTCTCAAGAGAGTACCAGATTCACCTCACAACACCTCTAGAGGACTCATTCTAGATGCTTTAAACATATATCAAAAGAATATCCATTGACTGAGAAGTCATCCTTGAAAACTTCTAGATATTCACCCACCATCTTAGCAAAGGGCGCGATCATGCCCCTTTAATGTTCGTAGAGCATTGCATAATCTGAAGGGCATGCGCTTGAATGCATACGTTCTGAAAGAGAATGTGAAGATGGTTTTCTCCTAGTCCTCGAGAGCTATGCTACTTGATTGTAGTCTGAGTACCCATGCAAGAAGCATAAGAACTCTTTCCCCACTAGTCTCTCTAGGATATGCTCGATGAAAGGAAGGGAAAAGTCATCATTCCTTGTCATAGCATTCAGACACCTATAATCCACATAGACATGCCATGATGTTGGTACTTGCTTTCGATCTCCTATCCATCCTTGTTGGTGACAATCTAAATGCCGGACTTCTTCGGTACGACGTGAAGTGGTTCCACCAAATCAAAATCGGAGATGGGATAAATAAAACCCATGTCACACCATTTCTCTATCTTCTTCTTCACAACCTCTCACAAATTTGGATTCAGCCTATGTTGGAACTCACGACAGTGTTTGGCATCATATTCCAAGTGGACATGATGTGAACACAAAACAAGATTTATCCTATGGAGATCAGAAACGCTCCAACCTATTGCCTTGTGGTTCTTTTCAGGATCTCTAGCAAGCAAGACTCTTGCTCCTCGGTCAATCGTGAACTGATGATGATCGAATATTTCTTCTTACGACATGCAAGGAAGGCGTACTTAAGGGTTCGTAGTAAGGGTTTTAGATCGAGTAAGGTATAATCATCGGGGATGTCTAGCTTAACTACCTCTGGTTCTATGGAGACGGTGGTCTAATCTTCCTTTGTTGTAACTGCCACCAACTACATCTGCTAGTCAAGAGTCGGATCACAAAAGATCTCAAGAAAGTAGGTAACCATCAGATCCGACTCGTCATTCTCACCCTCCAATTATCCCATGGAGAATAGGATGAACATGTCTAAATCAGCCTATGAGTCATTGAGCGTGTAGCGATCTATATATGTGCTTGTGCCTTGAAGAGGAGAAAAACTCGCAATCTGTTTCAAACACACTATCCTCCTCAGGTGAGAGAAACTCATAAGCATCGGTTGGGTTTCGTCTCTAGGGCCCTGCACTGTCCATCTATCCATACAATCACATTCTTCTTCTAGTATAGAATACTCAGTTGCTCTCAAAATTTGGTCTCTGCCACTTTGTCTACTTCATTTCCATCCTTACTTCATCTTCGTGAGCACAAAACTAGATTTTCCCATCACTGTAATTGAACACTGCCCCAGTTGTGCTCAGAAAGGGGTGGCCAAGGATTATTTGAGAATCCTTCCAGTGTTGAGGGACTTCCATGCCCAAAATAGTGAAATCAACCTTGTATTATCATCCCTCAATCTATATGATGATGTTCCTTAGTACACCCTTAGGTATCTTTATAAATTGCTTTACAAGCTAGAGATAAGCATGTGATCTATTAAGATGACCTATATTAAGCCTCACAATTAGTGCATAGGGTAAGATATTATTTGAGGATTTATTGTCTAGTAGAGTGCATCTAAACACAGTGTTGGCGATCTAACTCGTCACATAGTGAGCACACATATCACGTTTCTTTCTCGCGGTCTCATTAAAAATGGCGCATGTTGTTGCTATGGATAATACACACTTTTCTGTTCTTGCGTTTTTCTTCATTCTTGTCCTCCTAGGTGTACATTTTGCTTTGAGGTACTTACTCATATAATGACATCTCAAATTTAACATATTCCTTACAAATCCATGCCATATTAAAATCATATTTTTTAAATTTTGGATTTTTCTTCTTTCCCCCCTTTAGAGTGTGGGAAAGGGGATTATTGGAGGAGATGGAAGAGATATATCAGAAACACAATTATACAATTTGCTACTTTACTTAAATTAGAAAATGTTTATAAATAGCACTCTGAACCGATCTTTGTACATGACTGACATGGCACTCATAAGTAACTGCGAGGACTCTAATGATGCTGCAGCTGCTAGTCGAGGTGTGAATACCTCATCTCTAGCTGACTCACATGTTGACGAATAGATACTCCTTATATTGTTGGAATGTTGGTGATTCTCCACCTACTTCGAGTCTTTCATAGGCATATGCTCATATTCCTCCTCTTCTTGCTATGTTCCCAATCAGACATTTGCATCTTTCTCTCCTGAGAGATATGTTATGAGTATCAACATGTGAAAACATCTCATGACCAGAAAATGAATGTTCTAGAATGTATACCTAATCCTTAGGTATTTGTTGTGGTGGTTAGTTCAGGTTATTGGGATAGACCTAAACATTGGAGAGAAACGAGGTCTTCGGCGTAGAGTGTTTGCCTGGCCATCGCTGCACTCGATTGACATCAACTCTCATGTTATGCTTCCCAATGTCTATCTGACATCAACTCTCATGTTATGCTTCCCAATGTCTATCCCATGGAGCTGATCGAAAATACAATGGAGATCTAGGATGCTCACATTGGATGGCCCGATCTCTTGCCTCCGGGGAGGTTGTTGGTACTGGTATTAATAACTTTGTGATGGTTCCTGCTAGAAGTTATGTTGCCGATGACGGTACGACTGCTGAACAGATGTTGGGCCCTGATGGCTCGGCCTCCACTATGACTGCTGATATGTGAGGGTTAAATGAAATTGACATTATGCAGGAGCAGAGTTGGAGGGATCAGTGATATACCATACTCCGTTGACCTACCACACATGTGGAGACTCCTCGTAGACTACATCGTCTAGTAGTTTGATCTGTTGATACACCTGGACATTGTACTGCTCCTAAGTGATATAGTTCCCTTGCATAGGATGCTCCTAAATGTGGTGGACTCAGTGTATGGGAACATGCGGTACATGCAGGTTAGGTAACCTTAACCTGGCTACCCTCTTAATTAATTCTTCAACCTGTTTCAAAACTTTTGCTAGATGTTCTAATTAGGTGAGCTTGTGGAGTTCACCGGCCTTCTTGTTCATCTCCTCCACTATCTTATCAAATATAGTCCCCATATTCGGAATCAGATCCTCAACTACCTCTGTCATGGTCTTCTTGCCCACCTCAGTTGGTGCTCGGGCAAGAGGGGTCTGATGATAGGTTTTGCTTGTGGTCTGTGAGCAACTAGTGTCTGCCATATGTTAAAAGATTCTCCAAATTGTGTCAGCATTTTTGTTCAAATAGCTGCCTCCACAAGCAGTGCTCACTAGCCCTTGCATCTCAAGGGTGAGATCACCAAATAAAATTTGTACTAGAACATGCTTGGTTATGTCATGACATGGACATTTTTGTAACTTGTCTGTGAATCTCTCCCATAACTCATGGAAGGGCTCATGAGAGTATTCGGAGAAGCTCGTGACATGGGATCTCATCTGATTGGTTCATTTTAGAGGATAAAATTTCTTCAAGAACAAGTCTTTGAAGTGATTCCATGTGGTTACTATCGTCCCTAAATTCTTCAACCAATATGTTGCCTTGTATGCCAAGGAAAATGGGATTGCACGTAGCTAGATATAATCATGACTGACCTGAGGGTTACTCTAGTTATTACAGATCATTTCAAACTCTTGTAGGAATGTGAATGGTTCTTCTATATCATTCCCACAGAATTTAGGGATTAATGTCAAGAAATAAGGCATCAGGTCGTATGCTTCTTGAGGTGGTGTTGGCCTAAGCCAGCTCCGTTTCTGGTTCTCTATAGGGTTGTATGTGTCTCTCATTAGATCATCTTCTCCTCCTGCAACTCTCAGATGGTTCACCTCATCTCTAAGAGTCTGGTTCAATTGCTCAGTATGTGCCTGCCTAGCCAGTATTGCTTGAATGTGATCATTTTGGTCCTCATCTTCTAGTGGTTGTTTTTTATAAGCATCTCTTTTTCTCATTCCTCACAATCAACAAAAAGTGAATTCGTCTAAGCTCTTGATGAAGAAAATTATCTAGAGGCATCGAGGAGAGGGTTACTCTTTATGCTAGAGGAGAATAGGGGATTGGTCTGGGTCTGACCATACCCTAATGCGAGAGGAGTAGTTATGTTTCCTAGAAGAAGGTCATCTTAGGAATCGATAGGGTCCACAAAGAGAGACATCGCAGACCCGAAAAGACATGAGATTTGGAGGGTTTAGTGAAGTGTTCGCAGAGTCCGAAATAAAATTTCTCCAAATTGCCATCTTTCGATTTCAAGAGATACGAGTTGAAACATGATATTCAAGTCAAGATACGAGAGAGTTCCGCGAATGTATGTAATACGAGTTGGAACATGATATCCAACTTGTTCTGAATTTGTCAGTGGTTTAATAGAATAGTGGTTTAGCGGCTTGCACGGTCGCACGGTAAGGGCCCACAAAAACCAAGATTTTGTGCAAACCGCTCGATCAAGATCGAGCAGCTCGGGCATCCTCACTCATTGCAACTGTCCCTTGTTGTACAACAGAGGATCTGCTCGCAAGGGGAAGAGTATCCATAAAGTGAAAAAAATTACCCTACTAGATGAGGGTATAATCGTCAATCGATACACAAATTACATCCCCTTCTAACTCATTTGGGACCTTTATAGGTAACCTAAACTTGAGTCCCCTAATTTCTAAGATGTCAAAATCAATCCTTATTCGGGAATCGGTGTAAAGTTGAGTCATCTATTTATAATTTATCTTAAATAATATTCATCATTATAAATTCATAATTTGGGAATTATGTAAAGTTGAGTCATCTATTTGTAATTTATCTTAAATAATATTTATCAATATAATTTCATAATTTGAGAATCAACGTAAAGTTCATCTATTTGTAATTTACTATAAATAATATTCATAAATATAAATTTAGCATCTATTGATATAACAATGGTTTCTTAAACATCTACAACTATATACTTATTTCGATGTCGTGCGCTCATACTTTTACCACACATAGAATGACAATAAAAACCGTACAAGTAAATAATAATTGATGTGTTTCTATTTTCCCAGGTCCCTAAAATTTAATTAGGGGAATTTTGATTTACTATGTGGGATATTTGCTAAAGCAACTTTTTTATTAATGAGAGAAAACCAAACTTGACATCAACATCAATGTTTCGTTTTAGGGAAGTCTAGTTGAAACAAGGTTACATTCAAAATTTGGCGCGCCCCTTAATATTTTTTAATCTAATGCAGAGAAACCGGTGGATATGCGGCCACGTAGCTCTACGATATTCTATTCTATAACAACTAGTGACGATGGCTGAGGTCGGTTGATTCTCATACGTCAAACATAAAAGATTGCAAGAGGGCCAATCGCACAACCTTAGGAAGTCCAATTTTAATCATCATATTATAGCAACAAGAGGCCCGATCCTCTATTAGACAATTCGGTAACTTGCAAAGTATGCAGGTGCTGTGTGCATATGAAATCCAAGAATAAATTAGTATGTCATGGATTATATCACTTCCACCTCTTAATTATATCAGTAGACATTTTCGTTTGAAACTAATTTGTTGTTGATTTGTTTTTTCGTCCTTCCTTTTAGTTTTTTTTAAACTGATCATGTTGGCTATGAAATCCAGAGGAGTCCAATTGGCTTATGACTTGACTCACTTAATGGATTAAGCGCTTGCTCGTTAGAAAAAGGGAAAAAAAGGACTTCGGAAGGCCTTTGATTAGGAGGATACAAGAACATGATGAATAAAAGTAAACAGGTAATCTCTATTAGTAGAAAACACTTCAACTGAAATTAATATGCACTTTCGGAAGGCATAAAGAATTATTGTCAAGTTGATTTGCAAATCTGGTCGAAGATCAATTACTCAAGTTGTGCTATGACATATTCCCTAAATAAATAAATAAATGTATCAAATTAGACTTTATTTAGGTGTCGTTAAGATGTCGTCATTGCGTACATTATGATAATGATGAAAGTTGTCAAGTACATAATAATAACGAGAAGACAAGCTAGCATTAATTTTTTTCTCTCACGCTTTTTCCAAAATCCGATAATAAATTGTCCATTGTTAAATTTATGATGATGTAATGGATTGCAGAATCATTTTTTATACTTATACCGGCAACTAATGAAATAGACTTCGCTATATTGTTAGCGATGACTCATATAACAACTCGTCACCAAATTTTGAATTCAAAATTAGCAGGAACTAATTAAAATTTTAAACAATAACATCGAATAAGTATTGCTATATTGTCAATTTGATATTCCTCGTTGATTTCAAATATAAAAGAAATGATCATTTTGCAACAAATAATATCATCATTATAAAACGAACGATTTAGAAACGGAGTTTGAAAGAGAATTCACTATATCATTCTGTTGTAGTGGTTTTAATTACATGAACTTAAATTGTGGCGTCTATATCATTAACTCTCTTTAGAGAAGTAGTATCATTTTCTAGTCTTTAAAATCATGAAGAGGCTAGCTGTCCGGACATCGTCACATAGATATAGAATAATATCACAAATTAACATAAGGGTGTTCATGGGGTGGGTAGCTAACTTATTCGTTCATTGATTTGCCCCACCCCATCATTATCGGGTCACAAGTCGGCCTAACACATTTTCAGCGGGTACTCGTACATAATGGGCACCATATTCGTTTGAACAAGTAATGGGTACTCATGGACTTCTCTTCCAGAAGAAATAGTCTCATAAATTCTCCCAATCATCCATATTTGCATTTACAGGAATAACATACTATTAAGTAGAGCAAGTTATTTATAAAATCAATTGTCATATTATTGTATTATTAGAAATTTTCGATAAATTCCGAAGATGTAATAGATAAACTTCTGGAATCAAAAAGAAAATGTGAATGAATTAGAGTACATAGCTCCCTAATTAAGAAGAGATTAATTTTACATTAGAGAATGGGTTATAGATTTACCCAACCCATTCCTATGGGGGTCTAGTTCTAACATGCACTGATTTTATTTTGATAGAAAGCGGTATCGGTAGAAATATCACCTC
This sequence comes from Ottelia alismoides, assembly GCA_037367405.1. Classification (NCBI taxonomy): domain Eukaryota; kingdom Viridiplantae; phylum Streptophyta; class Magnoliopsida; order Alismatales; family Hydrocharitaceae; genus Ottelia; species Ottelia alismoides. Next base: position 157,194 of record JAZKJV010010308.1, on the reverse strand, counting down.
TATTAAGCGAAGATTGATTATACTTAAGATAAATGATCAATAAAAGCGTAAAATCTATTATTACAATTTCTCATAAATATCATTTATCAATCATGGAATTAATGGTATATTGTTTTTGTTATCAAGCACTCCTTCACGGATCATTTTGTTCAGCCATTAGATTTGTCGATTGATTTGGAATTGTCACATAATTTTATCACTAATCTTATCACTATTTTATTGCAAGAGTGTCTAATTGAAACATTATTAATGATTTCTTTGGTAAAGTTAGTTATATCTGTGGACGTGTAGGCTCAAGTATCCGGTTCATTACCGTATCCAGTTATTTATAATTTATTGTAAGAGTGTTCAATTGATATATTATTAAGGGATTTTTACTTCACAAACCCTAGAATCTTTGTGAATTACATGCTCGACCCTATAATATAGTTATTATTCCCTTGACCCCCCCTAAAGTTGTTAATTCTTAAATTACAGACCCTCTGTTAGGCATAAATTTATCTGTCAAAGATGAATGAAATTTGTTAAAAGTATGACATCTTTACCTTTCTTATTGTATAGTTCACAACCAATATCCTTCTCCTTCCCCATCCTCCCCAACTCCTCCCTCTCCACTTTGCACCCACCCTCACCTCACCACATCCACTCCCCACCTCTGCCTGCAACTCCCCGGTGCCGTCCCCTTCCTTAGCACCCACATAGATAACCTGTGTCGTTCCCTTCACGATATCTATGCTCATGCTGCCCCCCCATTCGAGCACCTCTGCTCACACCTCCCCATGCCACCCCTCCTCAACACCTCCGCTCCAAGCTCCCTTGTGTTGCTCACCTTCCCAGCAGTCTCCCACCTCTCACATCGCTCCCCTTCCCATCACCTATGCCCACCTTCCCAACACTTTGTCCATGTCGCATGCCTTCCCATAACCTCCGATTGCATATTCCCCTCATTGTCCTCCTTTCCAACACCTACACCCGTATTTCTCCCGCGTTGACCCCCTTCCTAACACCTCCAACAAGGATAGCCATCGTGAGGAAAGCAGCTCCAGTTCTGTCTACTCCTCAACATGATGAAAGCAGCTCCATCAAGAAATCGATTCAGTTATGTATTTGTTTAGCAACTTCAAATATTACATCAAATGATTCAAGAAATCGTCTTGAAAAATTCAGAAAAAATCATTTTTGTGCTCGAAAAGGCTGGGTTATTTGTGGAAATATAAATTTTTTGGTGATTTGGTGGAAGGATGGAGATGGGTGAAGAGAGAAAATAAAGAGGAAGAAAAAGAAGAACGGAGGAAGAAAAAGAAGAAGAGGAGGAGGAAGGAGATGGAGAGGTGGAAGATCCACTATCCAATTCTCTTCTACTTAGATTGACCCAAGATATTAACTCAAGTAAAAGTAAAATTAACGGCATGGTTTGTGGTGTAAGATGGAGCAACTTTACGAGGTCGAGGGGACAATAATTATGTTTACTGAGTTGAGTAGATAATTTAGAAAAATACTAGGGCTCATGGGAGTAAAAATCCCTATTATTAATTATTTGTATGGTAAAATTATCTATATCCGCGGACATGTTGGCTCGAGTCTATCCGATTTATTACTGTATCCATTTATTCATATTTTATTGCAAGAATTTTCAATTTAATCATTATTAATTATGTCATGATAAAATAATTTATATCCATTGATGTATAGGCTCGAATATCGATTCATTGCTATTGATGTCTTCTATCCTAACCATCCCCAAGTTGAAGAATCATTGAATGCACCCTGCCTGTCTTTCCATACCCCAACAAGACGGGGGTCTTGTTGCCCGATCATCGAGCCTGGAGGGGTCTAGGGGAGAGCATGTGTGCTCCCTCCCCCATCTGCGGGGAGTATGGAGCATCACCCCCCGATGAAATTTTCGAAGGATCTGTTTGTATCAGGGATCCGTCTACATGGGAGTAATAAATAAACTCCCATAGGGTTATGTCTCTTTGTATCCTTTGTATTTTTTTTCTTCTTCTCCATATAGTGAAAATCGATCGTTGTCCAAGGATGTAGCCCAGTTATAAGTAAATCTTGTAAATCGGTGTGTCTTCATGCTTGCTTGCTTGAACATGTTTGTGTGTGCTTCTGTGATTTGTACAATTACTGTATCTATTTATTCATATTTTGGCATACGCATTATACCTCTTTCAAAATGAATTCAGATTCATTTATAAGATAAATTAATTTATATTTCAAGTAAAAGTCATGTCAAATTTGATTAATTTCATATCTGTATCAATTTCTAGTATATGGTGCTATATTTTCATATTTATTGATATATGTATCGGTTACTGCATTCTTATTATAAAATAAATATCAATAAGGATTTTTATCAATTGTGCCCTTGAGATATTACAATATGAGTTATGCCCTTCCATTTTTAGTAATACCAATTGTGCTCTTGACTTTTTGCACTATTATCACTTGTACCCTTCCATTAGTTTCACTGTCAATGAATTGAACTAAAACATGACTTATACAAATCACGGTATATTTAAGAAGGTCAGAACAGTAAAACATTAACCTACTCCTTCGACCCATCCTCCTCCGCCACCGCCCTCTCCTCCTCCATAACTGCCCTATCCTCCTCCACCAGCTCCTATGCCCCCTCCTATCAATTATGCAATGATCATATTTGTATTCATATCTAACCTTTTGCATTCTTTTGAATTAATAGATGTAGTGGGGGCTTCCAATCGATTACCCAACGGATACTCGTTATTCCACATGGTTTTAGTGTGTACCCGACCTGACATTTCCAAACAGGGTATCCATAAATTTTGAGTCAAAATGTAAGGATCAAGCTGGATACCGCTTGACACGGATAATTTGAACACACCTAAATTTTCGAATAGCTAAGCAACCATAGAGGAGCAATGATGCAAAATACCAAATACATAACCAAATTACCACATAGTAGAGCTTCACTTGATTCCATTCGTTTTTTCCGGACATGTTTTTTAAAATATTTTATGTATGACTTTAACAAAAACGTATTTGTTGGAATTAATTCGTCATTGAATCCTCCAAATCTCAAAGTAGATCTTCCGAAGGGAATATAGATTCGATTTTTTTTTCTTAAGTCAAAGAATGACCTGTTGGAGTTAAACCTTTTATTTCCAACCCGCTTTAGGGCATATGCGAAGAAGCCCGATTGGGTACTGGGGCAATTTCTACAACTTCTGTCCCCATTCCTTTTCTCCGAGTTCAGGATGTTGTTGCTATGTCTCCTTCCTCTCCTCTCCATTTGCTCGGATCTAATGAGAGAGTTGTAGCTCGAGATTGAGCCAAAGGGACATCGAGTTGGAGCAGTTGTGGTGTTTATTTGGGCAGCAATCTTTGAATGACATTTCTCCATCTTATTTCTTTTCTTATTTGTGTTGGTGTGGTACTTCATTGATACACCATTTAGAGAAGATTTTGACTTTGTATAGCCTCTAAGGAAAATATTTCAACACCAAATCTAGTGGAGAAGTTTCGATTGGTCGAGTAGGCCCCATGATTTTCTTCCTTTTATTTTGGGGGTTTCGACTTTAAAAATTCCCCGTGTTCATTGTACTTGTGATTGTGGTTGTGATTGTGCTTACATGTTGCCACTTTGATTGCTTGTGATGTGTACTGATATTTGATTTTGTTAATTCATTAAGTGCCTATTTATATATGCTTTCACAATATATATGGGTATTTCCTCATACTGAGTGGTATCCGAGCTTCTATGGTGGATTACAAGTCAAATTTTCATTCGATCTAGATTATTATTCTAAATAGGACTAATTATAGTTTGTGGAAGAACAAAATAAATGATCTTCTATATGTGAAGGCTATGCAACTTTCATTGTTCTCCCACCAGAAGCTCGAAGTCCAAACGGATGAGTAATGAGATTTTGAACATGAGCAAGTTTGTTCCTTTATTAGAAAATTCAGTGATGAGAACATTTACAATCACATAGAGGATGAGATTCATGCTCGAAGCTTGTGGTTAATGTTGGAAAACCTTTATGCCTCCAAGACGGGAAGCAACAAATTATTTATTCTCAAGAGAATGATGAACTTGTGGTTCAAGGAGGGCATCTCTGTGCTAGATTTTTGAATGATTTCTAAGGAATCATTAGTTAATTGATGAGCACATGCATCAAGTTTGATGACGAGGTGTTGGTACGACTATTGCTTGATATCTTTCTAAATTCTTGGGAGATTTGAAAGTCTCACTTACCAATTTTTGGAGTCCAGCATTCTCAACATGGAGATGCGGAGAAAATCGCAAGGTAGCTCCTAACATTCAGAAGTTCCCATTACAAAGAATAAGGGGAAAAGCATGTTAAAGAATGACAGGGGCAGGGATAGTAGCATAAGTAAATCCAAGTCCATATATCAGAACATGAATAATACTATTGCAAGAAGAAAGGGTACTTTAAGAAGTATTGCTTTCATCTCAAGAGAGCTAGCAGAAATGGATGGGACAAGCAAAAAAAGAAGATGAAAACTTTGTTGTACATGCACAACATGAGCTTCTCATTGTTTATGATGATGAGATAGTGAATGTAATACAGGATGATACTTCTTGACTTGATGATAGTGGCTTGACTCTACATGTCACCTAGCATAGGATTTCTTTTCCTCGTATACTTCTGGAGATTTTGGCATATTAATAATGAGATATTGTTATGTTTCTTATGTTGGTGCTATTTGTAATGTTACATTAAAGAATGCCAATGGTGTATTATTACACTCAAAGATGTGTGGCATGCACCTGATATGCACTTGAATCTTATTTATGCAGAGAAACTTGATGACGAAGGATACAAAAGCACTTTTGGTGACAGACATTGAAGCTTACCTTGGGATCTGTGGTTGTTACTCGTGGCAAGTAATGCAACAACAACTTCTACATCATGAACGCATCAACTTCCCATGATGTGGCGCATGTGACTCAAAATGTTTAATCAATTGTTGTGGCCTCGATGATTGGGTTTCATGAGTGAGAAGGGGTGAATAAGAACATGTAGTGCTCGGTGAATAAGAACATGTTGATGTAAAGAAAGATAAGTTGGAGAGATGCACTTAGTGCTTAGCTGGGAAGAGACAAGAGTCTCCTTTAAGAGTCATATATCATAAAGGAAGATATATGCAGTAGAGCTTGTTCACAGTGATATTTGTGGTCCTTTGAAAGTAAGTTCTCTTGACTGTGCTCTTTATTTTGTTACGTTGTTTATTATTTTTCAAGAAAATTTGGATCTATGCATTGAAGAGGAAGAATCAAGTCCTTAGAGTGTTCAAGGACTTTCACGCTCATGTGGAGTGATAGCTTGGAAAGAAATTGAAATGCATCCATAGTGATAATGGTGGTGACTACATTACATCATTTCATGAGTATTGTGGATATTTTGGTATCATGCACCAGAAGACTCCACCCAACATGCTTCGACTAAATGGCATTGTAGAAAGAATGAACAAGATCTTAATGAAGCGAGTTAGATGTCTCATTTCTAGGGATGCAAACAAACGGATATATACGAATGAAGATGTTAACATATCCTTATATAATTTTAAATACAAAACACAGACACATATATTGACGAATATAACAACTATATTACCATATCTTTAAAAAATGGATATGGATGTGTAGGTGAAATAATGATTACATAGGAATAAAATTATAAATACTCTACATGTGTAACTTAACTACACATACATTGGATAGATGCACATCACATAAATATATTTCTATCATGATAATTATACCAAACATGGTAAAATAAGGTACATTATCTTATATACGGTTAAAAGTAAACCTACAACTATATTTATATATGAAAACAAATATATGGATGTATATGTTTGTGGATATCAAAGTGATATCCATATCCCTATTTGTTTTAAAATTGGCACAGATACATATGTCAAAATATGTATAATATGGACATGGTGGCAGATCGAATACAGATATATTTGTACTGCTTGCATCCCTACTCCTTTTTGAGGCTAAGTTGTCTAACTCTTTTTATGTGAAGCACTCTATACTGCAGTTAATGTTGTTAATCTTTCTCCACATGTAACTTTGGGTGGTGATATTCTTTGACATGGTTTGTCATGGAAATGATCTATCATACAACTATTTATGTCTCTTTGGATGTAGATTATTTGTGCATGTTCCTAAGGATGAATGGTCCAAGGACGCAAAAACAAAGAAGTGCATCTTCTCGGGATATAACCAAGACGAGCTTAGCCACAAGTTGTATGACCCTGCTAAGAAAAAACTAGTGAGGAGCATCCATGTGGTCTTCTATGAAAACTAAACTATTGAGGGCATCCATAAGGTTGCAAAGGTCTCTCCTCAAGCAGCTATGATCCAAATGATGTGGAGCCTGTTCCATTGCAGAATGCACCACATGGAATGCCAGGTGATGCTTATGAGAAGGTTCTAGATGCAGTATAAGAGCAATGGGTGCCATGGATTTCCACTCCTAATGATGTAGATGCATATGATGATAGTGGTGGGCGGGATGATGAGAGCTCTTCTTCCGATGCTCTTCCACAGCAGAGACCCATGGGGGAGAGGCAACTTTCCAACATATATTCTACACATAAGTACATTTTGACATATTACAACGAGCCTGAACACCATGAGGAAGCCTTATAAGATGTGAACATAGAGAAATGATTAGAAATAATGAAAGAAGAGATGTATTCTCTTCATGACAACCATACATTTGAGTTTGTCAAGTTGACCAAAGGCAAGAGGACATTAAAGGAACAAGTGGGTTCTTAGAGTGAAACATGAGGAATACTCTACAAACCTAAGGTACAAAGTTAGGTTGGCTTTGAAAGGTTTTGATCAAATTAAGGGAGTGATGAGGAGATTTTTTCTCTTGTAAGAAAATGTAATTTATCCTAGTGATTTTTAATTTGGCCACTCACCATGATTTGGAGATTGAACCGATGGATGTGGAGTCGGCTTTCTGACGAGTCCGGGAATGCGCTATGATAAAAAGTGTATATCGTGTATTGTCGTTCGCTTAAAATTAATATATCGTTTCGTTGTAGGCGTGCAATCGGAATCGGTCAAGAAAATAACCACAATTATTTAGTCAATTTTTAATCGCGTGGTTTTATGTTTATTTTACTTGGGCAAGTCCCAAGGTCGAACACAAGGAGGCAAAGGAACAACCTAGAATTATGTCTATCAAAGTTTGTGCACAATTTTCGAGACGGTCTCTTTTTTTATTTTGAATGCAAAAAAAGGATTCACAATGCAATTTCAGCCTATTTTAGGGACTAAAATGTAAATTTCGATCAAACGATGTCCGAAAAATACGAAACTTGTTCAAGATGATAACTATGATGAAATAAATGCACTGTAATTTTTTTAGAATTTTTGGATGATATTAAATTTTCTACGAATTTTTGAATGCAAATAAAGTGAATTTCATTATTTAATTATAATAAATATTAAATCTAATTATTTTCAAGGGATAAAATTATCTAAGATCTATCACTAGGTGATTGATCTCAGAAAAATACTAAACCTTGAAAATACTAGATTCTATACCTAATAAAAAATTAAACACTGAAATATGCAAAATGATTTTTATAAGGCAAACTATGCATACAAATGCAATTCTTTTTGGGCACAATGTTAAGCGCAATCAATTCTACAATCACTGATTTTTTGGGAATTTTCAGAGCAACAGTTAATCAATAACAATTTTCAGAGCATAAAATGGGCAAAAAATGCAATTTTCCACAAAATAATAAATTCTTAATTAACCATTGATCATAAAAATGTCTACAATACGCCACGATGTAGAGAATTAAATACGGAACAAAATACTATTTTTGGATGAATAAAATAGTGTAATGTAGCTATCCAAAACAAAGGGGAAAGACAGGGGTATAACTGCAATTACAATAAATAAAATAAATATAAAAATGCAGTAGGGTGACCTAGGTGTAATTACCAATAAAGACGGGGGCCTCTTGCAAAATTTCAGAGGGGTACGTGCATGGCACATGACCTCTGGTCGGTGGGGTCTTCTGTGCAAAGTGGGAAATTAGCGGGGGTCTTCTGCTAAATACCCAGTAGCACGTGACCTAATGGAGCTGCTTGTAGATCCTTGCAGAACAGGAGGGCTTCGTTGAGATTTCCCCAGGAGCCATGTGGGCGTCACGTGCGGGAGGTGGATGGTTGTCCTCGTTGTTCCCCCAGCCCGCATGCGAAGCACGTGGCGGGGACCTCGGGGCTGGCGCCCGACGACGAGGACTGATCGGTGGCAGAGCTTCTGGTTCCAGCAACAAGGCGTGATCAGTAGCTGGCCTTCGTGTGGCTCCGGTGAAGGTCGAAGCCGGTGGAGAGGATGATGAAGGTACGAGGCGGAGATGACTGATGATGTTGACGCCAGTGTCGTCGATGCGTGCTGGAGTCGTTGTGGAGCGGCGGTGATTGGGATGAAGGTTGACGACGTGGTTGCGGAGGTGAAGGACGTTGGCGATGAAGTCGCCGTTGATGACGTGTTATTGGCTCGACAATCGATGAAGAACGGAGCACAAGCAGCTCGCGCGGAGGGCGGTCTGCGACAAGGCATTGCTACCTTGGATCTCGTCGCACACTTGAGGTTGATCGTCGGAGCACGGTGCTGTCACCACCGGCTGGACCTGGGCGCCTCCCTCAACTGCTGGCAATCGGCGGATGATGTGTTCCCAGGCGACGGAGGGTTTAAATAGGGTGAATGGGCTCGTCGGAGAAGGAAAGTCGCGGTTTGGAAGATTGGTCTATTTGATTGGGCTTCGATCGAGGAGACGATGACCTGACGGAGGTTGATTGAAGATTCGCGGTGATTGCGAGGGAGGACGGGATCAGATTGTGACGGCATCGACTGAGATCCGCGGCGGAGATGGCGAGGAGAGATACGCAGGTGGCGCCTAATTTGGGAAAGGGGGTCTAATGAGGAAGATGGCCACGGGCCGTCCGATCGGTCGAGATCGGACGACCCTCCATGTGACACGTGGCGAGCTGGGGGGAGAGAGGGGGCAGCACGTGCGTGGCACGTGTGGCCCTTTTTAATTTTTAGTTTTTTTATAAAAAATGAATAATAAAAACCCAAAAATGGCTGACACGTGGCGGCTCCAGGAGCAGCCACGTGTCAACACCACAAAATTCAGAGAATAAATACTTTGAAAAATCCAAAATAAATAGCACACGGCTCGAATCGAAAAAGTTTCTTTACAAAAATTGCTCTCTCGATGAGATCTACAACTTTCATGAAGACGCCAAAACCAAAATTGATCCATTGCACAAAGTGATTTTTTTGGGGGTATCCCATGTACATAGAATATCTTGATTTTTGGTTTTTATAATTTTTATGTCATTTTTAATCCAGATAAAAATCCGGAAAAAATATGGTAAAATCAAAGATAATTATTTACACATTAATATATTTTTTTTTGTATTTTTATCAATTAAGAAAAAGAAGAAATAAAACACGAAAAAGACCAATTTTGTACAGACAGTTAGTGAAGACTCGGACTCAATTTGTTTCTTTGATTTCAAGCTCAGTTTGGATTTGAATTTTTGTGCATTTTAATAAAACTTTTATCAAAGAAGACAAATAAAAAAGAAATAAACAAAATAGTTTAGTTACGTACATAAAATAATAGGTCAAAATCAGCTAAAATACAAAATATACAAAAGAGGCCCAAAACCCAACTTTCACATACGACCTCCGATTCACTTGAACTTGGCCTTATTTTGAAAGTAATTGAATGTATATTTGTTCAAAAGTGAGTAGTATCAATTCAAATAGTGGATGGGGGAGATATAATGGTTTAGTCAAGAAATCCTAGAACTAGGGTTTGGGTTTTTGGTCCACTTATTTGGGTTAGTGATTTTTTTTTCTATTTTTCATTTATTCTTGTGAGTGATATGTATACAGTGGAGGTCTTTTTGGGTCATTCGGAGTTAGCATGAATTAATAAAAAATCAGGGAAGTTAGGCTATTTACAGGTCAATTTTGGCTGGGATTTTTGGCTTCTTATTTTGTGCAGAAATAATGGATAAAATGTAATTCTTATCAAAACATGCATGAATACTAATTATGCTAAATAAATGAAGATATGGAGATGATTTTGAGGAATTTGAGCTTAATTAATGAGATTTAGAGTGATGAATCTGAGATTCATCATCCCCTATACTTAAACCGTGCCCATCCTTGAGCATCAAAAAGAAATGCCATGCGGTGAAATGAGATTGGGTTCCATACCAAGACCATGAGCTGAAGGTGAAAATGAAACTAGACTCGACCTTTGGTTTAATAGTTTAGAAGAACTTCTGTGAGACTTAGAATTTTAAAATCAACAACCTTCAAGTTCTACACATCATTGTCATAGTTTCGGCTTAGAAGTCATCTTAGGTCAATCCTCTTCCCAAAGCATACCCTATGAACATTGAACAATCGACTCATGTGTGTGAAAGGTTTTAGCTCTTCCCATCCAGAATGCCGGACAACCATGCTCATTTCCTCTCCAGTAACTCGTCCTCGGGGAGTTCGGTATTTCCTTCTAAGGTCTGTCGCACTGTGTTCACAATCGAATTGGGGGGAGGAGTTAGAAGAAGGAGAAAATAATTGGAGCGTGGCCAGTGTAGTCACCTCTCCTTGTGAAGCTGGCCAGTGTAGCCGAATCTCCACCAAGATGTGCAGGTTTTCTTTGAAGCTTGGACCTTTTTTGTCAGATGTTTATTTGGTAGTGGCTTCTTTGTATTTGGATTTTTGGTTGTTCTTCTTGGATCTTGTTGTACCCCTACGGATATAGAATCTTTTTGTTTTCGTACATTTTTTGGGGTCTTAGAAAAAAATGTGCCTAGTCGTCCATCTCTTTTCCAAAGCTTTATTTCAACCCGTACTTCGGTCTTTAAATTTCCACGCTACTAGAAAAGAAACTCACACGGTCTTCCAACATCCCGTCTGAGTTGAGCTAAGTGCATAGTGCGGGAGTACAAATTAATTCCCTATTCCAGAGTTGTACCCAGAATGAGGAGACTAGGTCAGACACTAATATTCAAACGCTGCACATTGTCATGTTGAACTTAAAAAATTAAGTCAAAGACCTTAAGCCTCTAAAATCCCATTTCTCGGTGAAGTTCCTCTGAAAATTAGGTGGATTAAGGTCAAGTCCAGATCACTCTCGATTTCTGCTCATAACTTGGTTCAGAACCCAAACACTTTTCACAGATGCATGAAATGCTGGATGAAGTGCATGTGTGTGAAATGCAGACACAATTTTTTTTTAATTTTTTATGCAAGAGATTATTTTTGTTTTTTTAATTTAATGCAAAAATGAAATAAGAAGCTATTTTTTTACAAAAAATTTGGGTTGGACATAGTCAGTGTTAGTAGCAAAACTCTTTTTCTTTTTGTTGTTTTTTTCAAAATAACTACCCACCCCGTAAATACATATTTTAATTACGTGAAAATACTAGATATGGGTAAAATATATACAAAGTATATATACAGATCCCCTATACTTAGCGAGCGTTGTGTCCTCAAAGCACGAGAAGTGTAAAGAAGACATAGCTCGGGCTAAGCGTAAGAGAGTGAACAAAGAAAAATAAAAAGATGGATCGGACCGCCCCCCTATACTTAGGCTGTGAACAGTCTAAGTATAGAAGAAGAGCAAAAAAAATGAGGTGGTCGGGATATGTGGATGAAGAGAGTATATACAGATGAGAATCGGTTCCCCCTATACTTAGGCTCTGGTCAGCCTAAGTATGTAAGAAGGGTGGAAATGGAATGATCGTGAGATGGGAAGGATGGTATATATAGATGGCATCGCCCCCCCCCCCCCTCCATACTTAGGCCTTGGCCTAAGTAGAAGAAGAAGCTATACAAGGAGACCGATGTGGTCGAGAGGGAGGGTGGGTAGCCGATGATTAAGGCGGTTTTCGGCTTATCTTCTTGTGACCTACGGTGGTAGATCATAATGACGGGAAGGAGATGAAGCATATGATTCCCAACTATTATCATTGTTATCCTCAGAAAAATCATGATGGACATTAGATGAAGCGCTTGAGTCAGATGAAAGATAACCATCATCGGAATTATCCTTAAGGGAATAGTATTTGAAAGTGGACACTCTCCAAATATTCTGGTCTTTTTGTTTCTTTAGTTGTTTTCTCAGAATTCGTTCCTTCTTAGGATCAAGCGGTTTGTCTACGGATGAATATTCTGAAGCACAAGTGTCAGTCAACTCATAAGAAATAATTCCAGTGTATTTGATGAGAGTAGGTGCATCGACTTTTGATGAATAATAGTGAGGAACGGGAGTTGTCCAACGGGAGTCGAATTTTGGATCCTTGCGAAGATATGATTTTAGAACAACCGAACAGACTTCACTCATGTAGATTACCTTTTCCGGACCTGAGGAGGGATCATCAGATGATTCCTCTTCCAGAAGATCAAAGGTGACTTTCTTTTTTGATGAAGGAGTAGTCATTTTGTTTCATGAAGTTGTCGGTCCACTTGAGTCTCCAAGTGAATAACCATTGGAATTCTTCTCCTTGGTCAGTGTTCATCCTGCGTGTTGTTCTTAGTTTTCTTAATGCTGGTGCGCTCTTGATTTGGGATGATTTGGTCAAGGTATTCAGAGTAGGTTGCCCCTGGGTGCGACCATGCATATGTCTCAGGATCATATAAGAAACATTCTTCGATTTTGAGATCCGCAGGAATTGAAATACTGGGGAGAGTCTCTGCATGTTCGTTCTCAATTAATTTGATGTTGGACCATTCCTGTGTCGTGTTGATGTGATCAAGGTAGTCAGAATAGGTTGACCCAGGGTGCGACCATGCATAAGTCTCCAGATCACATGATTCATATACTTGATTCTCCATGGTGAGCGTAGTTGGGAATGGAGCAGGGGGGAGATTCTCTAAACCAATAGTCTCATCAACAACCAATATCTCAGGTGTAGCAATGGGGTAGGGCTCTTCTACCGCTTCATGGTTACGACTGTCGGGGACTTCGTTGGTTGCCTCAGAAAATCATGGTTCCACAAAGACTGGGTGAGATCGAAGTGCTTCCAATGCTGTAAAATTGATTTCCCGAGTCTCACACTCAATAATTGCCTTAGCCAATGCTATGAATGGCTTTCCGAGAATAATTGGAGATTGGGTGAATTCTCCTTGATGCTCAATATCAATTATCGTGAATTCTACTTTGAGCGGAGTACCTTGGAATGTAATGACGACAGAATTGATTCCTCTCGATCGCTTTATCGATCGGTCAGCCAATTGAACAATCTCTCGTATCTTCCTGATCGGTCTGAATTTGAGTTCGTGAAAAACAGAGGTCGGGCGGATATTGATTGGTGAATCGTCATCAATTCGAGAATGGGTGAAAATTGTGTCTTTGATTACACTGTCAAATCTGGACAACTGCTTCACTATGCGGCTCTTGATTTTTCTCCTCAACACCAAGGAGGAGGCCATTGGCAAGATATGTCTTTCAGTCTTTGTTCTTATCCTGTCCGACTTTTTAATCATTATTTTATCCATTACAAATCCTTTAAGGTCCGGGAAGTGTTCAATGGCCTGGATAAAGGGAAGTTTAAACATCAATCTTTTTTCTAGTGCTTCCCGTAAAGTAGGATCCAAATTCTTCGGATCTTCTTTAGTCTCAATTTTTATGAATTCTTCTGTATTTTCGATTTTTTTGGTGTTTTTGAATATTCCATTTTTTTGTATTTTCTATGTGGTGTGGTGATGTGGAGTGTTCCTCAGATAAGCAGGGGATTTGATGTTCAGAGTAAGAGTCAGAGGCATAGTCATTCCTAGGGGAGTAATATGCAGAAATGTCGTTGTCAGAATCGTCCCTAGGTTTCTGAATATCCTCAAAATTATCAACACGAGATCAATCTTTTCCTCATCCATTTTTATATCCGAGCTCCCAGATAGTGAAATTAGTTGATCGGCAAATTTTTGAAATCTATCCTCCATTAATTTGAATCTCTTATTTATCCTCGAAATATCATCTTCAAAATTCGGTTCATGATCAATCATGGGAGCAGTCAGTGTGTGTTTTTACATGTGAGACTCAATAATTTTATCTTCCATTTTCCTGTATGCACTGAGAGGAGAGTCTCTTTGAATATCCAATATATGATCATTATTTTTCGAAAATTTCTCCTCAAAAATTATGGAAGGAGACTACTCAGTGGAAAGATTTTGCGAGAGTGTGTAGGTCTCATACTCAACATGCCGTGACTCGGGCATGTAATCCTGGTTTGAGTAGAGTCTACTTCCATGGTCATGATTGATCGTATCCTCAAATATTGGAGTCATACAGGTTGCATATGTGTCGATATTATCCATTTGGTCCTCTGTATGTATAGGCTGGTTGAAGGAGTGATGTTCAGGTTGGTTAATAGGCATCTGATCGTCATGGTCAATCCAACGTTGATGATCAATAAGTGCGGGTCTTTCCATCTGGGCTTGGTTTCTCGGCCAGTCATGAGACTCAAAGGTATTTTGATCTTGAAATGGTTCATTAGCGAGAAATCGTGAATAAGACGGTTTAGTCCAAGATGGTAGGTGTTATGTGTGGTTGAATGATTCGAGTAGGAATTTAATGAGGGGGCCGAATTCATTCGCGGGTGAAAGTCGCCCGCAAATGTTGGAGGACTATTGTAAGAAGAGCATTCGGTTGATTTGGGTCGGACCGAGACAAATTCATTTTCATAATATAGGTCAGATGGGTACTCGCATCATTGTCCAATTTTTGTCAAAGGAGGTTGATGTTGATGAATCGTCATGGTTGATCTCGGTGCGAGCACACGGGATAGTCAAAAGAAATTTTATCAAATGTGTGGCTTTTGATCTTTGAAATCGGTTCACGCACACTAATGCAAACACAAATCAAATTCCGGGTTCACCAACTCACACAATGAAGACGTAAGAGTTCGGCTATTATCTTTTCAATTTTAATTGGTGACAAGACAATCTTGGAAAATAATTAAGCGAGCTGTTAGGTGTCGGAAATTTTCCTAATGACTGGTCCGAATTCTTACGATTAGTTGCACCTACTTTCAGCCAATATGGGAGTAAGTACGGACCGTAGAACGGCTACTCGTTACTTGATGACGGAGCCTTACACAGTGTCCTCTAAACCACCCACTCTTCTAAGGAAATCCGGATCGTCTACTGGCTACCCGTAGATCCTCACTGAGAAGTATCTAATTGTTTTTGGTAGAATCAGTAGTCAATATGAAAATCCGTGTTTGGGCTCTAGCCTTAAGTGTCGTCTCTCGCTCACTCAGAAAAATAAAAGAATCCAAGGTCGGGGTTGCTCTCCCGCAAAAATTCTTGATTTTATGGGTTAATTTGAAATCGGCTATATTTAGCAGTCCCAATTTTAATTAGGCAATCATTGAAGAATTAAGTGAGCAGAAATACACGTCTACCATCCAGTCCTAATTTCCTTTTAAAATTATGTGACAAAACAAGAGGGAGAAATTCGGGAAAAGCCGATGCACGCGAAAAACGATGATGTATGCTCAGTCAGAAGACTTACATTGAATCCTTGCAATCTCCATGTGGGATGCTATACAGAATTTGAAAAATTAATCTAAATGAATATAGGCCGATGAAAAACCACACATAGCAGAAAGTTCTATTAGCGGGTAAGAATTGGGTTTAATTTAGCTAAATTGAACGATTTATGTGCGTTTAGATTAAAGTGAAATGTGGCTTTAGGTCTTACGAGCACAATCAAAAATTAAAATTGCTCTAAGAGTTGTAAGTGCAGGTCTATCCTAAGCGCCACTCAATTCGGCACCCACCCTCACCGGAGAGTGAAACAGGCCACAACACACCATAGAAAAAGTTCAAGGTCTTCATTACAAACGCGAGAGTCCAAACAAACACCTCTATAAATGAGCAATTAATTACAGAAATTTAAAAATTGTAGAAAATAAAATCCTAGATTCTACGCTCTCTCACAATTCGACTCGATCTTTAATTAATTGCGGCTTTTTTCGAAAGTCGGTGAAGATGCGTCGGTTCTTGAAAAACCACCCCACGTACGTCGGGTACCTCGCAAGAAAAATAAGAGAGATGGTGTAAGAGAGTGACTCAAAAATAAAATAAGAAAAATAAATGCTGAAAATAAAATAAAATAAATGCAGGAAAAAAAAGAATTTATAATGAAAAATTCGGGGACAGACTACCCGAATACGGAAAACCGAACACAAAATTTTTAAGACAAAAAACTAAGCTGTTTGCCTCCCCGGCAACGGTGCCATCTGACGAGTCCGGGATTACGCTATATTAAAAAGTGTATATCATGTATTATCGTTCGCTTAAAATTAATATATTGTTTCGTTGTAGGCGTGCAATCGGAATCGGTCAAGAAAATAACCACAATTATTTAGTCAATTTTTAATCGCGTGGTTTTATGTTTATTTTACTTGGACAAGTCCCAAGGTCGAATACAAGGAGGCAAAGGAACAACCTAGAATTATGTCTATCAAAGTCCGTGTACGGTTTTCGAGGCAGTCTCTTTTTTTATTTTTAATGCAATAAAAGGACGCACAATGCAATTTCGGCCTATTTTAGGGACTCAAATGTAAATTTCGATCAAATGATGTCCGAAAAATACGAAACTTGGCCAAGATGATAATATGATGAAATAAATGCACTATAACATTTATGGAATTTTTGGATGCAAGATGAATTTTTTATGAATTTTTAAATGCAAATATAGTAAATTTCAATATTTAATTATAATAAATATTAAACCTAATTATTTTCAAGGGATAAAATTATCTAAGATCTATTACTAGATGATGATCTCAAAAAATCCTAAACCTCAAAAATAATAGAATCAATACCTACTAAAATTAAACACTATAATATGCAAAATGATTTTTACAAGGCAAACTATGCATGCAAATGCAATTCTTTTTGGGCATAATGTTAAGCGTAATCAATTCTACAATCAAATATTTTTAGGGAATTTTTTAGAGCAACGGTTAATCAATAACAATTTTCAGAGCACAAGATGGGAAATATATGTAATTTTCCACAAAATATTTAATTCTTGAAAAACCCATTGATCATAAAAATGTCTATAACATGCCACGATGTAGAGAATTAAATGTGGAATAAAATACTATTTTTGGATGAATAAAATAGTGTAATGTAGCTATCCAAAACAAAGGGGAAAGGTATGGGTATAACTGCAATTACAATAAATAAAATAAATATAAAAATGCAGTAGGGGGACCTAGGTGTAATTACAAATAAAGGCGGGGGCTGATTTACCGAAGAATATCCCACAAAATCAGGGTAAAGATAAATAAGGGTCGTTGCGACCCCGATCTCAGGTAATCGGTCAATCAAGAAAATATAAAAGACCATCAAAATCAGAGATAAAACAATCAAAATCGAGAAGCGGTCCTCGCTACTTTTATTAACCTGGTATAGCGATCAGGGTCGGACTCGGGGAGCACAAGTTGGCTGAGACGACCTATGAAGTAGTCAGAATCGAAAAACAAAGGAGAAAATATTTTTGGTGGATTTTAATTATTTCTATTTTTTTATGTTTTTGATTTTATAAGAAAATGTAAGAAAAAGCAAATACAAATTTATTTAAACAAAAAAAATGCTCCAAAAATTCAAACAAAATTATTTTTGTGTTTTTTATGTTTTTTAGTGTTTTGGTGAATTTTTCAGAATTTTCTAATTTTTATACGATTTTCTAAAAATCAAGAAAGAGGAAAAAAGTGGGCTACTGTGCAGCCAGACTTGAAAGATCAACTAAGAATATAAAATTGATCTATAAAAGTTTGGAGGTAATTTTTATGAAAAATATATGTAAAAACTAAACTACAAAAAAAGAGTTTGCAATTTTTTGATTTTTATATAATTTTTTAGAATTTTTATGAGATTTTTATGGTTTTGCAATTTTTAAGGTTTTTATAAATCCAATTAGCACAAAATTTTGATAGAAGCTAAAATACATTAAAATTAACTATCACTAATTTTTTAGAATTTTTAGACAAATTTTTATATTTTTCTTTGTTTTTCTAATTCAGACAGTAAGAAAAATCAATGTTTTTGAATTTTTAAAAATATCAAAAAGGCTCAAAAATGTCCCAAAAATTTAGGGAAATTTTTAAACAGTAGCAGGAGCCACGTATCCAAATTTCACCTAATTTCGATTTAATTTGATATTTTATTTAATAAAAACATGGCACACAGCTTCACATGGACCTAAATGCAAGAAAAATAGTTTCAAGGACCAAACGGTAACAAAATCAGAAAGTCAAGGGGCCCTTGTGCAAAAAGTCCACAAAATCACGCGCAGGGCATGCGAATCAGACATGGAGGGGCATAAGTGTCATTCCTATTTAAAAAGATTCAATCCATAACATACAGGAATACAAGACTCAAAATGCAAATTATCCAAAACCTCATGTGTCGACGCACATGGCTCTCATAAACAGGGACTAAATGGAAAATAAAAGAAACATCGAGGTCCACTATGCAAAATATCCAAAATAAAAACAACTACCAAAAATACTTACAGGACTAAATGGAAATAATAAAACTAAAGAGGGCCTAAGTGCAATTACCCTCTTATTAAGATCTAAGGCTGAAGGTACGCCACGTGGAGGATCGGATGGTTGTGGCACGGTGGTGCCTCTTCAGCTGGATGGATGGTCCAGATCGAACCCTAACGAGATCGGACGATGGGCGTGTCTCGTGAATGGACGGTCACAATCGCAACTGGAGCTGGGGGCTGATCGGACGGCAACGGGGGCTCCTCCAAGAACAGACCTCCGGCGAACTTTGTCGGATCAATGCGCGCGGTGGAGTGCTCCTCTAAGGCTGCTAGAATGGTGAAAGTGATCGCCGAAGAGATTCACAGCTGATGAGCTCCTCCGATGAGGCCGGGAAGCTCTGAGGAACTCCGGCAACGAAGGTGGAGCTAACCTCCTGTACTTGAATGTTCAGACCCTCAGATGGGTCCCTTTGACCTGCAAAATAGCACAGGAAGACTCCTGGGTCGAGGGCAAATAGCCTCGACCCGTTAGCAGGCGGAATAGGTGGTCGGATGAGTCGCAGCATGGTACTCCGGCAAGCGGCGGTGGAGGAGAACCGAACTCCTGGGTCCGGGGCGAACCAGGTTGAATGAGTGGGTGCAGAAGGTGGAGAGAAGTCTTGTGAAGATGAGTGGGAGGTCGGATGATCGAATGGATGATCGGAGTACGGGGAATTGGCCGGCGGAGGCCGGCGGTGCGATTTGGGCGTAATGGAAAATTAAGCTAATCTAGAAGTGATCGAAGCTACCTAATGGAGGGAATCGACTAGGCTGAAGCTGAGGGAGCTCCTGGGGTCTTTGCCTCAAGGGTTCGTCGGGACCCGAGGCTGGCGTACCTCGCGGCGGCGTACGACGATGGACTCGCCAGATCAGTGGTTCGAGACACCTCCTCCTCACTGCGACACCTCCGTTCTATAGCTGTCACTCTATGAAGGAAGGTGGAGGTCCTGGGATAGAAGGGAGGAGTCAAAGATGGAGTGAAATTTCAGCCGGAGGTGAGACTATGTACTAGGAAGGGTCCGAGAAGATGGGGTTGGGCAGAGCACGGTGAAGCTCGGATCCCTAGCAGGATTATCGGGCGTGGATTAGGGATGATTTAAGGATAATCGGGGCCCGGGGTTTCGATGAATGGTGGTCGGATTAAGCCTATAAAAATCTGAGAAATCGGGTCGGAGGCAAGATCCGCAGACGAGTGGTCCAAGGGGGAGAGTTGACCGGGGGTCAATAATCCCCCGTGGACCAATCATAGGCCACCATTGGAAATTATTTTAGAAATTCAAAATAAAATAGATAATGACCTGATTTCAAAAAAGTTTAAACATGAAAATTGTTTATTATTTTTCAAATTATTTTTTAGTGATTTTTATTTATTTTTTTAAAAAATTTATGTATTTACATAATATTATTACTATATATAGGTATATATATTTTTAATTTTTATTTTTAGTTATTTATTTTTATATAATTATTCCAATTTTATATTTTATTTATTTATAACATAAAATTTGGAATAAAAAGGTATTTTTATTTTATTTTTATTTTTTATTTACTTTAGTTGAATAAATAGATTTATATACATATTTACATGGTATATGTAAAAGGTAGAAAATGATTATTATTATTTTTTTTTCTGATTTTTATTTTATTTTTATAATAATGTATAAATTAACAAAAACACATTTTTATTTTTATTTAGAGGAAAATAAATTTATTTATATACATGTATATGTACAAGTGTGATTGACCCTATCTCCCTCTACTTGGTTTCTTGTGCGGTCAGGCCCATGCTGAGCCCTCCCTTGGGATTAGGTCACTCAATATTTATTCTAAATATTTCCCTCTTTTTCTTTTATTTCTTAATTCTTTTATTAATGCACAAAAGCATGCTAATTGTGCATTTTTACAAGATGCATGCATTTTGACAATTTATGCTATTTACACAAATATACATGATGTTTTGCAAGGGTTTTGTAGCTAAAATAAAATAATAAAGAGTGATGAATGGGTATTCATCACCCCCTATACTTAACTTTGCTAGTCACTTAGCAAACACTTATTTGAAAAAGAAGTGAAAAAGAAAGGAAAAAGAAAAAGAGGAGAAAAATGCATGGATCAATGCTGATTATTAAACTTGCCATCATTAAATTGAAATATGGAGCTCGATCAGATCGTTGGATTATTAATGTGTCAGAACCTTATTTGGACTTAAGTTTAAAACTTAACAGTCTCTAAGATCCACTAATCTATAGTCAAGACTCCTCAATAATCCATAACAAAACAAGTCTACATACACAAACCCTGAAGACCATGAATCTTTCCTTGTACAGTGTGAGTGAGGCATAGCTCTCCACCTCAGAAGTAGCAAAATGACAACCCTCGCCAACAAGGTAACTCTATGACCCTAATCTGGCCACTCTTTCCTCGAGGAGCGGGGTATTCCCTTCTAAGTTCAAGTTCAACCGGCTCAAGAAGATGGGGAAGAAGAGAATGGACCATGGCCAGTGTAGCCATGTATCCTTGGGAGCTCAACCAGTGTAGCTAAGTCTCCCTGCTGCAAGCTTCATAAGATGGAACATGAGTCTCAAGCTTTGCTTATTGCACTATATACACTCCGGTGGGATTATCATTTTCTCTCAGACCCACCACTTTTTTGGAGTTCTTTTCTTTTTGCATTTTTTTCAATGTGCATCTGTACAACATATCTACAAAGTGCAGCATATATACATAAGGAGTTTTTCCTCTTGAGCCACTAGACTATCCCTCTTTTGAAGCATTATTGCAACCCACAACTCCTGTCGTTAGACCTCATGGCAACCAGACCAAGTTGAGACGCACTTCCTTCAATATAAGAAGAAGAGAGGTTCCGCCTAGAAGTACTACCCTCATATGCTACCCCAAGTCAAGGAAGACTGCCTCCTCACCACCTCATCCGTAGAGAGCTCGGTGTAAAGCCATTGTCTATATGAGTCATGTGTGTGTTGTTAAGTGCTCTACTTAGGATCATTGAGATGACATGTGATAATAGCCTAGTGGACTCAAAGAATTAAGTCACCATGGACCTGAAAAGTCTCAACCCTAAGCCCTATAAGGTTCCTTTTATACTTAGGTGGATTAAAATCTTAATCAAGCTCCATTTTCCAATTTAATTCCAGGCTAGTTTAAATGTCAACTATGATCCAGGAAAAACTATACAAATATTTACAAAGATGCTATTTACATAATATTTACACATGTGCAAAATTTTTGAAAAATGTTTTGAAAACATGGATGTATGCATGAATGCAAGTTTTGTAAAATATTTACACAAATTTACACAAGGTTTTTGCAAACTTTTGATTTTCAAAACATTTTACAAAAAAATTATACTATATACATAATTTTGATATGAAAATATTTACAAGCTATTTACACAAAAAGTTTTTACAAACATTTTTACAAAAATAATTTGTACACTAGCAATGTATGTGCAATAAAAGATTTTTTATTTACAAGGAAAATTTTTAATTTTTATGGATTTTTGGGTTTTATCCATTTTTATTTATTAACACACTCAAAAGTATGAGTTATGGCTAAAGTATATATGAAATATATACACACCCCCCTATACTTAGCTCGAACGATGTCCTCAGAGTCAAGAGCGATGAAGAAGACATTACTCGTGCTGAGTATAGGAAGTGAAAAGGAAGGCTATATACAAAGATGAATGAAAGAATAGAAATGCAAGAGGATCTCGGGCTTTCCCCCTATACATAGGATCAAAAAATTCTAAGTATAGCATGCTATACACAAAGGGAAAGCCGAGTGAGAATGTGCAGGGTCTACCTCCCCTATACTTAGGGTAAAATACCCCTAAGTATAGGCAGCAAAACAGAGATAAAAATGAATCAAAGGAAACTCAGAAGTCTCACACCCCCCTATACTTAGGGTAAAGTGCACCCTAAGTATAGCAACGTCGAAGATGTAAATGGGGTGTTGGACTAAAGAATGTGTGATATGGACAACTGAATCTATACAAGTCGGAAGAATAGTGATAATCAGGCGTGAGATGCAATAGATGTGAGTCAAGAGACCACATCTCACGCAAAGTGAATCGGGGCAACGTCAACGACCCACGGCTCATGATCTAGATATGGCTTGAGCCACTGACCATTTAAACGAAAGGTACTCTCAAAAGACAACTCAGATATAGCGATACTCCCGTTGTCGTGTACCTTTCTAACCAAGTAAGGTTCCTTCCATTTGCTCTGTAGCTTCCCTTGGAATAATCTCAACCTAGCATCGAACAACCATACTCGCTGTCCTGGCTCAAACTGCTTGTGGCTGATATGGGAATCATGCCACTCTTTCACTCTCTCCTTGTACTGTAAGCTGCTTGAAAAGGTTGTGTCACGAAGCTCTTCTAGGGCTGCTAACTCTACCCTCCTCTGATCTCCTACATGCTCTGGATCCAAAAGTATATCAGCAACAGCCCAAAGTGACCTATGTCTCAGCTCAACAGGTAAATGGCAGGGATTGCCATAAACGAGGCGAAAGGGATATGTACCTAAAGGAGTCTTAAAAGACGTCCTATATGCCCACAAGACCGAGTCCAAAAGCTGTGACAAATCCTTTCGGTCAGGGCGGACGACTTTCTGCAATATAGTCTTGATCTCCCGATTCGACACTTCAGCAAGACCATTCGTCTGAGGGTGGTATGGAGTGGCAACTCGATGGTCTATGTTGAACTCGCTAGCACGGGCCTTTACCTTATCGTTAACGAAATGAGACCCCCGTCAGATATCAACACTCGAGGGACCCCGAACCGTGAAATGATATTCTTCCTCAAAAATCTGCAAACAGTCCTAGCATCTACGGTTAGGGCGGGGATGGCCTCAACCCAACGACTAATATAATCAACGGCCAACAGAATGTACTCAAATCCCCGACTCCTAGGGAATGGACCCATGAAATCGATGCCCCATGCGTCAAAAACCTCACAGAAGTGAATGGGCTGCATCGACATCATATCACGCTGTCCACAAGTGCCCATCCTCTGATAGTCAGTGCACCTCTTCACGAACTCATCAGAGTCCTTGAAGAGAGTAGGCCACCATAGGCCGGATTGGAGCACTTTCTGTGCCGTTCTCCTCCTAGAGTGATGTCCTCCTGCCTCAAGCTTGTGGCAATAAGTAAGGACATTGTGGTGCTCCTCTTGAGGAATGCACCTACGCCAGACGCTATCCCCTCCTTCATGGTAAAGGATGGGATCCTCCCAGTGGTAGAACTTGGCCTTCACGAGGAAGGTCTCAAGTCTCTGCCTAGGCCAATCCTGTGGGACTTTCTTGGCAACAAGAAAGTTCACAATATCGATGTACCACGGTAGAGAGGCTATAGCAAGGATCGCGTCATCTGGGAAGGTCTCACAAATAGGCTCAGTCTGCTCAGAATCCTCAAGATGCTCTAATCGGGAGAGATGATCCGCCACCACATTCTTGACTCCAGGCTTATCCTTAATCTCTATATCAAACTCCTAGAGTAGAAGGATCCATCTGGTCAATCTGGCTTTGGCATCCTTCTTTGACATGAGGTATCTGATGGCGGTATGGTCAGTGTAGATGGTCACTCTAGATCCAATGATGTAAGATTTGAACTTATCTAGGGAGAAAACTACGGCTAGCATCTCCTTCTCAGTGACTGTATAGTTCTGTTGTGCGGCATCCAATGTACGGCTAGCGTAGTGAATGGCAAATGGGACTCCATCCCTCCTATGTCCTAGCACTACCCCTACGACAAAATTAGAGGCGTCCGTCATGATCTCGAATGGGAGAGACCAATCAGGTGGCTGGAGAACAGGAGCCTCTACAACACAGCTCTTGAGAGTCTCAAACAACGATAGACACATGTCATCGACAAGGAACTCGGTGTCTTTAGTCAGTAGATCAGTCAACGGTCGGGCAATCCTGCTGAAATCATGAATGAAGCGTCGGTAGAAACCGACGTGCCCCTGAAAAGATCGTAACTGCCGCAAGTTGGACGATGGATTGAGTTTTCTAATGACATCCACCTTGGCCGGATCAACCTTGATGCCCTTGTTGGAGATGATATGGCCAAGCACCATCCCTTGAGTCACCATGAAGTAACTCTTCTCCCAAGACAACACAAGGTGAACCTCAATGCATCGCTGAAGGACTCGGTCTAGGCAGTCAGGACATGAGTCGAATCCGTCGTCGTAGACCGAGAAATCATCCATGAAGACCTCCAAGCATTCCCCCACCATGTCCGAAAAGATAGACAACATGCATCTCTGAAATGTCACCGGAGCGTTGCACAACCCAAATGGCATGCGTCTAAAAGCATATGTCCCGAAGGGACAGGTGAAGGTGGTTGTATCCTAGTCCTCGGACGTGATGGACACCTGATTGTAGCCGGAGTACCCATCCAAGAAACAGTAATGGCTCTTCCCTACTAGTCTCTCAATGATCAGATCAATAAAGGGCAGGGGGAAATGATCCTTCTTGGTGGCCTGGTTGAGTCGTCTGTAATCAACGCAGACCCTCCAAGAAGTGGGTACCCGGGTAGCGATCTCCTCTCCAGACTCGCTGACAACTGTAGTGATGCCCTTCTTCTTGGGCACCACATGCAATGGACTGACCCACTTGGAGTCATAGATGGGGTAGATAAAATCAGCGCTCCACCATTTTGAGATCTCCTTCCTGACAACATCTCAAAGGTTCGGGTTCAGCCGCCGCTGGAACTCACGCGACAGCTTCGCGCTCTCCTCGAGATAGATATGGTGGGAGCAAAGGGCCGGACTTATCCCCTGGAGATCAGCTACACTCCATCCTATCGCCTTGCAGTTCTTTTCAAGAACCCCCATCAGACGGGATTCCTGCTCTCCAGTCAAATCTACTGAGATAATGACTAAGTACATCTCATGTTCAACCGCAAGGAACCTATACTTCAGCGACGCAGGAAGCGGCTTCAGCTTTGGACAAGTAGGTGCTGGCGGATCTTGCATCTGAAAGGTCTGAGTGAATGCTGCTAAATCTGCATGGGAGAACGGAAACTCTCGCTCACAATCTGAATTTGGAGAAAGCTGCTTTGCTAGAATGTCTCTGCTCTGCATGGAATCAACCTCCTCCCTAGATGTAGGCTCAGTGGAAGTTAGACAGGGTATAAAATCATCAAACTCTGCCCAATCGATATCTGACTTCAAGGGATCTGTATCAGACTCACAAAAATCTGTCTCGCAGTCAGGAACCGGCTCTGCTGACTGAAAAGTATCCTGGACCAGGAATGCACTATCCAAGCTCTCCTCTGCTGGCGTCTCTGCATCAGTGAACTCTGAAGGTGAGAGGATGGCATGTGCGACAGGATCTGCCCAAACTGCCTTATCATCTGTGATCACAAAATTGCAGTCCTGGTGGATGTCTCTCCCTGCCTCTGTCATCTGCTCTGAATCGAAAGTCAGCTCTAAGCAAGCTGAATCTCTGGCTCTAGTGTCCTCGACCGTCTCCATTTGTATACTCTCACCCTCGACGTGAAAGTATACCTTCCCGCTCTCATGGTCGGACACTGCCTTGGCTCTGGCCAAGAACGGGCATCCTAAAATGATGGGGGTATCGGTCACAGACTCAGGGATCTCCATGTCCAACACAATGAAGTCAACGAGGAATTTCAAGCCCTGAATCGTGACGACAACATCCTTCAGCAACCCCTTCAGCCTCTTAACAGATCGATCAGCAAACTGAAGGACCATCCTGCTCTGTCGTAGAGTGCCCAACTCGAAGAGGTCGAGAAGGGCAGCCAGAAGTAGGTTGATCGAAGAACCGCTGTCTAATAGAGTGCGGTCGAACCTCTGCTCATGGATGTGGCATTTGACATATGTGGCTCCTGCATCTGGCCTCTTGGCTGGCAGACGGTTCTGTATCGCGAAACACGTGGCACGAGTAAGCACATGGATCTCAAACTAATGGTTCCTCCTCTTCCTCCTAACTGTGGTCCTGCCCCTGAGTGATTTCTGGAGTAGAGGGATGTGCTCCAAGGCCTTCTGAAGAGTCAGCTGAATATGGAATCTATCTATCATCTGCTGGCTGAACTCTATCTGGTGATTCTTTTTTGGATTTTCTGTTTTCTTCCCCTTTGCCATGTGAAGTGCTCGTGGAAAGGGGATCACATGGTCCTTCTCAGATGAAGGACTAGGAGAGGGTCTAGGCTGCTCAAGTCCAGCAGAATCCACACATACATCATCAAGCACCACAGGTGGATCAGAATAAAATAAACCCTTTCCTTTATTTCCAGAAAAGTCCTGAGATACATGTACAGACGGAAAGACAACATGACTAGCAGAAGTAGGAATGGTGGCCTCAGTACCATCCTCGGCATGTCGACTCGCGGCATCAGTACCGCGCTCTGGCTCAGCAACTGTGGTGGCATCAGTACCACCTCCTCCAACTGGTGACACGACGGCCTCAGTACCATCGGCTGGATCAACATCCATGGTGGCGTCAGCACCACCTTCATCATCTCTTGTGGCATCAGTACCGTGCTCCTCCTCGCCTGGCGCTCTAGAAGTGGCATGGGGACGTCGTTCAGACGAGGCACCGCCTACTGGCATCCTACCGCTCCTAAATGTAACAAAATAAACATCAAACATATATGCAGACAAATCACCAAATGAATCACTAGGAGTGGTAATCTCTGTGAACTCTACCTGCTCATACTTCCTCTTTAGATTGTTCGGGTTCGGCTCAATCTAGGCAGGGATGGCGGCCTTCCCTCTCACGATCTCCTGCATCTCCTGACGGAACTCATCCATCTCCCGTCTAAAGGTAGCATGTTGCTCTGTCATGAGGTGGGCTAGGTCGTCTAAGGCGGGGTTCTCATAGACTGGCCCATGAGAACCTGACAGGTGGCCTCTCTGGTAGTGAGGTTGCTGCTGCTAGTGCGGGTGAGAGGGGTACTGCTGATGATATTGCTAAGGCTACTCTCACCTCCAAGACTGTCCCTGCTTATAGGGACGAGGACCATACTGCTGGTGCTGCTGGGATGACTGCTGCTGGTGCTGCTGGGATGACTGCTGCTGGTGGTGAACTCGGGGCTGGGGCTGCTGGTGCTACTCTTGCTGATGGTTGTACTGGCCACCCTGAACTGGAGGCTGCTACTGGGAACTGGTGCCTCCGGCCGACCAGCGGAATCTGGGATGGTCTCGTCGGATACCGGGCTGGGGGCGGTCGTACCAAATCCTGTTGACATCCATCAATGGCTCCGGCTCGTAGGTGGGTTGAGGGAGTACTGCCAGGGGTTGATCCGGCTAGTAGACCACCATCTGAGTGTCTAGGGATGGTGGTGACGGGTAGTATGGCTGTGGCTGCTGGCACGGCTCCGCCTGTACAAGGTGAACCTGTCTAGGCTGACTGGAGCGCTGGGACGAGCTACCACTGCTGCTCGGATCTCCTCGTACCTGAAGACGGGGCTGAGAAGCCGTCTGTGCCTCCTGGAGACACATGATCGGTGTCTTCAGGTCACTTAGTGTCTGTGCTATCTGATCCATCTGTGTGATACCCTAGCACTGCTTCTTCTCTATTAACTCGATCCGTTCCAACTTCTCGCTTATGATGCCCAGGTCTGCGGCTGTGGACTCGGCCTGTGCGGCTACCGCAGACGAAGTGGAAGGACCGACATCGACCCGTGCTATCCTCTGGTACTGCACGGTCTATGGCTGTGGGCGTCCCTTTGTATAGGGGCGGGTCTGGGACATCACTGTGTAGTTCTCGACTATCTCCACGTAGATGGCCCATACCTGATCCTCATCTGTGGCGAAGTAGGAACCGCCACAAGAAGCATTCACTAGGCCCTGCAGCTCTGGTGTCAGCCCGTAGAAGAAGCTCTGAACTAGGTTCGGCTTCGTGATGTCGTGGTGCGGGCATCTGTCAGTTAGCTCTCTGAACCTCTCTCATGCCTCATGGAATTGCTCGTTGGGGAGCATGGAGAAGTTGCTAATCAGGGCCCTCGCTGCATTCGTTCGCCCGAGTGGATAGTACTTATGCAAGTACTCGGTGCAGAGCTGCTCCCAGGTGTACATAAACTTCCCCAAATGCTTCAGCCAAGTGGCTGCTCGATCTGCCAGTGAAAAGGGGAAGGCGATCATCCGGATGGTGTCCTTGTCCACCTGTCGGTCGTGGACGGTGCTGCAGATCATCAGAAACCCCTGGAGATGAAGTTGGGGCTCCTCTGTGGCAAGCCCGTGGAAGCGGGGTAGAAGCTGAAGTGTGTTCGGGGGGAACTTGAAGTCCCCCACGATATCCGGAAGAACCACCCAGCTGTATGTCTGAGTCGATCAAGGGTTGTACAACTCCCGCATCAGTCTCGGCTCTACGGCTGTTGCGGCTGCTGGCTCATCGGGTCTCCGTGGTCCGTCTCCGGGCTCGCGCTGCTTGCGGTCGGCTCTCAATCTCTCCATCTCTCTCCTCATCTCCACCATGAAGGCTCCCTGATCTCGTATCTGTCTCTGCATGGTCTCGAGGGAATCTAACATGGTGGTGTTGATCGGACCCTGGTCTTGTATGTATGTGGTCGTCTCTGCCCTCTGACCCTCGGTGCGATCCTCGCTGCTGGCCATGGTCTCTACAAAGGCAAAAGACCCAAACACAGGTGTCGAAATATCAGTCTATTGTCTCGCATCTGGCACTGGTAACTCAGGAATAGAAGACGAGTGGTCGAGGGGGAACAGGGCGGAATCGAACTCGGGTTCGGAGAGCGGGTCTCGGCTCTCACGAACCAACCTAGATGAACGGGCTGGAGTGCTAAAAAGCAGTGCAGCCAGAGGCTGCCTAAGAGACCACTGATGAATACCCATTCATCAATCTTTATTCTTTTATTTTAGCTACAAAACCTATGCAAAACACATTGTATATTCATGTAAATAGCATAAATTATCAATAAGCATGCATTGTGTAAATTACAATAATTACCATGTTTTTGTGCATAAATAAAAGAATAAAGAATAAAAGAAAAAGAGGGAAATATTTAGAATAAATATTGAGCGACCTAATCCCAAGGGAGGGCTCAGCATGGGCCTGACCGCAAAAGAATTCAAGTAGAGAGAGATAGGGAAGCTCAAATGTGTGTACATATACCTATGTATATAAATAAAAATTATTTTCCTCTTATTGAAAATAAAAATAAAAATGTGTTTTTATTGTTTTGTACATTATTGCAAATATAAAACTAAAATAAAAATGGGAAAAACAAATAAAAATAAAAATAAATAAAATCCTTTTCACCAGTGTAAATGGACCATATGTATAGAATAACACATATATTTTTTTTCCTCCTTGTAAATAATTAATAAAAATCTAATAAAAATATTTTCACATTCCTTATTTCATGGTGTAAATAAATAAAATAAAATTTAGAAAAATAAAAATAAAATAAAAAGAAATAAAATAAAAACCAAAATCCACCTTGTACATATACCATGTAAATATGTGTATATACCTATTTATCTACCCTATGTAAACAAATAATAAAAATAAAATAAAAATACCCTTTTATTCCAAATTGTATGTTATAAATAAATAAAATATAAAATTGGAATAATTGTATAAAAATAAATCATTAAAAATAAAAAAAATAAATACATGTATATACTTGTATATAATAATAATATAATGTAAATACATAAATTATTTTTTAAAAAAATAAATAAAAATCACTAAAAAATAATTTGAAAATAAATAAACATTTATCATGTTTTAAGTTTTTCGAAATAAGGTCATTTATTATTTTTTATTGAATTTCCAAATATTTAATAAGTGGTTGATTCTGATTGGTCCACGGGGGATGTTGACCCCCGGTCAACTCCCCCCCCCCCGGACCATTTCCCCCGCGGATCTTGCGTCTGACCCGATATCTCCAAATTTTGTTGACGCGATCCAAGCTCCAAATATCCAAACCCCAGTCTCCGTTTGATCCCTGCACATCCGAGACCCTCGCCGGAGCATCCGCCTAGGGATTTGTGCTTCACGGAACCCTGCCCAATCCCATCTTCTCGGACCTGTGCTGCTATTTAGCTGAACCTCTGCCGTACTTTCCTCGCTATCCTTGGCTACGCACCTTTTTCCCAGGACCTACACCTTACTCCCTAGAGTGACAGCTGCGCGAGGAGGGTGTCGAAGAGAGGAGAGCGCGCCTCCAGCCATCGATCTGGTGACCCTTGTCGCCGTGCGCCGCCGCGAGGTGCGTTGAGCCTCGCAACCCGACGTTTCCTCAAGTCAAGGACCCCCAGAGCTCCGTGAGCTTGTCCCCAGTCGACTGCACCCGCCAGGTAACCTCGAATCACCTTAGTTTAGTCTAATTTCCGATTACGCCCAAATCCATTCTCCGCCGTCGCCGATCAATTTCTATCGCTCCGACCATCAATCCGCTCATCGGACCCGACCATCATCTCCGTGAGACCCCTCTCCACCTTCTGCACCCACACATCCACCTTGGTTCGCCCAGGAACCAAGGCTCGACCTCCACCGTTGTCACCTCGCCGGAGGTCGTTCACCCGACGCACCCGATCACCCTTTTCACCCCTAACCGGGTCGAGGCAGTTTGCCCTCGACCCAGGAAGCTGTTGGTGCCCATTTGCAGGTGAATGCAACCCATCTGAGGGTCGCGTCGTTCGAGCCCAGGAGCTTCCCTCCTCCGTCGTTGCAGGGCCGCTCCGGTGGTCCCCGGCGTCATCGGAGGATCCCATCAGCTCCGGAAGAGCTTGGCGATCACGTTCCACATCCTAGCAGCTCCAGAGGAGGTCCCCACCGCGCACACGGAGCCGGTGAAGCTCACATGTGAGCAGTTCTTGGAGGACCCTCCTCCATCGTCCGATCATCCCCGACGCTCCAGATCCTATCTCACCCGTCCATTTAAGGAGCGCCAGCAGTCGTCAGATCCATTTGGGGTTGATCGAGACCATTTGCTTCAACGAAGGGGTGCCCTTGCTTCTCAGCCGTTGATCTTCCACGTGGCATGCCCTCATCCCTCCGATAATAAGGGGTAAATTATACTTAGGCCCCTGCTCTTTTGTATTTGCAATCTAGTCCTGTAAATAATTAATATAGATGTTTTTATTTTTGGATAATTGCACTCTGGACCTTCATGTTTCTGCTATTTGTACTTTAGTCCTTATATATGTGGACTACGTGCATCGACACGTGAGGATCTAGTCTTTTTGCATTATGTGCCCTATGGTTTATGTGCATTATTGTTTGATATTTTAGAAATAGGAATTGCAAAAAGGTCCCTCCGTGCCTGATACACGTGCATCGTGCGTGACTTGCTGGACATTTTGCATTTTTGGTCCTGGGTTTTATTTGCTTGTTATCGTTTGGCCCCTGAAAGTAGTTTTTATTACATTTAGGTCCCTGTGCACTGTGAGCTTTTATTCTATTTAAATAAAATAGCAAATTCAACGCAAATTGCGTGAAATTTGGACATGTCGCTCCTGCCACTGTGTAAAAATTTTCCTAAATTTTGGGTACATTTTTTAGGTGTTTTTATATTTTTAAAAATTCAAAAACTGTTGTTTTGGCTTATGTCCAGTTTAGAAAATCAAAACAATATAAAACTATTTTAAAAATTCTAAAAAAATTAGGATTTGTTAGTTTTTGTGTGTTTAATTTTCTAGGCAATTTTGGTTATTTTTGGATATACAAAAACCTTAAAAAAAACCATTAAAAACTTATAAAAATTCTAAAAAAATATAGAAAACTCAAAAAATTACAAACTCTTTTCTGAATTTTTTATTTTGTTTGTATTTTTCATAAAAATTACCTCCAAGATGTGAAAGATCCATTTTATATTTTTCATGGGTCTTTGAAGTCTGGCTGGACAGATTGCTCATGTTTTTGCTCTTGTTGATTTTTAGAAAAATGTATAAAAATTATAAAAATCTCAAAAATTCAACAAAAACATTAAAAAACCTAAAAAACATAAAAACAATTTTGTTTGAATTTTTGTAGCATTTTTGAATGTTTAAATAATTTGTTGAGTGTGCTTGTTTTTGTCTTTTTTTATTTTTCACCTTTATTAAAAATCCAAAAAAAATAAAAATTAATTAAAAACTACCAAAAATATTTGTTTTTATTTTCTTTATTTTTGGACTACTTCGTTTGGCCGCAAGGCCAATTCGTGCTCCCTGAGACCGACCCTGGGTGCTAAACCAGGTTAATCTTTTATCCAGGACCGCTATTTTGTTTTGATTATTTTTATCTCTTTTGATTGGTGGTCTACTTCACAAATTTTTCTTGATCGAGCTGATTCTCGAGTGACTGAGGTTGCAACGACCTTAGCTATCTATTTGCCTTAGTCATTCGGGATTTTCGGCTCATCGGAATGGCGTCGTTGCCGGGGAGCATGGCTTAGTAGTCGATTTTTGTTTTCTTTTATTTTTCGCGGTTTTCCACGGTTTTTTCTTCGCCCGCGGCTTTTCACGGTCTTTTGTTTTTCTTTTATTTTCATTTTCTTTTATTTTCTTTTATTTTGTTTTTAGTTGTTTTGAGTGTTTATTTTTATTCGCATTTATGTGCATATACCATGTTCTAGTTTATTTGCTTTGTTTATCTGGTCTGACACATCTGCTTGTTTACTTACGAGGGCCCGAGAATCGAGGTGGCTCTTTTCGAAGAGCCGGCACAACCGTGAGATTCGGAGGTGGCTTCCTTCTCTACGAAGCTACAGGGCAGCGCGAGGAGCCGAGCAGAAAAGCGGGAGCCGCGGAATAGCCGCGGAGTAGATTAGCGTAGTTAGATTTATTTTCAGCAATTTATACTATTGTAATAATACAGGGACTAGAGACAGAGACTTGGACTCTCGGGGTCTGTTTCGCCGAGCACCGGTGTGCTCGGGGGACCTCACCGGATTTTTGCGGCTTTTTACGCGGTTTTTCTACTATTTATTTACTGCTTTATTGATTCTCGTGGATTTCAACCCTAGCTTAGGATTTTTGCTTCATTGCGTCGTAATAAGTAGGGTCCACACACCTAATAGATTGACTGTACCCATAGACTGTAATTGGACCAAGATAAAAATTAATAAAAAGACTATCTGGTCACTTGAGGGGTCCCGCGCCGCTAGAGGTCGTATACAGCGCTGGCAGGACCCGTTGTGGCGGGCATCGATCAGCATCCGAGACCGGATACCGACCCCTCCTGTTGACCATTTACCCATTGTTCTTTCGAGTAGAACTGCTTTGTTTGGGGCCAGTTTTCCGCTTGCATCATATAGGTAGTTTTTAATCAGTCTTTTAATTATGCGCGGATCATATTGCATGTAGACTGCAGGAGTCAGGTACGCCTTCTATCTCGTGCATGCATCATTGATTTCCCGCGCTCGGCCTTTTTGTCTTCTCCCCCCAATTTTTGGACTTAAATAACCAGGAGAACCGAAAAATTCGCTAGGCATTTTCTTCATTGAAAAATACCTGAAAATCAAAACTATAAAATTGGGACTACTAAACTAACTTGACCCTAAAAAGACACTCACCATAAAAATCTATCTTGGGGAGAGCAACCCCCTCATTGTCTGGTTTGCATGCGCGAGAGAGTGACCCGCACACTAGGCTAGAGCCATATCGGAGCCCCGATCAGACTACCGACCTTTTATACAGGACAGTCTGGTTGGCGGATTGGATTCCCAACAAGTCACGTAACCGCTCTGCTATCTTGACTTAATCACCTAATAAAAACTGACAAGATAATTGACCGAACTCTTATGGTCTTCAGTTCGCATTGAATAGGTGAATCTCGGGTTTGTTTGCTCATCATAGTTTTTTCCAGATCCCATCCGCCCGACTCGCCAGATCAAGATGACGGGCAGGAGGTCCCTTAGGCAACCTCTGGCTGCATCACTTTTCAGCACTCCAGCCCGTTCATCTAGGTTGGTTCGCGAGAGCCGAGACCCGCTCTCCGAACCCGAGTTCGACTCCACTCGGTTCCCCCTTGACCACCCTTCTACCAGTCCAGAGATACCAGTGTCAGATGCTAGACAACAGACAGATGATTTATCGGCACCTGAGTTTGGGTCTTTTGCCTTTGCAGATACCATGGCCGGCAGCAGCGACGACCGCACCGGAGGTCCCCGAGCAGAGCAGACATTTATCATGGACCAGGGTGCAATCAACACCACCCTGATCGCCTCTCTAGAGACAGTGCAGCAGCAGCTTAGGGACCGGGGTGCATTCATGATTGAGATGAGGAGAGATATGGAGCAGATGAGAGCCGACCGCGACCAGCGCGGGCCCGGAGACGGACCGAGGAGACCCAACGATGCAACCGCAGCCGCAGCCGCAGCAGCGGCAGTACCAGATCAGCCGAGATCGATGCGGGAGTTGCACAACCCTGGGTCAACTTTGATGCACCGTTGCATGGTACAACCAGCCATCATGGGGGACTTCAAGTTCCCCCCGAACATCCTTGAGCTTCTGCCCCATTTCCATGGGCTCGCCACGGAGGAGCCCCATCTACATCTCTAGGAGTTCTTGATGATCTGCAGCACCGTCCACGACCGTCAGGTGGACGAGGACACCATTCGCATGATTGCCTTCCCCTTTTCACTGGCAGATAGAGCAGCCACCTGGCTGAAGCATCTGGGGAAGTTCGTATACACCTGGGAGCAGCTCCGCACCGAGTACTTGAACAAGTACTATCCACTCGGGCGGACGAACGCAGCGAGGGTCCTGATCAGCAACTTCTCCATGCTCCCCAACGAGCAGTTTCATGAGGCATGGGAGAGGTTTAGAGAGCTTAGCGACAGATGCCTGCACCACGAGATCTCGAAGCTGAACCTAGTTCAGAGCTTCTTCTGCGGGTTGACACCAGAGCTGCAGGGCCTGGTGAACGCTTCTTGTGGCGATTCCTACTTCGCCAAGGATGAGGACCAGGTCTGGGCCATCTACGAGGAGATGGCCGAGAACTATACAGTGATGTCCCAGACCCGTCTTTACACCTAGGGACACCCACAGCAGCAGCCGCAGACCGTGCAGTACCAGAGGATCGCACGGGTCGACGTCGGTCCTTCCACTTCGTAAGCGGCAGCTGCACAGGCCGAGTCCACAGCCACCGGCATGGGCATTATCAGCGAGAAGCTGGACCGGATGGAGCTAATCGAGAAGAAGCAGTGCCAGAGCATATTGCAGATGGAGCAGATGGAACAGTTGTTGAGTGACCTGAAGACACATGTCATGTGTCTCCATGAGGCACAGATGGCTTCCCAGCCCCGTCTTCAGTCACAAGGAGATCCGAGTAGCAACGGAAGTTTGTCCTAGCGCTCCTCGCAGCCTAGACAGGTTCACCTTGTACAGGCAGAGCCAAACCAGCAGCCGCAGCCGTCCTACTAGACACCACCATCCCCAAACACTCAGATGGTGGTCTACCAGCCGGATCAGCCTCTGGCAGTACTCCTTCCACCCCCTTACGAGCCGGAGCCGTTGATGGATGTCAACGGGATTTGGTATGACTGACCCCAGCCCGGTATCCGACGAGACCATCCCGGATTCCGTTGGTCGGCCGGAGGTGCCAGTTCCCAACAGCAGCCTCTAGTTCAGGGTGGCCAGTATGGCCATCTGCGAGATCACCGGCAGTAGCAGCCCCTAGTGTACCAGCAGCAGCAGTCATCCCAGTATGGTCCTTGTCCCTGTCAGCAGGGACATTCTTGGAGGCGTGATCAGCCTCAGCAACAGCATCAGCAGTACCCCTCTCACCCGCATCAGCCACAGCAGCAGCAACCTCACTACCAGCGAGGCCACCCGTCAGGTTCTCATGGGCCATCCTATGAGAACCATGCCTTAGACGACATAGCCCGCCTCGTGACAGAGCAGTAGGCTACTTTCAGACGGGAGATGGATGAGTTCCTCTAGGAGATGCGGGAGATTGTGAGAGGGAAGGCCACCATACCTGCCTAGAGTGAGCCCAACCCGAACAACCTAAAGAGAAAGTCTGAGCAATAGATTTCATAGAGTATGCCACTCCTAGTGATGGATTTGGTGATATGTCTGCATATCTATTTGATACTGACTTTGTCACACTTAGGAGCGGTAGGATGCCAGCAGGCGGCACCTCGTCTGAGCGACGTCCCCATGCCACTTCCAGAGCGACAGGCGAGGAGGAGCGCGGTACTGATGCCGCGAGAGATGATGACGGTGGTGCTGACGCCACCATGGATGCTGATCCCGCCGACGGTACTGATACCGTCACTTCACCAGATGGAGGAGGTGGTACTGATGCCACCATAGTTGCCGAGCCAGAGCGTGGTACTGATGCCGGAGTCGACCTGCCGAGGGTGGTGCTGAGGCCACCATTTCTACTTCTGCTAGTCCTGTAGTCTTTCCATCGGTACATGTATCTCAGGACTTATCTGGAAATAAAGGAAAGGGTCTATTTTATTCTGATCAACCTGTGGTGCATGATGATGTATGTGTGGATTATGCCGTGCTTGAGTAGCCTAGAGCCTCTCCTAGTCCTTCATCTGAGAAGGACCCTGTAGTCCCCTTCCCTAGAGCACTTCATCTAGGTAAGGGACAGAAAAGAGAAAATACCAAAAAGAATCAGCAGGTAGAGTTTAGCCAGCAGATGATCGATCGATTCCATATCCAGCTGACTCTCCAGGAGGACTTGGAGCACATCCCTCTACTCCAGAGATCACTCAGAGACAGGACCACAGTTAGGAGGAAGAGGAGGAACCACCAGTCTGAGATCCATGTGCTTACCTGGGACATGTGTTTTGCGATTCAGAATCGTCTGCCGGTCAAGAGGCCAGATTCAGGAGCCCCGTATGTCAGATGCCATATCCATGAGCAGAGGTTCGATCGCACTCTATTAGACAGTGGTTCTTCGATCAACCTACTTCCGGAAGACCTTCTCAACCGATTCGAGTTGGGCACTCTACAATAGAGCAGGACAGTCCTTCAGTTTGCTGATCGATCTGTCAAGAGGCCGAAGGGGTTGCTGAGGGACGTTGTCGTCACGATTCAGGTCCTGAAATTCCCCGTGGACTTCGTTGTGTTGGACATGGAGATCCCTGAGTCTGTGGCCGATACCCCCATCATCCTAGGTCGCCCGTTCTTAGCCACAACCAAGGCAGTGATCGACCATGATAGCGGGAAGGTATACTTTCGCGTCGAGGGCGAGAGTGTACAAATAGAGACGATCGAGGATATCAGAGCCAGAGAGTCAGATTTCTCGGAGCCGACCACAAACACAGAGCAGATGACAGAGTCAGGGTGAGACATCCACCAAGACTGCGACTTTATGATTACAGATGACGAGGCAGTTTAGGCAGATCCAGTCGCACAGGCCATCCTCTCACCTTCAGAGGCTGCTGATGCAGAGACGCCAGCAGAGGAGAGCTTGGAGAGCGCATTCCTGGTCCAGAATACCTTTCAGGCAGCAGAGCCGGTTATTGACTGCGAGACCGATGTTTGTGAGTATGATACAGATCCCTCGGAGTCAGACGTTGATTGGGCAGAGTTCGATGATTTTCTACCATGTCTTACTTACACTGAGCCTGCAGCTAGGGAGGAGGTAGATGCCATGCAGAGCAGAGACAGTCCAGCAGAGCAGCCTTCTCCAGATACTGATTTTGAGCAAGAGTTTCCGTTCTCCCATGCAGATTTGGCAACATTCACTCAGAGCTTTCAGAGGCCAGATCCGCCAACATCTGCTTGTCCAGAGCTGAAGCCACTTCCTGCGTCGCTGAAGTATAGGTTCCCTGCAGGTGAGCATGAGATGTACCCAGTCATTATCTCCGCCGATTTGACTGGAGAGCAGGAATCTCGTATGATGGGGGTTCTTGAAAAGAACCGCAATGCAATTGGATGGAACGTAGCCGATCTCTAGGGGATAAGTCCGACCCTATGCTCCCACCATATCTATCTCGAGGATGAGGTGAAGCCGTCGCGTGAGTTCCAGCGGTGGCTGAACCCGAATCTGAGAGATGTTGTCATAAAGGAGAT
The DNA here is from genome assembly GCA_037367405.1 of Ottelia alismoides. Classification (NCBI taxonomy): domain Eukaryota; kingdom Viridiplantae; phylum Streptophyta; class Magnoliopsida; order Alismatales; family Hydrocharitaceae; genus Ottelia; species Ottelia alismoides. Next base: position 118,598 of record JAZKJV010010308.1, on the reverse strand, counting down.
CTCGAAATGGCGGAGCACCGATTTTATCTACCCCATCTCCGACTCCAAGTAGGTCAGTCCGTTGCATGTGGCGCCCAAGAAGACGGGCATCACTACAGTTGTTAGCGAGTCTGGAGAGGAGATCGCTACCCAGGTACCCACTTCTTGGCGGGTCTGCGTAGATTATAGACGACTCAACCAGGCCACCAAGAAGGATCATTTCCCCCTTCCCTTTATAGATCATATCATTGAGAGACTGGCAGGGAAGAGCCACTACTGCTTCTTGGATGGGTACTCCGGCTACAATCAGGTGGCCATCACGCCCGAGGACCAGGACAAGACCACCTTCACATGTCCCTTTGGCACATATGCCTTCAGACGCATGCCATTTGGGCTATGCAACGCCCCTGCGACATTTTAGAGATGCATGCTGTCTATCTTTTCGAACATGGTGGTGGAGTGCTTGGAGGTATTCATGGATGACTTCTCGGTCTATGGCGACGGATTCGACTCCTATCTTGACTGCCTAGACCGGGACCTTCAGCGATGCATTGAGGTCCACTTCGTGCTGTCTTGGGAGAAGAGTCACTTCATGGTGACTCAGGGGACAGTGCTTGGCTATATCATCTCCAACACGGGCATGGAGGTTGATCCGGCCATGGTGGATGTCATTAGAAAACTCGCACCACCGTCCAACCTGCGGCAGTTACGGTCTTTTCTGGGGCACGTCGGTTTCTATCGGCGCTTCATTCATGATTTCATTAGGATTGCCCGATTGTTAACTGATCTGCTGATGAAAGACACCGAGTTTCTTGTCGATGACAAGTGTCTTTCGTTGTTTGAGACTCTCAAGAGATATGTTGTAGAGGCTCCTGTTCTCCAGCCGCCTGATTGGTCTCTCCTGTTTGAGATCATGACGGATGCCTCCGATTTTGCCGTAGGGGCCGTGCTGGGACAGAGGAGGGATGGACTCCCATTTACCATTCACTACGCTAGCCGTACATTGGATGCCGCGCAACGGAACTGCACAGTCATCGAGAAGGAGATGCTAGCCATAGTCTTCGCCCTAGATAAGTTCAGATCTTACATCATTGGATCTAGAGTGACCATTTACACTGACCATACCGCCATCAGGTACCTCATGGCAAAGAAGGATGCCAAAGCCAGATTGACCAGATGGATCCTTCTACTCCAGGAGTTTGACATAGAGATTAAGGATAAGCCTGGAGTCAAGAATGTGGTGGCGGATCATCTCTCCCGATTATAGCATCTTGAGGATTCTGAGCAGACTGAGCCTATATGTGAGACCTTCCCAGATGAGGCAATCCTTGCTATCGCCTCTCTCCCGTGGTACGCAAATATTGTGAACTTTCTTGTTGCTAAGAAAGTTCCACAAGATTGGCCCAGGCAGAGACTTGAGACCTTCCTCGCGAAGGCCAAGTTATACCACTGGGAGGATCCCATCCTTTACCATGAAGGAGGGGATAGCGTCCGGCGTAGGTGCATTCCTTAGGAGGAGCACCATAGCGTCCTCACTTACTACCACAAGCTTGAGGCAGGAGGACACCATTCTGGGAGGAGAACGACACATAAAGTGCTCCAATCTGGCCTATGGTGGCCTACTCTCTTCAAGGACTCTAATGAGTTCGTGAAGAGGTGTACTGACTGTCAGAGGATGGGCACTTGTGGACAGCGTGATATGATGCTGATGCAGCCCATTCACTTCTGTGAGGTTTTTGATGCATGGGGCATCGATTTCATGGGTCCATTCCCTAGGAGTCAGGGATTCGAGTACATTCTGTTAGCTGTGGATTATGTTAGTCGTTGGGTTGAGGCCATCCCCGCCAGAACCGCAGATGCTAGGATTGTTTGCAGATTTTGAGGAAGCATATCATTTCACGGTTCGGGGTACCTCGAGTGTTGATATCTGACGGGGGGTCTCATTTCGTCAACGACAAGGTAAAGGCCCTTGCTAGCGAGTTCGGCATAGACCATCGAGTTGCTATTCCATACCACCCTCAGACGAATGGTCTTGCTGAAGTGTTGAACAGGGAGATCAAGACTATATTGCAGAAAGTCATCCGCCCTGACCGAAAGGATTGATCACAGCTTTTGGACTCGGTCTTGTGGGCATATAGGACGTCTTTCAAGACTCCTTTGGGTGCGTCTCCCTTTCGCCTCGTTTATGGCAAGCCGTGCCATTTACCTGTTGAGCTGAGACATAGGTCACTTTGGGCTGTCACTGAGATACTTTTGGATCCAGAGAGTGTAGGAGATCAGAGGAGGGCAGAGTTAGCAGCCTTGGAGGAGCTTCATGATACCGCCTTTTCAAACAGCCTACAGTACAAGGAGAGAGTGAAGGAGTGGCATGATTCTCATATCAGCTACAAGCATTTTGAGCCTGGACAGAGAGTATGGTTGTTTGATGCTAGGCTTCGTCTATTTCCAGGGAAGCTACAGAGCAAATGGAAGGGACCGTATTTGGTGAGAAAGGTATACGACAATGGGAGTATCGACATATCTGAGTTGTCTTCTGAGAGTACCTTTCGAGTGAACGGCCAGCAGCTCAAGCCATATCTAGATCATGAGCTGTAGGTCGTTGATGTTGCCCCGATTCACTTTGCGTGAGATGTGGTCTCTTGACTCACATCTATTGCATCTCACGCCTGATTATCACTGTTCTCCCGACTTGTATAGAGCCAGATGTCCATATCACTTTATTCTATAGTCCCACATCCCTTTTCTCATCTTTTGATTATGCTATACTTAGGGTGTACTTTACCCTAAGTATAGGGGGATGTAGGACTCTCGGGTATTCTTTTGATTCATTTCTTCCTCTGTTTTACTGCCTATACTTAGGGATATTTCACCCTAAGTATAGGGGGGGTAGACCCTGTACATTCTCACTCGGTTTTCCCTTTGTGTACAGCCTGCTATACTTAGGATTATTTGATCCTAAGTATAGGGGGAAATGCTGAGATCCTCTTGCATTTCTATTCTTTCATTCATCTTTGTATATAGACTTCCTTTTCGCTTCCCTATACTAAGCACGAGTTATGTTTTCCTCATCGCTCTTTACTCTGAGGACATCGTTCGAGCTAAGTATAGGGGGGGTGTATATATTTCATATATACTTTAGCCATAACTCGTACTTTGTGTGAGTGTGTTAATAAATAAAAATGGTTAAAAACCTAAAACCCAAAAATCCATAAAACTTAAAAAATTTTCCTTGTAAATAAACATTCTTTTATTGCACATACATAGTTATTGTATAAATTATTTTTGTAAAAATGTTTTCAAAAACGTTTTGTGTAAATAGTGTGTAAATATGTTCATATCAAAATTATGTATATAGTACAAATTTTTTTCAAAATGCTTTGAAAATCAAAAGTTTGCAAAAACCTTTTGTTAATTTGTGTAAATATTTTGCAAAACTTGCATTCATGCATACATTCATTGTTTCAAAACATTTTTCAAAAATTTTGCACATGTGTAAATAGTTTGTAAATTGCATCTTTGTAGATACTTGTATAGTTTTTCCTGATTATAGTTGACATTTAAACTAGCCTGGAATTAAATTGGAAAATGGAGCTTGGTTAATATCTTAATCCACCTAATTATAAGAGGAACCTTATAGGGCTTAGGGTTAAGGCTTTTCAGGTCCATGGTGACTTAATTCTTTGAGTCCACTAGGCTATGATCATATGTCATCTCAATGAGCCTATGTAGAGAACTTAACAACACACACATGACTCATATAGACAATGGCTTGTCTTGGACCCGCACTTTACACCGAGCTCTCTACGGATGAGGTGGTGAGGAGGCAGTCTTCCTTGACTTGGGGTAGCATATGAGGGTAGTACTTCTAGGCGGAACCTCTCTTCTTCTTATAGTGAAGGAAGTGTGTCTCAACTTGGTCTGGTTGATATGAGGTCTAACAACGGGAGTTGTGGGTTGCAATAATGCTTCAAAAGAAGGATAGTCTACTGGCTCAAGAGGAAAAACTCCTTATGTACATATGCTGCACCTTGTAAATATGTTGTACAGATGCACTTGAAAAAAAATGCAAAAAGAAAATAGCTCCAAAAAAGTGGTGGGTCTGATAGAAAATGATAATCCCACCGGAGTATGTATATAGTGCAATAAGCAAAGCTTGAGACTCATGTTCCATCTTATGTAGCTTGCAGCAGGAAGACTTAGCTACACTGGTTAAGCTCCCAAGGATACATGGCTACACTGGCCATGGTCCACTCTCTTCTTCCCCCTCTTCTTGAGCCGGTTGAACTTGAACATAGAAGGGAATACCCCGCTCCTCGAGGAAAGAGTGGCCAGATTGGGGTCATAGAGTTACCTTGTTGGGGAGGGTTGTCATTTTGCTACTTCTGAGGTGGAGAGCTATACCTCACTTACACTGTACAAGGAAAGATTCATGGTCTTCCGGGTTTGTGTATGTAGACTTGTTATGATCTGGATTATTGAGGAGTCTTGACTATAGATTAGTGGAACTTAGAAGCTGTTAAGTTTAAAACCTAAGTCTAAATAAGGTTCCGACACATTAATAATCCAAAGATCTGATCGAGCTCCATATTTCAATTCAATGAAGGCAAGTTTAATAATCAGCATTGATCCATGCATTTCTCCTCTTTTTCTTTTTCTTTTTCACTTCTTTTTCAAATAAGTGTTTGCTAAGGGACTAGCAAAGTTAAGTATAGGGGGGTGATGAATACCCATTCATCACTCTATATTCTTTTATTTTAGCTACAAAACCTATGCAAAACACATTATTTATTCACGTAAATAACATAAATTATCAATAAGCATGCATTGTGTAAATTACAATAATTAGCATGTTTTTGTGCATAAATAAAAGAATAAAGGAATAAAAGAAAAAGAGGGAAATATTTAGAATAAATATTGAGCGACCTAATCCCAAGGGAGGACTCAGCATGGGCCTGACCGCAAAAGAATTCAAGTAGAGAGAGATAGGGAAGCTCAAATGTTTGTACATATACCTATGTATATAAATAAAAATTAGTTTCCTCTTATTGAAAATAAAAATAAAAATGTGTTTTTATTGTTTTGTACATATTTGCAAATATAAACTAAGATAAAAATGGGAAAAACAAATAAAAATAAAAATAAATAAAATCCTTTTCACCAGTGTATATGCACCATATGTATAGAATAACACATATATTTATTTCCTCCTTGTAAATAATTAATAAAAATCTACTAAAAATATTTTCAGATTCCTTATTTTATGATGTAAATAAATAAAATAAAAATTAGAAAAATAAAAATAAAATAAAAATAAATAAAATAAAAACCAAAATCCACCTTGTACATATACCATGTAAATATGTGTATATACCTATTTATCTACCCTATGTAAATAAGTAATAAAAATAAAATAAAAATACCCTTTTATTCCAAATTTTATGGTATAAATAAATAAAATATAAAATTGGAATAATTGTATAAAAATAAATCATTAAAAATAAAAATAAAAAATAAATACATGTATATACCTGTATATAATAATAATATAATGTAAATACATAAATTAATTATCAAAAAAATAAAAATCACTAAAAAATAATTTGAAAATAAATAAACAATTTTCATGTTTTAAGTTTTTCGAAATAAGGTCATTTATTATTTTTTATTGAATTTCCAAATATTTAATAAGTGGTAGATTCTGATTGGTCCACGGGGGATGTTGACCCCCGGTCAACCCCCCCTGGACCATTTCCCCCGCGGATCTTGCGTCTGACCCGATATCTCCACATTTTGCTGACGCGATCCGAGCTCCAAATATCCAAACCCCGGGCTCCATTTGATCCTTGTACATCCGAGACCCTCGCCGGAGCATCCCCCTAGGGATCCGTGCTTCACAGAACCCTGCCCAATCCCATCTTCTCGGACCTGTGCTGCTATTTAACTGAACCTCCACCGCACTTTCCCCGCTATCCTTGGCTACGCACCTTTGTCCCAGGACCTCCACCTTACTCCCCAGAGTGACGGCTACACGAGGAGGGTGTCGAAAAGAGGAGAGCGCACCTCCAGCCATCGATCCGGTGACCCCTATCACCGTGCGCCGCCACGAGGTGCGCTGAGCCTCGGAACCCGACGTTTCCTCGAGGCAAGGACCACCAGAGCTCCGTGAGCTCGTCCCCAGTCGACTGCATCCGCCAGGTAACCTCGAATCACCTTAGTTTAGTCTAATTTCCTAATACGCCCAAATCCATTCACCGCCGTCGCCGATCAATTTCTATCGCTCCGATCATCAATCCGCTCATCTGACCTGACCATCATCTTCGTGAGACCCCTCTCCACCTTCTGCACCCACGCACCCACCTTGGTTCACCCAGGAACCAAGGCTCGACCTCCACTGCCATCACCACGCCGGAGGTCGTTCACCCGACGCATCCGATCACCCTTTTCGCTCCTAACCGGGTCGAGGCAGTTTGCCTTCGACCTAGGAAGCTGTTGGTGCCCATTTGCAGGTGAATGCGACCCATCTGAGGGTCACGACGTTTGAGCCCAGGAGCTTCCCTCCTCCGCCGTCGCCGGGCCGCTCCGGTGGTCCCCGGTGTCATCAGAGGATCCCATCAGCTGCGGAAGATCTTGGCGATCACGTTCCACATCCTAGCAGGTCCAGAGGAGGTCCCCACCGTGCACACGGAGCTGATGAAGCTCGCCGGTGAGCAGTTCTTGGAGGACCCTCCTCCGTCGTCCGATCATCCCCGACGCTTCAGATCCTATCTCAGTCGTCCATTTAAGGAGCGCCAGCAGTCGTCAGATCCATCTGGGGTTGATCGAGACCGTTCGCTTCAACGAAGGGGTGCCCTTGCTTCTCAGCCGTTGATCTTCCACGTGGCACGCCCTCATCCCTCCGATAATAAGGGGTAAATTATACTTAGGACCCTGCTCTTTTGTATTTGCAATCTAGTCTTATAAATATTTAATATAGTTGTTTTTATTTTTGGATAATTGCACTCTGGACCTTCATATTTCTGCTATTTGTACTTTAGTCCTTATATATGTGGACCACGTGCATCAACACGTGAGGATATGGTCTTTTAGCATTTTATGCCCTGTGGTTTATGTGTGTTATTGTTTGATATTTTAGAAATAGGAATTGCAAATAGGTCCCTCCGTGCTTGATACACGTGCATCATGCGTGACTTGCTGGACATTTTGCATTTTGGGTCCTGGGTTTTATTTGCTTGTTATCGTTTGGCCCCTGAAAGTAGTTTTTATTGCATTTAGGTCCCTTTGCACTGTGAGCTTTTGAACTATTTAAATAAAATAGCAAATTCAACCCAAATTGCATGAAATTTGGATACATGGCTCCTGCCACTGTGCAAAAATTTCCCTAAATTTTGCGTACATTTTTGAGGTATTTTTATATTTTTAAAAATTCAAAAACTGTTGTTTTTGCTTCTGTCTAGTTTAGAAAATCATAAAAAATATAAAAACAATTTTAAAAATTCTAAAAAAATTATGATTTGTTAGTTTTTGTGTGTTTGATTTTCTAAGCAATTTTGGTTATTTTTGGATATACAAAAACCTTAAAAATTAAAAAAACCATTAAAATATTATATAAATTCTAAAAAAATGTAGAAAACTAAAAAAGTTTACAAACTCTTTTTCTAAATTTTTGTTTTTGTTTGTATTTTTCATAAAAATTCCCTCTAGGTTGTGAAAGATCCATTTGATATTTTTCATGGGTCTTTGAAGTATGGCTGGACAGATTGCTCTTGTTTTTGCTCTTGTTAATTTTTAGAAAATTGTATGAAAATTATAAAAATCTCAAAAATTCACCAAAAACATTAAAAACCTAAAAAACAAAACGTTTTTGTTTGAATTTTTGTAGCATTTTTGAGTGTTTAAATAATTTGTTGAGTGTGCTTATTTTTGTCTTTTCTTAATATTCACCTTTATTAAAAATCCAAAATATGTAAAATTAATTAAAAATCACCAAAAATATTTGTTTTTATTCCCTTTTATTTTTGGACTACTTCGTAGGCCGCAAGGCCAATTCGTGCTCCCTGAGACCGACCCTGGGTGCTAAACCAGGTTAATCTTTTAGCTAGGACCACTATTTTGTTTTGATTATTTTTATCTCTTTTGATTGGTGGTCTGCTTCACACATTTTTCTTGATCGAGTTGATTCTCGAGTGACTGAGGTCGCAACGACCTTAGCTATCTATTTGCCTTAGTCATTCGAGGTTTTCGACTCATCAACCTCCTGCCCATCATCTTGATCTGGCAAGTCTGGTGGATGAGATTCGGGAAACAAAAAAGATGAAAAAACAAACCCCGAGTTCACCTACTCTACGCTGAGCTGAAGACCGTAAGAGTTCGGTCAATTCTCTTGTCGATTTTATTTAGGTGATCATGTCAGCATATCAGAGCGGTTACGTGACCTGTTAGGAATCCGACTCCCCCAGGAGACTGTCCCGATCCCGAACTAGATCTTTCCCAGCCAGTACAAGCCGCAGACCGTTTACCGGCTACCCTATCAGCTCGCTCTATTAAGGATATCGCGACTCGCTTTACTGGAGACCCGAGCGATCCTCACTGGAGAACGACTAGCCCAGAAGCAGTAGTCTGAAAAGGGGTCAGATATGGGTCTAGCCTAGGGTGCGGGTCACTCTCTCGCGCAATCAAACCAGACAATGAGGGGGTTGCTCTCCCAAGACAGATTTTTATGATGAGGTGTCTTTTAGGGTCGAGTTTGTTTAGCAGTCCCAAATTTTATGGTTTTTATTTTTTAAGTATTTTTCAAATCAAACAACGCCTAACGAATTTTTCGATTCTCCTGTTATTTAAGTCCAAAAACAGGGGGAGAAGTCGAAAAAGCCGATGCGCGGGAATCAATGATGCATGCAGACTAAGAAATGCGTACCTGACTCCAACAGTCTACATGCAGGGTGATCGACGCATAAATAAAAGACTGAATATAAACTACCTATATGATGCACGCGAAAATCGGCCCTAAGCAAAGCAGTTCTACACGAAAGAACAGATGACTAAATGGTCAGCAGGAGGGGTCGGTGTCCGGTCTCAGATGCCGATCGGTGCCCGCCACAACGGGTCCTGCCAACGCTGTATACGACCTCTAGCGGCTCGAGACCCCTCAAGTGACCAAGTAGCCTTTTCTTATTAATGTTATTTAGGTCCAATTACGATCTAATAGGTACAGGCAGATTATTAAGTGTGCGGACCCTAATTATTACGTCACAATCAACGAAAATCCTAAGCTAGGGCTAAAACCACCTAAATCAAATGGCAGTAAATAAATGGTCAAAACTCGAAAAACCTGCGAAAATCACGGTGAGGTCCCCCGAGCACACCGGTGCTCGGTGAAACAAACCCCAATCTCAACCAAGTCCAAGTGTTTGAGTATGGTCCCTATGTTATTACAAATTAATAATAATTGAAAATAACTCTAAACTACACTAAACTAATCTGCGGCTATTCCGCGGCTCCCGCACTCCTGCTCGGCTTCTCGCGCTTTCCTGCGACTCTGTAGAGAGAGAGCCGCCTCCGACTTCCGTGGTTGCACCGGCTCTTCAAGAAGAGTCGCCTCGGTCCTCGGGCCCTCGCAAGAAAATAGAGAGAAGTGATCAGACCAGATTATTATAAAAGAAAAGCAATAAAAATAAAATAAAATGACACTATATGCAGAACTGAAAATAAAGACAAATAAAACAAAACAAACCAAAAACAAAAACAAAAGAAAATAAAAAGAAAATAGAGAAAAACAAAAAGTCGCGAAAAGCCGCGGAAAACTGCGAAAAACAAAATCAAATAAAATAATAAAACGAAGACTACTAAGCCGTGCTTCCCGGCAACGGCGCCATTTTGATTTATCGAAGAATATCCCGTAAAATCCGGGTAAAGGTAAACAAGGGTCGTTGCGACCCAGATCTCACGGTAATCTGGCAATCAAGAAAATATAAAAGACCACCAAAATTAGAGATAAAACAATTAAAATCGAGAAGCGATCCTCGTTACTTTTATTAACCTGGTATAGTGACCAGGGTCGGACTCAGGGAGCACGAGTTGGCCGAGACGACCTACGAAGTAGTCAGAATCCAAAAACAAAGGAGAAAAAATTTTTGGTGGAATTTAATTATTTTTATTTTTTTGTGTTTTTGATTTTATAAGAAAATGTAAGAAAACGCAAATACAACAATTTATTTAAACAATAAAAAATGCTCCAAAAATTCAAACAAAATTATTTTTGTGTTTTTTATGGTTTTTAGTGTTTTTGGTGAATTTTTCAGAATTTTCTAATTTTTAAACGACTTTCTAAAAATCAAGAAAGAGGAAAAAAGTGGGCTACTGTGCAGCCAGACTTGAAAGATCAATTAAAAATATAAAATTTATCTATAAAACTCTGGAGGCAATTTTTATGAAAAACATATGTAAAAACTAAACTACAGAAAAAGAGATTGCAATTTTTTGATTTTTATAGAATTTTTTAAAATTTTTATGAGTTTTTTAGGGTTTTGTAATTTTTAAGGTTTTTATAAATTCAATTATTACAAAAATTTGACAGAAGCTAAAATACATTAAAATTAACTATCAATAATTTTTTAGAACTTTTAGACAAATTTTTATATTTTTCTTTGATTTTATAATTCAGACAGTAAGAAAAATCAATGTTTTTGAATTTTAAAAAATATCAGAAAGCCTAAAAAATGTCCCAAAAATTTAGGGAAATTTTTACATAGTGGCAGGAGCCACATGTCCAAATTTCACCTAATTTGGATTTAATTTGATTGTTTATTTAATAAAAACAAGGCACATAGTTTCACAGGGACCTAAATGCAAGAAAACATAGTTTCAAGGACCAAACGGTAACAGAATCAGAAAGCCCAGGGGCCCTTGTGCAAAAAGTCCATAAAATCACGCGCAAGGCACACGAATCAGACACGGAGGGGCATAAGTGTCATTCCTATTTAAAAAGATTCAATCCATAACATACAGGAAATACATGACTCAAAATGCAAATTATCCAAAACCTCACGTGTTGACACACGTGGCTCTCATAAATAGGGACTAAATGGCAAATACAAGAAACATCGAGGTCCACTATGTAAAATATCCAAAATAAAAATAACTCCCAAAAATACTTACAGGACTAAATGGAAATAACAAAACTAAGGAGGGCCTAAGTGCAATTACCCTCTTATTAAGATCTAAGGCTGAAGGTGCGCCACGTGGAGGATCGGGTGGATGTGGCACACTGGTGCCTCTTCAGTTGGATGGATGGTCCAGATCAAACCCTAACGAGATCGGACGGTGGGCGTGTCTCACTAACGGACGGTCACGATCGCAACTGGAGCTGGGGTTGATCGGACGGCAACGGGGGCTCCTCCAAGAACAGACCTCCGACGAACTTTGCCGGATCAATGCACGTGGTGGAGTGCTCCTCTAAGGCTGCTGGAATGGTAAAAGTGATCGCCGAGGAGATTCGCAGCTGATGAGCTCCTCCGATGAGGCCGAGAAGCTCCGAGTAACTCCGGCGACGAAGGTGGAGCTAACCTCCTGTGCTCGAATGTTCAGACCCTCAGATGGGTCCCTTTGACCTGAAAAATAGCACAAGAAGACTCCTGGGTTGAGGGTAAATTGCCTCGACCCGTTAGCGGGCGGAATAGGTGGTCGGATGAGTCGCAGCGTGGTCCTCCGGTAAGCGACGGCGGAGGAGAACCGAACTCCTGGGTCCGGGGTGAACCAGGATGAATGAGTGGGTGTAGAAGGTAGAGAGAAGTCTTATGAAGATGAGTGGGAGGTCGGATGATCGAATGGATGAGCGGAGTACGGGGAATCGGCCAGCGGAGGCCGGCGGTGCGATTTGGGCGTAATGGAAAAATTAAGCTAATCTAGAAGTGATCGAAGCTACTTGATGGAAGGAATCGACTAGGCTGAAGCTGGGGGAGCTCCTGGGGTCTTTGCCTCAAGGGTTCGTCGGGACCCGAGGCTGGGCGCACCTCGTGGCGGCGCACGACGATGGACTCGCCGGATCAGTGGCTGGAGACATCTCCTCCTCACCGCGACACCTCCGTTCTATAGATGTCACTCTATGAAGGAAGGTGGAGGTCCTGGGATAGAAGGGCGGAGCCAAAGATGGAGTGAAATTTCGGCCGGAGGTGAGACTATATACTAGGAAGGGTCCGAGAAGATGGGGTCAGGCAGAGCACGGTGAAGCTCGAATCCCTAGAAGGATTATCGGGCGTAGATTAGGGATGATTTAAGGATAATCGGGGCCCGGGGTTTTGATGAATGGTGGTCGGATCAAGCCTACAAAAATAAGAGAAATCGGGTTGGGGGCAAGATCCGCAGACGAGTGGTCCAAGGGGGAGAGTTGACCGGGGGTCAACAATCCCCCGTGGACCAATCACAGGCCACCATTGGAAATTATTTAAGAAATTCAAAATAAAATAGATAATGACATTTCTTCAAAAAAGTTTAAACATGAAAATTGTTTATTATTTTTCAAATTATTTTTTAGTCATTTTTATTTATTTTTTGAAAAATAATTTATGTATCTACATTATATTATTATTATATATAGGTATATATATGTATGTATTTTGAATTTTTATTTTGAATTATTTATTTTTATACAATTATTCCAATTTTATATTTTATTTATTTATAAAATAAAATTTGAAATAAAAAGGTATTTTTATTTTATTTTTATTATTTATTTGCATTAGTTAAATAAATAGGTTTATATACATATTTACGTGGTATATGTACAAGGTAGAAAATGATTATTATTATTATTATTATTCTGATTTTTATTTTATTTTTATAAATATGTATAAATTAACAAAAAACATTTTTTTTATTTAGAGAAAAATAAATTTATTTATATATAGGTATATGTACCAGTGTGATTGACTCTATCTCCATCTACTTGGTTTCTTATGCGGTCGGGCCCATGCTGAGCCCTCCCTTGGAATTAGGTCACTCAATATTTATTTTAAATATTTCCCTCTTTTTTTATTTCTTTATTCTTTTATTTATGCATAAAAACATGCTAATTGTGCATTTTTACAAGATGCATGCATTTTGACATTTTATGCTATTTACACAAATATACATGATGTTTTGCAAGGGTTTTGTAGCTAAAATAAAAGAATAAAGAGTGATGAATGGGTATTCATCAGGGTCCTCTTGCAAAATTTCAAGGTGGGGCCTTCTATGCAAAGTGGGAAAGTTGCGGGGGTCTTCTGCTAAATACCCAGCAGGTCACGTGCTATGCACGTGACCTCTGGAGCTGCTTGTAGATCCTGGCAGAACTGGAGGGATTCATTGAGATTTCCCCAAGAGCAACGTGGGCGTCACGTACGGGAGGGGGATGGTCGTCCTCGTCGTTCCACCAGCCCACGTGCGAAGCACGTGGTGGGGGCCTCGGGGCTGGTGCCCGGCGGTGAGGCCTGATCGGTGGTGGAGCTTCTGGTTCCAGCGGCAAGGCATGATCAGTAGATGGCCTTCGTGTGGCTACGGTGAAGGTCGAAGCTGGTGGAGAGGCTGATGAAGGTCCGAGGCGGAGATGGCTGATGATGTTGACGCCGGTGTCGTTGATGCGTGTTGGAGTCGTTGTGGAGCGGCGGTGGTTGGGATGAAGGTTGACGACGTGGTTGCGGAGGCAAAGGACATTGGCGATGAAGCCATCGTTGATGACGCATCGTTGGATCGACAGTCGATGAAGATCGGAGCACAAGCAGCTCGCGCGGAGGGCGGTCTGCGACAAGGCGTTGCTGCCTTGGATCTCGTCGTACACTTGAGGTTGATCGCCGGTGTATGGTGCTGTCACCACCGGCTGAACCTGGGCGCCTCCCTCAACTGCTGGCAATTGGTGGATGATGTGTTCTTGGGCGGCAGAGGGTTTAAATAGGGTGAAGTGGCTCGTCGGAGAAGGAAAGTCGCGGATTGGAAGATGGGTCTATTTGATTGGGATTCGATCGAGGAGACGATGAACTGACGTATGTTGATTGAAGATTCACAGTGATTGTGAGTGAGGACGGGATCAGATCGTGACGGCATCGGCCGAGATCCGCGACGGAGATGGCGATGAGAGATATGCGGGCGGTGCCTAATTTGGGAAAGGGGGTCTGATGAGAAAGATGGCCACAGGCCTTCCGATCGGCCGAGATCGGACGACCCTCCATGTGACATGTGGCGAGCTGGGGGTGAGAGGGGGCAGCACGTGCTCCACACGTGCGACCCTTTTTATTTTTTTAACGAATAATAAAAACCTCAAAAATGGCTGACACGTGATGGCTCCAGCACCACAAAAATAAAAGAATAAATACTTTGAAAAATTCAAAATAAATAGCAAACAGCCTCAGATCGAAAAAGTTTCTTCACCTTTCTGCTGAAGCCTATGGGTGGAAGAGGATGGAGCTGGTCAAAAAAGTCTTCCTCGCTCTACGAAAATTGCTCGTCTCGATGAGATCTACAACTTTCATGAAGATTCCAAAGCAAAAATCGATCAATTGCACAAAGTGATTTTTTGGGGTATCCCATGTACATATAATATCTTGATTTTTAGGTTCTATAATTTTCATGTCATTTTTCAACCAGATAAAAATTCAGAAAAAAATGGTAAAATCAAAGATAATTTTTTACACATTAATCTATTTTTTTTATTTTTATTAATTAAGACAAAGAAGAAATAAAACACAAAAAAGACCAATTTTGTACAGACAGTTAGTGAAGACTCGGACTCAATTTGTTTCTTTGATGTCAAGCTCAGTTTGGATTTGGATTTTTATGCATTTTAGTAAAACTTTTATCAAAGAAGACAAATAAAAAAGAAATAAACTAAAATAGGTTAATTATGTGCATAAAATAATAGGTCAAAATCAGCTAAAATACAAAATGTACAAAAGAGGCCCAAAACCCAACTTTCACGTACGAGCTCCGATTCACTTCAACTTGGTCTTGTTTGAAGGTAATTGAATGTTTTAGTTCAAAAGTGAGTAGGATCAAATTGGACACTTGATGGGGGAGATATGAGGGTTTTAGTCCGGAAATCCTAGAACTAGGGTTTGGGTTTTTGGTCCATTTATTTGAGTTAGTGATTTTTTTGTATTTTTCATTTATTCTTGTGAGTGATATGTATACAGTGGAGGTGGTTTTGGGTCATTCAGAGTTAGCATGAATTAGTTAAAAATCAGAGAAGTTAGGCTATTTACAGGTCAATTTTGGCGGGAATTTTTGGCTTCTTATTTGTGCAGAAATAATGGATAAAATGCAATTCTTATCAAAACATGCATGAATGCTAATTATGCTAAATAAATGAATATATGCTGATTATTTTGAGAGATTTGAGCTTAATTAATGAGATTTAGAGTGATGAATATGAGATTCATCACTTTCCTCCATGGTGATCTTGATAAGGAAATTTACATATTGCAACATGAGGGTTTTATAGTCAAAGGCAAGGAAGACCACATTTGCAGGTTGAAGAATAGCTTTTATGGCTTCAAGCAACCGTCAAGGTAACTGTATAAGATATTTGTGTCATTTATGAGGGAGCATTGCTACTCGAACACTAATTTTGGCCATTGTATTTTTATGAAGAAATTGTCAGGTGATGACTTCATCATTTTGTTGATTTATGTTGATGATATGTTGATTGCTGGTAACCATGGAGCGAGGATTTCTCACTTGAAAATGGAGTTGAGTAAGTCATTTTCTATGAAGGATTAGGGACATGCGAGCTAAAAATTTGGCTTGAAAATCACATGTGATAGGAAGGCAAGGAGGTAGTGGCTTTCACAAGATAAGTACATTGAGAATGTTTTTCATAGATTTCACGTGGAGAATGTAAGGACAATTCTCACCCCTTCTTGGAGTCCATTTCAAGTTGGGCTCAAAACATAGTCCACAGAATAACTAAGAGAAGAAAGATATGGAGAGAGTTTCCTATGCATCAACTATAGGAAGTCTTGTGTATGACATGATTTATACAAGACTAGACATTGCTCATGCAATTGGAGTTATTAGTAGATTCATTTGGAATCCAAGGAAATATCATTGGGATGTAGTTAGCAGACAAGTGGATTTGAGATATATTCGAGGTACTAGAAGATATTCTCTTTGCTTTTGAGCAAAGAAATCTATTCTTCTTGGTTACACGGACTCAAGCCTGATATGTGACATTGATGGGAGAAGATTCATATTGAGTGACTTGATGTCATTGGCAGGTCGTACAATTTCTTTGCATCATCTCCAGAAGTGTGTGACTTTATCAAGAGCATAGGTCGAGTTCATTGCAGTTACATCTTCATGTAATGAGTTGTTGTGGATAATGAAGTTCATGCAGGAACTTGGTTTTGGTTAAGACAAGTATGTGCTTTAATGTGATAATCAAAATGTTATTCACTGTGGCAAGAATTCCACATTTCATGCAATGTTGAAGCACATTGATGTGAGGTATGATTAGATAAGAAATTTCTTAGAAGAACGGCAACTTGTTCTTAACAAGATCCATATAAAAGATAATTGTGCAAATATGATGCCAAGTCATTGCATTGGGAAATTTTAATGATTGCCACTCATTTGTTGGATGGGATTTTTACACCCATGACTCTGAGTAATTTCGCAATAACATTCATAACCCTGTATAATCGCGAATTACACACAAGACCCTAAATAATGCTTAACTCTTACACCCATAATCTCGTGTTAAATTCCATCCAATATCCCGTTAAAGATGACGGTATCCGTCAAATATTTATCTTTTATACCCCTTTAAGTTCTCACTATTTACAAATGAGACCACCTTCTTCCTCCTTCAGCCCCCATCCTCCTCCCCTGCTGCATCTTCCAGCACCCACCTCTTCCTCCCCTCCCTCCCTCCCTTCTGTCGACCACCTCTTCCTCCCCTTCATCCTCTGGCACTTGCCTGCAAGCTTCCAAACTACCCTTGCCGTTACCCTCCACCTCTTACCGACCAACTTACCCCCGTTGCTGCCCTCTGCCTCACATACGACTCCTCCCCTCCACCTGCAATCTTCACCACCGCCATACTCCACCATCATCAAAGCACCGCCGCCCTCCTGTGAGCACCCGGCTTAATTTGTCAAAGATTTTTTCCAAGTCTTGGATCTTTCCAAACAAATTTTCTATCACTCAACAACAGCTACTGTCCAATATTAACATGAGAGGATGGAATCAGGTTCATCTAAGCGTCGAACCTTAAATGCACCTGAAGATGCTCATCCACCAACCACCGACAATCATACCCCCTGTTGATGCCCTCCACCTCAAAGTCCACCCCTCCCCTCCACCTGCAACATTCGGCATCGCCGTCCTCCACCACCATTAAAGCACCGCCACCAGCCTATGACCACCCGCGTGAAGCTGCCCCTCCCCCTCCGCTGACACCCATGCTGAAGCCTTCGCATGGAAGCAACCGCGTCGAAGCTCCTTCTCCCCAGGACGCGGTCCCTCCGTCGTCGGCGCCCGCTTTCGAAGCCTCCCCCTGCCCGAACCCGCATCGAAGCCCCCTCGATGTGTCCCCTCCACCTTCGCCCGCGTCGAAGCCCACTCCCCTAGGATCGGAGGAGGGAGGAGAGGAGATGGGTTGGAGAACTGCTGTTGTGGGGATGAGGATGGATCCGGAGAGCAGAGACCTCCTCACATGAGCTCTCGTGAAGGTCGCGCAGCAAAAAGATCAAGTCTTCCCTCTTCACGTACTCCCCAGCGCCTCCCATTAATTTTGTTTTAGACTATTGCATCCCAACTGCTCGCTGTTTGGCTCAAGACGTGAACTTTGGAATCACAATGCTTCCAATGTTGCTCTAGTGAATGCCTTCCACTCAGAGCTGACTGTTTATAAAGGGCTCTGCAGCTCAAAGCAAGTCTCATTTGTTGTTGTCTTTTACTGGATTTCCACAAGAAAGCTGAGATCTTCAATGGGTTTGAAATATAACCTTGTTTTTATTTGCAGATCGATCTGCAACTAATCCCCTGCTAGCTACCACCAGCAAGAACGTCCCCCGCTTGCTAAGACATTTTTCCTCTTCTTGGAGGAGGAAACCCGGATTTCTTTTTTAGTTTTTTTCGTTTAATTCTCAGTCTTTAGATTGAAGAATAGTTAGATTAACTCAACAGCTTGGTTGAGTCAACAGAGTAGACTAACAGAGGGTTATGGATGTGAGACGGAGTATTATTCGGGGTTCCTCATGTAATTCACGATTACGCAGGATTATGAATGTATTGCGAAATTACTTAGGGTTATGGGTGTAAATATCTCTTGTTGGATTGGAGAGAATTCCTCTTTGTAGATGATGGAAGCATAGATGAGGGTGTTACGTTCCATGTGGGAACTCAATCATTAGTGAGGCTTTCCTGAACCCTCTAGCAATCCCCCCTTCACCACTCTCCTTTGACTCCTTTGCGGTCTGAATCCCCTCCACATCCCCCTTGTTCCACCCAAAGCCTGATCGGCTGATTGGCACACTTGCATCAGAGCAGATCCTAGCCATTTCTACCTTGTTTGACCCTTGGACAAGGCACCCAGGATACCCTTAATCCCGGCAGTGGATTTGACCTCAATAGTCCATCTTCTATACATGAATCTTGTTGATTGTTGATCTTCTTTTCATGGGTTGGAGGGAGGATTTGTTGAAGTTTAACCTTTTATTTCCAACAAACTTCAGAGCGCATATGCAAAAGAGCTCTATTGGACATTGAAGCAATTTTCCCCAACTTCCATAGGTTCTCGCAGACAGAACAAAAGGCCATTCGACACTTCTTTTTCTACAAGTTAGGGTTGTTCAAGTTGTGTCTTTGAGAAAAAGGTTAGGGTTGCATCTCCTTCCTCCTCTCCTCCTTCATTAGGATCTAACCGAGAGTTGCAACTCGAGATCAAGCCGAAGGGGCACTGAGTTGGAGCAGCTATGTTGCTTGTTTGGGCAACCATCTTTGAATGACATTTTTCCATCTTCTTACTCTTTCCATTTGTGTTAGTGTGATACTTTATTGATACAACATTTGGAAAAGATTTTGGCTTCGTTTATCATCTAGAGATAACATTTCATCACCAAATCTAGTAGAAAAGTTTAATTGGGTCGAATTGCCCCCCCCCCTCCTTTCTTTTTGGGGATTTCCACGTTAAAAATTCCTTGTGTTCATTGTACTTGTGATTGTAGTTGTGATTGTACTTGCATATTGGTGCTTTGATTGCTTTGGTTCTTATTGTCATTTGATTTTGTTAATATGTCAAGTGCTCGTTTCCATTCATTTTCGCGTCATCCGTGGGTATTTGTTCCCAGCATGATCACATGAGACCAGTAATAATCCATAATGACAGATTTCTTAATCACGAAAACATTGATAGGCAGTCTCATTATACCCTCCCAGTTTCTTCAATAACTGAAAACAAACTCGGTTGTTTTACCAAGGTAAGACGTAGCTAACATGAGCACAATCTCATTTGCGGTAACCAAATAGCCCACATCAATGTCACTAGCTTGCTTTACTTCTGTACTTCTCATATACACTATATATCACCTCAATGCATTTTACTTACCCTAATGTTGCACTAAAATGCCTTGAAAAATGAGGTATCCAATCAAGTACTATTGCTGACGTCCACCTCAACAAACCATCGAGACCGATAATATATGAAATGTAGATTGTTACAAATCATTTGTGATATTTTATACTTAGAAAATCTATCTCATAATTAGAATTTTTTATAGTAAAAATCATGAATATTTTAGGATAAATTATAAAAAGAGCTTCAACTATATAACAATTTCTAATTAAAGATCTCATCTTTGAAATATAACAAATAGAGGCCTAACCTTCTAACTTTAAGATTTCACGTTGACATACAAGGGTCACAGAAGCTTACAGAGGTCTGTATTTGAGTAAAAAAAATAAGATCAGATCTTTCTTTATTACATTTGAAAGATGATGCTCTTAACTACGAATCTATCTAGTAGTTTGGTTTTTTTGTAATTTACACTTTTTTTTTCGAGCCAATAATAAAAATGGATAGGATTTATTTCAACTAGATTGACATTTTGAAATTTACAGTTACGAGAGAATACGATGCAAAAGAGAGAAAAGACACTTCCATTTGTGAGATAGTGTTCTTGTCAGCAAAGCATATATAAGAGACGCAAAAGAGAGAGACACTTTCATTTGTGATATAGTGTTCGTGTCAGCAAAGCACATATAAGAGACACAACGTAAATAAATGTCCATATACAGTAAGGCTGTAAATTTACAAAAGCACCCCTCTCTCCCTCGCACATATAAGAGACACGACGTAAAAAATGACCATATACAGTAAGGCTGTAATTTACAAAAGTACCCCCCTCTCTCAAGTCACAACATCCATGAGAAAACGGGAAACTAAACAGAATTGTGGAAGCACAATTATCACGTAAAGAGTGGTATCCTGCAACACTATTCATCAAGGTTTTTGAAACCGAACCTGACACCGAATCGAAAATCTTGCTGAAACGGTCGGATCGGGTCGAACCATGTAATCAAACCGGTTCAACCGGATGATGACGTCATCATTATTTAAAACCGGATTAAACCGGACCGGTGAAAAAAAGTGGTTGAACCGACCAATCAAACCGAAATGAAATAATATATATATATATATATATATATATATATAATCTACACTTAATATACTTGAAATATATAAAAATACGTAGACAATGTATATATTTCACACTATACATAAAGTATTTTTCTTATACACCATCAAATATCATACATATCATATATATATATATTCTTTGGACTACATGCTATATAACATGATAATAGTTTAATTATATTTAAAACCCAATATATGCAAAAAGTTGTGTTAGTGTAATAGGTTAGAAGTGTGAAATAGGCAACCAAAATTTTTAAATAAATTAAAAATTAAATGTGGTTCAACTTCGGTTGGACCTGATTAAATCGAGTCAAAAAATAAGTTGAACTAAACGGGTTAATTAAAATTTGAATAGTCGAACCGAACCAGTATAAACCGGTTAACCGGACAGGTCTAGGTCCGGTTCACTGGTCGGACCGGTCCGGTCCGGTTTCAGAAACACTGCTATTCATCATGGCCTATTACCACTCCTACAGTGACAACTCAACAACACCTATTGACTATTGAGTCTACACAAAAGAGTAACAAGAGCAATTGATCAATATAAAAGTAAAACACCTGGTAAGGGAAAGAAAAAGAAGGCTCAACTATTAATTCACACCTAGGAGTACATCTGATAACGTGGAAGTATTTGACATGATTTTTATTTTGTTGATTAATTGATCCATTGTTTAGTACATATCTCTACCCATAGAGCATCATTCAAAAGAAGAGTAGGATATAGATTATAAGAAACTACTACCCTCGCTTGGTGTATCCTTTGATGGGCATAATAGCCTGAATAGGGTTCATGATCCAACATCATCCATCTTCGTAACGATCATCTCGGGATACTTCTCACAATATAAACACTCGACGTAACACTCGACACAAACATGTTTAGTAGTACTATGAGTACTAAAACATGTGCGTAGCTGGGACTACCAATCATGCCATCTCATAACCGTCTATTTGGTAAGGGAATAGGGATCAGAATAAGTTTTTATTCCCCTCTTCCCTTATTCATCCATATTCACTCCCTTATTCCCTTTTCCCTTATTCCTTTTTATCCACTAACTTACAAACCTTATTAATTATCCTTCATGTGCCAACCAAAATAGAGAATAGCACCTAACTACTCTTATTCCTCTTTATTCTCTCTTATTCATATTCTTCTAGCCGAACAAAAATAATGTCTTATTCAACATTATCGCACATCCTCATTCCTCCTTACTCCCCTACCAAACGAGACCTAAGGGTTCCAGTTGGCAAAGGGTTATGACAATCTTGTACGGCAGATCTGACACATAATTTAGGGTTTGGACCTTCTAGCTTTTTACTCTATGGTCCAAGAATGAATGCCCACCCTTTGTGACATCTAACTCTAACTATCTAAAGCACATTGGGTATCTAATTCATGTATGAAAGTTCTCCTACAAGAAATACATCCATGGGACATTAACATGTAAACAACATCGGAAACTTAGGGATTTTATTTTATGTTTGAATATATTACAATTACTGAAGAACCTCGTTGTCATTATTCATGTACAATGGAAACATTGGACCATATTTCTTAAATCCTCTAATAGGGGAGATTGGGTTTTTTTAACATTTCTTAACGTTCAAGGAAGTTAGCATAAAAAGATTTCTATTTATTTCTCCAAATTATATTTGTACTTGATTAAAAATTAAAGTATTTTATTATTATTTAGATCTATCATGTGAGTAACTTGATTAATAAAATGGACAGGTTGATACTGCCTTTTAGTTGATGTCCCTTTGATTTAAAAATTTGGTATAATCGATTGAAGCTAAGTCTTGTTTATGGTTCATCTTAGGATTAAATGGTCAAATTATTTATTTTTGTCGATCAAACTTGCCATCAGGGATGGAGCCATGATTATTGGCTTGGGGGGCTATATAGAATCAAAAGAAATATTCGTATGTAGATTTTTCTGTAAAAATGACGTGATCATTTCTTTTGACCTAAAATCATGACATTTTTCAGGATATCAATGAGCTTTTTCGAACATTTTGCATCATTTCTAGAAATATGAAGGAAAATATGCATTTCTCTTTTTTATAATTTGTTAATGTTCTAGAATAAATAATAACAATTATGTTCTAAAATTTTAAATTTTTTGTAATCTTTATTTATTTCCTGTGTATGGATAAATTAATTAAATAAATTCTAATGTGATATATGGATAATTTAATTAATAATTTAGCGACAAGAACATCTGGATAGAATATTCAAGTAGATTTGATCCATTTAAGTAATTATATGATATTGGTTAAGAAAAAACTACTTTTGAGATAAAAAATTTAATATCAAAAGATATAGTGTATGAATTATTGAATTTCAACTATAGGTATATATATATATATTCTTTTATGGAATTTCTATCAATCACGATTTGTTTAACAACGTCATCATGTATTATAAGGGACAAATTGCCCTAAATAAAATAATTTCTATTTAATATAAAAAATATAATATCTAAATTTCTATGTTATAAAATTCATTTTTGAGGTATATTATCACATCCTCAAAACCATCCAAATATTTAAATAATTTTCCAGTTGTGATTTACACTATAACAAAATGGATCTATAATTACGCTTTTCAAAATCTATCACCGTATCATCCATTATTAAATATATACTGAGGGTAAAATTTTTTGCAAAATTATTTTTTATATTTGAAATTAGCAACAGATATCATATACAGTGTTATATCATTCACGATGGTGCATATAATGACATTTATCTGTTATCATTTTTCAAAATTTTAATTTATCATTGCTAATTTTGTCAAAATTTAACGACAATTGTCTAGAATTTTGAAAAATAATAATGGATAAATGTTGCTATATGGATTGTCGCTAATGATGTAGGAGCGGATATGATATTGATCATTAATTTCAAGTATAAAAATAATTTCGCAATAAATAATATCGTGATTATATGTTTAAACAACGGATGTTATAGTGACGGATTTTATACCATACCATTAAACCTTTAAGTAAATTCTTTTATTTTGTAGTGAGATATATTATCACGTCATTAAGTTTTATATGTAAACCGTCGTTTCTAAAAATATTTATATTTTTGTCTTCTTATAAGTATAAATTATATTATTTTTAGATAAAATTAAATCCAAGAGAGTACTATTCAGTAACAAACTTGCCTCTAGTATAATACGAAAAAAAACTTTTACTAAAATGCTCAAAATCTTGAACGAATTCCCGTTAAACGATGAAACCGTAAACATATATGGAGAAATTCTTTTACCTTACATATGATAAAATTTGAAAAGTAGTTGAGTAAGGAAGAGAAAAGATGTAGAGATTAGGGATGAAAACGGATCAGATATGCCTACTTCCATATCCATATTCGCTTCATCTCTATCGAATACGAATACGGATACATATATGATCTGGATATGTGTTAAAGAAATCATATCCTTAAAAATTCGAATACGAAGTTGAATCAAATATTTATCGAATCTGAATACGGATCGAATAAAGAACAGATCCGAATGTAGATCGAATAAAGAGCCAATCCAACTATGAATCGAATAAAGAGTGAATCCAAATATGGATCCAATAAACATGAAATCCGAATACTGATATAATAAAGACCACATACACATACAAATTGAATTTTTATCATGGTTCATATGATTTTAAAAATGACAATGAGATATAAATAAGTTGCATCATGACAAAATGACTTGCATTCTTTACCGGAAGCAAAAGGGGGATATGATTTTGTAAATTTTGTTCGTATCCATATTCCCAAACAAACGAAAGTTTATTAATATCATTAATATATAGTATTATATAATATATATAACTAATATAATAACATGAGTGTAGCTTATATTATATTAATTAATATATAAAATAATATTAAATGTTGTATTCAGATATTCGGTTCCGAATCCGATTATTCAAGTCATTAACTTATCCGTATCCGGAAAGTTTTTACAACCCATATCCATATTTGATCCATATTCGATTAATATTCAGATACGGATATCTGTATCCGATAATTTTAGAACACGGCTAGCAGATATTCAGATATATCCATATCAGTTATCATCCCTAGCAAAGATACAATGGTCTATTTATATATTATTACACATACAACTATATTTTTTTGAAATATTTTAATTGAAAAATAGATGACTGATTATTTAAAGGGTGGTTAATCTTCTATAATATATATTTTTTCCATGGGTTGGGGGGGCCAAGCCCCTCCCGCCCCCTTCCCTCCGTCACTGCTTGTCATCTGTTCATGTCAACTTTTTTTAAAGGCCTGAGTCAAATTCTTTTCCTTCTTTAGTTGATCATCTAGTAACTTTTATCGACAAAATATGATAGATCAAAATATTAAGTCTGATCTAACTTCCTTGGGCAAGAACCTTTTATTGATCAACATAGATTGTTGATTACTTAGATTGTTGACTATGTTACATTCCAAAGTTTATATTTTTTATTTCATGCAGCATAAGGAAAATATGAAATAATAATCTCTTGAGTACAAGCAATCATATTTTGCTAATCACGCCAACTATAAACTTCCATTGAAATTACCTAGAGCCCTAAAGTATTTTTACAAACATAATAGGATATAAAACAAGTCAAACTGACTACAAGTTTAGTCTTAGAATCATTGATGATATTCTTCTGGGATATCCTCTTGGGTTTTTGTGTTCTATGACATCTTGAACCTCATGGGACAATTACAATGGAAATGATGGAGTTGAATTAGGTCATAATCTTGAAAGACAAAAAAAACCCTCAAAGGGGATCCCTTCCAATTTACTTGAGTATGAAGGCGCTATCTACCTCTTCTATAGACTAAAACTTTTGGATCCTTACATTAACAAGCTTTTATAGGTTTGTTAATAGTCGAATTATCAATGGGGTGGAACTCTGATGAGGGGTGATGGTGACAGCATAGGGCTAGGGTTTGGAGTGGGGAGAGGATATAAACGAGCCTTTAATCCTTTATTTATAAAAAATCATAATGAAGTTTTTTTTCTACGACATCCATACTTTTTGGATACTGGGTACTTTCATTTACTACATCTAGTTACTCAATGATAAATTTATTTAATAACAAAGGCAAACTTTCAGAAGTATAGTTTTAAAAATATTTACATTTATAAGGTAAAAATATGTGTCTAGTTGTCACAACATTCCTCTATATTCATTTACATGTACGTAGATATAAAAGAAATAACCAAAAAGAAACCAACTACCTTAGACTTCATGAAAGACAATTAATGATTAGTTGGTCATTACCTCTGTGATGGTGAATCGATGTACATTGGCTTTTCTAGAAATTTATTTTATGAGTGAGCGATTTCCCACTCATAAAAAATAAAACTAAGTAAAAAAATGTATATAAAGTTATACATATTTTTTTACATTTATTCTCATCTTAATTTTTACAAATCAGTTATGTCCCTCTCTTTTTTGCAATATCAATTGTGCTCCTACCTTCTTGCACTATTATCACTTGTGCTTTTTCATTAGTTTAATCATCAACGAGGTCAATCAAACTATGGTTTGTTCAAATCAGTGTGTTTGGTTAAGGATTTTTTTTACATTTATGCCCAATTTTATGTTGACCTTGTTTGAGTGCCACATGGAAGTCATTCATTATAGGGTCATGCTTTATTTTCTTTTCTTCTTTCTCTACCTCCTTTCTTATTCTAGGGAAATCCACCCAGCATCCATGATCATCGCCTCTTCCTCCTCCACACCTCCTCTCCATCCCAAGATCCTTCTCCGAAGAAGTTGAGGTGTGGCCTCCTTTTCTTGATCCATCATCAAAATAAGAAACTTGTTCATTTCTAGCACTATCTCGTGATCAAGGTCAAGGCGGAAGGGAGGGTGCGGGCAGGGGTAGGCAGTTGGAGAGGGGCATAGGAAAACCGGGATGGAGAGCTCGAGGTGGTGGAGGAGCAGAGCAGAGGAGGTGGGTGGAAGAGAAGGGGGCCAAAGGATCATGTGGGGGTTGGAGGGCTTGCGACGGAGGAGGTGGGGGTTGGAGGGCTCGTGTCGAGACAGAGAGAACATAGAGGGAGAGGCAAAGCCAAAGAAGGACTGAAAATGGAAAGACCATCCTTCATCGACGGAAAAAGCGATTAATGTAGTAATATGTAACTTATATTTTAGTATTCACAATTATTTATCATTAACATTATTGTCTAAATATCGTAGGTTTTTGATCGTCACGGATTTCAAGCTTGAACATGTGAACACACCTACCGCGATGATGATTGCTCACATTCATGAGGATCAGACAAGGTTGTGGCACCAAATTTTTGTATGTGTATATTGCTCTTTTGAATTAATATAGGGTGCGACGAAGACAGATAAGAGGTTGAGAAACCCAATGAACATGTATTATTTTTTTTACCTGGAATGGATCAACTGGGACGGTCGTGGTTGTCCCGGTAGGTCCTCTGTGCACGTCCCTAGAAGATGCAACACATAAAAGGAGCTGTCAAAGGAAACCTAATGGAACGGTCACCGCCATCACATCTAAACTCCACGATACCATCATAAAAAAACAAGATGGCTATAGAGAACTGTATGGGACAGTTGTGTCCATCCCATCTGATACCAGATGAGACAGTCAGGATCGTCCCTAGATTCCCACATATCTAAAAAGATCTGCGTTAGTACGGGCATGAAAAACTATATGGGACAGTCACGGCCGTCCCATGCTGTTATCTTTGGTTGTCTTCATGGATCATGAGAAGAGATGGCTTCAACCGTACCTTCATAGTTCTATAATGGAACGGTCGTATTTACCGTCCCATCCGAGCAGATGGGACACACCTAGATGAGACCGTTTATCTACTGTCCCATCTAATCAGATGGGATGATCATGTACATATAAAGGGTGGTAGATGACTGTCATATGTTGTATACCAAGTTGTGGTGTGAGGTGGGGGTTGGAGGGCTTGCGACAGAGGAGGTGGGGGCAGAGGAGGAGGCTGGAAGCTCGGGGTGGAGGAGAAAGATGTTGGAGGTGGAGGTGGTGGTGGGTTTAGGTGAGGAGGAAGAGGAAGAAGATAAAGAAGAAGGCATTTTAAAAAATACATATCTACCTTGTATTCTTTCTAATTACCCTAGTGTCCAAAGTTAATGTTCGTTTGGGACGTGGATGGACGACAACTTGCCAGAGGGGTATAAATGATAAAACTGCAAGAATGTAGGAGAATAACTGACATTGCAAAAAAGGACGAGCGTAACAAATATGGTAGAAGTTAAGAGGTGTATAAATGTAAAAAATCCAAGTTATAATATGTATCTTTCAATTTCACTGAAAACCCCTTGAGTATGTTGTCCCTTTCATTCACTTGCCCTTTATTTGGTTGTATACATTCCAATCCACGTTAATTAGTCCCAGCTATAATATCTCCTCACCTTTGATGAACTTCGAAGTTGTGGACATTTCAAGATCGGAACTACCTTGTACTTTGTTTATATTGCCAAATGTTGCTTTAATAAATCCTCTAACATCATCCTCAAGAATGCGATTCATTCCATTCATATGCTTATAAGTACTTATTTTTTCTTCGTCTGCAACTTATTATGCAGGTTAATACAACCATTATTTATCCACCATCATGCCTCCACATGGCGTGATAACAGCTTCACAGCAACCATGTACCACACATTGTACATAATTTATTTTACAAGCACTTTATTTCAGAGCAACCATGTATCACAAATGTTTAGCTATCATACTGATTTCTTTGACAACCCTTTAAGTTGCATGCATGTAAGTTGTACTCCATCTCATTCTTATTGTAAGAGATAACATATAACCGATCTTTATGTCCATTTAGAACCAAATCAATTTCATATATCTCTAAAATCCAAGTGTATGAAAGATACAATTCGATGTGTCAATCTTTAATTTGGTTTAAATGTACAATTATATGCATACACACATCCACGTCTCTCTCTCTCTCTCTCTCTCTATATATATATATATATATAGAGAGAGAGAGAGAGAGAGAGAGAGAGAGAGAGAAATGGGGCTACCCTTGCCCTATTTTTGGGCTAAGTTTTGATTTTTTTTGAAAAATACCACCATATATTTTCATCACTAGATCCCTCTAATATATCATTCCAATTTCGTCTGGAACAGGGACTTCTATACTCTCCATCCAGAATAGGTCGATTATACCAATTACAAGACTATTAAAATTACCTGTTGGCTGCCCCATTTTTTCTCACACACACACATTTGTGTAATTCCATTAAAAGATAATTTCTATATCCTAAACCCTACTTGACTTTTGAAACTTGGGCAAATCATAGCACTCATGTATATATGCATAACCACCAAATCAATTTTAAAAAAGGGATTTAAATCCAAATGTAAATCAATCAAATAAAAGATTTCCATAATAAAAAGTAAATATTCTTCATAAAGAAGAATGCAAATAAAGAATATTATATGATTTAAGTTGAAAACTCAATAATTAAATAAAGGAGTTCATTACCTAACGTACCGGTCTTTGTGGAGTTCCAATCTACTTCTGTACATATTTAGTTGACATAATTAATATAACTACAAATGGTCGAGATTTATTTACGAGGCAAGAATGCAAAGAACATATGAAGGAGATGAATAAAGAAAAAATGTCTAAAAGAACTCAAATACAAAGAATATACAAAGAATACAAAGAATGTTAATTCTCTATGTATGCTGATAAAGTTCTTATAAAAGTAATATTTAAAAGGAAAATTTGGCATATTTTCCCATTATAAAAGTTATATTTCAAAGAAAATTATGAGAGAATCATATTGTATAGATTAAAGAATGATTTGAAAAGAAACCTATATAGGAGAATTTGATATTTACATACGACGAACAAGTATACATCATGTCATGGGTGGGTAAATCATATGAAGCAACACATATTTACCAACAGCCTAGCCATTCGTACCCACACAAAGCTTTGCTCAAGTTTCTATATCGCATGCTAATACTACTACACCAGTATTACTATGATGAAAATCAATATGCTTCGCATTGTGTGGGTGAATCATGCGAAGGAACACATGTTCACTGATGGTCTAGTTGGACAGACCAAAGTAAGGTTTACTTAGATTTCTTCACAACATGTTAATATTTTGATACTAAAGAGAGAAACTTGGCTCAAGTTAGATTTACATACCTCTTTCGCACAACGTGCTATGAGTGAATCATATCATTCTCTTCTTCTCGGTAGTGTTTTGCTTGCGCTTCTTTCTTGTCTTCATCTTCTAAACTTTGGCCTATCGGAGGTGGGATACAGAATGGATGGGTAGGATTGATGTGAAATGTCAATATTTATATGTCCCTACCTTCCTTACATGGCTTCCCACTCATATCCCAACTATTAGAGAGCAGAGAGCAGAGAGAGGGGAGGGTGGGTCGAGGTCCGCAGGCGAGCTCGCTCGGAGAAAAAGGATGGTTGGCACCTTCCGCGTGGTTCTCGTCGGGAGATTCTTCGCAACTCGGGGGCTAAACAACCTTTCGGGCGGGGCTGCTACCGTTGTGGCTCGCTGGGTCATTGGGCGAGGCAATGTCGAGATCCTATCCGGTGTTTTACGTGCTGGGGCTTCGCGCATCGTAGCAGGAACTGTAGAGGGGGAGATCGGCCGAGGCTGGAGAAAGGGACTTCTGTGGAGGCGTCACAGGTGCTGGTGGGTGAAGGAGGAGGCGGGAGGGCTCTGTTCAAGGGGTTGATAAGCGACCTGAGGGCTAGGGTATAGGTGCTAAATTGGTCGTTGCGACCCAAGCGATCAAGTCAACTTAATCAAGAAAAATCGAACCACTAATAGAAATAAAATCGATCACAACAAAAGATAGCAGTCCAGCTATGAGTTTAACCTGGTATAGCACCCAGGGTCGAACTCGAGGAGCACGGGTTGGCCGAAGGCCTACGAAGTAGTAAAAATGAAAGAAAACAAAGACAAAATATTTTTAGTGATTTTTAATAATTTTTATATTTTTTTTAGATTTTTAATATGTGAAGAAAACAAAAGAACACAAAAGCAAGCACACTTTGGCTAATTATTTAATGTGTCAAAAACCAAGCAAAAATTCAAACAAAAATATTTTTATGTTTTTTGATGTTTTTGGTGAATTTTTGATAATTTTCTAATGTGTATTTTATTTTCTAAAAATCAAACAGTAGCTAAAATGCAAGGTACTGTCTAGCCAGGTCCAAAAGCCCTAGATAAAATATCTAAGGACCTCAAAATAGCCTGGAGGTATTTTTCCTGTACACTAGGTAAAACAAGGAAAATTTGAGTACCAAAATTATTGTTTTTGGATTTTTAGGTGATTTAATAGAATTTTTATGGATTTTTAGGTGTTTTTAAGTTTTTATGGTTTTTAAGCAGTGCAAAATAGCCAAAATTGGCTAGAAAATAAAGGAACACAAAATAAACAGTACCTAATTTTTATAGAATTTTTGAGGGGGTTTTTATATTTTTTTGGGGTTTTTAAAACTAGACAGTGGCTAAAACGATGGTTTTTGAATTTTTAAAAATAGCAAATAAACTCAAAAATGTCCTCAAAAATTCTCAAAAATCCTACAACATGGCAGAAGCCATGTGTCAAATTTTCATCGAATTTGGAGGTGATTTGATATTTTATTCAAAAATCACAAGAGGGCACTGTGCACAAGGACTGAAGTGCAAATACCCCAAGTTCTGGGGGTCCAGGTGCAATTAACCCAGCAAATCACGCGCGCGGCGCGTGCCTGGGGCACTCAGGGACCTATATGTAATAAAATAAGGTCCGGGGACTAATTGGTAACACGTACCAAAAGTCCGAGGGCCTTAGTTGCAATTTACCCAAAAATAAACGCACATGCGTAATTCAACCATTCACAGGGGCATAGATTCAAATACTAAAAAGATTTCATTCATTAATAAACATCCAGAACAACAGGGGCGAAGGTTGCAAATACACGAAAAATACACGTGACGAAGCACGTGGCTCACACAGACAGGGGTATAAGTGCAAATAAACTAAAGCTCATGGTCCAACATGCAAAATACCCTAAAACTAAACAACTGACTAAAATATTTACAGGACTAAAACGAAATAAAAGATAAGGAAGGGCCTAAGGGTAAATTACCCTTTATTAAGTCGCCCGATGGATGCGCGCCACGTGTGTAGATGGATGGCTGGAAATGGCTGGCGCTCCAACGCTGAGGCTCTCGCAGCGATCGGACGGCTGGGGTTAAGCCACGTGGTACATCGGGCGGTGGTGGCTCTCTGTGGCTAACCCTCACGCATCGGGCGGTCCGTATCTCCTCTCCAAGGATCGGACGGTGGCTGCTCCTCCGGGAATGGATGGACGAGATGCAAACTGGAGGTCGAGGCTGATCGGACGGCTGCTGAAGATCCTCGAAGAATAGGTGGCCGGCGAAACTCGCCGGCCTAGTGCGCTCGCTCCGAGGCTCCTCGCGGGGCACTGATGATCTGACAAGGTGCGGTGTGGGCCTCCGCGTCGGATGGTGGTCTCCGATGACCCGGACGAGCTCCGAGAAGCTCAAGCGAGGTCGGCGGAGCTATAGCTGCTGGACCCAATAGTCCAAGCCCTCAGGTGGACTTGGTTCAACCTGCAAAACAGACCAAACAGCTCGCGGGTCGAGGGCAAACTGCCTCGACCCGGTTAGGCGGGGTGAAGGCGGTCGGAGGTGCGATATGGGCGAGCTCCGGCGAAGCGATGGACGGAAGAGCTCGAACCCCAGCTCCTGTGCGAGCTGGGATGGATGGGGGTATGGAGAAGGTGCGCGGAGGGAAGGCGGAGATGAATAGGGATTCCGATGATCGAATGGGTGCGCGAGATGGTCGGAATCGACGAAAAATGGCGGCGGCACGAATTGGGGCAAAATGGAAATTAGACTAGCAGAGGAGCTAAGGGACTACCTGGGTGGATGAATCGACTGTGCTGGAGCTGGGGAAGCTCCCGGTCCTTGCCTCAAGGAGCGTCGACGTCCGAGGCTCGAGCTCCAACTCGGGGCGGAGCACGGCGGTGAAGACTCGCCGGATCAGTGGCTTTCGCCTCCTTTCCTCGCTGCGACAGGTCGAGACTCGAGCTGTCACCTCTCTCTCTATGGAGCTCACTGGAAATCGAAGCAAATGGCCAAAGATGGAAGAATTTGGTGGCGGAGCTGAAGCTTTATATGCTGGAGGGTCCGAGAACGACGAGCGCGGGTAGGGCGTGGAGGCGCGCGGATCCCGAGATCGATGCCCGGCGAGGGTGTCGGATGTGGGAGGTATCAAACGGAGCCGGGGTTTGGGTGTTTGGGAATCGGGTCGAGCGGGCGAAATTAGGAGAAGACGGGTCGGTGCTCGAATCCGTGAAGAGTGGTCCTGGGGGGGGGTCAGTTGACCGGGCGGTCAACATCCCCCAGGGCCAATGGCTGAAGGCCACGTGGCTGAATCAAGAGGTGCCAAATACACATAGCTAGGGGCCGAATCAGCAAAAACCCAAAACATGAAATATTTTTATTTTATTTTTTTTTCTATTTTTTGGTGATTTTTAATTAATTTTTGGAAATAAAAATAAGGTATTTACAATATATAGCTATGTATAGGTATATATACAATATGTAGGCTTTTGATTTTTGATTTTTAATTATTATTTTTGTACAATTTTATTCCTATTTTATATTTTATTTATTTATAGAATAAAATGAGGAATAAAAGGGTATTTTTATTTTGTTTTTATTATTTATATACATTGGTAGAATAAATAGATATATACATCTATATACATGATATATATACAATGTCTTTTTATGTTTTGAATTTTGTAATTTTTATTTGATTTTTGTTTTGATTCTTTTCATTTTATTTATTTACAATATATAATGTAGGATATTTACAAAAAGTTTAGAAAATAATTTTATTTATTTATAAGGTTGAATAAATATAGGAGTATGGTGAAAGGGCATTTTTGAACTTTTTGATTTTCAAATTTTTATTTTGTTTTTAATATTTTCTAAATACATACAAATATGTACAAGCATATTTTTGGGTGAGGAGAATATAATAATATTTATTTACAAATATTTACACATGAGCCCCTATCTCCCTCTACTTTGGCTTTTATGCGGTCAGGCCCATGCTGAGCCCTCCCTTGGGTTAGGTTGCTCAATATTTATTCTAAATATTTCCCTCTTTTTCTTTTTCATCTTTATTCTTTTATTTTTGCACAAAAACATGCTAATTATAGGTTTTTACACAATGCATGCTTTTGCTAATTATCCCTATTTACAAATATCTACATGCATTTGCATAGGTTTTTGTAGCTAAAATATAAGAATAAAGAGTGATGAATGGGTATTCATCACCCCCCTATACTATACTTTGCTAGTCCCTTAGCAAACACTTATTTGAAAAAGAAGTGCAAAAGAAAGAAAGAAAAAGAGGATGCACATGGATCAAGGTTGATTATTAAACTTGCCTTCATTAAATTGAGGTATGGAGCTCAATCAGATCTTTGGATTATTAATGTGTCAGAACCTTATTTAGACTTAAGCTTAAAACCTAACAGCCTCTAAGTTGCACTAATCTATAACCAAGACTCCTCAATGCTCCAGATCAGAACAAGTCATCAATCACAAACCCTGAAGACCATGAATCTTTTCTTGTCCTGTGAATGTGAAGTCTAAGCTCTCCACCTCAGAAATGGCAACTTGACAATCCTCCCTAACAAGGTAACTCTATGACCTCAATCTGGCCACTCTTTCCTCGAGGAGCGGGGTATTCCCTTCTAAGTTCAAGTACAACCGGCTCAAGAAGAGGGGGAAAAAGAGAATGGGTCAAGGCCAGTGTAGCCAAGTACCCTTGGGAGCTTGACCAGTGTAGCCAAGTCTCCCTGCTGCAAGCTACAACAGGTGGATCATGAAACCAAGCTTTGCTTATTGCACTTATATACATACTCCGGTGGGATTATCATTTTCTCTCAGACCCACCACTTTTTTTGGAGTTCTTTTCTTTTTGCACATTTTTTTTCGAGTGCATCTATACAACATATACATGTGCAGCATATATACAAGGAGTTTTTCCTCTTGAGCCAGTAGACTATCCCTCTTTTGAAGCTTTATTGCAACCCACAACTCCCGTCGTTAGACCTCATGGAAACCAGACCAAGTTGAGACGCACTTCCTTCCCTATAGAAGAAGAGAGGTTCCGCCTAGAAGTACTACCCTCATATGCTACCCCAAGCCAAGGAAGACTGCCTCCTCACCACCTCATCCGTAGAGAGCTCGGTG
Source organism: Ottelia alismoides (assembly GCA_037367405.1). Classification (NCBI taxonomy): domain Eukaryota; kingdom Viridiplantae; phylum Streptophyta; class Magnoliopsida; order Alismatales; family Hydrocharitaceae; genus Ottelia; species Ottelia alismoides. The sequence goes on along the minus strand of JAZKJV010010308.1, from coordinate 83,645 downwards.
CATAGTGCTGGTGTCCAAGTAAAGCCATAATCTATATGAGTCATGTGTTGTTGTTAAGTGTTCTACTTAGGCTCATTGAGATGACATGTGATCATAGCCTAGTGGACTCAAAGAATTAAGTCACCATGGACCTGAAAAGCCTTAAACCTAAGCCCTATAAGGTTCCTCTTAGAAATTAGGTGGATTAAGATCTTAATCAAGCTCCATTTCTCAATTTGATTCCAGGCTAGTTTAAATGTCAACTATCATCCAAGAAAAACTATATACATATGTACAAAAAATGCTTATTTACACAGTATTTTACAATCATGCAAAATTTTTGAAAAATGTTTTGAAATCATGAATGATGATGCATGAAGTGCAAGTTTTGCAAAAAGATATTTACACACATTTACACAAGATTTTTGCAAACTTTTGATTTTCAAAACATTTTGGAAAAATTTTTGTACTATATACATAATTTTGATAAGAAAATATTTACACAAGCTTTACACAAAAGATTTTTGAAATCATTTTTACAAAAATAGTTTGTACACTAGCTATGTATGTGCAAATAAAAGAAGATTATGTACATGAAAATTTTTTAATTTTTGTGGTTTTTAGCCATTTTATTTATTAACACACTGACACAAAGTACGAGTTATGGCTAAAGTATATATGAAATATATACACACCACCCTATACTTAGCTCGAACGATGTCCTCGGAGTCAAGAGCGATGAAGAAGACATAACTTGTGCTATGTATAGGGAAGTGAAAAGAAAGGCTATACAAAAGGGAAATGAAAAGTCAAGAGGGACTCAGGTATCCCCCCTATACTTAGATCAAATAATCCTAAGTATAGCAGGCTGTATACTAAGGGAAAACCGAGTGGGGAATGTACAGGGTACTACCCCCCCATACTTAGGGTGAAATGTCCCTAAGTATAGGCAGCAAAACAGGGGTAGACAGAAACAAAAGAAATACCCGAAAGGTCTCACATCCCCCCTATACTTAGGGCAAAGTGCACCCTAAGTATAGCATAATCACAAGATGGAGAAAGGATGTGGGACTAAAGAATGTGGTGATATGGACATCTGGATCTATACAAGGCGGAAGATCAGTGAAACTCAGGCGTGAGATGCATTAGATGTGAGTCAAAGACCACATCTCACGCAAAATGAATAGGGGCAAGATCAACGACCGCGGCTCATGATCTAGAAATGGCTTGAGCCGCTGGCCGTTCACTCGAAAGGTACTCTCAGAAGACAACTCAGATATGTCGATGCTACCGTTGTCGTGTACCTTTCTAACCAGATAAGGTCCTTTCCATTTGCTCTGTAGCTTCCCTGGAAATAGGCGTAGCCTCGCATCAAACAGCCATACTCTCTGTCCAATCTCAAAATGCTTGTGGCTGATATGAGAATCATGCCACTCCTTGACTTTCTCCTTATAATGTAGGCTGCTTGAGAAAGCTGCATCTCTAAGCTCCTCCAGGGCAGCTAGCTCTGCCCTTCTCTGGTCTCCCATACCATCTGGATCCATGATAATGTCTGTAACTGCCCAAAGTGACTTGTGCCTCAGCTCAACAGGTAAATGGCATGGCTTGCCGTACACGAGGCGAAAGGGAGATGTGCCCAAAGGTGTCTTGAAAGACGTCCTATATGCCCACAAGACCGAGTCCAAAAGCTGTGACCAATCCTTTCGGTCAGGGCGGACGACTTTCTGCAGAATAGTCTTGATCTCTCTATTCGACACCTCGGCTAGACCATTCGTCTGTGGATGGTAAGGTGTAGCAACACGATGGTATATGCCGAACTCGCTAGCAAGTGCCTTCACCTGGTCGTTGATGAAGTGAGATCCCCCATCAGAAATCAGAACTCGTGGAACCCCGAACCGCGTGATGATATGCTTCCTCAAAAATCTGCAAACTGTCCTCGCATCAGCGGCTCGGGCGGGGATAGCCTCCACCCAACGACTCACATAATCAACGGCCAACAGAATGTACTCAAATCCCTGACTTTTAGGGAATGGACCCATGAAATCGATGCCCCATGCGTCAAAAACCTCACAGAAGTGAATGGGCTGCATCGGCATCATATCACGCTGTCCACAAGTGCCCATCCTCTGACAGTCAGTACACCTCTTCACGAACTCATCTGAGTCCTTGAAGAGGGTAGGCCACCACAAGCCGGATTGGAGCACTTTCTGTGCCGTTCTCCTCCCAGAATGATGTCCTCCTGCCTCAAGCTTGTGGCAGTAAGTGAGGACGCTATGGTGTTCCTCCTGAGGAATACACCGACGCCAGACGCTATCCCCTCCCTCGTGGTAAAGGATGGGATCCTCCCAATGGTAGGACTTGGCCCTCGCAAGGAAGGTCTCAAGTCTCTGCCTGGGCCAATCTTGTGAGACTTTCCCAACAACGAGAAAGTTCACAATATCGGCATACCATGGGAGTGAGGCGATAGCAAGGATCGCCTCATCTGGGAAGGTATCTCTAATAGGGTCAATCTGCTCGGAATCCTCAGGCTGCTCTAGTCGGGAGAGATGATCCGCCACCACATTCTTGACTCCAGGCTTATCCTTGATCTCAATGTCGAACTCCTGGAGTAGAAGGATCCATCTAGTCAGTCTGGCCTTGGCATCCTTCTTTGCCATGAGGTACCTGATGGCGGTGTGATCTGTAAACAAAGTCACTCTAGATCCAATGATATACGATCTGAACTTATCCAGGGCAAACACTACGGCTAGCATCTCCTTCTCTGTGACCGTGTAATTCCGCTGGGCGGAATCCAATGTGCGGCTAGCGTAGTGTATAGCAAATGGCACTCCATCCCTCCTCTATCCCAGCACTGCCCCTACGGCAAAATCGGAGGCATCTGTCATGATCTCAAATGGGAGAGACCAATCAGGCGGCTGGAGGACAGGAGCCTCAATAACGCACTGCTGGAGAGTAGCAAATGACGAAAGACACTTGTCATCGACAAGGAACTCGGCGTCTTTCGTCAAAAGGTCAGTCAACGGTCGGGCAATCCAGCTGAAATCATGAATAAATCTCCTATAAAATCCAACGTGCCCCAGAAATGACCGTAACTGCCTCAGATTGGATGGCGGTGCGAGTTTCCTAATGACATCAACCTTGGCCGGATCAACCTCCATGCCCCTGTTGGAGATGATGTGGCCAAGCACCGTCCCTTGAGTCACCATGAAGTGACTTTTCTCCCAAGATAGCACCAAATGATACTCAATACATCGCTGGAGTACTCGATCTAGGCAGTCAAGACAAGAATCAAATCCGTCGCCGTAGATCGAGAAATCATCCATGAAGACCTCCAAGAACTCCCCTACCATGTCCGAAAAGATCGACAGCATGCATCTCTGAAAAGTCGCAGGGGCATTGCATAGCCCAAATGGCATGCGTCGAAAAGCATATGTGCCGAAGGGACAGGTAAAGGTGGTCTTCTCCTGATCCTCAGGAGCGATGGCCACTTGGTTGTAGCCCGAGTACCCATCCAGGAAGCAATAATGGCTCTTCCCTGCCAGTCTCTCAATGATCTGATCAATAAAAGGCAGGGGGAAATGGTCCTTCTTGGTGGCTTGGTTGAGTCTCCTGTAGTCAACACAAACTCTCCAAGAGGTGGGTACTCGTGTAGCAATCTCCTCTCCCGACTCACTGATCACAGTCGTGATGCCCGTCTTCTTGGGCACCACATGCAAGGGGCTAACCCACTTGGAGTCGGAAATGGGATAAATAAAACCTGCACCCCACCATTTTGATATTTCCTTCATCACAACCTCTCTCAGGTTGGGGTTCAGACGCCGCTGGAACTCACGCGACGGCTTCGCCCCCTCCTCGAGATAGATATGGTGGGAGCACACTGATGGACTAATCCCATGGAGATCTGCTACACTCCATCCGATCACCTTGCGGTTCTTTTCAAGAACCCCCATCAAACGGGATTCCTGCTCTCCAGTCAACTGGGCGGAGATGATGACTGGGTACATCTCTGGCTCGCCCGCAAGGAATCGATACTTCAGCGAAGTAGGGAGCGGCTTCAGCTCTGGAATGCTAGGTGCCGGCAAATCTGGCTGCGGAAGAAACTGAGTGAAAGCTGCTAAGTCTGCCAAATCTGCCTGGGAAAGTGAAAGCGTACTCTCGCAAACTGGATCGGGAGAAGGCGGCTCAACTATACTGTCTCTGCTCGGCTCTGCATCTACCTCCTCCTCATCTATAGGCTCGGATGGACTCAGGTCTGGCATCTGATTATAGCAATCGGCCCAATCAGACCCTGAATCCGAGGGATCTGTATCAGAATCAGTGGCATCAGTACCACCGGAAAACAAGGTGGCCTCAGCACCACCATCACTAATCATCGTGCTGCGATCAAGGACCGGCTCTGCTGCCTCAATGGTATCCTGAACCAGGTCTGTGCTCTCCAGGTCTGCCCAAGCTGCCTCATCATCTGTGATCACAAAATCACAGTCCTGGTGGATGTCTGGCTCTGCGTCTGTCAGCTGTTCTGAATCTGTACTCGCATCTGAGCGGGCTCTGAATCTAGCTCTGTAGTCCTCGACCGTCTCTATTTGTATACTCTTGCCCTCGACGCGAAAGTACACCTTCCCGTTATCATGATCAGTCACCGCCTTGGCTGTGGCCAAGAACGGACGACCAAGGATGATGGGGGTATCGGCCACTGACTCAGGGATCTCCATGTCCAACACTACGAAGTCCACGGGGAATTTCAGGCCCTGAATCGTGACGATAACGTCTCGTAATAACCCCTTCGGCCTCTTGACAGATCGATCAGCAAACTGAAGGACTGTCCTGCTCTGTCGAAGAGTGCCCAACTCGAAGCGGTCGAGAAGGGCTGCCGGAAGAAGGTTGATCGACGATCCGCTATCTAGAAGAGTACGGTCGAACCTCTGCTCACTGATCTGGCATCTGACATACGGGGCCCCTGAATCTGGCCTCTTGGCTGGCAGTCGGTTCTGGATCGCAAAGCACGTGGCTTTCGTCAGCACATGTATCTCTGAAGTGTGGTTCCTCCTCCTCCTCCTCCTGACTGTAGTCCTGTCTCTCAAAGATCGCTGGAGAAGGGGGATGTGCTGCAAAGCCTCCTGGAGGGTCAGCTGGATGTGGAATCGATCTATCATACTCTGGCTGAATTCCTCCTGCACTGTCTTTTTTGGATCTTTTTTCTTCCCCTTCCCCATCTGAAGGGCTCTAGGGAAGGGGATCACTGGGTCCTTCTCAGATGAAGGACTAGGAAAAGGTCTAAGCGGTTCAAGGATCGGATCCACACATACATCATGCACCACAGTGGGACCAGAAGAAAGTAAACCTTTTCCTTTATTCACAACAGAGTTCTGAGATACAGGAATACGAGGAAAAACATCATCTCTATCTGTACAAACACCGGTGGCCTCAGTACCACCACGGGCTGGCTCTGCTGCTGCTGCTGGTAGACGTCGTGCGGCATCAGTACCGCGGGCTGGCTCGGCTGAACGGGTGGCATCAGTACCACCTCCTAGATCTGGTGAAGCGGCGGCCTCAGTACCGCCGGTGGGATCAGCATCCTTGGTGGCCTCAGTGCCACCGTCATCGTCTGGAGCGGCCTCAGTACCGCTCTCCTCCACCTGTGGCGCCTCTGGGATGTCCTCGTGGTGAAGCTCAGATGAGGCGCCGCCGCCTGCTGGGGTCCTACCGCTCCTAAGTGTGACAAAATCAGCATCAAATAGATCCGAAGATGTATCATCAAATGGGTCACTAGGAGTGGCTAACTCAGTATGTACTACCTGCTCAGATTTCCTCTTGAGGTTGTTCGGATTCGGCTCTATCTGGGCTGGTATGGCGGCCTTCCCTCTCACCAGGTCCCGCATCTCCTGGCGGAACTCGTCCATCTCCCGTCTGAATGTGGCCTGCTGGTCCGTGAGGAGGCGGGCGATGTCATCCAAAGCGGGCTCTCGTGGGAGCCCGACGGGTGGCCTCTCTGTGGGTGAGGCTGCTGGAACTGCTGTGGTGGGTAAGAGGGGTAGGAAGGAGGGTGCTGCTGCTGATATCCCGGGTGAGCCTGCTGCTCACGTCTCCATGACTGTCCCTGCTGCTGATAGGGACGAGGACCGAAGGATGATGGCTGGTGCTGTTGATATGCTGGGGGCTGCTGCTGCGGCTGGTGCTGGTCTCTCTGCTGGGAGTACTGCCCTCCCTATCCTGACGGCTGCTGCTGGGGCTGGGCACCACCACTCCCCACCTGAATCCGGGATGGTCTCGTCGGATCCCAGGCTGGGGGAGGTCGTACCAAATCCCGTTGACATCCATCAACGGCTCGGCATCGTAGGGGGCTGGCGGGAGTACTGCCAGAGGCTGGTCCGGCTGGCAGACCACCATCTGCATCTCTGGAGATGGTGGGGACTGGTAGGTGGGCTGCGGCTGCTGGTACGGCTCCGCCTGTACAAGATGGACCTGTCTAGGCTGCACGTGGGTGCTGGGAGCGCTGGGACGAGCTGCTGCTGCCGCCGGCGTCGCCTCGCGACTGAAGACGGGGCTGAGAAGCCGTCTGTGCCTCCTGGAGACACATGAGCTGTGTCTTCATGTCGCTCAGAACCTGTGCCATCTGCTCCATCTGCGTGATACTCTGGCACTGCTTCTTCTCGATCAGCTCCATGCGGTCCAGCTTCTTGCTGATAATGCCCATGTCCGCAGCTGACGACTCTGCCTGTGCTGCTGCGGCTGCGGACGAACTGGATGGACCTGCATCTACCCGTGCTATCCGCTGGTACTGCACGGGTCCTGGCTGATGTGGCTGGGTCTTCTGAGTATACAACCTGGTCTGAGACATCACCATATAGTTCTCAGCCATCTCTCGAAGATGGCCCAGACCTGGTCGTGGTCCTTGGCGAAGTAGGACCCGCCGCAAGAAGCATTCACCAGGCCCTGTAGCTCTGGTGTCAACCCGCTAAAGAAGCTCTGCACAGGTTCGGCTTCGTGATGTCGTGGTGCGGGCATCTGTCCAGAAGCTCTCGGAACCTCTCCCATGCCTCGTGAAACTGCTCGTTGGGGAACATGGAGAAGTTGCTGATCAGGGCCCTCGCTGCATTCGTCCGCCCGAGTGGATAGTACTTGTTCAAGTACTCGGTGCGGAGCTGCTCCCAGGTATAGACAAACCTCCCAAGATGCTTCAGCCAGGTGGCTGCTCTATCTGCCAGTGAAAACGAGAAGGCTATCATCCGGATCGTGTCCTGGACACGTGGCAATCGTGGACAGTGCTGCAAATCATCAGGAACTCCTGGAGGTGGAGGTGGGGCTCCTCAGTGGCGAGTCCGTGAAAACGAGGAAGCATCTGCAGGGTGTTCGGGGGGAACTTGAAGTCCCCCATGATAGCAGGTACCACCACCCAATGGTGCATCAGTGTAGATCCGGGGTTGTGCAACTCCCGCATCGGTCTAGGTGGTCCTCCTCCTCCCGGGCTGCTGCCGCTGCGGCGGCAGCTGCGGCTGCTGCTGCTGCTGCGGCTCGTGCCTCTGCATCCGGTATCTCCTCGGGCTCGCTCTGCTCATCTCGCTCTAATCGGAGGCGCTCCAACTCTCTCCTCATCTCAATCATAAATGCTCCCTGATCGCGTAGCTGCTGCTGAACCGTCTCTAATGAGGCGATCAAGGTGGAGTTGATCGCTCCCTGATCCATCACACCGTGCTCTGTGCGGGAACTATCCTCAGAACTGCCGGCCATGGCGACGTCTGCAAAACCAAACGAGCCCAACTCAGGTGCTGTCAAATGTATCAATCTCTCCTCGGGCTCGTGTCTCTCAGGAAGATCAGAAAGGGGGTCGAGGGGGAACAGGGTGGAATCATACTCGGGCTCGGAGAGCAGGTCTGGGCTCTCGCGAGCCAACCTAGATGATGAGGCAGACGTGCCCGAAAGAGGTGCAGCCAGAGGCTGCCTAAGAGACCGTCTACCCATCATCTTGATCTGGCGAGTAAGGCGGATGAGATCTGGAAAAATTACGATCAGAAAACAAACCCCGGTTCACCAACGCAACGCGAGCTGAAGACCGTGAAAGTTCGGTCAAATTATCTTGTTGATTTCATTTTGGTGAACAAACAGAATATCAGAGCGCTTACGTGACCTGTTGGGATATCCGATGCTAACCCAACCGACTAGCCCGCACGGAATAGTCGGTAATCAGTCGGGACTAGCAACGGGGGGCTCTACCTAGGGTGCGGGTCACTCTCTCGCGCATCCAAAACCAAACAATGAGGGGGTTGCTCTCCCCAAGACAAAGTTTTTAGGGTGAGCGGTTTTTAGATCAATAAATTTTAGCAGTCCCAATTTTTATGGTTTCACTTTTTTAATATTTTTCAAAGCAAACAAAAGGCCTAACGAATTTTTCGGCTCTCCTGATTATTAAGTCCAAAACAGGGGGGAGAAGACGAAAAAGCCGATGCGCGATAAATCAATGATGTATGCAAAGTCAGAAATGCGTTACCTGCCTCCAGCTCTCTACATGCAATATGATCCGCGCATAAAAGTAAAGACTGAAAATAAACTAACCTAAATGATGCAGCGGGAAAAAGCCGAGTCCTAAACGAGCAACTTCTAGCGAAGAACCTTCTAACCGGTCACCGACCTCCAAGCCAAAGAGTCCGGTCTTGGCCCGTCCTCCTCTGTCCGACAAATCGGGGGTAGGAGTAAGCGCTTTACAGGACGGGCTGCGGCACGTAGGCTACGGAGGCAAATGAATCGGTTATTTTTATTATGTTTTTTAAGTAGGTCCAATTATCGATCTATGGGAACAGATAATCAATTAGGTGTGTGGATCCTACTAATTACGACACATTCACCAGAAAATCCTAAGTCTAGGGGCTCGAGCAAAAACCGCGAAAAACCGGAAAAGACAGAAATAAAAGAAAAATAAAACCGCGAAAAAGCCGTGAAAAACCGCGAAGGTCCTAAAGGGTCCCCGAGCACACCGGTGCTCGACGAAACAGACCCGCTACGGTAGGAAAGTCCAAGAGTGTCCAAGTCCTGTCCCTGTATTATTACAATAATAATAATAATAATAAAATAAAAACATAATCTAACCTCACCCACTCAACTCTCTCCCTCTCGCTCCTCCTGCGGCTTCGTAGAGAAAGAAGCCGCCTCCAAGTTCCTCGGTTGCTCCGGCTCCTCAAAAGTCGCCTCCGCGGTCCTCGGGCCCTCGCAAGAAAAAGAGATGAGTGGTCAGACCAGCAAAATAATCAAATAATAAGGAAAAAGAAATAAAAATTAAAAGTGAGGGTATATATGCAAAAATACAAATAAAATAAACACACAAAATCAATCAAAAACAAAAACAAAACAAAATAAAAATAAACAGAAGAAGACAAAAAGAAAATATAAACAAAAAGCCGCGAAAAGCCGCGGGCTCGAAGAGCCGCGAAAAGCCGCGAAATAAAACGAAAAGAAAAATAAAAAGGACTACTAAGCCGTGCTCCCCGGCAACGGCGCCATTCTGATAAGCGACCTGAGGGCTAGGGTATAGGTGCTAAATTGGTCGTTGCGACCCAAGCGATCAAGTCAACTTAATCAAGAAAAATCGAACCACTAATAGAAATAAAATCGATCACAACAAAAGATAGCGGTCCAGCTATGAGTTTAACCTGGTATAGCACCCAGGGTCGAACTCGAGGAGCACGGGTTGGCCGAAGGCCTACGAAGTAGTAAAATGAAATAAAACAAAGACAAAATATTTTTAGTGATTTTTAAATAATTTTTATATTTTTTTTAGATTTTTAATATGTGAAGAAAACAAAAGAACACAAAAGCAAGCACACTTTGGCTAATTATTTAATGTGTTAAAAATCAAGCAAAAATTCAAACAAAAATATTTTATGTTTTTTATGTTTTTTGATGTTTTTGGTCAATTTTTGATAATTTTCTAATGTGTATTTTATTTTTTAAAATCAAACAGTAGCAAAAATGCAAGGTACTGTCCTGCCAGGTCCAAAAGCCCTAGATAAAATTATCTAAGGACCTCAAAAGGGCCTGGAGGTATTTTTCCTGTAAACTAGGTAAAACAAGGAAAATTTGAGTACCAAAATTATTGTTTTTGGATTTTTAGGTGATTTAATAGAATTTTTATGGATTTTTAGTGTTTTTAAGTTTTTATGGTTTTTAAGCAGTGCAAAATAGCCAAAATTGGCTAGAAAATAAAGGAACACAAAATAAACAGTACCTAATTTTTATAGAATTTTAAGGGGGTTTTTATATTTTTTTGGGGGTTTTAAAACTAGACAGTGGCTAAAAAGATGGTTTTTGAATTTTTAAAATAGCAAATAAACTCAAAAATGTCCTCAAAAATTCTCAAAAATCCTACAACATGGCAGGAGCCATGTATCAAATTTTCATCGAATTTGGAGGTGATTTGATATTTTATTCAAAAATCACAAGAGGGCACTGTGCACAAGGACTGAAGTGCAAATACCCTAAGTTCTGGGGGTCCAGGTGCAATTAACCCGCAAATCAAGCGCGCGGCACGTGCCTGGGGCACTCAGGGACCTATATGTAATAAAATAAGGTCCGGGGACTAATTGGTAACACGTACCAAAAGTCCGAGGGCCTTAGTTGCAATTTACCCAAAAATAAACGCACATGCGTAATTCAACCATTCACAGGGGCATAGATGCAAATACTAAAAAGATTTCATTCATTAATAAACATCCAGAACACAGGGTGAAGGTTGCAAATACACCAAAAATACACGTGACGAAGCACGTGGCTCAAACAGACAGGGGTATAAGTGCAAATAAACTAAAGCTCATGGTCCAACATGCAGTATACCCTAAAACTAAACAACTGACTAAAATATTTACAGGACTAAAACGAAATAAAAGATAAGGAAGGGCCTAAGGGTAAATTACCCTTTATTAAGTCGCCCGATGGATGGCGCCACGTGTGTAGATGGACGGCTGGAAATGGCTGGCGCTCCAACGCTGAGGCTCTCGCAGCGATCGGACGGCTGGGGTTAAGCCACGTGGTACATCGGGCGGTGGTGGCTCTCTGTGGCTAACCCTCACGCATCGGGCGGTCCGTATCTCCTCTCCAAGGATCGGACGGTGGCTGCTCCACCGGGAATGGATAGACGAGATGCAAACTGGAGGTCGAGGCTGATCGGACGGCTGCTGAAGATCCTCGAAGAACAGGAGGCCGGCGAAACTCGCCGGCCTAGTGCGCTCGCTCCGAGGCTCCTCGCGGGGCACTGATGATCTGACAAGGTGCGGTGTGGCCTCCGCGTCGGATGGTGGTCTCCGATGACCCGGACGAGCTCCGAGAAGCTCAAGCGAGGTCGGCGGAGCTATAGCTGCTGGACCCAATAGTCCAAGCCCTCAGGTGGACTTGGTTCAACCTGCAAAACAGACCAAACAGCTCGCGGGTCGAGGGCAAACTGCCTCGACCCGGTTAGGCGGGGTGAAGGCGGTCGGAGGTACGATATGGGCGAGCTCCGGCGAAGCGATGGACGGAAGAGCTCGAACCCCAGCTCCTGTGCGAGCTGGGTTGGATGGGGGTATGGAGAAGGTGCGCGGAGGGAAGGCGGAGATGAATAGGGATTCCGATGATCGAATGGGTGCGCGAGATGGTCGAAATCGACGAAAAATGGCGGCGGCACGAATTGGGGCAAAATGGAATTTTGACTAGCAGAGGAGCTAAGGGACTACCTGGGTGGATGAATCGACTGTGCTGGAGTTGGGGAAGCTCCCGGTCCTTGCCTCAAGGAGCGTCGACGTCCGAGGCTCGAGCTCCAACTCGGGCGGAGCACGGCGGTGAAGACTCGCCGGATCAGTGGCTTTCGCCTCCTTCCTCGCTGCGACAGGTCGAGACTCGAGCTGTCACCTCTCTCTCTCTCTGGAGCTCACTGGAAATCGAAGCAAATGGCCAAAGATGGAAGAATTTGGTGGCGGAGCTGAAGCTTTATATGCTGGAGGGTCCGAGAACGACGAGCGCGGGTAGGGCGTGGAGGCGCGCGGATCCCGAGATCGATGCCCGGCGAGGGTGTCGGATGTGGGAGGTATCAAACGGAGCCGGGGTTTGGGTGTTTGGGAATCGGGTCGAGCGGGCGCGAAATTAGGAGAAGACGGGTCGGTGCTCGAATCCGTGAAGAGTGGTCCTGGGGTGGTCAGTTGACCGGGCGGTCAACATCCCCCAGGGCCAATGGCTGAAGGCCATGTGGCTGAATCAAGAGGTGCCAAATACACATAGCTAGGGGCCGAATCAGCAAAAACCCAAAACATGAAATATTTTTATTTTATCTTTTTCTATTTTTTGGTGATTTTTAATTAATTTTTGGAAATAAAAATAAGGTATTTACAATATATAGCTATGTATAGGTATATATACAATATGTAGGCTTTTGATTTTTGATTTTTAATTATTATTTTTGTACAATTTTATTCCTATTTTATATTTTATTTATTTATAGAATAAAATGAGGAATAAAAGGGTATTTTTATTTTGTTTTTATTATTTATATACATTGGTAAAATAAATAGATATATACATCTATATACATGATATATATATACAATGTCTTTTTATGTTTTGAATTTTGTAATTTTTATTTGATTTTTGTCTTGATTCTTTTCATTTTATTTATTTACAATATATAATGTAGGATATTTACAAAAAGTTTAGAAAATAATTTTATTTATTTATAAGGTTGAATAAATATAGGAGTATGGTGAAAGGGCATTTTTGAACTTTTTGATTTTCAAAATTTTATTTTGTTTTTAATATTTTCTAAATACATACAAATATGTACAAGCATATTTTTGGGTGAGGAGAATATAATAATATTTATTTACAAATATTTACACATGAGCCCCTATCTCCCTCTACTTTGGCTTTTATGCGGTCAGGCCCATGCTGAGCCCTCCCTTGGGTTAGGTTGCTCAATATTTATTCTAAATATTTCCCTCTTTTTCTTTTTCATCTTTATTCTTTTATTTTTGCACAAAACATGTTAATTATAGGTTTTTACACAATGCATGCTTTTGCTAATTATCCCTATTTTACAAATATCTACATGCATTTGCATAGGTTTTTGTAGCTAAAATATAAGAATAAAGAGTGATGAATGGGTATTCATCAGGGGTTATCCGACGTAGGTCTGGTTTCAGGTGGATGCTTCAAAGGGGATGTCATTGCCTTGTCGCCTTGGAGGGTTATGGCAAGGGGCTTAACCGGTGAAGAGGTAGAAGCGTTGCTGGCTCTGACGAAGTCGAAGAGGTCATTGCTCAGGTGGAGAAGTGCGCAGGCTGGCGATGGTAGTCTATTGCAGTCAAATCTAAATCTCGTAAAAGTTAAGGGGATCCCACTTCTATGGCGATGTTTGGAACGAATCCGGCAGGTGTTAAGAAGGATTGCAGAGGTGAAAAATCTGGCAGCCACTGGGCTTTTGCCGGGAGAGAGTGGGGATGCGCTGGTCTGGGTGCACCGTTTACATCCTCGGAGACTGGGCTGGTGGACGGTGGAGGCGGGGGACGACGGCTGCAGCTGGAGATCTCTTCCGCGGAATCGAAGGCAGGAGGGTGGGTGCGTCGGCAGGGGCGCGTCGGGATGCCTCCGAGGGGGGTGCCAGCGACGGATGAGCTTCCACCAGTCACAGCGGCAATTGCGCCATGCACTGTAATCGCTGCATCGATTGGGATTCCGCAATCAATGGCGCTAAATGCGGTCAATATACACAATTCTCATCCGCGTCATTCTCCAGCGGTTGTTGGCGTTTCGAATAAGGAAGGTGGCGTTTCGAATAAGGAAAGTCTACAATATGTGGCGCAGAATGTGGACGGGCACGCTGTTCGTCACAACTCTCATCGTCTAAATTCTCCGACGGTGATTGGCTTCTCACATAAGGAAGGATCTGCGGGAATTAATTTAGGTGGTGCGTCAATTGGCAATCCACATTTGGTGGCGCAGAAGGTGGATGTGCATGCGGATCCACGTCATTTAATTTTGCCAGCAACGGATTCCTATAAGGAGGGTCATGCGGGGATTTATTTTGGTCCCTTTAATCGGAGGTTAATTCCATAGAAAGTCCAGGCTGGAAATTTCGGAGGAGACCAAAGGGAGCAAAGTCGGGGAAAGGCAGCGATGCACTTGTGCGGGTCTTCATCTGCGGGTTCGGGTTATGAGCCCTCTAATGCGGAATCGGGTGGGTCGAGGACCCCGATCATTTGGGAGCTGGAAGCACGTCAAGGAGATCCGAGCCCATCAAATCCGGGCATCGGGGCGGTTGGTGAAGGGGACACCCGAAATAGAGATCCGAGTCCCTCAATTAAGGATATCAGGACTGAAACTAAAAACATGAGTGGTGTATCAAAGCAGGATGCATCGTGCAGATTGGTGGTGGACTTACGGATGGCAGATGTAGTGGCGAGTGGGCTGGAACCTGTTCTTGAACCAGTACGCTTGTCGGGGCATCTCGAAGGGGGTGCCGCGAGGACCCCAGGGCTTGCAGTGGTGTTGGGTGCCGACGCGGGTGAGGAGGAGGGGAGGTCAGCCGGTTTGGTGACGGTGGGATTAGCAACAGAAGGTGGAAGGGGTGGGCTGAATGTTTGTTGTGCGGCTGGAGCGGGGATCTCTACTGAGGAGGAAGGGGGTGGTCTCGGGAAGGTGGGAGTGGTCTTGCTTACGGGGGAAGGTGAGGTAGCACCTCTGGAAGAGAAGATAGGGGAGGCTTTTGAAGGGCCAAAAGGTGGAGAGGGTAGTTACATGAAGGGGTCGGAGAAGTCGGTGCAGGGGGATGGGGGAGTAGCGCAGGGTGTCGGGGGAGATCGGGTTGGGTGGTTTTTTGAGCGAAAGCCACGGGGATGGAGGAGGAAGGAAAGGAGGAGGTTGTTGATGGAGTCGGAACAGAGTCCGGGGGGTGTGGAAGGTCTTGGCGCTACTGCTGAGAACGAAGGACCGGACTCACCTATCGGAAGACCGAGCTTCTTCAGCCTACTTGATAGACGCTTCGCAGAAAGTTTGGGGGTGGTTCCACCACGTGAGAAGACCAAAACGGTTTCAAAATGAAGGTGCTTTCTTGTTATGTGAGGGGGTTGGGTCGTCCCGAGAAACGACTAGGAGTCAGGAATCTAATAAGCGAAGCTCATGCGGATGTTGTGCTCTTGCAAGAGACGAAGGTCTCAAGGGCGGAGGAAGAGGAGTGGCGTGATCTAGATGGTGGCTCTTCATTTGATTTTGCTGAGGTCGAGGCTCAGGGTGCAGCGGGCGGGCTCCTAACCGGATGGAGGAGGCTTGACTTTGAGAAACTGGCAGAGAGAAGATCCTTATTCTCTCTAACCGTGTGTCTGAAGAGGAAGGCGGACGATGTCATCTTTATCGTGACAAATGTTTATGGACCTACGAGTTCGGCGGCAGGGTCCTTGGCTGCAGATCTCTCTGAGGTGGGAGCGAACAGGGAGGATGGCTTATGGCTCATTGGAGGTGATCTGAATGTGACCATGATACCGGAGGACAGACCCTTGAGGGGCGGTGGGCGCGACGCCGGCTCCGAAGATTTCAGGACTCAGGTTCACGCGTTGGGGCTCACAATTATTGATGCGGCAGGATGTACTTACACATGGCGGAATGCTAGGACGAGATCGAGGCTGGATAGATTTCTTTTGTCACCTGAAGGAGTGGATTTTTCCCCCTCTCTCGGGCATGGGCGCTACCTAGAACACACTCTGATCATACACCAATTCTGTGGTCTTCTGAAGAACAGAAGAGGCCTAGATCCTTTTTTAGATTTGAAAGAGCTTGGTTGCTGGAAGAGGGGTTCAAGGAGGAGGTGACCAGGAAGTGGAGAGGATGGCAGGTGGAAGGGTCGGCAGTAAGGCGTCTGGCATCCAAATTGGGGCTGCTGAAGGGTTTCCTACTTGATTTTAGGCGTGAAGTGAGGACACGAAGAAGGGAGCGGAGGCATGAGGCTCAGCAGGGAGTCGTCCGACTAGATGGGTTGGATTATCAGAGGGGCCTGGACCAAGATGAGGTGCTAGAGCGAGCAAGGTTGCTAGAAGAATTACTTGTGGAGGACAAGAAGGAAGAAGTGGAATGGAGGCAGAGATCCAGACAGAAATGGTTGCGCGAAGGGGACGCGAACACAAGATTCTTTCATCCGATGGCCTCCGGCAGAAGAAGGAGGAATTTTATTCATAGCCTCGAAGTGGGTGGAAAAAGAGTGGTGGGCGACACTATGTTGGGGCGAGCCCTCAGAAAACATTTCGTGGAGATGTCGAGGAGAAGGAAACGTGAGGGGTGGGGGTGGCGTGGAATAGGTGTTGAGTCGTTGTCAGAGGAGCAGGCGTCTGGGCTTGAGATGCCTTTCACGAAGGAGGAGGTTAAAAGCACGGTGTGGGGTTTGAATGCGGATGGATCACCTGGACCTGACGGTTTTCCAATATTCTTCTACAAGGAGTTTTGGAGCTTGCTGAAGGACGACATTATGGCAGTAATAAATGAGTTTAGAGATGGCAATACGGGATTCGAGAAGGTTAACCGAGCGTTGATTTTTCTTCTTCCCAAGAAGGAGAACCCGATACGGGTGGAGGATTATAGGCCGATTGCGTTGTCTAACGCAATCTACTTGATTGTGGCCAAGATACTAGCAAATAGACTCAGGAGAGTACTAGATGATGTAATCTTGAAAAATCAGACTACTTTTATCCCTGGAAGACAGATGGCGGATGGATTAGTTATGGCATCTGAGATTTGCCATCATTGGCGTCGGGAAAATGTGAAGGGAATGATTTGGAAGATAGACTTCGAAAAAACATATGACTGTGTGGACTGGAACTTCCTGTGGGAATCTCTGCGACGGCGCGGCTTCAAAGACCTATGGATAGCCTGGATGAAGAGGTGTGTCACCACCTCATTATACTCAGTTCTGGTTAATGGGAGACCGGAAGGTGGATTCTTCCAACCACAAAGGGGTGTAAGGCAGGGATGCCCGTTAGCACCGATGTTGTTCGTCTTGGTGGCGGATGCTTTGGCAGTGATGTTCAAGAGAGCGGTCGACGAAGGGTGGTGTGAAGGGTTCCGTTTAGGGTCCATCTCTATTCCACTCCTACAATATGCAGATGACACAGTGATTTTTATGGGTGGTACAGAAGACATGCACAGAAGGACGAGACAGCTGATGGAGATCTTTAATAGCATTTCAGATCTCAAGATCAATAGAGAGAAGTCTGTGGTGATCCAGTTTGGAATGGATGAGGAGGAGAGTAGATCGAAGGCTGTACTTTTGGGATGCCCCCTTGGTGAGCTACCCATTCTTTATCTAGGGTTACCTTTAGTGGCAGGAAAGCTCAGGAAAGCGGAGTGGGATTTGGTCCTCAGGAGATTCGAGCAGAGATTGGCAGGATGGAAGGCTGTCACCCTATCCAAAGGTGGGAAGTTGATTCTGCTAAAGCATGTATTGTCGGCGATTCCTATCTTTTTCTTTTCAACTCGGTTGATGCCAACAGGAGTAAGGAAGAAGATAGAAGTGATGATGAGAAGATTCTTCTGGTCAGATGGGAAGCAACAAAAATCAGGTACACACCTGGTAGGCTGGGAGGAGATCACGAGGCAGAAAAGCGAAGGAGGCCTTGGAATTCTGGATGTGAGTTGTATGAATAAAGCACTTTTGGCTAAGTGGGTGGTGCAGATTTGGGGTAGCACAGATAGATTGGCTATCCAGCTCGTACGTACTATTTATGGCGTGAAGGGAGCCTTAGAAGCTGGTAGAGTGCGTTTTGAGTCTTCCCTTTGGAGTGGCGTTCGTGATGTTTTACAACAGGTGAGGTCAAAAATGGTGCCAAAGTCGGGGGCTGGGGATGTCTTTAGATTTTGGCAAGACAACTGGACGGGGGAAGGGGTACTCTGCAATAGATTTCCAAGACTCTTTACTTTGGCGGCAAGCAAGGGGTGTTCCGTGGCTGAAGTCGGTGGGTCTGGTTCATGGGTGCCTCACTTCATGTATGCGCTTTCTGGACGAAGAAGGGAGGAGTTGGGCAGAATGCTATCGGAGCTACCCTCCCCTGATTGCATCTCTCAGGGTAGGGATCATTTTATTTGGGAGGGGGAAAGATTCTCGGTGAAAAAGGCATACTTGGTGTTTAGAGGGACAACTGAGGACTTCAATCAAGATTTGAAGCAGGATATGAAGATTATTTGGGCAAGCAAGATTCCTTGCAGAGTGAAGGTCTTTCTTTGGTGCCTCAGAAGGGGTAGGATTTGGGATAAAGCAAGAAGGGGGAGGCTATTTGGCATTCCTGATACCCAGTGTGACAGATGCGGCGCCCAGACAGAGGATGCAGAACATTTGTTTTTTACATGTCCTTTGTCGGAACAGGTTTGGAAGGAGGTAGGGACATCTTGGGTACTGCATGGTGACTCCAACGATTTCTGGAGGTCAATAAGAGCAGTGGGGATGAACTCGAGGGACGATTGTTCTCTGTCATTTGCAGTTCTTTGGGCCATCTGGGGAGGAAGAAATGATTTAATTTTTAAAAATCAGAGATTTTACTCGGAAAATGTAATCGTTTCATGTCTTTGCCTTTATCGTTTCTGGTCCACAAGGTAATGTATATCTCTATCTTTTTATGAAATAAAGAGTTTTTTGCGGTGAGTCCCAACTCGG
The DNA here is from genome assembly GCA_037367405.1 of Ottelia alismoides. Classification (NCBI taxonomy): domain Eukaryota; kingdom Viridiplantae; phylum Streptophyta; class Magnoliopsida; order Alismatales; family Hydrocharitaceae; genus Ottelia; species Ottelia alismoides. The sequence goes on along the minus strand of JAZKJV010010308.1, from coordinate 65,023 downwards.
GATCTCACCCTCTTTCTTCTCAAAAAAAAAAAATATCCCAACTATTAGAATGTGTGAACCAGAAATCTCTTTCTCAACAGTACGATGACATGGTATCCCAACAATTCTTTGTGTCATTGCAAAAAAAATCAATATTATAGACCTTAAATTATATAAAAACCGATCAAAAAATCAAAATCCTTAAGAAATTCAAAATAAATAAACAATACAAATTATAAATAGATCAATAAATCATAAAATCAACCAATAATAAAATTCATAACGGTATATAAAATCTTAAAAACTCACATATACTCCTCAAACATTAAAAAAGGATAATCTAAACACTTAGATTTATAATCAATAGTCTACTTGATAGCTTATCCCCTTATATTCGACCTCAAGATAAACCAAAATTAAAAGAATAAAAAACAAATAATGTTTCAAATGCTTAAATTGGTATTTTAATTAAAAAATGGTTTGACATTATAAGAACTATCGCCATTGCTAGAGGCATATTTAGAGTTAGAGGAGACTTAATCATTGTTATGTTTAGTCCCTTCTACCTACATTTTTTCTCTTACTTACCATTATTTTATTTCATTTTTTCAGTTTATTTTATTATCTTATATTTTTATTTTTACATGTCTACTTTTAAATTTATTTTATTTTGGCATAACTAAATTTTGAAAGTTTTGAGTTAGATGGTCAATTTTCTCAAAGTCTAGTAGCTGCGCAGTTCAAAGACCAGTCTTCCATACAATCAATCATAAGGTGTGAGATCATGGATAAGAGGAGTTTTTGTAATAGTATATTTGCTTTATGCACTCTTTACAGAGGTACCCATTCTGTAACTCTCAATTGTACGTGGGCTATAATAGTTTATAGTCATATTTTTTTACCAAGGTGGTTCTCAAAGGCCTCCTCTTCCATTTCTTCACAAATTTCTTCAACGTTCTATTGTTTCATTTTTATATTACTTATTTTATTCTCCCACTTGGTCATGAGTTTTTCAAAAACTTAATGCTTTTCAAAACTGTAGGCATTGAGCAAATAAATAGACTAAGAAAACATTTACTTCCTCAAAAGTGTCTAATTTGCATTCAGTTTTTATTCTCTTACATCTATTTAGTGTAAATTTAATAATTATATTTTCCTTCCACATGGAGAGTGGTGGATATGTTTATAGTATTTCTTATCTTTACATGCATCATTGATTCTTTACCCTTATTTTGGATTTGATCTTTACACATAAAAAGAAATGAGTCAAACTTAACTTAATTACAAAAAAAGATCCAAAAAAATTGAAACATAGAACTTAAAAACATGCACTTTCTTTTGAAATAATAATGATTTTTAAAAATTGGACATAAAATCACAAAAGATCTTAAGCCTCACATTTGATTGTGAGATTGCATATATGTATGTTCCTAAAGCACAAGATATCCTATGACTCATTAGAGCCATAAATCATGAGAGTATATTAGCATTGCTAATGCAATATACCTCCATTTAAAAGTATATATTGGGGACTTTCCATAGGCCCATGAAACCATCATCATTGGGGTCACCCTAAGTCTGGATCTTTGTGAAGGCTAGGAATTTGGCCTTAGAGCATCACGGAAGCATGAAGATTGTATCATATGATCTAGACCAACTAGTCATAGTAGTTGCATGGGGCTGCAGAATTTTAAAAAATTTAAATAGATGATACGACATGATTCGAAAACACTCTCAAATAATTTCATCAATATAACAAACAAGTAATTATGATTACCTTCTTTGCAATTGCTAATCTGTAAAGTAAGAGATTCTCCTGCCTCAAGTTCGATCCGACATAGATCGTAATTGCAGACGTGAGGATGAAATGCATGCTTCCTGCAATCCAAGTTGATGATCCAAGCTTGGAGTCTCCTTATCTCGTCCTACAAAATCCGACGTCTTCTTTACGAGCGATGTACACCAAAGAAGATGGATTTCCATGAGTAGATGATCCAGCAGTACATCGACGATGTGACTTCTGTGAGATTATCTAGGTCAATAAGTGGACGGCTACTATGTTGATAGAGAGAGAGAAAGGTTGGACATGTGAATGGAGAGAGAGTCTTCAATTGTTGCAACCGATGTGTAGAATAAAAGGCTCGGGCTACCGTGCCTTTTATATTATTTTGGATGTCCATAGATCACAATCCATGTGCACACAAATCTAATGGCTCAGATTGTTTTGTGCTTTCAATCAATGGCTATGTTTTTGTTATATTTTAATTTATAACAAAAAATATTATTAATTTAATTTAAATTAAATATATCAAAGAATCTTCAATATAATCTAATTCAATCAAATCATTAAGCATAGAAGGATTAGAAAGGAGGCACGCCTCCTTCCAATCATGGAGTAAATAGCCACCTTGATTTAGGACTCAAGCGTGGCCGTCCACCCTCCATAAGAGGAAGGTGGCCTCCTTCTTCCAATTAAGTGAGATCTTGTATCTCATATAATCCTCCATAATTTGCAACAAATTTTATTGCAAATTTATTCACAAAAATAATTCCAATTATTTTGTGATAATTTCAGTTGTGCCATTGGAAATTATGAATCATATTCATATATCCAAAATAAAATGTATTATATTTACAGTTAATTATCAAATGTGAATCCAACTCACATCAACATTTAATTTATATATACCAATTACAATTAACTCTCTCTAATATATTATAGATCACATTTATAATATATATGATTAATGAGGATAGTGATATCCACATTATTCGTACCATTGATGATTAAATCATATTTAATTATCTTGGATCTCCATTTTCATGTGTCCAAATAATATGAATCACATTCATATTATTCGTAATAATTAAATCACATTTAATTATCAATTTTTCTAAATGTTCAGATACATTATCAACAATTGAATTATTCTTGAACTCTTTCAATAACAATGTTCTTTCTCTATGGAAACTTGTAGATAAGGAGATGGCGATTGTACATTCCAAGTATAGTGACTTGGATTGAGATTATATCTCAAATCCAGATCTCGGGAACCTATCGTAGATGTTTGATTAAACCAAAATGTAAATCTAATCTTCTTATTGCATCCAAATCATATTCAGATCAATGTCCAATATTTGGACCAAGATTAGTTTACTGATCTACTAAGAGAAGTCATTAAAATACAAACCTGTTTCATCACTCCCTGGGAATGGAAGTGTCACGGTTATACAATCGTTTATGATCACATCACCCTCCAGTATTCCTAATACCCGTACATCCTATATTGGAAGACCTAGATTAAACCCGAAGTTTTAAATCATATTTGAACCGTCTTCTTCAGAGTTTTATCATTAAGTTTCTTATCAGATCATTGGGAGTTAGTAATGATCATATACTTTCCAAAAACATATATCATACCTATAAATTATGTAAACCTTTCAAAGAGAGACGACCATGCATAGAATTTAATCCCAATATCTTATGAGTGAGTTGTGTCTTCCGCTTCAGTAATGAATGAACCTGTATGATCCCTTTGTGAGATTGTAATACTCATATGCCCTTGTATGCACTCCATCTCGTCGGTGTGTAGACCTTGATTCGGTCATCAACATATTGGTCTGTCAAATGTACATACTCAGACTTATAGTAACACATACGTCTCCATACAGAGGATGCTTGCCTATATCATGATAGTATATGACATATGTCTTGGTTATCTCGATCTTTCCAAGTCAACTCTTTGACCTAACATATGTAACACCTCAAAATCTCTATTCCTATGCAGAGGACCTGCATCAAGAGGTCAGTTAGATATCAGCCTTTAGAGAAGAATTGCCATATTCTTTTCAAACTTGAGATCCTTTCTTAATAATTATTTTTACAGTTCTTGATGAGCCCTCAATGTAACTCTTTAGATATCATTAAGCACCAGCATCTATGCTCATTAAGATGGTCATGGTACATAACTCTAGTTGTACTAAGGGACCTATTATGCAAATTACTTATTCTTTGTTTCAAATTAGGGAATGATTTGCATTAACATTTATTGCATAATGGCTCGCTGCGGGCTCGCATGTCCAACAATCTTCCACTAGCCCAAAGAGACTTTATGGGATAATCTTTAAACCTTTACTCATGTGCTAATCATAAGCTATTTAGAAAGATAGCTTGGTAAGCTGGCTAGTCACTCTGTTCCCGAGAGACTACACCAAGTCCTTTTATAGTACTTGCATATCTCCTTATAATAGTGCTCGTATCCAATGTGAATGTTGCATCTTATGCAACCAATACTCAATCTTGTTAAAGCAGTAATAGTGCCTTTGACACTATTACTCAATATTATTATAATTATTATAACCAATGAGAAGTTTTTATTATCCTTATTAGAACATCCTTATGCTTGAAGATCTCTATCTCCTTAGACTAAGAAATAGTTTCAAGCCTTATAAGGCATCTGTAGGTAAGACCTCTTAGATCATTATCTATAAAGTCTTAAGTTCATAAAGATAAGACATTGAGATCACTATCCCAAAAGTCTCGTTATCTTTGAAGGTGTTGTTATTACTTAAATTAACTGCTTTATCTCCATAGTAGGATTAGTAACAGTTTACTACCCCCACTGCATGTCAGACATCTGGTTTTTGTACACATCCAACATACACTAAGCTTCCCATAACTAAGAACAAGGGCAAGCAGTTTTAGCATTCACTTCATCAAACACTTTGAGATGTTATCCCCACATATAGACTAGTGATGAATCACTAAATACGTGATATAATTTGTACTCGTTGTAATACATGTACTTAGCGAATCATGCAGAACCAAATCAAATGTCACTGTAAAGAGGACTCGACTTAAATTTATATCCAGACAATTCTGGGGTTGAACACAGGGAGGTAAAGGAACAACTTCGGGTCAATTCATAACTCTTAGGTCTAGGTTTCTAAATGGTAATTTTTTTGTTTTTTATATGAAAAAATAAATGCGAATGCAAAATACGGGTGAATTAAGTTAAAGAAAACACACAACTTAGTCAAATTAATTTAATATGAAATTAATCTAATTTAGCCAAATTATATTTTCCCTAGAAACGTAATCCAGTGGTGAATGCAAAACACATTTTTTGGAATTTTAGAGGTCAAAATGCAATAATGAAAAATGCACACTTTTTTATAGGTTTCTACGCAATTTTTTACTCAATCAGAATGTAAAAATAATGAAAAAAAGAACTGAAACTTAAACATACGATGAAATGAGGCTATACTATTTTTTGGTATTTTTCGAGAATATATGATTTTTTATGGATTTTTTAATGAAAATAGAGCAATGGTGAGTAATTAATTCCTAATAAATCCACAATGTCAATTTATCCAGACAGCGAATTATCTCAACAAGGTATTTATATAAGAAATCCAAGATAATTGAAAATTCATGAAAATTTTATGTGTGGATTTAATAAAAAAATCATTTACCAAAATCACTCTATAATTTATTTAAGGCACAAGACAACTCCAATTAAGATGAAATTTGGGTAGTAATATAATCACATTTAAGGCATCATTCTCAATTTTTAAATAATTAATGATGAGTTAAATATGAATTTAAAATCTTAATTTTGGTAAAATATGTAAATTTTCATTAAAACAATTTTAGTTAATTACCCAAACTCTAAAAATCCATATAAATATCCAAATGATAGAGAATTAATTGCTCAACAATAGGATATTTTCACTGAATAAAATGATGCAAAATAGACGTCCAAATTAACACATGAACATAAGTCTATCCGTGCAATACACAAATTAAAATTGATAATGCAAATTGTGCACATAGGCACTTTTGAAATTACGAAACTATGCAGAAAAAGTACGTAGTTTGTACAAGAAATAAAAAAGTAAAACATAAAAGAAACCACCATCGCTCTCATATATGCTAGGGCACGACGAAGGCAGACGACGGAGGACCGCAAAGCTGTGGGAGAGGTTGGAGATCTGCAGGTGGTGCGGGGAGGAACTGGGATGGGCAGCGGTGCATGGTCGCTTGGAGAGAAGTATGGTCGAGGAGGAACATGCGGCTGGGCGGAGGATGCTAGTGGATTTACCTTTGGGCAACAGCCTTGGTGGAAGAGGACCTGTGGGACGAGGTGGCCGGGCAGCTGGGGGGCAGAAGAAGTAGCGGAGGAGCTGCGATGGTTGCACGTGCGTGGAGGGAGGAGCGGCGAGGCGGCAGGCGGGCGGCGATGCCTAACGTGGAAGAAGGGGGTCACCGGTGGTTGAAGGGGGGATGGGTTGCGGCTTGTTGCTTCCCTTTTTATTTTTTTTTAAATTTTGTTGTGAGGATTTTTTTTTAATTTATTTAAAACCAAAAACAAATATACGTACACACACACACACACACACATATATATATATATATATATATATACAAAAGGGAAAAAATAGTAAATGAAATGATGAAGAAGATGATGGGGGTGGAGTAGAACAAATGATTGTACGGTGAAACAAGAGAAAAAAAGTTAGATAAAATAAAATAACAATGAAAATGAGAGAGAATACTTACCTGAGGTTCGTTAGATTTGTAGAGAAGCTACGCTAGACTCCTGTCATTGCATTGATCCGATTGGCGAAAAAAAATCAGAGAAGCTATGCGAGCTTGACGGAAAGCTCGTGACACGAAAATGCTGGTTGTCATGGATCTTAGCTGAAGGAGGTCGTCGCTTGAGGATGATGCTCAACCGCTGTCACCGGCAAAACACTCCAATCTCTCCTTTTTTTCTAAAAATGAGGATGAAAAAATGGAAGTTAGAAACATGGTGGGATGGTGGAGTTGAATGGGAGGTTAAAGAAAATGGTGGAGGAGATGGACTGGAATGGGAGGTTATTGTAGTGAATGAAAATGAAATAAAGAAAATAAATAAAGCAGGCTACTAAAATAAAATAAAAATAAAGAGAAAAGAGAGTGGAGAATTTACAAAAGTAAGTCCATAATTAAAACAAACATATATACACTTTTTTTACTTTTTAAATTTTTTTATTTTTAATAAAAGATATTTACAACATAAAAATAAAATCGAAATAAAGTAAAACACAAAAAGTTTTTTTTTTGATTTTTAGTAATTAAAAAAATAAAAAAGGAAGAGAGAAAAATATTTACGATATATACAATGTACACCTAGGTCCCAAAATCCATATTTTGCAAACGAGCTCCGATTTTAATGAAACCACTTTCCTTGGATAGATAATTTTCTAACTTATACTTTAAAAGCAATATTGTGAATTTGGATTTCATATGGAGCGAGAATTTGGTCGGGAAGTTGGACTCTATGGCTTTTTCTCTTTGAGATCTAGGAGTATTTATACAAGGTGAAATTTATTTTATGTTTTTATATACATTTTTATAAACAAGTTAGAGAAAGAATTAGTCGAAAAGGAGTTTAAATGAAATTATTAAAAAGACATAAATTTTTAGGCTATTTGCAGGTGGAAAACTCCTTTATTTTACAGTTTTTTATGGTAAATTTATTTTATACAATATAATATACAATAACTAGTGTATTTTATGAGTCATTTTATTAATTTATTGATTTTATGGACCTTATTTGAGATTTATCTCAGGTATTTTACAAAGATCAATATATTGAGATGATGAATCATGGATTCATCACCCCCTATACTTAAACTTTGCTAGTCTTCTAGCAAAAGAATGAATAAGTTGGATTAACCCTGGACTATGCATGTGAATACAAGACTTGATTTGTTGAAGAACTCTCGGTTTTAGTGATCCTAAAATTCTAAGCTGAACTAGGATCTAGTTAGAAGGTATCCAATTTCCCTAATCATCAGACTCTCTCTGTATACATATATAATAGGGATATGACATTAAGTATGTACTGCAGTTACAAGAGTAGAGTCGCAACTTCACCCAAGGTTCCAGTCCAAGAGACTCCCTAAGAACCCAATTCTCAACACTAGGGAATGAACCATTTATTACATCCAATCCACCATCTCTTTAGTTGTCAGACTTAAAAGTTTAGAAGGAAGGCAACTTGATGGAGAGCATAGGATTGTGTCATTTCTTCTCTCCCTCTCATTGGAACAAGGATCTTCTCCAGTGCCTTATTAACTCAACACATGTATTTTTTGGTTGTTGATCAGTGTGTTCATCAAGAGAATTCGAAGTCATCTGCACTTGTTTTCCTGGGAGTACACCAAGGGGTGTCTCTTTTAAGAATCTAAGATACCTTCGACACCCGTACTTGTATCACTATACGATGTAGAGCCCTTTCTGGGTGCTAGCCCGACTCCTGATCCTAATAACGGTGGTCCAAGTGGACACTTTGAAATGGTTGGGAGCTCTCTCCTTTGATGGAAGCTCATTGATATTTGACTTTGTATGGTGAGAGCTTTTTTTTCAACATTTATTTTTTCTTTTTTTTTTGAAATTTTGGCTAGCTCCACTGCTTTTACCAAAAGTTGGCACACATAGATCAATATTTTATAGATTTCATCACACCCTGGCACATAGGTAAATGTCAAGAGATAATACAAGAACCATGTTCTCATACTGGCTAAAGGTGCTAACACTTAGGTTTCATGAAGCCTTCATTGATTTTATCCCATCATCGCGCATCATAAAATCAGATCCAAACTCAAATCCCTCATCCCAGATTCTCAAGTGAAATTTCAACTCATCTCATCAATTGCGATCGTGTATGTGAGATGTTGATCATATTCCTAAGATAGAGACAGAGCGTACAATATAGAACACAAATCTTTTAAACTAGGGAAACATGAATAATTAAGTCAAAGATCCTAATGACTAAGGCTGGTTAACTCAAAATCTCAAGACCCCAAAAACCAAGTATTCTTGAACTTTACTAATCTTGTGTGAATGTGTAAGTGTCAGGGACAAAACCAACTCATTAGTTAGTTTTTTTGAAAAAGAAAAGAAAAGAGGATTAAAAAAGGCTGTATTTTTTTTCAAATGGTTTTTTAAAAAGAAAGGTAAATAAGAAAGGACATATATTTTTTGAAAAAGATTTTTTTATTTTGAAAAGAAAGAAGATTTTTTTTAAAGTTTTTTTGGAAAAGGAAAAGTTTTTTATACCTCTTATTTAAAGAAATTTACCCATAACCCCTTATTTTAATTACAAACAAGTCAAAGTACGAACTATAGATAGAGTATATATGTAATATATACAAACCCCCCTAAACTTAGCATGTGCCATGTCCTCATGGCACTAGGTGACAAAAAGCCATAGCTCGTACTAAACATAAGTGGGTTGAAAGAATAGAAGAGAAGAAGAATATAAGAGTGTCAGAGAATACACAACGGGCATAGATCCCCCTATACTTAGGCTCCGGTCAGCCTAAGTATTGGAGAGAACACAAAATCGGGGGGCGATGAGGGTGGGAAAGAATATACAAAAAGAAAATAAATAGAAGAGATGGAGCAATTGGGGTCACTCACCCCCCTATACTTAGGATCTAGTCATCCTAAGTATAGCCACACAATGAAAACGATACAGAACTGGGGTGAGTGATGCGAATCATGGGGGAGGTAGGGAAATAAAAGAAAGAAAAACTATACAAGGTGGAGTGAGAATATACAAGGATCAAGATGGCTTGTGACGGACCTTTCTTGCGGGAGTGAGGGGTGGGTAATATACATATGTATCGTTGTCAGAATCATCCTCAGGGGAATAATAGTGAGGGGTAGGGAATGTCCAACGAGGGTCGACACATGACTTCTTTCTCAAATATGGCTTAGGAATAACCGAACTGAGCTCACTCATATAGATCACCTCAGCCAGACCTGACGAAGAATCCTTAGAAAATTCCTTATCTGGTATGTCAAATGCAACTTTCTTAACCGATTTTCTAGAACCTGAAGCATCAAGAGGAAGAGAAGATTGATACGTCTTGAGGAGTTTGGGGGAATACCTCGAGGAATCAATACTCTTCTTCTTCTTACTAGATGACCTACTAGAGGATGGAGCAACCGATTTATCGAGATTGGTCAATTTGGTCCTAGTTGTCTCTTTCGGTATAGATCCTGGATGTAGTGTGTGTGAGGTGTTGACCATGGTTCATTATCAAATGAGTCACCATATGCATTGTAATACTCTTGCAGGGTCAGAACACGTCCGGTATGGCATTGTGTTCTCAGTTGGCTTGGCATTTGTTGGCTCATGCGTCAGATAATCTAAATAGTCAAGGAAATCAGAAAGGTTCGTGTCCGACTCAGGGACAGATTCCGGTTGTGAGTCCTCTGTAGAAGCTATCACGATGGTGGTGATGCAAGCAGTAGGTGATGTGGAGGTGTAGGGAGTCTTTGAACCAATGGTCGTATGGACGGTCGATATCTCATGTGCAGTAAAGAGATGGGACTCAATTGTCTCTCGGAGGTCATGACTGTCTACGACTTCACGAGTTACCTTAGAATATCGTGTGTCCTCAAAGATTAGGTGAGGTCAGAGTGCTCCCAATGCATTGAAATCGATCTCCCGAGTCTCGCAATCTATAGTTGCCTTAGCCAAGGCTAAGAACGACTTCCCAAGAATGATCAGAGATTGGGTGAACTCTCATTGGTGCTCAATGTCAATGATCATGAAGTCTACCTAGAGTAGAGAACCTTGGAAAGTAATGATGACTGAAATGGTTCCTCTTGACCATTTTATAGACCGACCAGCCAACTGAACGATCTCTCTCATCTTCCTGCTTGATTTTAGTTTGAGCTTGGCAAACACTGAGGTTGGGAGGATATTTATCGGTGAGTCATCATCGATTCTTGCATGGGTGAAGGTAGTGTCTTTGATTTCACAGTCAAACCTAGGAAACCGCTTCACTCTGTGACTCTTGATTTTTCTCCCTATCACTAAAGAGGTGGCCATAAACACTATATGTTTCTCAGTCCTTGTCCTCTTATTACCCGACTTTTTAGGCATCAATTTACTTCTCACAAATCTTTTAAGACCGGGAAAGTGTTCAATGGCCATTATTAAGGGAATCTCAAAAATCAACTTCTATCAAGTGCATCCCTTAGTGCAGGATCCAATTTTTTTATTCTTTTCCATTTTCAAGTTTTATGGTGTTTTCAGGTTTTTCTTTTTGGTCTTTTTCATAGGTGAAGGAGGAATAAGAGAATGTACAGACTCAAGTTTTGAGGGAAATTGGTTAGTAGAAGAGGGAGGTAGAAGGGATTCCAACTATACATGATGTGTTGTCAATCCGGTGTTTTCCAAGGTTTTCAAAATTCAATCCGTGAAATCCATGATCCACTTTCATACCTGGATGCTTGATTGATAAAAATGTCATCCTTCAATAAGTTTTCATGACACATCATGAGAGGAATCTGCTCAGTTGGAGAATACTGCTGAGAACTCGGGACCTTATACTGAACACATCTTGACTCATGCATGTAATGCTTGGTTGATATGACCCATCTATATTGCAGATGTTGATCGGAGCCTCATAAGGTGGAGTTAGTAGGCAGGGGGTTTGTATATTCGTCGCATGAATCCAATCCCATGTATGTGTCGGCTCTCCGAATGGGTGATATGAAGGCTGGTCAATGTGGGATTGATCAATCGGGTCAATCAAGTTAGGAAAATCATGCAGTGCAGGCCTCTCCATTCGGTTTGTTTGGTTGACCATGTTGTACCCTAAGGTCAAGTCAGAATGTGTATAGGTCAATTATTTTCCGATCCTAACTCGAGGTGAAACCAAGGTCTGTAGGGGCAACAGATGCTGCCAATCATTCATCTCAGCAGTGGCTTGCTCTTCGATTTGTTCCTTAATTCTAGCAAGAGGACGTGAATATAGTGAGTCAATCCAAGGTGGATGTGGGTCAGGGGTGTAAGAATGTCAGTTGTTTTAGGAAAGTAGAACCGCAGTCTGCTGGGGTAGGTGAGAAGTACAAAGAAGTGGGGAAGTCAATCGGAGTTCTGACTTCGCGGTCGGGGTGGGGTATGGGGAGGAATAAGAGGGTGGAGATGGTCAAAGAAGAGTGACCTAGATATGATGACCAATATTCTGATATCTTTGAAGGGATATGAGAGAATGAAGCGGATCGAGGAGGAAAGTGTGCAAGTGCACCGAATAACACATAAAACAGACAAACACAAGAACAAACCATGAGTTCACCTACTCAACATTGTGATGGTCACAAGAGTCCGACCGTTTATCTTTTCAATTTTAATTAGGTGATAAATCAAGATATACATCCAATTACGCAAGTCTTATAAGTCAGTTTTGGGCACTATCCTAGGGATGCGTCCTCACCTCTCAACGATCACAGTAGCACAAGCATAACGAGGGTTTGCTCTCACAAAAAAAGTGTTAATTTTAGTCAAAATTTTTTGTTCAACTCTAATTAGCAATCCCGATTTAATTTCGGTTATCACTTGATTAATCCACCAAACACGGCATGCCTAACGATCAATCCCGATTTCCTTTTAACCTAAGTTTTAAAAACCAAGGGGAAGGGAGTCGAGAAAAATCGATGCAAATAGTGAAATCGATGATGCATGTCCAATTTAGAAGACTTATAGTGATCCTCGCAGTCTACATGCGGGATGCAACGTAGAATTGAAATTTTATACTGTATGAGAAGCAAACGAGAAAACTGTTCCTAGACATGCAGTTCTATTAGCGAGTGATGAATAATTTAATTTGTACTAATAGCTCTGCGGTCTCAGTACATCTCGTTAAATGTGATGTGTGCTTCTAAAATTTACAAGCACAAGCAATAAAATTATTCTAGTAAAAATACTCTAAGAGCCACGAGTGCAAGTCCTATTCTATGTCAATCAACCAAAAGACCACGAACAGGTCAAAAGTCCAGTCCATATACACACGCGAGCTCTCAAACAAGAGCTACTGTAAAGAGCGAATTACCTAATTTATTATAAAAATTTATAAATATGAAAATGTTCTTAAAATAAATTAAATTTCCTTGCTCTTCAACAGTCGGTGTGCGTCATGTTCGTCGATCTCTTATGCACTCCAAGTTCACCGGACCCTCACAAGGAAAATGAAATTTATATTAGAGAGATAAACAACAAAATATATACAAAAAAATAAGAAGAGAAATAATTGTGAGAAAAAGGAAAAAATGGATTAATTACAAGGTGGCTCGAGGGTCAGACTACCCGAGTGAGAGAAAACCTAAATACAATTTTCTAAATTAATCCCTAAGTCATTTGCCTCCCCAACAACGGCACCATCTGATGAATTGCTAAATACATGATATAATTTGTACTTGTTGTAATACGACTACTTAACGAATCAAGTAAAACATAATCAAATGTCTCTGTGAAGAGGATTCGACTTCAATTTATATCCCGGGCAAGTTTGTGGTTGAACACAGGGAGGTAAAGGAACAAGTTTGGGTCCATTCATAACACTTAGGTCTAGGTTTGCAAATGGTAATTTTTTATTTTTTATATGAAAAAATAAATGCGAATGCAAAATGTGGGTGAATTAAGTTAAAGAAAACACACAACTTAGCCAAATTAATTTTAATGTGAAATTAATTCAATTTAGCCAAATTATTTTTTCCTATAAATCTAATTCGGTGGTGAATGCAAAACACAATTTTTTGGAAGTTTAAGTGTTAAAATGAAACAATGAAAAATGCACACTTTTTTGGGTTTTTACGTAATTTTTTCACTCAAACAGAATGCAAAAATTATGAAACAAATTACTGGAACTTAAACATAATGAAATGATGCTACAATAATTTTTTTGGAAATTTTCGAGAATCTATGAATTTTTTTTATAGATTTTTTAATGAAAACAAAGTGATAGTGAGTAATTAATTCCTAATAAATCCCCTATGTCAATTCATCCAAAGAGACAATTATCTCAACAAGGTATTTATATAACAAATCCATGAGAGTTGAAATTTTATGAAAATCTTACGTGTGGATTTAATAAAAAATCACTTACGAAAATTACTCTATAATTTATTTAAGGCACAAGACAACTCCAATTGAGATGAAACTTGTAGAGTAATTTAATCACATTTCAAGGCATCATTTGGAAATTTTAAAGAATTTTTGGAGAAACTAGAGTTAAATATGAATTTAAAAGTTTAAATTAGGTAAAATATGCAATTTTTCAATAAAACAATTTTAGTTAATTACCCAAAACTCAAAAAATACAAATAAATATAAAGATGACAGAGAATTTATTGCTCAACAACATGACATTGTTAAATAAAATGATGCAAAATAGATGTCCAAATTAACACATGGACATAAGGGTATCCGTGTAATGCAGAAACTAAAATTGATACTGCAAACTGTGCACAGGGGCACTTTTGAAATTACGAAAAATATGCTGGAAAAGTACGTAATATTTACAAAAAAAGAGAAACCACCTTTGTTCTCATATATGCTAGGGAACGACGAAGGTAAACAACAAAGGACCACGGAGTCGTGACAGAGACTAGAGATTCGCAGGCAGTACGTGGAGGAACTAGGATGGGAAGCAGTGCGCGGTCACTTGGAGCGACATATGGTCAAGGAGGAACATGCTGCTGGGCAGGGATGTTAGTGGATGGACCTACGGGTGATGAAGTCCACCTGATCTGCTGTCTTCTCGAATTCCTGCGAAGAGATCAGAGAAAGAAAGATTTTGGTCGTTGTATCGACCAGGTGAGCTTACCAGAAAAGATTAATCTTAATTAATCTTCTTTATTTTATTTATACTCCTAAACAAAGTGTATAGCGGTTTTGTACGGGAGTGTCGAACTCAGGGAGGCAAACTGTTTTAAACTAGGAAAATCAATGGAAAACCTAAGGTAAAGGGTTTCCTAATTTTTATTGTATTTTTAGGAATTTTTCTGAATTTTTATTTGAATTTTATGAATTTTATATTGTTTTTGTAATTTTTATCTATTTTATGATTTTTATTATTATGAGAAATTATTTAAATTTTTATTTGATTTTAGTTTTGTAATTTTTAGGCTTTTAAAGGTTTTTATTATTTTTATGGAATTTTAAAGGGTTATTAAGATTTTTTTAATTTTTGGTTTGTTTTTAAAGGGAATAAGGGAATTTTTATTGCAAACAGTGTAGTTTTTGTGATTTTTAAAGCTGAAATTAATGCGAAATTATTTTTATTTTATTTTCTGTAGAAACTAGATGAAATTCCCTTTAAAACGATAGGTTGCACGTTTTTAGGGGATTTTTATTGAGTTAGTTATGATTTTTACAAGTTTTTATGTATTTTTTTGTGTATTTTGTATTTTTTTTTATTGATTTTATTATTTAATTTTTATTTTATTTTGGGTCTAATATGTAATATATGGTAATATAGACTAACTACAATTTTTATATGATTTTTAAAAGTATTTTTATTATTTTTTTGGGTGTTTTATAAGTGTATAGGGTATACAGTGTATTATATAGGGGTATTAGGGGTATGAATGTAATAAAAAGTTTCTGGCAAGGGCACGCTTGTAATTCTCAGAAGCGTCAGGGGCCAAGTGTGCAAAATAGTCAGATCATCATGCGCTTCGCAGCAGCTGCACCTCTGGAAGGACTAAATCGCAAATATGAAAACCTGCGAGGGTGTAACGGCAAAAGTCACAGTGCTCCACGTGATCTGCACGCGCCTCCAACCGACGAGGACCTGTTCGTAATATTTGAAACCTGCAGGGTGTGATATGTAAAGTTCACCGAAGTCACGTGACCTGCACGCGTGCGTCTGTTACGCTAACTGATTGACACCTGGCGCCTGCTGGTCTGTTCGATGGCGACGATCCTCTGATCACAATTTGGGCGCGGATTAACGGTCTGGATTCAAACTGGATATCGATGCAGAGATCGGACGACTCCGGAGGTCTCTCGATGAACAGGGACGAAGGCGGTCGATGTTGAGTTTCGATCGTCAAATTGAAGCGCTCCTCGGCTCGATCCTCGTCACTGATAGCTCGAACACCTTCGTTTCACTCCTCCGCACCAGCTGATCGTCGAATCATCGACTCGATGGAGATATCGGAGGATCTGGAGGCTGTGTTTCCCGAGCAGCTCCGGTATCCTCGATGAGAACCTGGACCTGTATAAATCACGCAATCTATGTGCTCCAGGAGCTAAGCAAACGTTCCGAGCTTCGAATGAGGTCCCAGAGGCACAGTGAAGGTTCGGATTCCGCTGAGGCTTCGTCGGAGGAGAATGATACGAACGCCCTGCGACCTGCAAGTAAAAACGCTACTGGACCGAGGATTGATACCTCGATCCTAATAATCACAGCACGAGGAGGATGAATGGACGAGGCTACGTGAATGTGAGGGATAAGCCTCGAAGCTCCGGCCGTCGGACACGGCCGGAGGTGATCAGAAATGGAAGAGGGACGGAGAAGCGAACTGTCGATGATGAGGATGAAGGATCGGATAAATCGAAGTCGGTTGAACACAATTTTCGACGAAAAATCGAGAATGGAGGGAATGAGAGGAGAAGGGAGGGGTTGAGAGGAGAATGGAGGATTGGAGGAGATAGAGAAGGGAGGCTAACCTGGAAGTGGAGGAGGAAGGTAGCTGAAGTGCTGCGGAGGAATCGCCTGGGATGCTGGAGCTGATCGGAGAAGCTCCAATCGGTGATTGCCTCGACGTGCGGCGGCTCACGGAGGCTGAGCACGCGCGATGGCGGAGCAGAGCTTCGCCTACGGCGCGGCGTGATCTCGCCGGCTTTCCTCCCACTCGCTCGACGGAGCGGAGCTGAGCCCTGTCACTGCTCCAAGCTCTCTCTCTCTCTCGCGAATCTCAGGTGGAAGGAAATGAAAAATGGCGGATTCGCTCAGCTCGCGGGGGGTTGAAGTCTTTATATAGGCGACGAGGGGAATGAACTTGGACGGAATCAAGGCTAGGGGGTGGTCGTTGACGAACTGATCGGTAGTTGGAGACGGTTAGGGTAGTTGGAGCTCGGAGAAGGAGGTTGACAGCTCGGATGGCCGCGAGGAGGAAGAAGGCGGAAGTTCAGAGGGAGGCTGGCGGGGTTTTGAAAGAATGGGGAAGACGATGAACAGTGCTGGGCGGCACTGTTCATCGGTTGAATAGTCAACCCGCCCAATAAATAATTAAATTAAATATATTTTAAATGTAAATTATGTATTAATTAATTAGGTTAGTTAAAGAAATAATAATAATATTTATTAATTAATTTTTTTTATTTTATTTATTAAATAATTTTATAAATTATTTTTATAAATATAAATATATTTTTATTTACTTTTTAGAAGTTTATTTTGTAATTTTTTTAATAGATATGTGTATGTGTATTGACCTATAGGTATCTTACCTATGTATATACAATTTTTTTATTATTTTTATTTTATTTATTTTTATTAATTTATTTTACAACATTTTATTGTTAATTCTTTTATCTATTATAAACAAGTTTTATAGACATTTTTTACAAAAAAATATTAATTTATAAAAATATTGAAGATTGGATAAAATAGGTATTATGTACAAGAAGAGCCAAAAACCTAACTTTTGCATATGGACCCCAAAAATTATGCACCCAATTTTATAAAATAGTTTAGGAAATGCTATATACAATTAAAGGTGAGTTTGGGTGATTTGGAGTTTTTATTTGCAAGTTATGGGTCTGTGAAGTTTAGATTTTGGCTTTTTATTTTGTGTATAATTTGTACATTGATTATTATTTTTATACAAACTCAATTTTGTATTTTTATTTAAATTATTATCTACAACTTTGATGAAGAAAGTATTTAATTTTGGAGTGGTTTTGATGATAAATAAAATAGGTGAAATATTTACATTATGGAGAGTGGATAATTTATATTTTTGGTCTTTGTTGTCTTTGTATTTTTATAGGTTAAGATCCTTATCTCCCCCTACTTATTTCTCTTGTCGACCTGGTCAATATTGACCTGGTCTCGGGGTTAGGATCAGTCTGAATATTTTATATCCAGCCTTCTTTTTATTTTTATTTTCCTTTTTCTCTTTATTCTTTTATTTTGGTGAAAATAAGTGTTAAATATATAATATTAATATTTGTGGTTAGAATGTTAATTACATGGAATTAGTGGCTATTTACATGTATTTTACCAAGGATTTTAGCCAAAATGAAAGAATAAAGGAGATGAATCATGGATTCATCAACGGGCAACAACCTTGGAGGAGGAGGACCTGTAGGAGGAGGTGGCTAGGCGGCTGGCGGGTGGAAGAAGCAGTGGAGGAGCCGCGACGACTATGCCCACGTGGAGGGAGGAGCGGCCAGGCGGCTGGCAGGCGATGATACTTGATGTGGAATAGGGGGGGCAGCCAGAAGAGGGGGCGGTGAGCTACGACCTGCTGCTTCCCTTTATTATTATTATTATATATTTTAAATTTTTTAAATTCTGTTGTGATGATTTTTTTAAATTTTTAAAATTTTTAAAAAACAAGAACATATACATATATATATATATAAGGAAAAATGTTAAATGAAATGATGAAGAAGATGATGGGGGTGGAGTAGAACAAATGATTGTGTGGTGAAACAAGAGAAAAAAATGTAAGATAAAATAAAATAAAAAGGAAAATGAGAGAGAATACTTACCTGAGGTTCACCGAATTTACGGTGCAGCTACACTGGACTCCTGTCGTGGCCTCGATCCTATTGACGAAAAAAATCAGAGAAGCTATGCAAGCTTGACGGAAAGCTCGTGATACGACAATGATGGTTGCTACGGATCTCGCCTGAAGGAGGTCGTCGCTTGAGGATGATGCTCAACCGTTGTCACTAACAAAACACTCCAAGTTCTCTCCTTTTTCTCCAAGAATGGCGGATCACGAAAAATGAGGATGATGAGAAGAATAAAAAATAGAAGTTAGAAACATGGTGGAATGGTGGAGTTGAAAGGGAGGTTAAAGATAATTGTGGAGGAGATGGACTGGAATGGGAGGTTATTGTAGGGAATGAAAATTAAATAAAGAAAATAAAATAAAGCATGCTACTAAAATAAAATAAAAAAAATAAAGAGAAGAGAGTGGAGAGTTTACAAAAGTAAGTCCATAACTAAAACAGACATATGTACATGTTTTTTACTTTTTATTTTTTTATATTTTTAATAAATAAAATTTTCAACATAAAAATAAAATAGAAATAAAATAAAACACAAAAAGATTTTTTAGATTTTTAGTAATTAAAAAAAAGAAGAGAGAAAATTATTTACAATGTATATAATGTACACCTAGGTCCCAAAACCCATATTTTGCGAACGAGCTCCGATTTTAATGAAATGACTTTCATTGAATAGGCAATTTTCTAACTTAACTTTAAAAGTGAGTTTGGTGAATATGGAGTTCATACAGAGAAGGAATTTGGCTGGGAAGTTGAACTCTATAGCTTTTTCTCTTTAGGATCTAGGAGTATTACTTGGGGAAAATTTATTTTGTATTTTTGTATTTTTATATACATTTTTAAAACAAGTTAGAGAAAGAATTAGCCGAAAAAATGTTGAAATGAAATTATTAAAAATACATGAATTTTTGGGCTATTTGCAGGTGAAACTCCTTTATTTTATGGCTTTTTATTAGGAATTTATTTTATACAATATAATATACAATAAGTATTGTATTTTATTTACAAGAGTCATTTTGTTAATTTATTGATTTTATGGACCTTTATTTGAGATTTAGCTCAGGGATTTTTCTAAGATCAATATATTTATATGATGAAGCGTGGATTCATCAGCTAGTACCATATCTTAAATAAAAGAATCTTTCCTTGGGGTTTTCCTAAATGGAATATGTCCAAGATGTACCATGGTCCGAATGTCCTATTCTCTTTGCTTCTGAACATCTTTAGAATTATCTTAGAGGTATCCTTGCGATATTTCATCTCAAGATATGGAATACATATTATAAAAAACTTATTATCATCATTCTATCATTCCAAAGTTGGATTTTATCAACATTTAGTGTAATGAATGCGACACACTCCCACTAAGCTGCACACAGTTCATCAAGATTTTGTATGAAATTATAAACTTTATAACTTCAACAAATCTGATATTCTGATTATAAGAAGCTTATTGAGTCTATAGATGGAGTTCTTCATCTTGCACACCATGCCTTCCTCAACTTTGAAGCCCTAGGGCTACTTCTTGTGAATATCCTCGTTGAGGTATTCATAGAGGAATGCAATCTTGACTTCCATCTTGTAGATGTCATAGTCAAGTTGTGTAGCTTTAGTTAACAATATTCTGATGGATTTAAGCATGGTCACTAAAGAACAAGTCTTCATCGCAAGCGATGTCTTCTCTCTATTTGCAGCTCTTGGCTATTGATGAATCTGCATTTCATCATCTTTATTCATTTATTTTAGCTTAAATCCCTTATAAAACACATGTATATAATACTAACTCCATATTCTTACTAACTTGCATCTGTGTGTAAATATTATACACTTATTACCATCTTAACCTAAATAAATAAATAAAGAAAGAAAGAAAAAATAAAGAAAGAAAAAAAGAGATTGTATATATGTAATAGATTTAGGTTGACTCGAATCCCGAGAAAAGGTAAGACTTGACCTGATCAACCAGGAATAAAGTAAGGGGAGATAGGGTCCTTAATCAAAAAAATCCAAAACAAATGTGTGCTTTGTATATTTGTATACTACACTATTTTATTTATACAAAAATTGACCTAAAATTAAATAATTTTCAAAACAAAAGTTGTAAATAAAGATATTTCCTAATTAATAAAAATGTTTGTGAAATAAAATCATGTACAGAATAAAAGCAACCGTACTTGGAAAAAAGCCACTAAGCTATAATTGAAAGACCAATTCCGGCTCCATATAAATTCAAATTAAACCAAACTCACTTCCACTTTATTCTAAATTAAATTATCTTTAAAATGGCTATGATTTCATAATTTTTGGAGTTACGCTTGAAAAGTCAATTTTCTGATGGTTTGTGCAATTTTACCATTTATTTGTACATATTGTATTTGTAAATATTTTTACTAATTATTTAAAATAAAAAAATAACAAATAAAAAAAATTTAAAACATAAAACCAACTAATTTCCTTATTTAACTATGTATATAATGTACCATATGTATATAATGTATGTATATAGTTGCTATGCTTAAATAACCACCACAAAAAATAAAAAAACTTAATTTTTTATTCAATTTAATAAAGTGACGAAAATGCAAAAAAAAATTATAAATATTTTTAACACTTATCTTATCTTTATCTAATTTCAATTTCTTTCCTTATCTCTTTATTACCATTCAATTTTAAAAATAGAATTCAAATTCAAATTCAATTAATCCTCTATTTAGTTGGCTCCTCAACCCTCATTTTCTCTTGATCAATCTTTGGTAAGAGGAGCCTTTTCTCCGAGAGCTATCTTGTCACAGAGAGGTGCCTAGCCTCCGAGCTGTCTGGAGACAGCGAGTCGGCCTTCGTCGAGGCGATCGCGATCTTGTTCGCTCGTAAGGTGAGATCCACATTTTTTTGACAGCCCATGCCCCTTGACTTGATGAGAAAGAAAAGAAAACAGTAACCCTAGGAGGTTAAAAAAATTTGGAAAATTTGCCTTAAGCTCCCTGCAAGTTTTACAAATTGCAAAGAGGCCCCTTCCAGCACTTGCACACATTTTATTGGGTAATTTACGTTTTTCATCCTGCTCTTATTTTCTTTCTGATGCAAAAAATTGAATATTTACCTTTCAGTCCCTGAATTCCAGACCTTCATGCTCTTTTCAGTGAAATAAATATTTTTATTGGTCAATAAATTATGCAAAAATCATGCTATGCTCCTGATGTGTGTATCTTTCTAGCATAATTTTTCATTGCATTTTATGTTCATTTGTTTTTATTAAAAATAAAAAACAGTGTCATTTTCTCTTCTTGAAATTCAAAAATTCATAAAAAATTGAATGTTGATCTAAAAATTCCAAAAAATAAATTAGTTTATTTTAATGTGTTTTAATTCTGTCCAATTTTCGTGCATTAATTCTTTTCAAATCCCAAAAAATTCGAAAAATATCAAAAATCTTAGAAAAATCACAGAAAAGTCTACAAAAATCCAAAAAATGCCATTTCACTTCTTGTTTGTGGATATTTGTCTATAATTTAGCATAAAATTAATTCTTGGAATTTTGGGCACTTAAAATGTTTTTAAGTTGCAAATTACTCCAGTTTGTGCACTCTTTATCACTTTTGCCACACTTTGATTTTTAGAAAAATACAAAAACATCTGAATATTCTACAAAAAATTTCCAAAAACATTTCAAAGCCTTTAAAACCTAAAAATATTTTCTCTAAATTTTTCTGAGCATTTTTGATATAATTTAAAAATACAAAAAGAGTGTGGTGCGTGTATTTCTTCTCTTGTGCATATTGTTCTTTATTTTTTGAAAAAAATTAAAAAAATCAAAATCATCAAAATTTTGAAAATCAGAAATATAAAAAATTAGAAATAAAAAAATAAAAAAGACACAAAAAATCACAAAAAAACAAGATAGTTTGCCATTGAGATTCTTTTTTCTCTTAATTGATTTTCGATTATTTGAATAACACTCGGGAATTGTAGCCTCCCTGAGTTCAATCATGTTCGCTATACAAAATAAGTAGAAAAAATTTCTCTCGCTTCATTATTCTCTTGTAATTATTTTATAGCTTGACAAGATTTTTTTTTATTTGTGCTGGGAATTTGGGGATCACAACGACAACTTCATATCCATCATTAATAACCAATCCTCGAAGACCTCATCCCAATAAAATGGCACCGTTGCTGGGGAGGTACGGCTAGGGTATTTAGGTTTCTCTTTGACCTGCTATTCTTGGTTGTACATTTCTGTTTATATTTTGCCACGTTATTCCATTGTCCATATTCAATGTTTTTATTTCATTTTTTTGCTCATATTTGATAATTATGTTTCTTATACATTCTCTCTTTTCTTTTTCTTACGAGGACCCGCAGAGCAAAGGAGGCGATCCTAGGAGAGCCAGGGCTCCCAAGCGAAGCGGAGGCAGCTTGATTCTTCACCGAGCCACAGGATAGCGTGAGAGGAGGAGAAGAAGAATTGAAGAAGACAAAAAAGTGAGACTTTTTTTATTTTTTTCCATTTTTTTCTAGCATTTGAATCATTGTAAACAGACATTCATTTGTTGTGGGGTCTGTTTCACCAAGTGTTGGTGCACTTGGGGGACCTCACCAGTTTTGTTTTCATCACCTTATTTTTCTTTGTTTCCCGTAGATTTTGTGAGATACCTATTGATTGCTTTAATTAATTTGCTTGAGCTAGGAAATTAATTAGGTCCAAACACCCCAAACAAGAATTTCTGTACATATAGAATAAAGCGTAATTGGACTTAGTCAAATTCACCTGTTCTTGCCCATTAATAGAAGCTATTAATTAGGACGGTTCACTTGCATTTGCATAAAGGTTAGTTTATTTTTGTGTATTTAAATTCTGCATAGATCACCTTGCATGTAGAGTGCTAGTGATAAGGTACGCATCTCTACCCCCTGCATGCATCATTGTGTTTAATCCCGCATTGGCATTTCTGATCTCCTTCCTTGATTTCACTCACATATGTTAAAAAGGAAATTGGACGTTCAGTAGACGATTCATTGAAAATATTTAAACCATGTGATAACTGCCTAAAATTTTGGACTTCTAAAGAAAACTCGACCCTAAAATAAATGTAAGGAACAAATAATTATTTTGGGGAGAGTAACCCCCGTCTTGTTTGATTTATCTACAGCGAGAGAGCGACCTGCACACTAAAATAGAACCACACCCAAACTCTCTTCAGACTAATATCTTGTGATTAACTATTCTCTAGTGAGGACTTCACCAGGTAGCCGGTAACCAGTCCGGGGTTTCCTTAGTAGAGTGGGCAGATCGGGTCGCCGATAAATGGTCTGCACCCATACTGACTGGGAAAAACTAGTTGTGAGATTGGGACAGTCTCCTGGGAGCATTGGGTTCCTAACAGTTCGCTTTAACCACTCTGATATATTGTATTCTCACTAAACTCTAAAAATTGACAAGATAATTGATCAAACTTTCACGGTCTTCACATTGCATTGAGTTGGTGAACCAGGGGTTTGTTTTGTGTTCAATTTCTTGTGTGCATACTAGATCCTTCTGCGCATTTGTGCCTTTTTCTTCACATCTTTGACTTGACTATCATGTTCTCCCGATCATTCTTTCTTGTTTCGGAGATGGCCGATTGGAGTTATTTTAATTCGATCTTCGCGAATACCTCGTACCCTCCAGTCGATCCACCTTACTTTTTCCAGAAGGACTTTCCTCCTAATTTTTGTGCATATCCGCCTAACCCATTATTTCAGGAATAGGACGATGATTTTCACCCACCCTCATTCCACTCACCCGAACCTATGATTTTGGAGTCACCTTTCATGATGTCCACACTTGAGACCTTGAACTAGATGATGGAGCATATGAATTCGAGGATTAGCAATCTATTTCACATAAATGAGAGCCAGAACACTGCTCCATTATTTGAGGATATGGATTCACTTGAGGATAATCATGAGATCTTGCAATCGCCCAAAATACAGGAAAATAAGAAAATTTTAAAAATCCAAAAAGATTCTGGGAGACACATTGTTGATTCATTTTGTGAGGAGAGGGCACCCATGCCCAATCATTTTTCCACACAGTCATTCACCTCATGTCCCACCCTTGACCCCGAGGATTCCAATATACAGACTGCTCTTAGCAATCCTCGTGTATATGCTGATTCTAATCTCCTCCCTTGTATGTAAGAGGTCCAAAAATTCAAAAAAAATGTTGACTGAACCTGAAGTGATGGCCACCATTCATGTGATCATTAAAGCCCCACTTCACCAGGCCATGATACATTTATCTGCTCCTTAACACAAGAAGAGAAAGCATAGGAGCAGATCTGAGCATCACATCTTGACCGTGTCCACTGCCTATGCCATCTCTCATCGCCTGCATTTTAAGAAAGGGAACACTGCCACATCTCTTGTCAGTTGCTCCATATTTGGCTATTCTTGTGATAACACTCTCCTTGACGGTAGTTCGTCAATCAATATAATACCCTTTCTATGGTACAATCTCTTCATCTTGGGCCTCTCAAGAAAACCAGGATGATAGTTCAATTTGCTGATGGATCTATCAAGAGGCTGAAGGGTATTCTAGAAAATGTTGTCATTCTTATTCATGGCATAAACTTCACTTTGGATTTTATCGTATTACCCGTGGAGACCTCCACCCCTATGGAGCACCCTCCAATCATCCTGAGACGGCCTTTCCTCGCTTCTGCGAGAGCCATTATTGATTATGAATCGGGAGAGATTCGCTTTTGTTCTGATGTAGGGAACGATGTGTTGATCACTACACCCACTACTGACTAGAGACCTGCATCCCATGAGAGTGTGCTTGCGTTATCCAACCCAAGGACCTTTACCTTGTTGATAATATCAGAGATTCTTGTTGTATATTAGATGATAATGAAACCCAAGAATTCCTCTTTAAGGAGGAGGACTCAAAAAGCATAGACCTTGGAGTTCTCCCTTCTGGTACGTGGCGATGCATTGATGACATCCGTTGAATTTACATGATAGACACCTTAGAGCAGAAGGTAAACTTTGAGACTAGATAGGACGGACATGATTTGACTACTTTCACTGATGAGTCCGTTCCTATTCTCCATGATTCAGATCAGACTGATAAGGTAAATTTGATTTGATTGCTTTTATAAAGGAATTTGGGCCTTTTGATAAAGATGATGATCCAGTAGAGGCTCGCTAGGATGGAATTGATCTTACTTTTTCTGGTAATGATTTTGAGCTTTTTTACTTTGATATTTGCGAGACTTCCCAGGCAGGAGATGACTACACTAATTCCACTAACCGATTTGTGCCTGCACACTCTGACATTGTTGAGGATACATTCTTGGTCGATCATGATCAGTTCATGTACAATGACGACCTCAATATCGACCTACACCTTGTCAGATCCATACCTCAGCGGTCCCGCAAGAAGGTTCGCTTTCGACCTTCTTGACCTTTGTACATCCACTCCTTTGTATATCCTTTCATTTCATTCTTTCTTCTTTCGTTTTATCATTCACCCCTTTTACGTTTGTGTGTGTATGCTATAGTTAGGATGTGCTTTATCCTAAGTATAGAGGGGGTGAATGATTTGTGTTGTTCCTATTCATCATGTTCATCACTCTTGTTGTTGCCTATACTTAGGGATACTCTACCCTAAGTATGGTGGGTGATGTTGTTCATATCTTCTTTTTTGTTTTTGAGTCCGTACATTCTCTGCATCGGTTTTCCCCTTTTGTACGGTCTTCTATACTTAGGATTACTTGATCCTAAGTATAGGGGAGATCATTGACCTCTTTTCTTTGAGTCGTTGTAGCATAGGAGTCTTTTTACTTTTCTATACTTAGCATGAGTTATGTCTTCCTTTACTGCTCTCTGATCACTATGAGGACATAATGCGAGCTAATTATAGGGGGTGTCTTAAATATTGTATATATACTTTAAACATAACTCGTACTTTTAAATATGTTTATTTTTAGGGATATGTATATAAATTCAAAAAATCCATGTGTGTGTATATAGACTTTGATCATCTTTCAAAAAAACAAAACAAAAAAAAACCCTAAAAAAACAAAAAAAAACTTGTATATACTTGTATATATTGTACTAACCCTTTTTCCTTTTTTAAAAAAAAACTATAAAACCAAAAAATCTATAAAAAGATGCATTAAAAAAACTCTTTTCACATTTGCATCATTTATTTCTTTCTTTTCATTCTTTCTAAAATCCATAAAAAGTTCAAAATTAGAAAATTATTTCAAAAAAAATTGTTTTTTGCATTGTACATATTTCTTGCATTTGCATGTGCATTTTTCAGGATATTATTGACATTTAAACTAAGTCTGGAATAAATTGAAGAATTGAGCTTAGTTGGGCCTTAATGCACTTAATTTCAGAGGAACCTTATAAGAAATGGAGTTAAGACATTTCAGGTCCAAGTGACTTAATTCTTTGAGTCCATAAGACTATGTTCACATCTCATCTTGATTAGTCTAAGTAGAACATTTAACGACACACGCATGATTCTTTCAGACCGTGACTTATCTTGGACAAGTACTCTACATGTAGCTCTTCATGGAGGAGGTAGTGAGGAGGCATGATCTTTTGGCTTGGAGTAGCATACGAGGGTAGAACATCTAGGCGGAACCTCTCGTCTTCCTCTAGGGAGGGAAGTGCGTCTCAACCTGGTCTAGTGGCATTGAGGTCTAAAGACAGGATATTGTGGGGTTACAATAATGCTTCAAAAGAGGGATAATCTACTAGCTCAAGAGGAAAAACTCCTTATGTACATGCTGCACCTTGTATAATTTTCAAAAAAATGGAGAAAAAATGTGGAATCTCCAAAAGTGGACAGGCCTGATTGAAAAGTAAATGCCTGCCAGAGTGTATATACAAGGATAAAAAAAGAAATTAATAAGAGCTTTAAAGTAAAATATTTGTAAGCTTGTAGCTGGATGACTTGGCTACACTGGTCATGCATCCAAGGATAGGAAGCTACACTGGTTACCGTCCATTCTTTTCTCCATCTCCTCTTCTTGAGCCTTTTGTACTTGAACAAAGAAGGGAATATCCCCACTCCTCGAGGAAAGAGTTGCTAGATCGGGGGACTAGAGGTACCTAGTTGAGGGAGGCTGTTTCTTTACTACTTTTGAGATGGGGAGCTATCATTCACTTACACCGTATAAGTAAAGATTCATAGTCATAAGAATTTGTGTATGTAGACTTGTTCTGACCTAACTGTTGAGGAGACCTGAATATGAGTCTTATGGAACTTATAGGTTATTAGGTTTTAATTCCATTTCACATTAAGGGTCCACCACACTAATAATCCAAAGGTCCGACATAGCTCCATACTATAATTTTATGAAGATAAGTTTAATATTCAACGTTGTCCTATTTTCTTTATTTTTCCGTTCTTTTTCATTTTCTTTTTATTCACTTATTCTTTCAAATAAGTGTTTGCTAAGGGACTAGCAAAGGTAAATCATAGGGGGGATGATGAATCTGCATTTCATCATCTTTATTCAATTATTTTAGATTAAAATCCCTTATAAAACATATGCATATAATACTAACTCCATATTCTTACTAACTTGCATCTGTGTGTAAATATTGTACATTTATTACCATTTCAACCTAAAATAAATAAAGAAAGAAAGAAAAAATAAAGAAAGAAAAAAAGAGACTGTATATATGTAATAGATACAGGTTGACCAGAACCCCGAGAGAAGGTCAAGACTTAACCTGATCGACCAGGAATAAAGTAGGGGGACATAGGGTCCTTAATCAAAAAAATTCCAAAAAAATGTGTGATGTGTATATTTGTATTCTACACTATTATATTTGTACATAAAGTGACCTCAAATTAAATAATTTTCAAAACAAAAGTTGTAAATAAAAATGTTTCCTAATTAATAAAAATGTTTGCGAAATAAAACCATGTACAGAATAAAAGCAACCACACTTGGAAAAAGCCACTAAGCGATAATTTAAAGACCAACTCAAGCTCCATATGAATTCAAATTGAATCAAACTCACTTCCATTATATTCTAATTAAATTATTCTTAAAATGGCTATGTTTTCTTAATTTTTGGTGTTACGGTTGAAAAGTTGGTTTTCTAGGGTGGTTTGTGTAATTTTACCATTTATTTGTACATATTGTATTTGTAAATATTTTTACTAATTATTTAAAATAAAAAATAATAAAAAATAAAAATTTCAAAAAAAACTAACTAATTTCCTTATTTAACTATGTATATAATGTACCATATGTATATTGTATATGTATATTTGCTATGCTTAAATAACCACCACAAAAAATAAAAAAGTTAATTTTTTATTGAATTTAATAAAGTGGTGAAAATATAAAAAAAATTAATTTTTGTAAATATTTTTAATATTAATCTTATCTTTATCTCATTTCAATTTCTTTCTATCTCTTTATCATCATTCAATTTTAAAATTCGAATTCGAATTCAAATTCAAATTCAATCAATCCTCTATTTAATTGGATCCTCATCCCTCATTTTCTCTTTATCAATCTTTGGTGAGAGGAGCCCGATCTCCGAGGATCTTCTTGTCACAGAAGGGTGCCTAGCCTCCGAGCCGTCTGGTTACAACGAGTCAGCCTTCGTCGAGGTGATCAAGGTCTTTCCCGCTTCTAAGGTGAAATCCACATTTTTCATTTCTTATTTTTATCTTAGTTTAATCTTAGTTTTATTTTTCGCCTTTTTATTTCATCGTATTTTTTTATCTAGATCTTAGAATCCATCACGATTTGATCCGCCACCGACTCGATTTTCATTTCACATCTCGATCCATTCGTGTTCTTTTCTACCTCGCATGATCTCTCACCTCCGACCACGTACGGTGGTCGAAGATCCAATTCCATCTGCCATTCTCCTCGGAACCGCACTCGACCACTTCTTCCATTTTGATTTTGGGATTGAATCATCATTCTTGCGTCCTAATTTGTTTATAAATAAAAAATACAAAAATACAAAAAAAACAAAAAAATATGATTTCTTTCTTTCTAACATTTGTTTTGGGTATGTCATCTCCTAGTGGATCGATCTCCCAACCCCAATTGTTGCGTAGGCGGCTGCAATCTCCTTTGGGTATGTCTCCCTACAGATTGGTGTATGGAAAGCCTTGCCTCCTGCCGGTAGAATTAATTCACAAATCTTTATGGGCACTCGTGTATGCAATCTAGATTATGAGAAGGCAATAAAGAATAGGAAGTTGGATTTGAATAAATTACTGGAATTCTAAGACTTTGCATATGATAACTCACTCATGTATAAGGAGAAAGTCAAGCGCTGGCATGATAAACACATTCAAAGAAAGACTTTCTCCCCTGATCAGAAAGTTTGGTTATTTGATGCTAAATTGAAGCTATTTCCAGGAAAATTGAAAAGCAAGTGGTCAGGGCCGTTCATTGTGAGAGTTGTACGTGACAATGGGAGTATTATCATATCTGGGTTGTCATCTGACGCACAACCATTTGTTGTGAACGGACAGTTGCTGAAGCCATATCTAGATCATGAGACATTCCTATCCGTCATTGATTCTGTATCTGTGGTATCAGGCGATGATCTTTTGATTCCATATACTGTGTCTTATACATGAACATCCTCTCCTTTTGTATATCCTTTTATTTCACTCTTTCTTCTTCTGTTTTATCAATCACCCCTTTTCCGTGTGTGTGTGTATGCTATACTTAGGATGTGCTTTATCCTAAGTATGTGGGGTGAATGATTTGTGTTGTTCATATTCGTCATGTTCATCACTCTTGTCGTTGCCTATATTAGGTATTCTCTACCCTAAGTATAGGGGGGTGATGTTGTTCATATCGTGTCTTTTTATTTTTGAGTTCGTACATTCTCTACATCAGTTTTCCCCTTTTTTACAGTCTTCTATACTTAGGATTACTTGATCCTAAATATAGGGGGATCACAGACTTCTATTCTTGTCATTTTCTCTTTGAGTCGTTGTAGCAAAGGAGTCTTTTCACTTTTCTATACTTAGCACGAGTTATGCCTTCCTTTGCCGCTCTCTGATCACCACGAGGACATAGTTAGAGATAAGTATAGAGGGGTCTCGTATAATTTTTATGTATATACTTTAGACATAACTCGTACTTTTAAATATGTTTATTTGGGGGATATGTATATAAATTCGTAAAATCCACGCGTGTGTATATATAGATTTTGATCACCTTGAAAAGAAAAAACAACAAAAAAACAAAAAAAATAAAAATAACAACAACAACAAATATAAAAAAATAATAAAAAACTAAGAAGCAAAAAAAAAACAAAAAACAAAACAAAAAATTCTTGTATATACTTGTATATATTTTACTAACCCTTTTTCCTTTTGAAAAAAAACTACAAAACCAAAAATCTATAAAACGTTGCATAAAACAAACCCATCATTTTCCTTTCCTTTCCAAAAACCCATAAAGAATATCAAAAAATGGAAAATTATCAAAAAAAGCTTTCTTTTTGCATTGTGCATATTCTTGCATTTGCGTGTGCATTTTTCAGGATAGTATTGACATTTAAACTAAGTCTGGAATAAAATTGATGAATGGAGCTTAGTTGGGACTTAATCCACTTATTTTCAGAGGAACCTTATAAGAACTGGAGTTAAGACTTTTCAGGTCCTAGTGACTTAATTCTTTGAGTCCATAAAACTATGTTCACATGTCATCTTGATTAGTCTAAGTAGAACATTTAACAACACACACATGATTCTTTCAGACCGTGGCTTATCTTGGACAAGCACTCTACACATAGCTCTTCATGGAGGAGGTAGTGAGGAGGCAGAATCTTTTGTCTTAGAGTAGCATATGAAAGTAGTACATCTAGGTGGAACCTCTCATCTTCCTCTAGGGAGGGAAGTGTGTCTCAACCTGGTCTAGCGATGTTGAGGTCTAAAGACAAGATGTTGTGGGGTTGCAATAATGCTTCAAAAGAGGGACAGTCTACTAGCTCAAGAGGAAAAACTCCTTATGTACATGCTACACCTTGTATATATTTTCAAAAAAAGGAAAAAATACAGAATCTCCAAAAGTAGACATGCCTGATTGAAAAGTAAAATGCATGCTGGAGTGTATATACAAGGGTAAAAAAAGGAAATTAATAAGAGCTTCAAAGTCAAATATTTGTAAGCTTGCAGCTGGATGACTTGGCTACACTGGTCATGCATCCAAGGATAGGTAGCTACACTGGTTACCGTCCATTCTTTTCTCCATCTCCTCTTCTTGAGCTAGTTGTACTTGAACTTAGAAGGGAATATCCCCGCTCCTCGAGGAAAGAGTTGCTAGACTGGGGAACTAGAGTTACCTTATTCAGAGAGTATGTTTTTTTGTTACTTTTGAGATGGGGAGCTATATATTTCACTTACACCGTAGAAGTAAAGATTCATAGCCATAAGAATTTGTGTATGTAGACTTGTTCTGACCTGACTGTTGAGGAGATCGGAATAGGAGTCTTATGGAACTTAGAGTCAGTTAGGTTTTAAATCCATTTCCCATCAAGTTTCCACCACACTAATACCCAAAGGTCCGATAGAGCTCCATACTATAATTTTATGAAGATAAGTTTAATATTCAATATTATCCTAAATTCTTCATTTTCCTTTCTTTTAATTTTTCTTTTTATTCACTTAATCTTTCATATAAATGTTTGCTAAGGGACTAGTAAAGGTAAAGCATAGGGGGATGATGAATATGCATTTCATCATCTTTATTCATTTATTTTAGCTTAAAATCTCTTATAAAACACATGTATATAATAGTAACTCCATATACTTACTAACTTGCATCTGTATGTAAATATTGTACACTTCTTACCATTTTAACCCAAAATAAATAAAGAAAGAAAGAAAGGAAAAATAAAAAAAAGAAAATAAAAAAGGAAGACTGTATATATGTAGTAGATACAGGCTGGCCCAAATCCCGAGAGAAGGTCAATCTTGACCTGATCGACCAGGAATAGTGTAGGGGGAGATAGGGTCCTTAGTCAGAAAATCCAAAAAAATATGTGTGTTGTGTATAGTTGTATACTACACAATTTTTTTGTACATAAATTGACCTCAAACAAGATAATTTTCTAAACAAAAGTTGTAAATAAAAATGTGTCCTAAATAATAAAAATAATTGCACAGTTAAATCATGTACATAATAAAAGCAACCACACTTGTAAAAAGACACTAAGCGATAATTGAAAGACCCATTCCATCTCCATATGAACTAAAATTAACCAAACTCACTTCCGTTGTATTCTAAATTAAATTATCTTTAAAATGGTTGTGATTTCATTTTTTTGGAGTTACGGGTGAAAAGTTGGATTTCTGGGGTGGTTTGTGCAATTTTCACATGTTTTTTGTACATATTGTATTTGTAGATAATTGTAATTTTTTAATAAATTATTAAAAATAAAATAAAAATAATTTTTTTTAAAAAATAATTTTCTTATTTACCCAAGTATATAATGTCATATATGTATATAGTTAATTTTCTTAACTAACTACCACAAAAAATTAAAAATTAAAATTTATTTTTCAAATAAAGTAACGAAAATAAAAAAAATTAGTTATTTTTTGTGAATATTTTTAACACTAGTATCTCTCTTTTTCTTTATCTCATTTCATTTTTTCTCTCTTATCTCTTATCTTCATTCAAAATTTCAAAAAAATCAAGCTCCATTATCTTTTCTATTTATATGTCTCCTTCTGCCTCATTCCAACTTGATCAATCTTTGGTGAGAGGAGCCCGATCTCCGAGAGTTTTCTTGTCGCAGAAGGGTGCCTAGCCTCCGAGCCGTCCGGTGACAGTGAATTGGCCTTCGTCGAGGTGATCAAGGTCTTTTCCGCTCCTAAGGTGAGATCCACATTCTTTCTCTTGTTTTTAATCTAGGCTAACTTAGTTTTATTTTTTTCGCCTCTTCATTTCGTCGTCATTTTTTTGTCTAAATTTTTGAATCCATCACAACTTGATTTTTCGCCACCGACTCGAGTTTTCATTTCACATCTCGATCTCTACGCATTCTTTTCTACCTATCACGATCTCTCAACTCCTGCCACGCATGGTGGTCGGAGACTCGGATCCATTCCTCATTTTTCGCCGGATCCCCATTCACCTCTTCCATTTGATTTCGGGACTGATCCGTCGTGCTCGTGTCCTCATTTGTTTATATATATATATATATAACAAAAAAAATATTTGTTTTCTTCCTCCCTAACATTTGTTTTGCAGGATCATCTAAAAAAGTAAAAAATAAAAAATAACAAAAGAAACATTTTTTTTTGTGTTTAATTTCTCTATTTCGGATTTACAAAAAAATAAAAAAATTTTCATTACTGCTTACATTTGGAAAAAAAGTAAAAAATAAAAAAAATAAAAAATTTCGACGGTGCCTGCCGTCCGCATGCACTGACGCTTCCTCCGCCATCAACGCCAGCCGCCATATACGCCATCAATACCCACGCCCTCCACGGCGCTGCGCTGGCCCTCCACCACGATGACCTAGCTGCTCCCTTGCCACCGCACAATCACCGCGTGCATCCACCACCTGAAGCATCTTTGCGCCCGCGCGCTCCAGCAGATGCTCCACCTGGACTTCGCTGCTGATGACACCAGCTACCTGCGGCACCATAGACATTGCCAGCCTCCCTGCCTATCCTGACTCATCGTCACCTGGAGCGGCATCCTCTACGCTAGGTGTACCGCTAGCGCCTTGCCACTGCCTCCTGTGCTGCACCGCCAACCCTCGGTCGAAGCCCCGTGCGCGCCACAAACACAAATCCACCGCACCATCGGATATCTCCAGCGTAAAGGCGGATCATCTCCAGCCCCGTCACATTGGCGCTACACCTCTTGCCATCATTCTAATCGTCGCATCCATCGCCTAGGAGCACAACAACCCCACGCGAGGCCCACACTGCTCTGGCGACGCATCTTGGCCCCCTCCATCTTGATGAAACGAACTGGGAGCCGTAGGGCATTGAATAAAAATTTTGGAAAAATTACAACTCTACCCTCGGAAGTTTTATAAACTGCAAAGAGGCCCCTGCCAGAATTCACGTCATTTATTATTGGGTAATTTACACTCTACACCCTATGTTTAGTTTTGTTATTTATTGAATTCTAAAATAATAAGTATTTACATTCTAGTCCTGCGTTTCCAGACTATTTATCTTGCATGTTATTTTATTATCATTATTTATTATTATTAAAAAAAGTCCTAAGGTGAAATGATCCGCCTTAGCGCTGGAGATGTTCGGTGGTGTGGCAGATTGGTGTTTGTGGCGCGCATGGGGCTTCGGCCAAGGGTTGGCAGTGCAGCACTGGAGGCAGCGGCAAGGCGCTAGCGGTTTGCCTAGCGTGGAGGAAGCTGCTCCAAGTGCCGATGAATTAGGATAGGCGGGGGGGGGGGGGGGGGGGGGCTAGCAGTGTCCATGGTACCGCAGGGGCTGGCGTCGTAAGCAGCGAAGTCTAGGTGGAGGATCTGCTGAAGCGCGTGGGCTGGAGGGGTCGCGCGTTAGTGCGGAGATGCTTCTAGTGATGGATGCACGCGGCGACCGCTTGGTGGTGAGGGAGCGACTCGACCATCACGATGGAGGGCCAGCACAACGCCGTGGAGGGCAGATCTGGTGGCTGGCGCTGATGGCGGAGGAAGTGTCGGCGCATGCGGCGGCGGGCACCGTGGGGTTTTTTTTATTTTTTGTACTTTTTTTTCAAATGTAAATAGTAACGATTTTTTTATTTTTTTTGTAAATACGAAATAGAGAAAATAAAAACAGAAAATAAAAAATGTTTTTTTATTTTTATTTTTTATTTTTTAGATGATCTTTCAAAACAAATGTTTGAGATGAAGAAAACAAATAAATTTTTTTGTTTATATATATAAACATATGAGGACACGAGCACGACGGATCGGTCCTGAAATCAAACATAAGAGGTAAATGAGGATCCGTCGAAAAATGAGGAATGAATCCGAGTCTCCAGCCATCGTGCGTGGCCGGAGTTGAGAGATTGTGATAGGTAGAAAAGAATGCGTAGAGATCGAGATGTGAAATGAAAAATCGAGCGGGTGGTGAAGAATCTAGTTGTGATGGATTAAAAATTTAGACAAAAAAATGACAATGAAATGAAGAGGTGAAAAAATAAAACTAAGTTAACCAAGATTAAAAATAAGAGAAAGAATGTGGATCTCACCTTAAGAGCGGAAAAGACCTTGATCACCTCTACGAAGACCGACTCACTGTCACCGGACGACTCGGAGGCTAGGAACCCTTCTGCGACAAGAAAACTCTCTAAGTTCCAGCTCCTCTCACCAAAGATTGATCAATTTGGAATGATGGAGAAGGAGCCATATTAATAGATAGAATGGAATTCAAGTTTGATTTTTTTGAATTTTAGGATGAAGATAAGAGATAAGAGAGAAGAAAATTTGAAATGAGATAAAGTGTAGAAAAAAATTATTTACAAAAATTACCTATTTTTTGTATTTTCGTCACTTTATTTATTTGAGAATAAATGTTAACTTTTTTACTTTTTTGTTGTAGTTAGTTAAGAAAACTAACTATATACATAAACTATATACATATAGTACATTATTTACATAGTTAAACAAGGAAATTATTTTTTTTTGTTTTAAAAATTTTATTTTTTTATATTTATTTTAAATAATTAGTAAAAATATGTACAAATATCTACAAATACAATATTTACACAATACATGGGAAAATTGCATAAACTACCCCAGAAAACCAAGTTTTTACCCGTAACTTCAAAAAATATGAAATCACAACCATTTTAAAGATAATTTAATTTAGAATACAATTTAAGTGAGTTTGGTTCAATTTGAGTTAATATAGAGCCGGAATTGGTCTTTCAGTTATCGCTTAGTGGCTTTTTCCAAGTGTGGTTGCTTTTATTCTGTACATGATTTGATTGTGCAATTATTTTTATTATTTAGGAAACACTTTTCTTTACAAATTTTGTTTTTAAAATTATTTTATTTGAGGCCAATTTATGTGCAAATAAAATAGTGTAGTATACAAAAATACATAGCACACAATTTGTTTTGGATTTTCTGATTAAGGACCCTATCTCCCCCTACTTTATTCCTGTCGATCTGGTCAAGTCTTGACCTTCTCTCGGGGTTCGAATCAGCCTGCATCTATTACATATATACAACCTTCTTTTTTTATTTTATTTTCTTTATTTTTCCTTTATTTATTTATTTATTTTAGGTTAAAATGGTAAGAAGTGTACAATATTTACACACAGATGTAAGTTAGTAAGAATATGGAGTTATTATTATATATAGATGTTTTATAAGGGATTTTAAGTTAAAATAAATGAATAAAGATGGTGAAATGCAGATTCATCAACCACTGCCATCACCCACCATCCAGATCCGTCTTGGCCCACCGCCCATCTCCTCCTTTACCGTCAAGACACACACGTGAGTCACCGACACCCGCGCGGGGAGCCCCTCTCCGCCAATCACGAGACCAGCGCACTGGTCCGCCCAAGATTCTCTCTAGCACGACATCCCCACCGTGAGTCCAGCCATACGTCGGCCGTCGCACCCCCTTGAGGTTTGAAGGAAGAACAAGGGGCGGGCCATGCCCCTTGACTTGGCGAGGAAGAAAAGGAACACAGTAACCCTTGGGGCTAATTTTTTTTGGAAAATTTGCCTTAAGCTGCCTGGAAGTTTTACAAATTGCAAAGAGGCCCCTGCCAGCACTTGCACGCATTTTATTGGGTAATTTACATTTTGCAGCTCGCTTTTATTTTCTTGTTATTTTCTGATTCAAAAACATTAAATATTTACCTTTCAGTCCCTGAATTCTAGACCTTCATTTGCATGCTCTTTTCCGTGAAATAAATGTTTTTTTGGTTAATAAATTTTGCAAATATCATGCTATGCCCCAGATGTATGTATCTTTCTAGCATAATTTTTCATTGCATTTTATTTTCATTTGTTATTATTAAAAAATCAAAAATAGTGTCATTTTCTCTTCTTGAAATTAAAAAATTCATAAAAATTTGAATATTGCTCTAAAAATTCCAAAAAAATTAGATTAGTTTATTTTGATGTGTTCTAAGTCCTATCCAATTTTCTTGCAATAATTATTTTCAAAACCCAACATAATTGAAAAATATCAAAAATCTTATAAAAATCACAAAAAATTCTACAAAAATAAAAAAATTCTCATTTCACTTAATGTTTGTGGATATTTGTCTATAGTTTAGCATAAAAATAATTTCCAGTAGTTTTGATATTTAAAATATTTTTAAATTGCAAATTACTCCAGGCTATGCACTGTTTATCACTTTTGCCACTGTTTGATTTTTAGAAAAATAAAAAAATTTTGTAAATTCTACAAAAATTTCCAAAAATATTTAAAAGTCTTTAAACCTAAAAATATTTTGTCTAAATTTCTCTGAGCATATTTGATATAATTGAAAAATATAAAAGAGTGTGGTGCACATATTTCTTCTCTTGTGCATATTATTCATTATTTTTGAAAAAAAATGCAAAAATCAAAATAATTAAAAATGTGAAAATTAGAAAAATAAAAAATTAGCAATAAAACAAATAAAAAAATAAAAAGACAAAAAAAATACAAAAAACCAAGATAGTTTTCCATTGAGATTCCTTTTTCTCTTAATTGATTTTCGATTATTTGAATAACCCTCGGGAATTGTAGCCTCCCTGAGTTCAATCCTATTCGCTCTACAGGTACATAAGTATCAAAAATTTCTCTCGCTTAATTATTCTATGTAATTATTTTTGTATCTTGAGATGAAAAAAATTGTTTGTTGACGCTTGATTAGGTTGCAGCGACATTGTTCATAATTAATATAATTAAAACCCCTCAAAAAGAGAAGCAACAACTATGAGCCGTACTTTGAAGGTCTCTACCTTCTCATCAAATTCCCTCTTTCTCTTGAATATCCATTTAAACCTAATGGATATGACCCCTATAGGTGGATCCTCAAGATCCCACGCACAACAACTGTGTATGAAGTCTACTTTAGACTTTATTGCTAACATCCATCTTTCCATGTCATGATCTTCGGAAGCTTCATCGTATGAAGTTAAATCATTGTCAATCTCATTTGGCACATGGAATCCATACCCTCTAGGTGGTATTACAACCCTCAAACTAATTTGAAGAGGTATGAGTGTTTTATCCTCAATTATCCTTTTAGTTTCCTGTTTTAGGAGCCTCATTATCTTTTTAGGATTTAGTGAGTTCCTTTACTTCATTTTATATAGATTCTCAAGAAAGTCATCCTCTTAGAATCATATTCATGGAGATGAAATCTTTTAAGAATCTCATGTCATAAAGTAGGTATCTGATACCATCCTTTATATTCCTAATGAAGTAGCACTCTTAAGTGCAAGATTCTAGCTTTCTTGCATCCATGTTATAGCATGGACCAAGTAACCCTTATATCCTCTAGTGTCTTACACTAAGCATGGTTCCAAACCATAGCTTATGATGAGTTTTGGGTTCATATTTGCATGTAATCTTATTATGTGTCTCTCTCTCTATATATATATATATATATATTGCAATCTCTACTACATATATACCTGGAAACTAAGAGCTAATTATGCTAAGTGTCATCATTCATCATATCATGTTACATATGATCCAATTGCATCTCCCTTCAACTCTATTGAGTTGAGGTGTATAAGGAGGAGTGAGATAGAAACAACATTCCTTTCTCTATATCCTTTAGAATTTATATCATAGGTACTAGCTACCTTGGTTAGATCAACTTTTTTTCATCTTCCTTCTAACTTTGGTTCTCAACCAAAATTGTGAAATCATTAAATATTTCAATGATTTCTAATGTGAAAGGATGAAATATCAAATCACAAATAATCATCAACATATATCTCATATCATTAATGTTCAACATGGTATAGATGATCCATATACATTAATTTGTATGTGATCTTGAATACCTATGCATCTTGCACCATTCCCACAGAAGGGTGCATCAGACATTTTACTTTGAATATAATATCACAAGTATGTAAGCTTTGAACTTTCAAATAATCTAAAGTTCAATCTCTTACAATCTTGTGATCGTATCAATGGACATATGTCCAAGGCTTGATGGCAGATCATTATCAAATGATCTTTATCCTCCTTTTGATCTTTATAAGGTTTGATTTCCAGTATTAGAAATGTTAACGAACTACTTATTAATATTCTAATTTAGTATAGTCCTCCAGATGTCTTATTACTATCTGAAATATATCCATCATAACTCTTTATGATAGTTCTATTCCCGAATACATGTTTATTTCCAACAAATTTAGAAATACACAATGAATGTATTCTAATATCTAGGTCATAGACATTCTCTATGACTAATAGCTCTCCCATTGAAAATATGTAGTTTATCTATCCAATGGAGATTTTTGTAATAAATGCATTAACTCCCAATTGGATGAATATTATACCTTAAGATCAAGGTTTCTAGTCTTCTAAAACATATGCAACCAATTGCGATTGTTATTAAAAGAATGAGATACAATTATTAAAATTTAATCTTATCTAATAAGTAAGACGATTTCAATGAGTATATGGAAGTAGAATGTAACCATATATTATCTAATTCCTTC
This sequence comes from Ottelia alismoides, assembly GCA_037367405.1. Classification (NCBI taxonomy): domain Eukaryota; kingdom Viridiplantae; phylum Streptophyta; class Magnoliopsida; order Alismatales; family Hydrocharitaceae; genus Ottelia; species Ottelia alismoides. The sequence continues at coordinate 24,788 of JAZKJV010010308.1, read as the reverse complement.
TCTAAGGATTCTGGATAGTCCTGATAGTCATATTATTAGTATATTAGTTTATTGCAGTATTTACATTCATTCAACTCTTTGGATTTCATATTTATGGAAGTCACGAAACTACGGTCAACTATTTGACTTTTCGTCTTACTTGGGTCCGACCCATGCTTCCATTTCTCTTCCTTAATCTATAAACAACATCTGCTTAAGATAAAGGATCTCTTAAATTGAACTTGTCCTCAAGGGACTTCAATATATGAGTATTTCAACATTTATTTATGATTTATCCTATTCGTACATTATGACTATTCTGAAGCGTCATGAAAGACTTGAGTATAGTGATGAATTCCCATTTCATCACCTTTATTCTTTCATTTTAGCCTTAAATCCCTATCTAAATGCATGAAGATGGCATTAATTTAACAAATAACATCCATTATTTCTCTTGTAAATACTGTATAAATGCATTGATTTAATTCAAAATAAAACAATAAAGGAAAGAAAAAAAGAAATGAAATACCAAAGGTACTGAACAATCTTAAATCCCAAGACTAAGCCACTAATTGACTTAGTAGACAATGAATAAAGTAGGGGGAGATAAGGGCCATCAATTGTACACAAAATACATCGAAACCCTAATTTTTATAGCCCTATAATAGGCCTTTTGGGACCTATCTTATTTATATCTCTAATCAATAAAACCTCTATACGAAAGATGTGCATAAAATATAAAGAAAAATATAAAATTTATTTCATTCAAAAATAATGCACAGTGTGCCTGGGACACACATAATAAAAAGCCACAAAGAATAATTTACATACTTGTATCTTCTCCATACTAATCCAAAATTCACCAAACAAGTCCCTATTCTTTATGAAATTAAATTATCTATTTAATGAGGGTCGTTTCATTTAATTCAGAATTAAGATGCAAAAGTTGGATTTTGGGCCCTCATTATGTAATATATATGTATATAATATTCATTATATTTATTCTTTGTATTTTTAGGTGTCTTATATTCTCATATATTTGTAAATATTATTTGAAATACATATACAAAATAAAAGTAAAATAAAACCATGAAAATTGTATTAAAATAAATAAAGTTATCAAATATATAAGTAAAACATACCTACAATATACCTATAGCATATGTACGTAATTATTTAAGTAAATAACTTCAGAAAATAAAATAAAAATATATACTTATGTTTTAAAATAAGTTATAAATATATAAATTACATGTATATAATAATACAAAATACAAAATAAAAATAAAAAACAACAAATACAGGTAAATATACCCATAAGTATAAATGTAAATATTAACATATGATAAACCAGTTTGTAAAAATAATAAAAATCATAATAAAATAATACATGAAAAACAAATATTTTTCATGTTTTAATGAAAAAATAAATCATTAATTATTTTTAATCTATTTAATAAGAGAATTTAGCCGAGCGAATTTTTGGTTGGTCCACATGGACCAACCTGATCCCTCTTTTGGTTGACCTATGGTCAACTACTCGCCCCCTCCTTTATCGAGCATTGCGATTGTCAGAGCCCGATTTTGCACCATTTTTCCTGCTATATCCAATCATGCTCTGGCTTGGCATGATGAGCAAAATGTGTAGATTTGATCTCCTTAATTAACACCCGAGCTTAATATCCAATCGATCTTCATCGAATAAAGAGAAATCGGATCTACAATGTGTCGCCTCCATTTGTGTATAAACAATCACCTTCTCACCCCTTTTGAAGTTTGATCACCCTTTACTCTCTATATCCACTTTCTCTAAATCGCTTGGGCTTGCTGGTGACAACATCAAACTCGTCGAACATTTGGCGTGGAGAAGGAGCTGCCGGAGGCGGAGATCCATCCTCGTCAGAGTAGCCATCGTCGGAATATCTAGGTAAGAGCTACATTCATATCATTTTTCTATCGTATGTTGTTCCCTTAGTTTATTGTAAGCCTTAGTTAAGTCAATTAGGCATTCGTTTAGTTTAGTTTCAGAAATCCAAATCGTTGGAGCCTTAGGCTGCAATACCAAATTCACAGTGATCATCCACTATTCTGACTCCCATTTCATACCACTTTCATTCCCCTTCGCATTCTATACAAAGTCCCCTGTTTCCCCCCTCGACTATGCAAGAATCGAGGTCCATCAAGGATCCTTCCACTGACTTTCGCCGGAGCCCACTACCATCTTCATCCACATGTGCATCCAACTTCGTTTCAGACCAAGGACCTTCGCCTCGTGTCAGATAATCTTTTGCTACAGGAGGGAGAACCTAAGGATCCTCCAACTGTTCACTTCCAAAAAAAGGAACACCCATATTTGCTACCTTCAGGCCTCGGTTGATGGGGCCCAGACCCACTTAAGCCCTCCTACAAATGTAGGGTGGCCAAAACAAGCTGAATGACCGATCGGAGATGAAGGAGGAGCTCAGAGGACGGAGCATTCTCGGATTCAAGCTCTCTAGGGATAACCTTCTTCCGAGTTCTTCCAACATGCCCCAGAACCGTTAGATGGAGCAAGACTGCCAGATCTAATCATGTCCGTCGAATCCAGGCCGAACCAATACGTAAGGAGGAGCACACGATCGAACACATGGCACGTTTAGCGCCATCTGATAGCGTGCCTCTTTTGGGTAAATTTATTAGTAACTTGATGAATATGTAATTCATCACTCTTAAAATCGAAAATAGAGTCTTGTTCCTGAGTAAATTAGCTGCATATTTCCACTTATGTTGCATAATTAGCATTCATGCATGCATAAGTAATACCTGCAATTAACATTCATATTTGCATTAAATAAGAAGCCTAATTCACTTGTAATTATTCATCTATTTATCTATATTTTATACTCACTCCAAAGTCAATAAAACCAACTCTATACTGTATATATTACTAACTAATAATACAAGGAAAAGGTCAAAAAATTCTAACTTGTAAAATTACCCCATAAAACCCCAAACTCAGTTGGAGACCTTAGACCTTAGAATGAGCATATCTATCTCATACAACCTACGATCTAGGTCTACTTACTTTTAAATTAATACATATTCAGAGACCTTCAAAATGAGACCAATTTCATTTAAATCAGAGCTTGTGCAAAACTTGGATTTTGGGACCCCATTGTACATTATATGTTTGTATATTTGTACCCTTGTATTTTTGTATTTTATTTGTCCTCATATCCGTTTTTGGGTCAACATGAAACTTGTAGATATCATCAAGATCTACAACTTTAATGTTTTGAGTTTTTCCAAATTCGGCCATCTTCTCTATCTTATTCCATATTTTCCTTCGACCGTTCAGATCATGCCACGTGGTTCCCTCTGGTTGCGCCATGTGGCCCGCTCATAAAGCGCCACGCTCTCCTCTTTTCCGCTGTCTGATCCCTTCCCTTCTCTCCAAATCTGGGCCATCCACTCTCCTAGCTGATCTCCACCTCCGATCATCTCAAGATCAGATCTCCTTCGTCCACTAGCGCCTCGCCCTCAGCGTGCCACGTGTGACTTGCCTAGCCGCACGATCGAGGTCGAAAGGACTTCATCCCCACCACACACTCCTGCAATGATCTTAGCCCTTCGATCAGATCCTCTAGATCCCATCCCAGTTGTTCTTCAACGCTGCCCTCTACTTTCACCACGTGTCGCACCCGTACCCCTTCGATCATACCTCCCCGATTTGATTCAAGCCCCTCCTTAGCACCTCGATCTGGGCCGTTGGATCACAAGATCCAACGGTCCTGAGGTCGTCTTCCACCTTGGGTCGCATCCCTCGTGCACGTCGCCCACTCCACGCGCTCGTCGCCCCCTTCCTATTTTCTCCGCTACCATAGCCACTCTCTCCACCCATTGACTGCCCCACGATGAAGCCCCCACTCCCTTCATCTTCGCCGACCTCCATATCCTCCATGATCCCCTTTCTCCTCACTTCACGCACCCCACGAACCTCAGGCCTCCATCACTGCCACCTCCACCTTCTCTCTATAAAATCCCCGCCTCCGGCCACCGTTACGCCCATCCGCTATTGCAAGAGAGAATCTAGTGCTACCCTCTACCTATCAGTGATAGTGATTTGGGCTTAGAAGCGAGCGACGCCAGGATTCTTCTCCGGTGAGATCCACAGCCAACTCCGCTGTACCGCAGCTCCACCGACAAGCTGCACGAGCTCGGGAAGCTACCGATCCTTGAGCGAAGACCAGGAAGCTCCTCCTCGAGCTTCTGACCCCAGGTAGACTCCTCCATTCTCCTCCGATCGTCTTCATCTTTTCATCTCGATTTTCTCGCAATTTCGCCGCCCTCTCCACTCATCTTCACGCTCGCCTGACCCTCCCCTGAGCTTCACCTCGAAGTTTTGATCTTCGTGCACTCTTTTATTCGCCTTGATGACCCGTCGCACTACACTTCGATCACAGCGTTGCAGTTCACGGCGGAACTCCACCTACGACCATCACCACTTCACCACCTTGGCCTCGCCGCACTTGCACGGGCTCCATTCTTTGGACCTAGCTAACCCTGCAGGTACCCCTAGCTTCATTCGCCAGAACTTCACCGGAGTTCAGCTCGAGCTTCGTCGTCACCGGCGTTCAGACCTCTCCAGCTACTCCTAGGACCTCCGACGGCTTCATGGTACTTCCATGATCAGTCAGAGCTATACAGGAGCCACCAGCGAGCTATAACGAGCACGAGAGAAGGAGGCGGAGCAAGGAGCTCAATACCGGAGCCCTGCCAAGTCCGCCGCAGGAGGTGGCGGACCGGAGAATAAGAAGCACAACCACCGTTGGATCTCCTCGATTCGACGGCCCTCGCAATGCCACGTTGCCTTGAGCCTGTGGCCGTTAGATCATCCAGATCAAGCGGTCCTTATTGCGCCATGTAGCAGCTGCCCCGAGCTCTAGTCTCTGTTGGATCTATCTCAATCCAATGGCCAATAGTCAGCCACATCGACGTCATCAGCATTGTTAGATCATTGCAATCTGACGACTCTAGAGGTGCCATGCCAGCAGCTTTAGCAGCCGTTGGATATACACTAATCCAACGGTCCACATCGCACCACGTATCCTCCTTCGAGCCTCTTCCCCGACCCTAGGCTCGGAGCACCCGAAGCAAACCCGAGGCTGATCCGAGCCTCCAGAGCCTCCCAAGCCTCCTCCCGAGCCTTGATCGACATCCGAGCCTAGCTCCGCATGTGTTTCCCACGTGAGGGCTAGGTAATTTGCACAGAGGCCCTCGAAGGTTTTGGAAATTGCAAGTTGGTCCCTGCCAGGCATGTCACGTGAGGCGCGTGTGACTCTGTGGGAAATTTGCATCCACCTCCCCCGCATTATAGGTAATTGCATTTATGTACATGTCAGCACGCTTAATATTCAGATTTTTTTCTGTATTTGAAATTTGGTCCATGTCTTTGCACACATATTTAGGTGTCTATTTAGCATCACTTTTAAATTCTAAAAATTGCATGTTGTAGCCCAACTTGTCCTTTATCTCATGTGACACGTGTTTTATTTTTGTGACTTCTCTGGAATTTAATATTATTAATTTTGTGGAAATTAGCATATTTTGCCCACTGTGTGCTTTTTAATTCATATTAAATTCCTTGTTGCTCCAAAAATCTTCATAAAATCACATTAGACTTAGGATAATTTATTTTACAGTGTGCCCAAAAATCATTGCATTTACATGCATCACGAGGCCTGAATAAATCAAATAGTGATTTTCTTAATTGATTTTTAATAGGTCCAATTCACATAGAATTTTAGGTTTATTAATTTTCCTGGATTTATCACACTTAGATCTATTTAGGATAATTTTCATATATGGAAATAATGTGTTTTGGTATTTATTAAAATTAATTTTGTAAAAACAACCTAACATTAATATTTTATTCATAGTGAATTCATAAAGTATCAGAAAATTCCAAAAAAATTAATGTATCTTAATTTCATTGCATTTCATATTCTATCTAGGTTTCATATTTTTTGGACTTCATTTGATCATATTTATGATTTAACTTGTAAATTTGGCTTGAAATTGCATTCGTTCTTTCCTTCATTGCATAAAATTAATTAAAAAAAGGACAAAAAATAATCCTATGAAAATCTGACCTCTGAATTGACTTCAAATTCACCTAAAAAGACAGTTACCTCCCTGAGTTTGACCTTGGGCTTGACCAAGTAAAATAAATCTGCCACTCGGAATTAACTGAACATTAATTAAAGTGGTATTTTTGACGTAGCCTTGATTACCCGTCTGCAACGAATCTAACACTTAATTTGACCATTAATTTGATTGAATTAACAAGGGCATTTCGACGCTCGTCATAACCCCCACCTTTTGTATTTTCCATTTGGTTTTGTAAGTATTTAGGGTACTATAAAACTTGTGCAAAAATTATACGGACCCCTAGGATGTTTTGAATATATCATTCAGGTCAAGTATCAGGTCCCCTCACGTGGCGCCTCACGTGAAGTGGATATTTTGGAGGGAAACCCTCTCGAGTTCTTCCATTTCATTTTAATATTCTAAATTTGAATATTAGCGTAATATTTTGAGATTATTTGCATACGACACCTTTTACTTGTATTTTATTACAAAAAGACCCCTGTTAGGTTGTTTTATTTTATTTATGTCTTTTTAATTTTGGTAAATAGCTCCAGACATCAAAAATTGTGGGGAAATTTGTGTGAATGCATGATATTATTCGAATGTTCATCATATTATTTATTTAGCATTTTAATGCATTTTTCCATTTATTAAAAATCATTTTGGAGTTATTTATTCCTTGTTTAGCTACAGAAATACAAAAAATAAAATCACTTTTAAAAATTCAAAAAATTAGAGTATATTTATTACAATATTTTATCACTCCGGACCAAAAATCACAAAAAATATAAAGGAAATCTTTGAAATTGAAAAACCCTCCTAACCCTAGAAAAATATGCAAAAATTTAAAAAAAATAGTTACATGTTTCTTATTTTTGTTATATAGTATAGTATATATTAAAAATATTTTGGGTGTTTTGATATATTTATCTATTTTTAAAATCCTAAAACATTCGATCTATTTATTAAGTCCTTGTTTTCTATATTTAATACTTTAAAAATACCTAAACATTAGCAAAAATTGCCTAAAAATCACAAAAATAGAGAAAAATTAAAAAAAAAACACAAAAAGATTTTATTTTGAAAAAATGAGTCTTTTTAACTATTTTAATAAAAATAAAACCCTATATAGTATATATACCTAATACTACTCATATAGTATTATTATTACTATTATTATTTATAAGTACCTTAAATATATTTTAAAACCTTAAAAAATAAAAAGGATTGTTCTTATTTGTCTTTTCTGAATTTATTATATATTTACTATATATATATCATATATAGTGCTTATATATTATACATATATATACTTATTTATTCTTAAAGAAAAGAAAATTAAAAATTAGAAAAATATAAAAAGAGAATAAAATATATAAAAAGAAAAAAAGTATAAAAAAATTAAAAATACAAAAAAATAAATATTAAAAATAAATATAACCAAATAAAAAAAACAACTAAAAAAATTACACAAAAACACCTAAGTAGGTTGCTCAATTTTTCTCTACTCCCTTTTACTTCCTATGTTTGACACTCTACTAATTATCACTATACATATGTTGTAGAGTTATAATAAATTTTTACTCAGTTTACTTTGATTACTTTCATTATCTTGTGCGGGTTGATTATTTTCGACTCTCCACTTTTGTTTGCTCAACTCAACGATTGCTAATTGTGTTGATTAGCGGACCGGTCGAGAGCGTGCCAACAAATGGTGTCATTGTCCAGGAGCAATAGTTGAGTAGAGTAGAGTAGCCTGCTTAATTTTGTTATCATTTTCAACTATCTGATTGCTTGCACATTCCTCCCTATTTTTTCTATCTATCCTAGTCTGACACATTTCTTGTTTGAATTTGTTGCGAGGGCCCGCCTATCGAGGGAGAGCTTCTGAGGAGACTCACTGCACCCGAGAGACGTGGAGGTTGGTGGTTCTTCACCCACCATCCGTAGAGAGCGATAAAAGAAGACAAGAAATTTTCAGAGTAGCATAGCTTAGAGATAGTTTAATTTTTGTGAGAGAGAGATCAATTTGCATAATTTGTAATAATAAAGGTACCCAAGGACACTTTAACTTTCACACTATCTAAGGTCCATTGCCTAGGAGGGTGTTCACGTGGGGGCCTCCTTGAAAGAGAAAAGTGAAGGAACAACCCCTAACTTAGTGAAGGGGAGGTGAAGACTATTACACCAAGAATTGACAAGCATTTGATTTTTCAGCCTTGTTGATTTAGATGGGGAAAAGCGCTACTATATATGGGGGCTAGGTGTACACTTTCCAATCCGGGGTGCCTTTCCAATAAACATGGTCTTATACAAGACGGTGGCTTCTTGAGGTCCCTCAAGAGTCCTCAACTCTAGTCCTCAGGCTTCTGGCTTTTCCATCTTCTAGATTTGGATATCACTCACAAGCTCTTCTCGAGGAGGTTGTCTTCTCAAGCTGAAGTTTTCTCCACCTTTTACTTTTATTCCTCCCTATTTTCCTCTTATTTTTATTTGTTCCCCCAATTGTGCTTTCTACTTTTCTTTTATTTGTTTTCTGAGATTGAGTTCTTAGATCTAGTATTACTTGACTTGATAATTTAGGTTCAAAGCCCTAAATATCTGCATGTACCTATAGTATATTTGCTTGGACTTAGATAAAACTTTTGCTGATTTCCCAGATTTGATACCACATGCCGTGAGAGAGTCGATACAACACTTGCAGGATCCGACATGTCAGACACCGATGACTCTCCAAGATCGGACTCTCGGTATTTTATGTGAGAAATTCAACAAATATGTTCTTCATGCTAATAAAAATCCATGCTTAGGGTAATTTCATCGCTTTTGCATTTGCATATAGTGTAATTTTAAATTCTGTCCAGCATCCTGCATGGAGAGCGCTGGGATGCACTATGAGTCTTCTTAATAAGTGTACATCATTCTAACAAAAGGGTGAGATTTCCACTCTAGTGTAACTTACATTACTTTTGCGCTATCTCCATCTATTTTTGCACACTAAGGTTTGAAGAAAATCAGAAAAAATCGTTAGGCGCATTATTATGAAAAACACTCAAAAAAGTGAAAATTAAAAATTTAAATAAGGGACTTCTTAATAAACCGTGATAAAAAAATAAAACTCGAAACAAACATTCATTGTATTGGGTTCATAAAGCCCTCATTGTTTTTAGCTACATTCTAGACTGAGTAAGGCATGACACTAAAGGAATAGAGCCAAAAATCCAGCTTGAGTACTGCCTTGCTATTGACTGGATTCACAAATACTGTCGCTTCTATTGTACGTGGTAGAGTAGGGCCTTGTTAATGACGGTGTTCTCACCTTGTATAGAACATCCGACTTGGTTCAAAGTATTGAGAATACTCCATTCCCTTACAGATGTGTCTATCTCATCATCTTGCATCTAAGTACCTCATTTTTGGAGGAAGTAGTAGTCTCGCTTATCGGTTTCCTCCTCTATTCTTTGGTTGAGTAGTCGATCTAGACCCAATAGCAAGGACTCTCCCCAAAAAAGTACATGCTACATATTACAAAGGAAGTGGAAAGTACGAGATGCTTTTCCGGCAGTACTCACTCTTCCATAGGGCTATCCTCTATGGACTTGTTACAAGATTTGCCTGAAAACAAAATAAAATCAAAAAGATAAAAATAGCCGAACTCTTACGACTTGACATTGTGTGAGTGAGTGAATCCTTTGCTTTGTGTTTATTTGGATCTAGTTTTAGGTCAAAGATCAGTCCTGCACATTTGCGCCATTTTTCATTTCCTCTGTATGTCTCTGCTATACTCATTTTGAGACTCCTTTCATTTATTATTTCCATCCTCTTATTATTACCATGTTCCTTTATTCCTCATTTATTCACTCTTCACTCTCAAGATGTCGTCTTATGAATGGAATAGTTGGGACCTTGCCGACAACCACATCAATTCCATTGAGCCAAAATCTCCAATAATTCGGGGTGATTCTTGAGAGCTTGGTTCATACCTTATGGACCACTCTCAAGACTCCATGCTTCCTCCTCAAATAAATCGAGATCTCTCTTATCCTAAATTTGCTCCTTTCTAGATGGAGATTGATTTCACTCCTTATACCTCTCCATCCTTAGTAAATTTCAGTCGGATTCTGAACACTTCTCTACACCCGGTGGTTACTTTAAGGCTAATCGGGGTACTTTTTCAATTGCAAACAATAACCCCAATCTAGAAATCAATTCAGACTCTAAACCTGAGATGGCACCCAAGGGCAAAGGTAGAAAGTTGATCAGAACGAGGTTAACAACCAGCTGCTCGCTTCATCCCAGGCAATTCAACAACACTTGACAGACCAGGCCCTAGCTCGGGTTGCATTTTAGGATATGCTGGATACGATGAGGAGGAACCAAGGAAATGGAGAGGGAGAAGGACAGAATGGCAGAGAAGATAGGCAAACTTGTGGAAACCCTAAAGGTGAGGATGAAGTGAGAGAGCAACCAAAGCCAGGTCTCAAGGAGACTTAGAACCCTAGAGTCGGGCAGATTACGGAGTGGATCCCAATCCCTACGAACCATGGACATTTTGAACTCAAGTCGCAACTGCTTTCACTTATTCCCACCTTCCATGGGAATACAAATGAAGAACCCTACATTCACCTCTTGAAATTCAGCTGTCTGTAATACCATACACTACCCCAACATCCCGTTGGAGGTAGTCAAGATGACTACTTTCCCATTCAGTCTGTGAGACAAGGTGCTTTATTGGATAAATCACCTAGAGAAAGTGGTGATGACCTGGGAGGCTCTCAAATCTGCCTTCCTGCACAAGTACTATCCTCTAGGTCATATAAATCATATGCGAGCACTTGTCTCAAATTTCTCATAGCTATTCCCATGAGCCTATCCATGAGGCATGGAAAAGGTTCAGGGATCCTATAGGAGAAGTGCCCCCACCACGATATTCCAAAGATCAGTTTGGTACAAAATTTCTTTAGTGATTTAAATTAGATATTTTAGAAGCTGATTGATGTAGCCTGTGGAGGATCTCACTTTAACAAAGATGAAGATGTGGTGTGGTAAATCTTCAAGGAGATAGATGAGGGACTGTTCACCTTGCCCTCATCTCGAGCATTACAGAATCACCCATATATTCCTCCCAAAACTATTTGTATGACAACATCATATGAAGAAGAGAAAGATGAAAGCTCCAACCTCAGCATCATTGGAAGCCATCTCTCCAAGGTCGATATCATTCAAAAGCGGTCACAAGATCTTGAAATACTAAATTTGACCGAACATAGGATGAAGCATTTGGATAAGCTGGACCAGTTCTCAAAGCAACTTGAGCTTCTAATGAGTACCATCAACTCCTGCAACTCTGTGGCAACGTAAGCCAAGACTAATGCTGAGCCGAAAAACAAGCACCGCAGTAATCTGCGCAGCCAAGTCAAGGGCAAACCCAGTCAGTTCAGCATGTGTACTACGTGCAAGCACCGGACCAGGGATCACAATCTCTACAACATACCCAGATGGTGGTATATCATCTAGAGGCTTCGACATATGTCGAACCCTTCTTTCCGAATCCACTGCAAATCTAGGAGGTGAATGTCGCCTGGGCTAACGATTAGATTCTAACCTGTCTTGGTGGAAAAAATCAGGATTAGAACTTGGTGATTCAATAATACCAACCTCAGCGACAGGAAGGAGCTTTCAGCCCAGCCAGAACCAACAGTTTCCACAGTATGCCCAACAATGGAGGCAAAGTTAGCAGAACCAGCAGCAACCATGTCAGTAGTAGTACCACCAGCAGCAGAATGGTTATTACCAGAACCAGTACCAGTCCCCTTCTCATCACAAGTTTCAGCAATCCCCTCCACTTCTGCATCAGAGCCATTTGTCCTCAAACTCAATATCCATAACAGTACCATCCTCTGTGATCTCATCATGTATAGAATTTTGTGGCAACTCCTGCGAATCCTGCAACTCGACTATCTGGCACGGTTAGTGAAAAGTTGAAGTTAAATGAGCCAAAAGTTGGATGACCTCACAACAACCAAAACAGTCATTCCAGTTCAAGTTCAGGAAAGTCCAAACAATTTCTGACGCAAGGAGCAGGTAGTTTGCAATGTCTAATCCTCGATTGAGTCAGCTATGAATGATCCATTTATGTTATCTAACTCTTTGACTCTCAGGAGCGATAGGACACTACGGGCGTCTGCGACCGTGAAGGGTAAAAACTAAGCTTCACAGGGCAAGCCTTCATTAGTTGTGCCCACATCGAGTTCGGGAGGAGGAAGAGAAAGGAACACCTGATGCACTAGATTCAGAAAATTACAGAAAAATGAATGCAACCAAAAATCCACTTCAAGTAATAAAATCCAAGGCGATGTCGATGTAGCTAACGAGATGTCTGCAACAACACTAGATTCTATGCGAGATAGCGATGTCGATGTTTCTTTGTTAGATTTTTCGATGGAGCAAATGATTGTACCCTCTTTTGATCATTTGCACATAAAAGCTAATTCACCAGAACAATTTTTGAATGATGTAACTATTCCATTTCTGGATGCATAAATAACCAAAAAAATTAGAAAATTCAAAAATACTTCGTCTGATCTAGGTGTAATTGAAATTCTGCACAATATTGTTCTAGAAATGCCACTCTTAAAATCCATGGAATACATGCCGACTGTGAAGAAAGTTCTGAAAGAGGTATAAACTACAAAGCGCCAGCCCTGCAAAAACAGACGCAACCATGCAGAAAACATATCCTCACCATGGCTATCATAAGCGCCATCAAAATTCTTCCCTTCAAGAAGAAGGACACGGGAGCACCGCTCGTCAGATGCATGATTTTCAACCAAGAGTTTGAACGAACACTTCTTGACAGTGCATCATCTATCAATATTATGCCTACTTTACTGCTCAAGGAATTTGTGTTAGGACCACTGAAAACAAACCAGAATGATTCTGTAGAGTGCAGATACTTCTATTAAGTGGCCAAAGGGTATGCTTTAGGATGTAATTGTCACAATCCAAGGGATGCAATTCCCTGTGGACTTCATTGTCCTAGATATATACACCTCACTCCCCTTGCTCCAAACCCTGATTGTATTGGGACGATCATTCCTTTGACTTGTCAACGAATTAGTGGACTATGGCACCGACACAATCACCTTTCGCTCAAGCAGTGACAAGGTTCAGGTGCAGACAATCCAAGTATCGAAGCCTATAGAATTCTGTATCAAACGAATGCGCGCCCACGCAAAATGCAATAGATGAATGTAATTTTTTGGCAGAAATCAGAGACGCTACATTATTTTTGAGAAATGATGAAACCCAGGAGTTCCTCTCCAAGGAGGAATGCCTAGAAAGCACCATTCGAATTCCTTGAGGTCCTTAATGATGAATTTGCATGCGGATGTGCTATCTGATGTCACTGAAATACTTCCCATTCTGTCGGAGAAGGAAGAATTCATTGCAAATCTTTCTGATATACTAAACATAGAGAAGAATATCACCATGGTGGACAATCTCCCGATAAATGATCACACACCTACCACAGTTGTCGAGGTCATCACAGAACTGACTCTAACTCCTCCAGAGCTGAAGCAATTACCATCAATGTTTAAGTATGCCTTCCTTGCAGGTGAGCCTAACATGTTCCTGATCATTATAAAATGCACAACTGACCAAGGACCAAGAATCTCTCCTGCTTGATGTTCTTGGATGACACTGCAAGGTGATAGTCTAGAAAATATCGGATCTCCATGGGATTAACCCTTCAGTGTGCTCACACCACATCTACTTGGAAGAGAACAACAAACCCTCCCGTGAGTTTTTGGCACCGTCTAAACCCTAATACCAGTAGGTTGTGATGAATGATATTATCATGTGGTACGATACAAGTTTCATATATACCATCTTAGATTCTAAATGATGAGTCTGCTACATGTGGTTCTTATGAAACTGAGAATCACGATTGTGATGAACGAAAAAGAAGAAGAGATTCTGACCCGAGTACCAACATCTTGGCATGTCTGTATGGACTATAGATGCTTGAATTTTGTCACTGAGAAGGATTATTTTCCACTTCCTTTCATCGACTAAATAGACAAAATGCTGGCCGCAAATGATTATTTCTATTTCTTTGATGGCTACTCGAGATATAACCAACTTCCAATTGTGCCCAAAGACCAAGGGAAGACCACACTCACCTGTCCATTTGGGAAGTACACATTCAGACATATCTTGTTTTGGCTATGTAATGCCCCCGCTATATTTCAGATGTGTACGTTAGCAATGTTGCAGACATGGTGGGTAGTTTTCTTGAGGTGTTCATGGATGACTTCTCTATCTACAGAGATAGATTTGATCAATGCTTGAACTATTTAGGTTGACTTATTCAATGTTCATGTGAAGCAAATATTGTGCTCTTATGGGAGAAGAGTTGCTTCATGGTGATCGACGGAATAGTGCTAGGTGACGTCGTCTCCAATCGAGGCATGGACCCGGGACAAGGTGGAAGTCATTTCAAAGATTGAGCCACCTACCTCACTGAAGTAAGTTAGTTCATTCCTGGGGAACATGGGCTTTTACAGAAGATTCATCAAAGATTTCAGCTAGATTGCCCAACCTTTGACAGAGCTTCTAGGGAAGGACACTGAATTCATTATCAATGATAGAGTGCTCCAAGCCTTCAATCAGTTGAAAGAAATCATAACCAAAGCTCTTGTTCTACAGCCACCAGATCAATCTCCACCATTTGAGATCATGACAGATGCTTCCGATTATGCTATTGGGGTTGTACTGGGACAATGATGGGATGGACTGCCATTTGTGATTCATTGCACTAGCATGAATGTGATGATGCCCAGAAAAATTACACAGTCACCGAAAAGGAAATGCTAGTCGTAGTGTTTGTACTGGAAACATTCAGGTCACACCTGCTCGGGTCAAAAGTCATTGTGTATAATGACTACTCTGTTGTACGATACCTGGAAAGCAAGAAGGATGCGAAATCAAGA
Organism: Ottelia alismoides; assembly: GCA_037367405.1. Taxonomy (NCBI): domain Eukaryota; kingdom Viridiplantae; phylum Streptophyta; class Magnoliopsida; order Alismatales; family Hydrocharitaceae; genus Ottelia; species Ottelia alismoides. The sequence goes on along the minus strand of JAZKJV010010308.1, from coordinate 9,684 downwards.
CTACTGTATTGGATCCTTCTACTTTAGGAGTTTGATTTAGAGATATGTGATAAACTTGGAGTCAAGAATGTTGTGATGGATCACCTTTCCAGAATCACTAATATAGAAACTCATGAACAGAAAATCCTTCCCATCACCGAAACCTTCCTAGATGAGTCTGTCATGGCAGTCACCTCTCTCCCATGGCATGTCAATATTTTAAACTACCTTGTCTACAAGGAAGTTCCACAAGATTGGCCAAAGCTGAAAGTGGACCAAGTTCATGCCTGATATCCATTTCTACCAGGTAGGAGGATCCACACTTGTTTCGAGAGGGTGGCGATTGTATCTAGAAAAGATGCATTCCTGAGGAGTTCACAAGTGTCCTGAACCATTGTCACAAATTCGAATCAAGAGGACACCATTATGAAAAGTGTACGGTAGTGAAAGTGCTACAATACGGCCTCCGGTGGCCAACTCTTTTTAAGAATGCTACTGGCTATGTTAAAGGTTGCACTAACTGTCAGAAGATGGGCGGAACTATCAATTCGTGAGACCCCATGCTTCTCAAGTTTATTTAGATATCAGATGTCTTTGATGCATGTGAATCAATTTCATAGGTTCATTCCCTAACAGTCAAGGTCACGAGTACATCCTACTTGATGTCAATTATGTTAGTCGATGGGTGGAGGTCATCCCCGCTCGATCGCAAACAGTCGCATTGTGTGTAGCTTCCTCAAAGATAACATCATTGAACAGTTTGAGATTTTTATGATCTTCATATTAGACGAAGGTAGCCACTTTATCAACAAGGAAGTGAAGAAGCTCACTAAGGAGTACGACATTAAACCCCGGTTCACATCTCCTTACTACCCACAGACTAACAGCTTGGCTGAATATTCTAATAGAGAGATCAAATGTATCTTGTAGAAACTTGTACGTCCCTACAAAAAGAACTGGTCCCAGTTGCTTAACATAGTTCTTTGGGCATATCGTATATCGTACAAGTCTCCTTTGGGAATGTCTCCATATCATCTTGTGTACAGCAAGCCATGTAATTTTCCCATAGAAACTCATACATAAATCATTATGGGCAGTCATTATATGTAACTTGGACAGAGAAAAGGTAGGAAAGAATAGGAAAATTGACCTGAATCTGTTATCAGAATTCAGAGACTACATATGATAGCAGCCTCATGTATAAAGAGAAAGTCAAGCGATGACATGTTAAGCATATCGAACGAAAGACTTTCAAGCCAGGTCAAAAGGTATGGTTGTTCGATGTAAATCTTAAGCTATTTCCAGGCAAACTAAAAAGCAAATGGTCATGACCTTTTAATGTGAAGAATGTGTGTGACAATGGAAGCATCGTCATATTTGGATTGTCAGCTGACGCACAACCTTTTGTTGTAAACGGACAGTTGCTGAAACCATACATTGATCATGATACATTCCTAGTCGTGGTCGATTAGATATAGGTGGTATTTCTAGATGAGCTTTTTGAGATAGAGAGATCAAGACACATGAGCCTTAAAAAATACTTTTATTTCCTTTTTTTCTTCTTCTTTTCATTCCTTCCATTGTTTCATTCACCCCATTCATTAATGTTATCCTTAGGATATACTCAATCCAAAGTTAGGGGGGATGAATGTATTTGATTTACTCTTTATTTATTCTCTCACTTTTCTCCTTACTTGTCTATACTTAGGAATAGTTTGCCCTAAGTATAGGAGGAGACATGTCGAGCTTATGGTTTGTGCATTCTCACATTTAATCATCCCCACTTGATATATAGTCGTCTGTACTTAAGACTAAGTGTAGGGGGGATGGTCAACTTCTTATTATTTTAGTTGTTATAGTATAGACTTCCTATACTAAGTATGAGTTATGTCTTCCTTTCTCTCTTTGATCACTATGAGGACATAGCTCAAGCTAAGTATAGGAGGACATATCTACGTTGTATATACTTTAGTCATAATTCGTACTTTCATATTTTTGAATAATATGGCTTGAATAATATACGAGTAAGAATTTACAACAAATCAATTGTACATAATACATCCTAATAATTTAAAATTACTATTCAAAATTCATTTAGCTTATTCATAAAAATGGTTTAAAAATGTTTTGCAAAATGATTTGAAAAATGAATGAAAATGTCTTGAAAATGTTTAAAACCTGTTTGGAAAACTTCTGCAAAATATTTTTCAAACCTTTATAAAAAACTTTTTGTTTGAAAAACCTTTTTTGTTTACTTGAATCTTTTTTTTTGAAAACCCAGTTTGCAATTGATTTCAAAAATGGCTGTAAAAATGACTTGAAAAATCTATACATATTGTTTGCAAAATCTTTGCAAAATAATTTTCAAATTTTGTAAATATATGCAGAATTATTTGTAGATAATTATTTTTGAAAAAGTTTTCAAAATCTTTGTAAAATTGTTTTAAAACTAGTTTGGGATGCTTGTAGATAATTTCATCAAATAAAATTTGATAACCCTTTTATATAAATCCTCGTATATAGAACTTGTAAATAACCACTAACATTTAACTTGTACGAATTCCCAGTGTAAATGCTTAAAACCAATTCTTGTAATTAAGCACATACTCCTGTGTAATATTTACACATATATTTTCACTAACATATTATTGAAAAATCTCTATAAATTTAAAAGTTGCAAAAACTCCTATAATTTGCAAAACTTTTTCAAAAATCCATAAAAGGTTCAAATCATAAAATGCTTCACTAAAATATTTATTTGCATAGCATAACATTTGCATTTTTCTGATTGATAATAACCATTGAACTACTCTAAACAAAATCCGAAGATTAGAGCTCGGTTGGACGTTAATGCACTTAATCACAAGAACCCTTAGAGGAATTGGATTTGAGGCGTTTCAGGTCTGCTAGACTTAATTCTTTTAGACCATAACACAAGGTTCAGATGTCATCTTGACTGTCTAAGTAGAATATTTTGAAATACATGCATGACTCTTGTTGACAGTGACCTAACTTGCATACCTACACCTTACACTTTTCTCAACTCAGTTGAAGTGGCAGAGGGCTGGATTTGTTGGAATGAGACACAAGCGAATGGAAACATATGAAGTTACAATCTGTGGCCATTATGCCACAACCCGATACAGTAGCGATGAGGTCCAAAGACAAGAGGATGTGAGATGCAATAATGATTCAAAAGAGGGATAGTCTACTAGCTCAAGAGGAAAAAGTCCTTATGTAAATGTTGCTATAAATAGTATTCAAAAAATGCAAAAATCCAAAACTCCAAAAAGAATAGACGAGCAAAAATCAGAGAAAAATCAATTCCCTTCAGAGTATGTATATTTAATAAGCAAGCTTATGCTTCAAAGTCAAGGATATATGTGAGCATGTAGTTGGATGACTTGGCTACACTGGTCAAGCATCCTAGGATAGGTAGCTACACTGGTTACCATCCATTCTCTTCTCCATCTCCTCTTCTTGAGCCAGTTGCACTTGACATAGAAGGGAATACTCTACTTCTAGAGGAAAAGATACTGGATTGGGGAATTAGGGCCACCATGTTGGAAAAGATTGTCTCCTTATTGCTTCAACTGAGAGGAGCTACATATCACTAATACTGTACAAGATAGACTCATAGTCATAAAGAACTGCATTTGACAAAAACTTGTTCTGACATGGCTTTTGAGGAGACTTGGAGCAGAGTTTTGTGGTTCTTAGAGGTTGTTGAGTTTCAAGTCTGCTTCCCAATAAGGCTCCGACCAAACCTAATTTCCCAAAGATCTGATAAAGATCCAAACTTTGATTTTACGAAGAAAAGTTTAGAAGTTAAGAACAATCCAATTTATTTCGTTTTCTTTTCTTTATTTTATTTTTTTGCACTTATTAACATAAGTGTTTGATAGGGACTAGTACATGCAAGTATAGTGGCTGGCGAATTTCCATTTCATCACCTTTATTCTTTCATTTTAGCTTTAAATTCCTAGCTAAATGCATGAAAATGACATTAATTTGTATAAATAACATTCAATATTTATCTTGTAAGTACTACATAAATGCATTGATTTAATTCCAAAATAAAAGAATAATGTAAAGAGAAGAAAAAGAAATGAAATACCAAAGGTATTGAATGAACCTAAACCCTAATACTAAGCCAAGAATTGACTTAATCGACAAAAAATAAAGTAGGGGGAGAAAAGGGCCATTAATTGTAAATAAAATACACAGAAACCCTACTTTTTATAGCCAAATAATAAGCCTTTTGACATATTTTATTTTTCTTATTTTATACCTCTAATCAATAAACCCTCGATATGAAAGATGTGCATAAAAATACGAAGAAAATACAAAATAATTATGCATAAATAATGCACAGTGTGCCCGGGGCACACACAATTAAAAACCACAAAGAACACTTTACAGACTTGTATCTTCTCCATACTAATCCAAAATTCACCAAACTCACCTTTATTTTTTACTAAATTAAATTATCTATTTAATGAGGGTTGGTTCATTTTATTTGGAGTTAAGATGCAAAAGTTGACTTTTGGGCCCTCATTGTGCAATATACATGTATATAATATTCATTATTTTTATTTTTTATATTTTTAGGTATCTTATATTCTCATATGTTTGTAAATATTATTTGAAATACATAAACATAATAAAAATAAAATAAAACCATGAAAATGCATTAAAATAAATAAGCTATAAAATATATAGGTAAAACATACCTATAATATACCAATATAACATATGTACATAATTATTTAAGTAAAAAAATAATTTCTGAAAAATAAACTAAATATATATATGTGTGTGTGTTTAAATAAGTTTTAAATATATAAATTACTTGTACAAAATAATAAAAAATTACAAAATAAAAATAAAATACCATAAATACATGTAAATATACTTATAAGTATGCACATAAGTATTAACATATGATAAATCAATTTGTAAAAATAAACAAAAATCATAATAAAATAATAAATAAAATGATAAATATTTTTCACATTTTAGAAAAAAAATAATAAAATCATTTACTATTTTTTAATCTATTTAATAAGAGAATTTAGCCTAATTATTATTTTGTTGGGTCTGCATGGACCAACCATATCCCTTCGTTGGTTGGACTGCCGTCAACTTCCCTCCCTCCCTCCTTATCGATCATTGCTACGCTCGATCCAATCATGCTCTAGCTTGCCGTGCTGAGCAAATGTGGAGATTTGATCTCATTAGTTCACACCCGAGCTTGAGATCCAACCGATCTTCATCAAATCAAGAGAAATCAAAGCTGCAAAGTACCTCCTTTATATGTGTATAAATAATCACCTTCTACCTTTATTTTAAGTTTGATCACCCTCAACCTCTGTAGCCCTTGCTCTCGATTGCTTGAGCTTGTCGTTGACAACATCAAGCTCGTGGAGCATTTGGCGTGGGAGAAGGAGCATCCGGAGGCATAGATCCAACCTCGCCGGAGTAGCCATCAACAGAGCTTCCTGCTCCTGGAATAGCCAGGTAAGAGTTGCATTCCTGTCATTTTTTCTTTCTTATCTTTTCCAATAGTTTAGTGTAAGTTTAATTTCAGAAATAAAAATCGTTGGAGTCTTAGGTCCAGCCCAAATTCGCCATGATCATCCACCGTTCCGACCCCTATTTCATACCACTTTCGTTCCCCTTCACATTCTCCGCAAAAGCCCCTTATTTCCCCCTCGATTATGAAAGAAATGAGATCCATTGGAGCTCCTTCCACTACCTTTCATTGAAGCACACCACCATCTTCATTCACACGTGCATCTAACTTCATTTTAGACCGAGGACCATCTCTTCGTGTCAGAGAATCTCTTTCTCTAGGAAGGAGCAACTGAGGAGCCTTCTGTGGCTCACATTAAAAGATGAATAGACACCTAAATTCCCAGACCTCTAGGCCTCGATCGATGGGGTCAAAACCCATTTTATCTCTCCTATGCGGGGTGGCCACAACAATCCGAAGGACCGGTCGGAGATGAAGGAGGAGCTTGGAGGATGGAGCATTCTCATATTCAATCTTACCAGGAACAACCTTCTTCTGAGTTCTTCCAACATTCTCCAAAATTGTCGAATGGAGTCCAACGACCAGATCTAATCGTGTCCATCGAATCAAGGGTGAACCGATACCCAAGGAGGAGTTTTCGATCGAAAATGTGGCACATTTATCGTCGTCTAATAGCACGAATCTTTTAGGATAATTTATTAATAATCCTCGCCTTTTTATATTAAAAGTTTTAATCTTGTGTAAAAATTACATTGAGCCCTTGGGATGTTTTGAATATTGCATTTTAGTTCGGTGCTAGGTTATTGATAACTCAAATTTTGTGAGGGTCTAAAGTAGTCTACACAAGGCGAGACCACAATGTTACTGAAGCGACCGCTCAGGAAACCCGAGTTAATCAACAATTAATCCATAATGATAATTAAGTAATAAAAAGCAATGTAGATTTAAATCTTTTTTATTTAACTCTACAACAAAGATGTGTATAGTGTGCAAGTATGTGTATAGTGTAGAATACATGGAGTAAACAAGCTAGAATAGGCAAATTAATGCACAAATGTGATTGTGGTATATTTGTCTATGTGTCTTTTTGTGGGTTTTATATTTTCTATTTTTTTATTTTTATTTTTGAATTTATATTTTTGTATTTTGGTTTTAATTTTATATTTTTTTATTTTCTTTTATATTTTTATATTTTTTTCTTTTTCTTTTTATAAAAGAGGTATAATATATTAAGGCTATATATAGAGTATATATATACAATATAAGCTAGAGTGGATATAAATATTAATAAAAATAGTCAAAATAAAGGAAATAAAATATTTTTGTATTTTTGAATATTATTTACTATTTTTGTGTTTTTTAGGGAATGTTTGCTAATTTTTATATATTTTAAATTCAAAATACCCTAAATCATGGTTTAAATAAATATCCAAAATTAAAATGGAGATCAAAATATAAAAAGAATCAAAATTTTTCCAAATTAATTTTAATATAAAGATAATAATATATAGAAAAATATAACACATAAAATAGATTTTTTTAGAATTTCTAGGACTTTCATAAAGTTTTATACGTGTTTTTAGGGGTTTTCCATTTTTGGAGTTTTGTTTTATTTTTTTAGGGCTTTATTGTATTAAGGTTAAGAATACTAAGTAAGCAAAAAAGTTTTTTCTGGGAATTTTCAAAATGTTTTTATATTTTTTATGGGTTTTCTATTACAAGCAAGGACAAAAAGGTTTTTTTTTAATTTTTTAATAAATATTAGCATTTTCAAGCAAAATTTATAGCATGAAAGTACAATGCAACATGAGTCTACACCTATTTTTGTGGATTTTTTATAGCAATGTAACTATATTAAATAAATACAAGAAACAAAGAGAAACCACATTACTGACGGGGTATTTTTATAAATAAAATAAACTTCAGGGGCATGCTGCAATTTTACCAAAAATATAAATATAAGTGCACTTTTCTGGACTAAATTAAATATCAAAGTCCGTAGGGGCACGCGTGCAAAATGGCCACATTACATGGGCGACCAGGTGAGGTAAGCAAGCATGGACCCAATAGTAATTACCACAAAGTTCACAGAGCCATACGTAAATATTCTAAAAAATTTCTACAAGACAGATGAAAGTTTGGATATTAATAAATAAATAACAAAAGTCACCGGGTCAAAGTGCAAAATGCCCAAAGCAATGGTGGAGGCGGACGACTCAGATCTAGTTACTTGCCACATGTCGGCCTCACCACACACCATTACTGCTTCACGACAAGCAGCTATAATTAGCTCATCCGGGATGATCCGACGGGTGAAGAGCTCGACTGATCCAACGACCGGCTGCTACAACTGGGGTAAGGCCTTGATCCAACGATGGAGAGCTTAGGAGGAAGAACAGGGACAACTCCCACCGAGGTGAAGTTTCTCCGAGCTCGATCTCCTACCTTCGACAATCTGTGAAGCTCTAAAATGGCCAAAAAGTTCTTACAGGGGGTCCACTAAAGTGTTGGCAGCTCCAAAAATCTCCGGCATCGGCCGGAGGGCGCGTACAAGGCTGCTAGAGCAATGAAGCTCAGGTACCTCCACCAGCCTTCAAAATGAACTCCAGCTGCAACCGAGAGTCTTCGACCTGCAAAAAAGATTAGGGGGCTGAGGGTAAAGTGCCTCGACTCATTAGGGGGTGATATGAGGTGTGGCGAGGTGGGGTGTGGTTGCCCGACGAGGTGGCGGGAGGAGGCACACCCAGATCTCGATCTAAGTGGGAGCAAGTTGAATGAAGCGCACCGGGATGTGGAGAAGGAAATGGGAGAAATGACGTGAGGTGGTAGCAAGGCAGAAGACGACGAGTTTCCACGATGAGGAGGTTCGTTGGAGGCTAGCTTCGACGAACTTCGAGGGCAGCTAATACCGCTAAAAGATGCGATTAAACGATAAACTAGATGCTAGAATTAAACCTCAGGCTGAAGCTAATCAAGGAAATGCAAGAAAAACGACCTCAATGGCATGGAAGACACAGAGATGTACCTCGACGGTGAGCTCGCCGTAGGTAGGTGGAGACCGACCCTAGACCCTGTCGGACCCTGCTCGAAGATGCAGGAGAAGGCCTTGTCACCACCCTCTATCCCCAGCACATGGAGGAAGCCTAGCTTTGTCAAAAGGAGTTCAAAATTCGGAGGAGGAATCGAGGAGGGTTATTGATAACGCGCCCACAGACCACGAGGGTCACCATGAATAAATAATACAAAGGTGTCGCTGCGGCGACCGCTCCGCAGAGTATGGGGGTTGATCAGCAATTAACCCATAACAAATAATACAACAATCAAGCTCGAAAATAAATGAATAATTTTTATTTACTCTACCATAAAATGTATAGGAACAAGCATGTAGAGGTCGAACCACAGAGAGCAATACAAAATGCATGAGCCGTCAGGTGTGAATAAGTCATCCTTGTGAGAAGTGGGTTTTTATTTATTTATTAATATATATATATATATATTTGTTTCTTTATATATATATATAGATAATAATAATATAATTAGATAGTGCATATATATATATATATACATATAGATTTTTTTCTCTTTTAGGAAATACTTATTTAATACATTAAGGGATACTAAAATATTTACAAAAGTGCTTAAAAATAGTCAAAAATTAAGAAATAAAATCTTTTTAGCTTTTTCATCATTTTTTACTGTTTTTGTGATTTTTTGGACATTTTTGAGAATATGTTTAGTATTTTTAATTAACTACATAATAGCAAACAGTGGAATAAGGTCTGGCTGTAATAAAAATGAACATTAAAAATAGTTACAAGCCTCAAAATTTCCCACACGATTTTTCTAGTAAAGAGAATAAAGTATAGCATAAATAGGGCCTGAGTTTGTATTTTTCTGATTTTTCTGTGATTTTTAATATTTTTTGAAGTTTTTGGGTATTTTCGCATTTTTAAGGTTTTCCCTTTTAGATTTTAATGGATTTTTGGATTGACACTAGAATAGGACAAAATACACCACAGGGAATTTTTTAGAATTTTTCAAGGCATTTTGATATTTTTGTTGGATTTTTATACTCTAGACAGTGTATAAAAGACATGTTTTTGATTTTTAATAAATACAAAAAGGCCATAAAATAACAACTAAAATATGACATGCAAGCTCAAGCAGCA